>CM055833.1:14849145-15470362 GCA_029582265.1 Zoroaster sp. YZ-2022 | reverse complement strand
GGGGGTGGACAGGAAAAGGAAGGGGATGACAGGGAAAGACCGAATTTTTAAAACGCGGGGTCCAACACGAAAGTAAGCAATTTGTAAACTCGGTTGTGAAAACTTCTCCTAAAAAAGTTTCTTAATTGTTCCATACTCAGTTATTTAATGTTTTGAATTTCCTGCAACAAGACGAGTTGTATTCATTCGAATATGGAATGTACGAAAGTGTACTGCATTTTGTCTATAAAAGATTGAAATAAGAATACCAGATTTGTCAGGGCAAAGTGGGGGTATGTTCCCCTTTTTTATCGCGGCTGTACATGTAAAATTACCATACATTTTGTGTGTGTACCCCTTGTTTTTGTCAGAGTGTGCCACCGCTTTTTGCTGTGTCACCCCGCCTTTTTCGAGACCCTTGATTTGCCCCTGGACACCAGCATCAGCTTTGAGTACTACCATGTTGGTTATTTATGAATTACCAATGCTGTACCTCATCTTTAACAATTGTATGCTCCAATATGAACAAGTCTGGTGACAAAGTGCAAACTCATCTTTAACGACAGTTGGCTTCAATATGAACAGATTCATGAACAGATTCATGTATATATTGTGTGGGCATATAATGATTAATATTGAACGCAATCTATTACGACTGATTGCCTTGGAGCATCTGTTGAATAAATACAAACGATGGATTGAAATTGAAATGTGATACCAATGGGTACCGTATTGTTTTTTCTAAGGTATTTTTAACGAAACTTAAATATAAAACAGTCCAAAAAGTCAATGAATAAATAAGCAAGCATGTAATCAGATGACGTTCGTCAGTAATCCGATGAGTGTTCAGTTTGAACAGCATGGGTTTTCTCTATGAATAATTATATCCAAAGAAAAAAACAATGAAGGAAAATATACTGTCGTACACAGCAATGTGCTGAAGACGTTCAGAACACACTGACAGAACCACAGCGGCGTAGCCACTGGGGGGCCTGGGGGCACGTGGTCCCCCCCCCACAAATTTCCAGTGCCCCCAGGTGCCCTCACCACTGAAAAACCCATACTCCCTGGCCCCCACTGA
Organism: Zoroaster sp. YZ-2022; assembly: GCA_029582265.1. NCBI lineage: Eukaryota > Metazoa > Echinodermata > Asteroidea > Forcipulatida > Zoroasteridae > Zoroaster > Zoroaster sp. YZ-2022. The sequence goes on along the minus strand of CM055833.1, from coordinate 15,469,302 downwards.
AAAGCAACGTCCCCCCACTGAAAAAGTCCTGGCTACGCCGCTGCAGAACCGTCAAGTCAACCCACGAGTTCTTAATTTTAAGCACCGCTCATCTCAAGAGAGATTAATTATACGGTGTCACTTCCAACCTATACTCTATTATCACTTTCCACATGCAACCCCCAATCATTTAAAGCTTACTTTTAAAAATCGTCGTGGTACGTGATGAAGGTTCAGTAAAGCCAAATAGAAAAAAGTTTCCATTAATTAAAATGACAATAAATGTCATTATGTTATCATAAATAAGCGCCAACAGCTGTTAGTTGTTTTCAAAAAAAGCATACAATATTGTTCTCGTTATTTACTGTTATTATCATTTCCAAGACGGTCCAACACGATTTCTAGCAAGCATACGTGCCGACTGAGCTTCCAGGTTAATTAGTAATTCATTTGCAATGGAAATCTGCAACGTCAAAGTCAATTAAATCAGGCCCAGCAACGGTAGACTGCTACATATTAAGTTTCTCGCTAATTCTTTTAATGTTTAATCCGGTCGTGTCGCAATTAATTGATGTCGAAAGGGCATACACGTTAATATCGACCAAACATCTTCACTTAAGACTAGTATTACCCTTAGTGTTGTCTGAAGTTGATGTTTGATATCGATAAGATAACTCAGATCTGTATACCATTATTAACTTGGTTTTGGCGGATATAGACGATGTATTTATGTCATCGCTTCACTTCTTATTTTTTAATTAAATGACTTCCAATAAATTCAGGGAGGACGATACCGGATAAAATATGTGTACTCATCAAACTCGCCAGAGGGCTTTCTTTCTTTATCCCTGCGTTCATATAAAGCTGTCGTCTTGGGCAAAGATCCACAGCCGTATTGAAGCCACTGAGATACAGATAAAAATAAAGGATGAACCATTTCCTCCCTGGCAAAACTTGCTTTGTGCATTACAATACGCTAAAGGCTAAAATTCATGCAATTCCTAGCCCTAGTGTTCTTATTATTTTATTCTCTCAATACCTTCAAACATTATACGTGATGACCCTACAGTCAACCTCAGAGAACAGACCCTTTTCTGCTCAAACCTACAATCACTATGGTTTCTGCACAGACATCTTATAGTCTGTAATCTGTATTCCAGCCTGTACCCTATATGTTTTCATTGTGGAATCATTCTCAAACACGTTTGAACGCTGGAGAGTTGACAATTGATGCATTTCATGTTGGAGAGTTGAGATGATGCATTTCATGTACAAAGATGAAATTTCGGAGTTTGATCCAACAAGGTAAACATAGTTTGTATCAAATCACCTGAATACACTAACATTTGTGTCTTGGTGTATGTTCAGGTTGTGCGTAAACGTTCGACAACATCACCTTATTTGAAAGAGCTCAATAAAACCTAATAAACTGAACGACGCCTGCAACAATTATTTGAATAAGATTACTTATTAAACCTATCAGCAGTTTTTACTGACTCTAGCTTGTTTCCTTAATGGACCGTCTGTGTGTTATGAAGCTAGGGATCGATCTAATTGAACCGAAACGTTTGCGTTCTACCTCGTTCATCAATCGCAATTTTAAAAAGAGTCAACTTCGACCAGACGTTTTTTTCTCAGTAGGCCTATATACTCTGGAATGTGTCGATACATTACGCCTAGCACAATGTATTTTTCATAATGAAGCCTTAACAAAAGCATTTTATTTGCGTTGGCAGTGATGAGAATATTTAGACAAGCAACAGTATTATTTCCGTGCCACACATGTAAAAGAGAGGTTCTCATTTCCGGTAGAGTCGTTATAGCAGGGGAACACAGGTGTCAAGATGTCTCTCGATGAATGCCAAGAAGCATTCGTCGAAAACTTCACGGACCCAAACATAGCAGACATTTCATTGTACACCGAAGGAACAACCTTGATTGTGCGTATAGTGATGCCGTGCATCCTCATTTTGGGCTTGGTCAACAACTTGTTCTTCTTGGTAGTTATGGTCCGTGTAAAACGAATGAGAACTGTCACCAATGGAACATCACTGCATCATATGGCCGACATCCAAGGCATACAAAAACCTGCCAACTGTTGCAGCAAGTTGTGTTCCCGTCGGTAAATGGGCAGACGAAGCCCACAACATCATCCAGTCGTCTCCCTTCTACATTGGAATTCTTATGAACATTGTACTCTACGTTCTCATCATGAAGACCCTCAATAAGAAGCGTGTGGCAGCTCAGGAACAGCAGGTTCATGTGCATGTGCGGGCCCGCAATCGTGTGGCAGGTATGCTGGCCATCAACTGCCTGGTGTCTTTCAGCCTTCAGGCACCCTTCGAGATTTACTCTCTCGTGACGGCATTTCAAACAAATTACGTTCTTGACAAAAGATCAATTTCCCTGATCATACAGACGTTAAGGGCTCTCGGTTATTTTAATTCTGCCATCAACCCTTTTGTCTTCTATGCCGTACATACTCGCTACAGAAAAGCCTTCATGGAGACGTTTGAGTGGTGCCTGCTTAAAGTATACTGCAGGAAGAACAATTCCATCCAAGACGAATACAGTTTTCCAGATCATAGGTAACCATCTTTACCTTCATATCAATCAACAATGTCCTTCTTCAGTCGCACCGGGAGATAAATTCTGGGCCATATTCTCTGCGAAGTTTTACAGCTTCTAGGTTTTCTGGATGGTTTTCTCAGTTTATAAAATGGGATGGTCCCTTAGTGCGGTTATAATAAAGAGAGTAGATAAGTAAGAAGCAGGGGAGTAGTAGACCTCGTTCAAGGTAGGAGGACTGCGTGAAGAGGAGAATAATCATTATTAAAGAGAGTGGAATGCATTATGTCTAATGCAGTACAGGAGTACATTGTCCTTACCCCGTATAACAGGAAGGGGGATTCAATGAAGAAGACATTTGAAGGCCGTTGTTTAATAATACACTTTACCGGTACAGGTACTCTATAAAGCGCCCTGTTCGTATTGCTATGACTTAATATACGGTGATCCAGTGCGTATAATAATAAGTAGGCTTTAAAGGGAAGGTATTACATGTACATTGGTAATGTTGGCAAAACCGTTTCATGAATGAGTAGCCTTTGAACCAAGATAGCATATACATAAAACAGCCTCATCTGAAAGTGTATTCTCCCCTCAGTGTGGGTTCCAATTCTAACTTTGAAAAAGCATTACTTTTTACAGATAACACTTTGAGCAAAAATATGGTATTTGGCCATGTTGCAGGAAACAAAAAAAATCTAAAAGATGCCATGTGGCAATTTGTTTTTGTAATTGTGCCTTTTGTTTTGTGTTTTCTCTGAGTAGAGCACTTCAAATTGAACACAATAATTTGTTAGGAATACTGGAACCTTTATCAAATCTACATCAAGTTAACATTCGGATAGTAATTCGGTAATTGTTTAAATAGATAACAACCAATGCTGTACTTTCCCTAGAAATGTATGTAGATCGTTCAGTTACGGAAATACGAGATCAACTTCCGGAGAAAACTGCAGGTACACTTGTCAACGGCTACAATCTTCTTTATCCAACATCGGAAATTAAAAGAGCACGTTATTTTTTGTTGAAAACCTTTTTTCTTCTTCTTACAAGGAGAACGATTACAAACAAATTCGCACGATTATGTACAAAACTGACACCTTGAAACCAACAAGTTTATTCTTTTTTATATCTCCATCACTGCATATTTAATATATAATAGATAGATCATGAAAACAAGCAATCACTTCCATGGTTGAAAGGAAAATACACATGTCTTAGGGTGGGCGTTAACAACCCCCCAAAATATAATAAATAAATAAATAAACAAACAATAAACAACTACACTTCCCTTGACTACACTTGTTTTTTATGAGCAATGTGCAAATTAGATGGTGTCAGCCGCTGGGGAAGGTTCATCCAGTAGACACGAATGTCTTCATCTGTACACTGTTCCAAGGCGTTCTTGTAGACAGTATCCTGGTAGTTGTCTCGCTGAACATGCTGGGTCAGTGCATTTTTGTTTTTGACTCATCTATTGTGACCATTCTAAAGAGGTTACATCTGCAATATAGGTTTTCCTGGTCAATTTCGGCAAACAAGCAGCCAATTTCAAACTTTCATACGTTGATATTAAAGCGATTTTGCCTCCCCAGTTGCTACTGTGTTTTGAATTAAGAATTCAAGCATTCAATTTCATTTTCAGGAATGCGAATTCATTTAGCATTTTATTCAATTTAGCATATACGTCATTCTTTTTAGTAATGCACATTCGTCAGTTTAGCAGAGTTGGTTTGACTGGAGATTTTCACTAAAATGTTATTTTCATTTTCGTATAACGGCAATCAATATTCGCAAAATGAGAACTTTGTTTTGTTTTGTTCATTCTCTGATTAGAATCTTTATTGGTTTTCTGACCTGGGCCTAATTATGTAATGTGTTTTTGAAACATTTATGTTATACAGACTTGTATTCGAGTCCTCAAACCTCGAGTCCGAGTCCGAGTTCGAGTCCCCAGTGTCGAGTCCGAGTCCGAGTCATAAGTCACGAAGGTCGAGTCCAAGTCCCAGTCGCGAGTCACTTTAAAAAATCAAAAGAAAAAAAGAAAACCTTATACGTAATGTCAAAGCAATTTACATTTAATTTTTATTGATGCGTAGAGCAAGGTCCAGATGGTATTACACAAAATGTCTTATTGTTTTTGAAGAGATTTTATTAATGGGTCACTGTGAGTGTACAATAGTACGGAAGCGTTAAAGGGCCACAACCAAAAAAAAAATTTCAAGTTACTATCTCGCCGCGGCGAGATTCTATCTCGCCGCGGCGAGTTACTATCTCGCCGCGGCGAGTTACTATTTCGCCGCGGCGAGTTAGTAGCAGAGGTTTCGGTTGCACACGGTTAGCGGAACAGCGACTTTTAGTAGCTGTGACGTCATCACTCTTTGCGCACTAATGACGTTTTACGCAATCTGTCAAAGTGTTAAAGTGTCGTCAACACGGATAACAGCTCCACTACACGTAAGTGAAAAACGGATAGTAAAACTCAGCAATTTCCTAAAATTTCGAGAGAAAACATAAATAATCAACCAGAGATAGTTCATAGTTAGCATAAAGATAGTTCTGGTAGCATGTATGTTTACTTCTGGTCTCGGACTAGCTGCTGTATCTGTGGCAGTATGGGCATGGCATAGGCTATATGAAAATGAAGAGGACCTCTTATGTTTCTTCACCACCAGAAAATTTAAAATTTGATTCCATCCCATATTTAGTCAGTGCATTTAATAAGGTTTCATCTTTCATTTTCAGAATGGCAAAGAAAACCGTTAGATTTTACCCTGGCCTTCTAAGGGAAGTTTTATGATTTCAAGTCAAGGTCAAGGAATTTCAAAATAGCATGGGAGGAATCAGCACTAACATGAATGATGCCATCAAGGCTAAGAACATTTATGTGACACTGAGGGCATGCAAAAGATCGCTTTCGACACCTTCAGGATGCTCACCGAAGAAATGAAATCAGTTCTTTATATATGTAAGTAATTTTTAACAGAAATAAATATTTATACGCATACAAATCACCATATAAAATTTAGGAAAATTTCAAAGAGGATATGAAAAAGTGTGAGACGGATGAAAAAGAGATGCAGGGGGTAGCCATTAGAGCAGCAGCAATGGAATCCCTGGTTTCTGCCAAGAAGGCCCAAAATGGTGACAGAAAAGGTGCTTTTCTTAGGTCCCTTAGATTTGATTTGAAAGTCATCCACTGTTGCCAGTGTCGTTTTCTATCTTGTTCCTGGTTTTTTAACCAAAACAATTTTAAAGAGAAGGGGATTTTCTCACCCAAACGTTTACCCTTTGAGTTTTAAGATTTAATTTGAAAATCATTTCCTTGTAAGTGCTTTCATTTTGTTGATTGTTCTTTAAACTGATCATTATTTCAGACACAGAGCTGACCCCACCACAAAGGAAACGCCGAAGCACAGCAGACTTATATGTCAAGTACCTTGAAGATAAACTGGAATTTGAGCGTGAAAAGTTTTATTTGGAAAAAAAGAAAGAGAAGCAAGGTTGGAAAAAGACAATGAAATGATGAAAATGATGATGACCCTAATAAAAAAGTAAGGTTAAACATATTTTAGGACTGCACTGCTATGAATACGGTTTGTGAAACTAACACATGTTGGTGATCATTTGATTCCTCTGGCAATATTTCCCCCGTTGATTTTGAAAACCGTGTTAACGTTTTCAAGTTTTGCAATTTTATTCCTGCATTTCATTGTTTTGTCAGGATTTCCAGCATCTACACATGGACATGCATTTTTAAATTTGTCATTTTGAGATATGTTTCAAGTCCAGAATTCAATTAAGCTCAAAGTGTGGGTTAGAAGTGAAAATTTTAATATACATTGTAAACATTCCTAGATACTTAGAATGTTGAGCAAATTTTGGCTCAACATAAACACAAGTGACTAAATGTAAAAACATGGAGAGTGAATACTTGCTTCAAGTTTCACTGTTTTCACTGCTTTGCCTCATGTAAAAAGAACACTCAGAGATAGCCAAAGGGCCCGTCATGAGTTTAAAAAAGTCGATATTTGTTTTATAACACCTGAACCATTTTATAAAGATTCTGCATATTTTTTAGAAGACCTGCTACAATATATCAAACCAAAACACAGGTTCCAGTCCACAGGTAACATGACAACAATTCACATTGCCAGAATTTGATGTAGTATGGACGACTGGTAGTTTATTGGTTTCTAAGGAATAGTACACAGTCTTTACAGTCTAGGCACACAGTCTTTACAGGTTCACACGATGTAATAGTACAGATGGTATACATCATATGACTATTTAGTCAGAATTTATGTATAAGATATTATAAGGTCTTTTTCAGATTTACATTGTGTATGTACCACTTTAAAATTTTAAAACTTAAAATTTTAAAAATTAATACTTTGTATCCCCTTTTTTGTCCTTGGTGTACAGGTTTGTGTTTTTACTACACTGTCTTGTTTTTATCATAAATTTCATATCATTTGTATCATTTTGTAAGTGCAATGACGTGTGCAGTCTTTTGTTACTTCTCGTCTTTTACATGTATAGTAGATCCCTTGTCCAGTTTCTTCCAGTTAAATTATTGTTTTAAAGTTTGATGTATTTCATTTGATTTTATTCATTTATTTATTTAACATTTTTAAAGACTATACCCATTTTGATAAAGGGTTATATAAACCCTGAGACAACATTTTTACGTATTGACATTATGTGATAACATTTTCCTGTTAATATTTTCTTTATTGGCTTTTGACCAAAAAAATGATTATTTAATGTTCAACGGGTGCCGCCATCTTGGGACTCTGTGACGTAGCAGGGTTCCATCAAGCCAGACTGTCGTCACAAAGCGAATTCAAAAAGATGCATGTTGCAGTGTGGCACATACACGTGGCCTCAACAAATTTGAAGCGCATAATTGGACTATTTGAGGCCGCGCGTATGTGCAAAACGTCGTTTAGAACTTGCACTGTGACGATGGTCTGGCTAATGGTACTCTATTACATAACCGGGTCCAAATATGGCGTCACCTGTGGAACACTAAAACACAATCATGTTTTTGGGGGTCAAACAAATTTGTCTTGTGGTTCACTATCCCTTTAATTTTATTTTCAGCAAAGGTTTTTATATTTTCAGGGTTTCTAATTTTTGCTTGAGTAATCAATCCCCGTTATGTAATTTGCATTTGTTGTTGCTGTGATTAAAATCAATGTTTATAAATATCTTACAAAGCTAGCTTCATTTGTCAATATGAATTATAAGGTTGTTCCCTTCAAAGTGTGGGTGTAAGGAAGCATTGCCCAATTTCATGGAATTCCTCATTGTAACAATCGTCTTTCCCTGCTCACCGAGCTACCAACATGAACAGGAAATCAGTGTTAAGTTCCCTTTTAACCAGGGGAACATTTTATTTTATTTTTCTTACAGAACATGAAATTGGGCACAGGAAACAAATTTATATAGGCCTTTACAGTAAAGAAAAAAATAAAAATAAATAAATAAATTTAAGAAAGTGCACAGCAACAGAAAACAAAGACTCCTGGTAAACTTGCTGACTGATCAAGACCTGACAATTTTTATTCTAAACTATACTTTTGTTTTCTTTTTTTAAATCTCGTGGATCATAAATATAACTTAGTTAGCCTATTGAAAGCCTGACATTCCAAAAATCACTAAATTCTTACAGATACATAATTCATACATGAATTCATAATGCAGGGGCTCGTAACGCAGACTTACTATATCATGAATGATGGAATCATGCTAAATAGTTCTCCAAGGAGGGTGCCGGGTCCAGCTGGAAGTAACTGCTTGTCTGATTTTCATAGATACAAGTATGGTAGTTAGTGAGGGGCCCGCCAACTAGGTACCGGTAGTACTTTGCCACTGGGGATAACAGTACTTTCAGGTTCTTGCGAAAGTCAAGGAAGGCAAACATTTGTATCATCTTCCCGAATACCCACTCTACACATTCTCGTACTGATGACATTCTTGAGTTGAATTCTTGTTGCTCAGCCCTAAGGTTTGCCCCTTTGAATGGACCTAGTACATAACGTCTCATTGGATAAGCAGGGTCCCCATAAAGCGCGTAGGGCAGGTCATTTCTATCAGTCAGATCTCTTGCCTCAAATTATTGCAGCAGTCCACTCATGCGAAGGAGAGCACTATCATGTCTTCGACCTTCTACTGGGCCGTAAAGATGAGCAATGAACCCACAAGGTATCACCACTGACTGGAATTTTAAGGCATGTATCCTTTTGTGTCCGTTATAACACACTCGCTGATGATGAGTTGGCCTACAAATTGGACGAACTGTCCCATCCACGAATCCAAAGCAATTCTGCAAAGGCGCCTTTGTCATGAATAACATCTGCATAAACTTGCAGTTGTGCAGGATCTAGCCATGGTTTATCAAGGGATAGAAAGCGACGATGATGCAAAATAATTATACAAAACTTCAACGGTCTCATTGATAACGAGTGAAAGAGTGGATTTCGGTCTCCCAAAAAACTCTTCCAAGTCCGATAGGCAATTTGGGTAAGCGAATCTCCTGAGGACCATGCAAATAGCATCAAAGCTACTGCAAGTGGACCCGTTCTAATTAAAGTTAGTTTCTGTGGAAGTCCAAGTAGGCCTAAATGTCGTAGCCGGTAAATGTCATCCTTTAAAAATCTGAACTTATCTAAGCACTGATTATCTGTTAGTGTTAACATATCAAACCTGGGCCAGTCTAGATTGAATGTGATTCTCTTTGGTATCGGTGCATTGGTCAAGAGAAGGTATATAAAGTCATAGTCAAGTCATAGTCAAATTCGTTTTCAATCGCAAAATCGAGCATACTCATGGGCGCAGCCATTTTAAGTTTGCGCTCTCTATAGCCTATCGTAAATGTAACCGCGACGATCGACGAAACACCCAAACTACACGTCTGAACGCCGGTTACGCGTACTGTCATGACAGTTAGTAACTCGCCGCGGCGAGATAGTAACTCGCCGCGGCGAGATAGTATTTCGCCGCGGCGAGATAGTATCTCGCCGCGGCGAGATAGTAACTCGCCGCGCCGAGATAGTAACTTGAATTTTTTTTTTTGGTTGTGGCCCTTTAACGCTTCCGTACAATAGCAGTTCTTGCGTGCTGAAAATATTTTGCATCCTGGCTGATAATGTTGACATTGTGTTTAAATGGAGTAAAAGAAACAAGTTAACAAAGGACGAGCTGTTGTCTGTATTTAAGTTGTATGTTGATACTGACAAATACTGACAATGACCATTGAAACTGTTATTTTTTTATGGATTCTCATCTACTGTATTTAGCAGCAACAGATGTTTGTGGACCCATATCCTTTTAAACTAAACTTGTTTGTGGTGAATTTGAGCGGCACTTGAGCGGCACTAGCCACCGACTCAGCAATACACAAATTATTCAAGCTAAAAAAAGATAAAATTCGTTTGAAAAAAAAAATACATGTACATTGTTTTAGGATGGCGTGGACAATATTTCTAACGTGGCGGAATGAGCTGCTTTTCGCTAGTGGCGGGCCCGCCACGCCTCAATATGCCTGGCGAGAGTTGTTTACAAGAGTTGTCATTCAAATGTAGTCCATCCATACTTCTCCATGATGCATTATACAAGTTATCAAAATACACGTTTTATTCCTATGATGTTGTGCACTGAAGCTTTGGCATATGATTTGTAATCAACTTCTGGAAGATGCACTTTGTTTTCATGCGGCCGCTGCGTAAGCGATTCCGATCGCTTTACTACAACAACGTAGTATGCACGTTATCAATTTTATAAAACTGTTCGCATTGTTTAAAACACTATTTTGCAAATAGTGAATATTGGCCATTTTGCCGTCAAGTCAGAGTCACAATCATCAAGTCCGAGTCCCAAGTCCGAGTCCGAAGGGTCGAGTCCGAGTCTGAGTCCAAGTCCAAGTCATTGTTAATTATGACTCGAGTCCGAGTCCAAGTCATCAAAAATGATTGAGTCGGACCTGAGTCCGAGTCCGAGTCATGAGTCATACAAGTCTGATGTTATATTGGACTGTTTCATTATAACCTGTTTTTATTGTTTGAGTGTCTTTATGATTTTAGGTGTTCGGCTTTTCAGCCGAACAACTATTGTTATTGTTCCGTTTTTTGTTTTTTACTTCTCCTTCTTCTTCTTCTCCTTAACTCTTCTCTACATCGAAAGTGCAAGTTAACAATTTCACACAACCTTGAAACTTCACACATATAAAGACCTTATCATGTAGATGAATCTAGAAGTTGTTACGTAACGTCATCAGGTATCAAATTACAAGCCATTTAAGTTTTAAAATGACTATTTGCTATCGACTGTATATCAAAATATACTAAAGCTATGATGTTCATAATCTGGGATCTAATAGATCAAGGCTTAGGCAACATTTGAAAAGTTAACGTCAAAATCGTTCGACATTTGCTTCCGGTCGTACCGGAAGGTCAAAGTTTTGATTTTTTTTTTCTTCAAAATTCCTTTTCTGGGCCAAAATCCCATTGACTTAACACACACCAGACACTCGTGGTTCTGGGGCCCATTGTTTACAAACCGCAGAGACTGAGATCGTTATCTACTGGAAAACAGCTGGCGGTCTTCACGGGGACGTTTGCGGTGTCACAGGCTAAAGCTCTTGCAGGATAAAATATATTTTATAGATGTGTGGTTGGGCGTTTAAGCCAATAACGGATGCGCTACAATATTTCTAAACCATAGATCGTATTAACTTAATACTGCAGTGTCATTTTGTACGAATGGAAAGGCTGTTGAAAAAGACAATACCGAAAAGCTATTTCTTTGAAATGAGTAAGGCAACTTACTTTTGAAAACAATCTTAAGTCACATTTTAACAATGATCCCAATTGATGAGGACATCAATTACCGTCACTCTGAACACCTTGAGTTTGTTCACAAACTCTGAATTTCTAGTTGATCTTGGTTTCTTAATGTCCATTCATGTGTTGTTTCCTTTGGCGACAATATCGTCACGATCAAAGCAACCTCCAATAGGGCATGGAATTGTGTCATAGATTAAGATGAACACACAGTGACTGAAAATTATTTGCCTATTTATGCAGCAAACCAGCGGCGGCGCCAGACCTGTTAAACTGGGGGCAAGCTTAAATTTAAGGGGCAAATATGAATCTTTAATGTAATTTTGTACTGCTGAAAAAGCATTGACTTAACATCGGGGAAAATTGGGGAACACAAGAATGTAACCGGAGCATTTGCCCCCCTGCAGCGCCGCCACTGGCAGCAACAATGGTAGTATGACCTTATTATGCGTGGGTATTATTTTCAGTCACTGGGTCAATTTGAAACGAGCACTGATTCCATGCCCTATTGATTGTGATGATACTGTCCCTTTAACCTCAATTGTTGCACAAATTTCACAAATGCCTTCCCAATAATGAATTTGAATGACCAAACATACGCGCCGCGAAAAGCTCCTGCGAATTTGAATGCTGTTCGAGTGGATTGTTAAATTGGATGGTTATTTTGTTTAAATGACGGAAGAGTTGCCTACCCATAAAACGAAATTGAATGATTTTGAGCAGCATTCAATTTCGCACGAAACAGAATGACGCGGCTTAGACGACAAAAATTCATTTAAAAAGTAAATTTACGTTATCTGCGAGAGTGATTCTGAGAGTTGTATCGCCGTCACGTGACGATGGCTAGCCCCATTCAACATTGTTTTTTTTTTTTTCAGATAATACACAACCGACAGGGCAGTCATAGTTGATATTGTGCCTATGAAGGCATGGCTGCATGAGCGTAACAGCCCTGGCCTTATAAAAAGCAACGTTAATTGGCCAAAAGTATAACAATATAAAATATGGCAGTTAAATGTCTTTATTACGAGAAAACTGGCAAAAGATTGAAAGGTATGTTGTCCATCCTGTTTTTCCTCTCATTTCTAAAAAAAAATGGTTGTGCTTGATATGCGTCACGAAACTGCAAGACAATCGGCCATGCATTCTCGTCTAATAGGACTGTTTCTACAGAAATCTTAATACAAAATGACTTATACAATTTATATGGAATTTTTATGGGAACAGTTTTACATCCTAAATGGTTGTTTATACTCTGGATTTCCTAAGGTCCTGTATGATATAATAATTATTATAGGATGTCTAATTCCGCATCATTATATATAGAATCCTTTAAAATCTTATAGGACATTTCTTATACGGGATCCCAAATAATCTATAGAATTGTTAAAGCAAGACTCTCTAGCTACAGATTGTGACGAAAACATGGATCTTAAAATACACCATATACATGATCTTATATGAATTCGGATTCTTACAGTGATTGGAGGGGGGTAGGACTTTATGTGCAACGCTTGATATGCGGCCAAACACTAAACTCTCTATTGGTAGTTCTCGAGGTCATCTTGCACGCTCTAATTTCAAGCTTCCGCCGCCCTCAAGGGCTTAGAGTGGTGATGTGGAAGGATGTGTTCATTTCTATGCATTTCTTCACTAAGCGTGAGTGCACAATTATATATGACAGGAAACAATTGGTTCGAGGTGTCACTGGAATATTGCACTAAGGAAGTCGTTTACTTTTGCTCCTTGGATGTAAGCTAATTTCAAGATCAATGTAAGAAGGGTAATGGGCTATATCGTGTGACATACAACTAAAATAAATAAACTCGGTCAAACTATGTCATTTACGATCGTTATTCAAACTGTATTCAAAAAGGTTTTTCCAATTTAGTAGTATAGGCCTGTATTTTGTAAATTCCGGCCCGTCAGGATCGAGTCAGTATATCCGATAAAGGTTCGGTTGTTGCCACCTAGGGTATCCCAAATGGTACTCAATCCTATGAACAGTACATGACTCTGTTTTTTATATCTTTTTCTTTTGTGTTTATTTCACGACGAACATCCGCTCACTCTTGTGTTTATATATGTATGTGGCTGCCTGAGTTCACAGATGACACTTGTCATAGCTTCTCGACTCTTTTATTCTCTACTAATTTACATCAAACTGAAGGAAAGATAGCTTAGATTATACTTCTGCACATGCAGTTGTAGCTCAAAAGCTGTCTAGCTGACTCTAAGATGTTTATGATGAGATATCATGAAGTACACTTGTCAAGTTGTTGAGATAACAATCTGTAACTAGAGGTTAAGCTTTGGTGAAAAACGCTGACATGGGTTTCGGATGTATTGATAATATTGGGCACTGATGTCGCTAGTTCTTTGTTCAGTGTTAAGAAAGTTATGATATATTGAAATAAAGTGAAAAGGCGCATTAATTGTAGTCATTGTATACAAAGTTGTATTGTGTGTTCCTTAGGCGTCCACATACTAACTCGTCCAAACGTAATTTTAGGCAATACAGGACGGTGGGTAGATGAGACTGTGAGTGGGAGTTTTTGGGACAGTAGGGTGGCAGAAGACTGATAAGGTAACCCCTCATCACAAGCACGTAATCTGGGTGTTACATTTGACTCGACAATGACTTTAAAACCTCATCTCCAACATTGTTCGCATATCATCATTTCATATCAGAAATATTGGCCGAATAAGGAAATACTTGAATAAAAGTGCTGCTGAACAAATTATACATGCGTTTGTCACATCACGGCTCGATAACGGGAATGCTCTCCTTTACAGTCTCCCGCAGAATCAAATATCTCGTCTTCAGCACATACAAAACACAGCAGCTCGTGTTGTGACTTTGTCCAGAAAGTCATGCCATATCACGCCAAACGAAAGAACTGCAGTGGCTTCCTGTTTCACAGAGAATTGTTTTTAAACTTATGCTAATTGTTCACAAATCTTTTAATAACATTGCTCCAATTTATATTTCTGAACTGCTTAAAGTCTACACTCCATCACGCAATTTGCGTTCCAGCAACATGTCACTCCTAAAGGAACCAACTTCAAAACGTAACTGGGGTGATAGGTCTTTTTCTGTTGCGGCTCCAAGACTCTTGAATCATCTTCCAAATAAACTCAAATCTTGTCATAGTATAACTAGATTTAAGTCGCTGCTTAAAACTCACTTTATGTCACAAATCTTCAAAGATGATGTATATTTGTAATTGCATTGTAGGTACATGTATCTCAGTACATAATTTTTTCTATGCTGTCATTGTATATTGTTTATATTCATGTTTTTTCTTTGTTTCCGCGCCTTGAGCGCCCAGCAGGGTGGATATGTGCGCGCTGCAAGTCTTTATTATTATTATTATAAGGTGTTTGTTATTGTTCGAAATTGACATTATTGTTTGCAGTATTATCTGTACAGATATTACAACAATAGTACAAAATTGCAATGAAGTGTTCCATGAAAACGAACACAGGGGTTTCGGCTACATGTATATTGATAGTTATTGGGACATTGAGTTCTTTGTTTAGTATTTACGATATATTGAAATAAACTTAAAACGAATGAACTGTACAAATTTCATTGTTTGTCCCTAGACGTTTGAGACAATTTGTATGTGGATAAATGCAAAGGATGTAACTCATCAAGTTAATGCCCTTCCATTAAATGTGTGCAACGATTCTCAAACGATTCAAACACATGAAAACAAAGTAAACATGGTATTGTAGAATCAACCCATGTGTACAAAACCCTGCAGCTTGCGCTTTATGTACAGACACTACCGTAACGTCGTCACGTATAAATCATACCAACGTGTACAGTCCCTATGGCAATTTACCTTACTGCAAAACCGCCATCGAATAACTGAGTTGAAAGACGTGCACTATTTTTATTGCTATCGTGATAAAGGGTTTTGTAGGATAAGAAAGGATAGTACCACATTCTACCCATAGTTGGTAAATGCGAGCAATAAAATTTCGAAGTTTATATTGACTACATCATAATCTTCGCAGATTAGACTAAGGTGATGGTGATGATGATGATGATGATGATGATGATGATGATGATGATGATGATGATGATGATGATGATGATGATGATGATGATGAGGAGGAGGAGGATGATGATGATGAGGAGGATGAGGAGGAGGTGGTGGAGGAGGAGGATGATGATGATGATGATGAGGATGATGAGGAGGAGGATGATGATGATGAGGAGGATGAGGAGGATGATGATGATGATGATGAGGATGATGAGGATGATGATGATGATGATAAATTGGTAGCGCGAAAATATCCACCCTGCTGGGCGCTCATATGCCTGTAAAATATTAATTCATTAACATTAAATGTTAATGAATTAATATTTACTGACGTAATGATGACGTAATTGTTTTGGAAACCAAGTCACATTATGGGCTTTCATATGGTGCATGTTTTGTATTTATGCGAAAATGCCAAGTGCTAAGTATGACAACTCGTGGGTCGTGTTTTGTTCAGGTCGGGTTTTCAAGGGTCGAGATGTCTTAACCTTCACAGGGTCACACTATTTGCTCAGGTCCAGACTGGACTTTAGATAAACCTATGACCATAATGAGGTGCAGGTCACCTAATGTACCTGCCGTGGAACACATGTATATATTCAGTACATATAGCTAACTGTAGTGCTTACACATTGCTCACTGGATCACTTTACTATATGGGCAGACTCCCATAGAGTATGTTGTGTTTTCCACTGAAACTACATTTATAACTGAGTAAATAAACATATTCCTGCAATTAATAAAAAGAAAGCTAACTAAAACAAAATAAATTTCACTACACACGCTGCTGCAGTGACAATGTACATAGGCTACATATTTAGCGTAATGGGTACAGGTCGATTTGTTCACTCCAGAATGGGTATGACAAAGCACCTCAAATTACTCAAAAACAAACCAAACACCATTAGGAATTATTATTATTATTAATTTTTTTATTTTATTATTCCCACTCCTCTGCACCTCTCCTTCTGTCCTACTGATTGGCCTAAAATAAATATAAAATAATTGGTCGACAAAAGCATCTCCTTCATCGAACGACAAAATAGTTCATATAAATAAAAGAGTACGCACCATTAACTGACCTAGGTAATTGTAGCCGACGGGCCACAATAAACCGGTTTGTAGGTCAATTCGTTCATAACCAACGCAATTATGTCTTTAATTTAGCCTCATCTGGATGTTGCCATGTTTGATGTAATTTGGAGTGGATCGAAAAACTGAACACACCAAATTAAGACGTGGATTAAATTACATGTCAATGTTTCCCACTTCTACCACACAGGCAGCCACTATTCCACGCAGGCACGCCTTTTGAATTACTTATTTATGAGTGACGCCTATGTACTTTCGATATGCCCATCTAATTGAAAATGTTTTCATCTGCCATCCAGACATTTCACCATTACCCCCAAAATACGTACAGGGAAGACTCTTGTATTCGAAGTCCATCATTCATTATGAGATAATGTTTTCTTTCATCATTTTCTAGAAACATGACGGAAAATTAATTTTCATTTACTGAATAGTTATTCTTATCTTTCATCAAACTTTTTAACCCTTTAAAGAAATTGAGCAGCCTATTTGGGGTAAAAAGATTTCAAGAACACTTGATCCGCACGCAGCAAACATTCTTGTGATACTTTTATAATACCTATCCACCATCTATTTACAATATTTATGAATATTTATGAAGTAATATTTGTAGCTTTGCATGGTGAAAAGGATAAGTAAAGGCTGTTTGCGGTAACACCATGTCAAATTATCAAAGTGAGTATAGTAATTAGTTCTAAAAAGAACTGGAGGTTACAACTCGACGTTTCGATCAGTATGCTTTGATCGTCTTCAGGAGAATGGCTGACTCTGGGAGATGCTGCTGCTTAAAGGTTTACTATTATACAGGTTTACTATTATACAGACTCTGGGAGATGCTGCTTGAGGATTCGTGCGAAGGTTGGGTGTTGGAGGATTTGTACGTTGTAGCGTGCAGGCCGGAAATGGTGGGAAAGTGAGTTTGAGGCACAATTTTCAGAAGAAGAATTTTATGATTAAGGTAATGATGATCATACTGATTTGACGTGTCGGATTGTTCCGTATATGTACGACCCTGAGGTGGAAAGTGGCGATAGTGACGACATGCTAACGTTAATGAAATACTGGGTGTCCACAACATGATCAAGAGGACGTAGAGGGAAGACTTGGCAACAATAATTGGCAACGTTACTTAATTTTCTTTGTAAACAGATTACTGTAAATAAAATGTACTATGAATTTAAACTAGTCATAACAATATTCAATGATAAGACGACAATATGACGACCTGTGTGATTTTGATTGTGAATTTGTTTGGCTTGAACGAAAGGATCGCTAAGGTTTAGCCAGCCAATTGTCTAACGTTAGCGTTAGTTGAAAATGATCACTGAGTGATCTGAGATGAATGTTTATTAATCCAATAACGTCCCTGCTAATGTCGAGACTAAATAATACAGGTTCATGGAACATTTCAAACCTATTTGATGTTAAAAACTGGTGTTTCCTAAATTGTTTTGAGTAGTATATTTCCACGGGTCAGCTTTTTATTTGCAATCCAAATTCATCGGATCGCCGGGTCTTTTGGGAAGTTTTGAAGGTTTAACTGTGTCTTTTGATGTATTAATGCAACAAGTTACTATGCATAGGGTTGGTATTCTCGATGTTCTTGCCGAACAAATCTTGTATTTTCACTTATTTTGTCTCTCGTGTTGCATGCATCTTTACAATTAACAATAAGTGTGCTGACAGCGATGTAAACAAACAAACCGTTCTTTCATTGACGTATTTTGGTCACGTGATGCATTACATCATCCACGACCATTTTCGCTTAATGAAAAGGGGCATACAAAAGCATGTAAATACTAATAGTAGTAGTAGTAGTAGTAGTAGTAGTAGTAGTAGTAGTGGCAGGTGGTGGTGGTGGTGGTGGTGGTGGTGGTGGTGGTGGTGGTGGTGGTGGTGGTGGTGGTGGTGTGGTGGTGGTGGTGGGTGGTGGGGTGGTGGGGTGCGGTGGTGGTGGTGGTGGTGGCGGCGGGTGGTGGTAGTGGTGGTGGCAGTAGTAGCAGTATAGCAGTAGCAGGTGCAGTAGCAGTAGTAGTAGTAGTAGCAGCAGCAGCAGTAGCAGTAGTAGTAGCAGTAGCAGCAGCAGCAGTAGTAGCAGTAGTAGCAGTAGTAGCAGTAGTAGTAGTAGTAGTACTTCTTCTTCACTCGCCATTTTGATGACGTACATTTACGGGAGCGAACGCCAGAACTGTTTACTGCGGTACGTTTTGTAACACAAAGCATATTACATCGCGTACAGCTTCTAAAAAGTTTAACAACCACGACTTCCGAAAGTGTTTTGAAGAAGTTTCCAAAAGTACCGTAGTACTGACCAATTGTGTTGTTCATCATCGTCATTTGATGGAGATTATACTGATGCCAAAGTTGGTGAAATAAGTGACATAGAATCGTATCAATTAAGTTCCGAATGGACGAATCTGGACGAAACCAGGTGAAATTGCGAAGCCGAAGGAAGATCCTCGAGTCCGGCATAAGCGCACATAATGTTACTCTATTTTCTTGCCTTTACGAACAAATATTTTAAGAGCAACCAAAATTTTGAATGTCCAGTATTTGAATGTCCAGTATTCGTTGAATTTTATTATCAGGAAAGTTAATCTCATCTGCAAAATGTGTCCAAATTTTCTTTGTTTTGTGCTGATAAAAATAACTTTTGGTGATCTTGCCGGTGCTGTCAACCAGACTAATAGTTTGACAGTGACCCGGCCCCGGTACGATACATATGTCCACACTGCACTGGAAACATACGTCCGTGCACGGACGCACACACAATACATGAGTTGCACGTCAAGGAGAATCCATATACACATGTACATGTACAGCCACGGCAAACGTGGCGGCAGCCAGACCGTTGTTAAGAAGGCTCCTTTCGAGCTCCCGTAAAAGTACGTCATAAAAACAGCAAACATTTTTGCTGCCGCCACGGGCCGCAAATGTTCCAACAAACGTCGCGGATTTCAACTGGGATTTTGGCTGAAAATCACGATTTTTTTTAACAATGTCTGGTTTGTTTTAATGTTTTTGGAATAGCATATAAACAACTAAATATATACTGAACAGTTTTGAGTAAAAAAGGGTACTTTGTATGGACTTTAATATTTATGAAGTTTTACCCGAATTGTTTGATATAACCCTATTCTGTGTAATAATAATAATAATAATAATGGTTAGAAGATTTATAATGCGCACATATCCACCAAGAAGTGCTCAAGGCGCTTTATAGTAAACAAGAAATCATAGAATAAAAACAATACAATAGCAAATGCAATATAATACTAAACAAAAGATAAAAAATGCATAAATGAATGTTATAGTCCCATAGGCAATACACATAAGATGAATTTTTAAGTTTTTCTTGAAGGAGTAAACAGTTTGAGATTCACGAATGTACAGAGGCAAATCATTCCAAAGGCGTGGAGCCACAACTTCAAAAGATCTGTCACCCCAAGAATGTTTAGACTTTTGTTCAGCCAGCAGAAATTTTGCATTGAACGTAACTTGCGAAAGGGGCATAACATTTCAACAAGTCAGATATATATAATGGTGCACAATCATTCAAAGATTTGAAAACGATAAGCAATATTTTATAAACACGATATGATATTGGCAGCCAATATATGATTCATATCAATGATTGTGATATTTTGAACATGGAAAACTATACTATGGAGTGTCGTGGTTGAGCGGTCTAGCGCACCGAACTCAAGTTCTGGTGTTGCCAGCAGCAGGGTGTGGGTTCGAGCCCCGGTCGTGACACTGTGTCCTTGAGCAAGGTACTTAACCATAATTGCTTCTGTCCTTCGGATGGGACGTAAAGCCGTAGGTCCTGTGTGTTGTATAATGCACGTAGTGGATTGTCAGTGCGGTCTAGCGCACTGAACTCAAGTTCATGCCAGCAGCAGAGTGTGGGTTCGAGCCTGGCTGTGACACCTGTGTCCTTGAGCAAGACACTTAACCATAATTGCTTCTCTCCACCCAGGGGTTAAATGGGTACCTGAAGGCAGAGATGGTTTGCTCTATATGCGCTAGAAATGGCGGCAATTGAGCTGTATACTCCCAGGAGCTGAGATGGTTTCAGGAATGATTTATGAGCCTTATGAGCCTTATGAGCAGGGATAATAATATAATGCGCCTTGAGCGCCACTTAGTTGGTGGATACGTGCGCTATATAAATCTATACATTATTATTATTATTATTACTATACTATATAATAACCACCTGTCAAAATATATGGATCTTCAATATGTTTGATATAGATGTTATCAATGTAGATGTATCCATCCATGTTTTTCTCTGTTTAACCTGAAATTTTAGTAGGGGAGACCGAGTCATCGAGAACTTGTATGTAAATTACAAATTAAAAACGTAAAGCAGTATTGAATTAAAATTACATGTTGAACAAACTTTTATTGAACTTACTTTTATGCCTCTTTGTAACAAGATTTTGTCTTCATTTATTTGTTATTATTTTATCAGTTGATATAAATAAAAAACAATTTTAATTTTGTTTTGTGTCTTGAGTGGATTTTAAATTTTAATTAAATTAAAAAAATGTTTCAAATTTTGCACGACGCGAGGTGGCGCTGTTCGAGCCGGCGGTACCGTGAAACGCGGCAGCTCACGTCTCCATTGAATCAGAACATACCAACGGACAACCGCAAGGGTTATTTATGAAATAAAAATAATTGAGTACGTTGTGGCCATTAAGAAACGTAAAATAATACTTGACGTTTTGAAATAAGGTCCACAAATCACACAATTATAATCGTCTAACAATGGTATAAAAATTTGACACGATGTCCCCATTAATGCGAAAAAAGCACATGCTGGACCATGTACATGTATTGTGTGCATACGGTTATGCACGGATCATAAAATTTAAAACATGGCTACTTACTTGAGACTTTCTCGCTTTAATAAAGCTCTCTTCTTTTCTCAGGAATTTTCCCAGCCTTCCTCTTATGGGAAATATTGTAGGAACTGCATCAGGGAGAAACATGGCTTTAAACTTCATGCCAAACTGGCTGTAAAGACCCCAGTCAAAGCACGTCGGCTCAAAGTGAGCACTGCAAATCATCGAGAGCTCACTAGGTCCCAACCATTTCGTCCTAGTAGCTTCACATTTGCCGTCTAAATACGTCTGTAGTATGCATCACTCGGAAATTTATGAAGACTTACATCTCAGTTCTTAGTGGTGTTGTTGCACCCAGCAGCAACACACCTTGACGGCATTTGCAAAAATACGGTATTCAGAACAAAAAAAAACAAAAAGACTGTTAATATTAAAACTTTGTGAAACTTCAATAGAAGAGAGTGCCACCTAGTGGCACAGAGACAATGAAATATATTCTCCAATAGGCATGCTTTCTTTATTGTTTACACTGTTAAAAGCGGTCTGACTATTTCATAGATCCTTTAAACCTTTGTGTATTCTTTTGATTATACTAATTTTGAGGACAAAGTCAGATGCACAAATTAAAATGCACTAATTTTAAGTGATAACCAATGCTTCTGTTTCATTTCACAAACTAATAATAGGGTTTTCAGGTGAAAATTAACCCTGTGTCCCACTGCATCAAGAACAATGCACTTTATTGGGTGCAAATCGGAGTTGGTTTTGCTGAGATAAAACAATTTTAAAACTAAACATACACATTTTTTCTTATTATGTTTTCGCCTTCCTTAAGCACTGGGGAATAGTAAGGGCAGCGTCACCGTTTAGCATACAATTTTAATAAATGCTGTGTATTTCGATATGGATTTGTACAAAATTTTCAACTTTAGAAGAACGGCACAAAATGTCTATGGACTAATATGATATTTAATTACTGAATGAAAACAAGTCTTTTTTTAGCAATAGGGGACTCGACTGTACCCACAGTTATTACCCAGTTGTTTGGCCCATAAGTATACTTAATACCAGTGAGACTTGAACGATATGGCATGTTCAATGCGAAATCAATCCTGAAGCACCAGCGGTCAAGATAGCCAGCGAAAAACTCCCAGATGCTGTGACGTCATCAGTGGGAATCGAAGTACCACCAAATGTACTGGGTTTTTTTACATTATTTTCAAATAAAGGCAATCAGTATGCCCAACTTTTGTGTCGTCGGTGGATGTGCACGTAATGTTGCCAAGAATCCTGCCACAATCGTGGATTTACAGCACCCATTCTACCGAGGATAACGGAGATTTGTCGTCAATGTTAAAGTCTAACGTTAGTTTGGGGTTGAAAAGCTTTTAGTTTTACAAGCTGAAACAGGTTCAGTTCCAAGATGTCATCATGGCCACACAAACATTCGGAATGGTATTCAAAAGAATTGAGTGAAGAGCCGGGTAAGCAAATTTTACAAACCCAACCAACTTGTTGATTTGTTTTCTAACAATACATGTACATCAGTCATAAAACTGGAGACAGTACGGATATGTACATGTACATAATGTGCTCTCTACGTGATTGATTTAAAGATGGACTACAACGGATTAATGATAAGTGCTGTATTGCTGTTTTCGTTCGAGAAATGTGTAATGATTACTAACATATTATTATTATTCAATAAAACTTGTTCCTTCATGCAAAAAAAAACTCAATTTGATCGGCGTTCTACGACCCAGAAAAGCCCAGTTTCACCAAAAGCCCTCAACTCATGAATAATTCATACTTCGTGTGTGACGTAGCACCCATGACGAATTTGTTACCCGCCCCACGCACAACAGTCGATCGTGTGTACTGTATGCATTTACCGTACATGCAATGCGGAACAACAGCGGACAAGCGACATCTTCTAGACCGAAAAACAGCGAAAATGTCCGATAGCAGCGAATATTGGGAAGATCACAGTATAGACGAGGAAGAGGAGTTTTATAGGCACTTCTCGAGGATAGTGATGTCAGCTGTAGCGATGAGGGGAGCTCCACAGACGAGAGAGAAGTCGAAGTACGTGGCGCTGAACCATACCGGTTCGAGCCACTTGCGGCGCCTGCAGTTGACCAGCCCGGTGACGGTGATCGTCAGGCCGAAGACGACGAACCAAATCCTGATGATAGACGGCTAAATACAGACTGGTAAGCCCACAAAATGATTCATGAATGAAATACTGAATGATGCTTCGTTTGATCAATTCGTTTCTGCTGTACAAAAATAGTTGTAGGCTATACTTGACAAAAACATGAACGAACATGATGGAGACCCAAGGTACATAATAGTAGTAGTAGTACATGTACATGTGTACAATTGTACATAATAATAATAATAATAATGTGTGGATTTATATAGCGCACGTATCCACCAACTAAGTGGTGCTCAAGGCATGGCATTATTATCCCTGCTCATAAGGCTCACAAGGCTCATAAATCATTCCTGAAACCATCTCAGCTCCCTGGGAGTATACAACTCAATTGCTGCCATTTCTAGCGCATATAGAGCAAACCAACTCTGCCTTCACAGGTACCCATTTAACCCCTGGGTGGAGGGAAGCAATT
The DNA here is from genome assembly GCA_029582265.1 of Zoroaster sp. YZ-2022. Classification (NCBI taxonomy): domain Eukaryota; kingdom Metazoa; phylum Echinodermata; class Asteroidea; order Forcipulatida; family Zoroasteridae; genus Zoroaster; species Zoroaster sp. YZ-2022. The sequence continues at coordinate 15,445,279 of CM055833.1, read as the reverse complement.
ATGATTAAGTGTCTTGCTCAAGGACACAAGTGTCATGGCCGTGATTCGAACCCACATTACGTTGCTAACACCAGAACTTGAATCCGGTAAGCTAGACAGTGGAAATTTGGGGGTAATTACTATGTCTTGCGTTTTATGATTTGTTGGCAATATTAGCCAGTATTTATGAAGACATGATGGGAAAGTAATCACTGCTCAAAATTCAAATAAAATCATGATCTTTTACCATCATGCTTTAAGCATAATTGACATTTAGTCTTTCCCTTCAAATCAAAGGTTGTAGCCCCCTGCACAATAAAAATGTTTGATTTGCCCATGGAAAAATGTATTCCTTCGTGATGTACCTGTCCTTCATCAGTTCATGGGGATGTATTTCAAGATCAATTTTTAAGTAGTGCAACCCCAATGACAAAGTTACTAAAATTATATTTTCCAAACTTGTTTTTTTTGTAATAGGTGTTCGTGTGGACATTGTGTTCTTCAGCCTTTGCTCGCAAACTGTATATGTTGCAAAGAAGATGAGAAGACAGAGAACATGACATCAGCTGGACATCAACGTGGATGATCCCAATCAGTGCCTTACCATCCATGATTGGTTTGATGCGATCTGCCTGCACCCAGGAGTGCTTGCAACAGCGTATCTTCAGAGATGCAGTTGAAGGAACGCTTGACCAGTAAGTGATTTGAGTGTTGACTGAATGTACAAAGCCAATGTACCATCAATTTCAATTAATATTTTTGAGCAATGTCAGTTTTGAATGATCTGCATATCAAGCAGATTACTTTTGATTGACCAGAATGAGCACCGGTGTTTACTTCAGAGTAACCGCACACAACTGAATATGACCTTGGTTGACCCACGTGCATCTATATCTTATTGTACATGCATTACATGTATGTAATTGTTTACTTTGATCATGATTGCCTTTTGGTATGGTTATAGTTTTATAGCATTTCAGTTTCACATGGTGTTAACGTAAACAATATCGATACGCCACCATGCAAATCACAAATCTTATGTTTATAATTTTGTCTGATTTTTTGTTTTGTTTTACAGAAAATATCGCCATGTTGCATATCGGCAAGTGGTGAGGTGGTGTTGGGGTTATCTTGGCCGTTTCAACCGATTGCCACTGCCATCATGTGTAATGGACGCAATCCGCAGGACGTTCCCAAACCCTGATGGACAGTACAAAGGATTTTCGTATCCACCACTGGATTAGGCCGATTTGCTTTGTTTTATTTTTTAAATTGGTAACATTCTTCCCTAGTTATAATTATCTGGAGGGAGTTACAAATTATTTTGTGCGTTCATAAACCATGATCAATGGCAGAATCAATTACGTGTGTATTTCATGTTGTGTCTTTTCGGGGGGGGGGGGGGAGAAGTTGATTAATTTAGCACTAATGTGAAATAAACTTGTTTTATGTTGCCAACAATACACTATGGTAAAAACATTACAAATTCGGTATGGCAGAAAGATGCCAAGAACTGAAAATTTTACAAGACCTTAGTACTTTCGAATAAATGACAAGACAAAATATGTATGTATTTGCAACCAACAATTCAGTTTATTTTTGAGGTTAAAATATCAAAATTTAAAAAGTTGCCTCTTGATGACGAAAACAACTTAATCAAAATCCTGTACATACTTGTTTGGAACTTGGCCATTGTTCTGTTAAACCGAACTGGAAATCCTTTGAAATTCGTTTCACACTTGCTGCTCTTTTCCCAGGAAAAAACTTACATTCAGCATAACTCTACTGCTGAGCAGGTTCAGATTTTCTTGGATTAAAGCTAATTCAATTAGGTTTTTTTGGCTTTGCATCACAAAAGGGAGAAGTGTGACAAAGACTAATATTGTAAATCTCATGTTGGTAAATCTCATGTACTTCTGCCTTTAAAACTTAAAACTTGTTCTGAGTGTACAGTGGCAATAAATTGTAAAATACAAGAATAGAATAACAATAAATGTGTACAGGCCATGTCATTCTGTGTTCAATCAAATATTAATAAAAAATATAAAAGACATGTATATAGCACCAAATCCATTTGAATAAAATGCTCCCAGGCCCTTTAAATATAATAAAATAACCTAAAGTAACAATAGCAAAGATTATAAAAGATTAAATACATGGGAGCCAGATAAAGTGATAAAAACAGGCAAATATCAGCAGGGGCGGATCCAGGAATTTTGGCATGAGGGGGTCAGGCCTTTCTTTTTCTTTATGTTCGATAATATCCCCTTCTGTGTTTTTCATTATCTTGCTGTCAGAGCAGGGGGGTTATTCGATCCCCCCCCCCCCCTTCTGGATCCGCACCTGATAAGTAAGTAAAAAAGAAAAGAAAAGGACTGAAATAAAACGGAACCTAAATGATACAATAACAAAAACTTCATGTGCATTGTAAAAATATATCCTGGCCCAGCCAGAGACAGTCTAAAAACAAGACAGATAAGCTATACTCTTACCCTCACCCTCCCCCCCCCCCCACCAAAATTAAACTTGTTCTGAGTGTACAGTGGCAATAAATTGTAAAATACCCCAATACTCCCCTTGCACCCCCCCAAACACACACAAACCAAAACATGTAAAGAGTAATTTTCAAAGTCTGCTTTTTGATGACAAAACGAAAGTATGTGATCAAAATCCTGTAAATACTTGTGTGGAACTTGTGTAAAATCAGCATAACCCTACTGCTGAGCAGGTTTAGATTTTCTTTGATAAAAGCTAATTCAATTAGGTTCCTTGGGTGAGCATTGCAAAAGGGAGAAGTTTGAAGAAGATTAATATTGTAAATCTCATGTAGGTAAATCTCCTGTACTTCTGCCTATAAAACTTAAAAACTTGTCTTGAGTGTACAGTGGCAATGAATTGTAAAATCCACCAATAAAATAATGAGAAATGTGTACAGGCCATGTCATTCTGTCTTCAAACAAAGTTGATTCTACTCCCCTGGCAACCTCCCCCCCCCCCCCCCCCCAAAAAAAAGCAGGTTCATCAGACAATACGGCAGGGTCTACCGGTGGTTCCTGTACTGTAACTGTTGGCTGTACGGCATGGAGTTTTGTCAGGGGCTTCCCTTTCACAATTGAGCATTCAGTAGATTTGTGGTGACGCTTGGGTAGTCGACATACTTGCACACCTGAAATATATGTAAAATGTTTTTTTAAATTAAATATGTGGTTATTACATATGCAAAACCATTTTGTCACAGTTGTTTATGTTAAAAAACATTTAATAAACAGCAACAAAGGAGACAATGAATTTGAGATGTCAGTCATGAAGCAAAGTTGTAGCATCTTAAAGTTCATTAGCCCTCATCCCTTAGCCCGAATGCCCCTCCTAAAATCTACCACAGTTCATGTTAATATGATCGTGCACCCAAACCCTTGGACTTACATATAAAATTGGAATGTCTTTCCCCATGCTGAGTATGGGTGCTTTGGGTGTAATATAGAGCTCTATGCATGGAGGAAGGAAAAGACCCTCTATGGTGTACATAGCACAGCGGTACAGTACCTAATCCATAAAAATAAGGCAAAACCATGGGGAGAATTTTACAGGCCTTGGGATAGTTAGGTTAAACTTTACCTTTGTTAACTGGATGAAACATCTTATGGTTGGTCTGAGTTTTCTTGGACCGGATGAACTTTGAAGAGCATCTTGTGGATGGTAGTTGGTTTTGGAGACATCAAGGTCTATTGCGCACTGCCGTCTTGATACAGTTTGGGTTGTTTGATCCTATAATGTAGCAGAAGATTATCAGAAATGTATTTCTATTTATATGCCAAAAAACTTGAAACAGTATCTGTGTGGCACTTGCACAAGCAAAGCTGTAAAATGCCAAATTATATAAACAACTGTGTGTGGAGTTTTAAAGTTGTCTTTGTAAAAACAAATAATATGTAATCAACCACAAGGGAAACTGACTGGGTAAATTTTAGATACATTTTGGGTGAACAAAGAAAAATTGACTAGAGCGGATTTGAACTCAGCGACCGGGTTGACGTGCTGGCTTCTACCAACTGAGCTATCTAGCCCTATGTTGGCGGTCTCCCTATTTATTGTCAATATCCTTTGTTCGGGGGTGCCAGTCAGAAGTCATGCAACCGTACACTGCCCTATAGCCAGGGATCACACCCAAGTTACGATACAACCTGGGAAGAGGCAGTGCCGGGATACACCATAAGGGGATGCAACTTTTTTTTATACAAAAACAACTAAAACAGCGCATTGATACAACATTTGGTCTTGTGCAATTGCATGGCAAGGTGTTTTTGCACATTTTTGCAATTTATTAAAACATGTGTACCCTACCTTGTTTGTCTGAGATGATGTTACTGCTGTTGTTACATCCTTACGATATGGCTTGGAAGGTGCATCTGAATGACTGGTGAATGCTTCTGGATCAGGCAAATCCTGTTTTGGGGGCAGTAACAGATTGATACATTATGAACTACATGTACTTGTACATAATGAGCACAACACATACGTCAAGCACAGTCAGCTTTGGGGGAACAGAACGGATACCCAACAGGACACCAGACTAAAGGGTATTAAATAAAGTAGGTTTGTGTAATAAAAAAAAGGCTACGTAGTACAATTAATTTTTACTGAATATATTACTGGGGAAAATTGTGGAAGGGTGATTTATAAAAAGATCACGTGCTTTTTGGAAAATTGAGAACCGTCAAAATGTCAATGATGAAATAATATAAATGCTGTTTTTTGTTAATTATTGTTATTTCTAATTTTTTTTAAGGGGGGGGGGGGGTATGGTTACATGTACATGTACTTAGCCTGAATGATAAATAAATTAGAATATTACCTCATCGGCTGATGAGCTTGAGCTGTCCGGTGGTGGAGGCTGCGTGACTCCATGCTTAGTCTCGTAGTCAGCAAAGGCTTCTTCCAAAACCTGTAAAAGAAATAAAAAACAGACATTATACAGAAGTTCTTTAATACATATTTGTTGACAATAATAAACCCTTTCAGTTTCACAGTAATTAATCCTAGGTTTATGAGGTTGTTTATACGCTTTCATCTCATAGTTTTAGAGTACACGGTAATGTGAATGTGCCATGTTGTTCATGGATCCCAAACACTTAGAAAAGCACTCAAAAATCCACTTATTCATTTCAGTGTTAAAAGTGGAGAGGGGGAATTAAATGACGATAACATGTAAATCACCCCAAAAATGAGTGGTGTGTGTGTCTTTTCTTCATTCTTGATCACTTAATACTTTTTTCATTTATGAATTTACATCATGTTTGCAGTCCCTGACTTAGTAAACCCATCTGAAGAACCAGGGATGGGAGCATGAAGATATTTTGGAGCTGTGCCTTCAAAAAACGAGTGAACAATTCTTAGGCATCCACTCCGCATTCTCAGACAGCTTTGGCAAAAATAATTGTCCATGGACTAACTTAAATACTGGTCAGCAAGACAAAGAAAAAGACTTAACTGGAACTGGAACAGGAACAGTCAATATGGATTAAAATTATAGGATTCACACATGATTGAGCATGAATAATCAACATGCCAGAAACCAGAGCATGAACATGCCAAAGCACGGCCATCATTCACGGTCATGGACTGAGATTTAGCTACATACTGTGGCATACACTCTAGCCTAGGCCACAGTATGTAGCCAAGTTAGATTCAGAGCAGAGCGGCGGCCATTGACATGATTGGCCACAAGAAAAGAGTACAGATTTTCACTAGTCTATTTTTCTTATTGGGCCTAAATTAAATATGTTCAAAAGCAGCTTAACTTAAGGGATCATTTCGGACGTTTTTTATTCAGTACATTAACTTACCCGGCTTCTCTCTCTTTTCTGGAATGCTGTCCCAGTGAAGCCTCTACGTTTGAAGTGCCCCTTTTGTGACTCTGCGGCCACGGACCCGGAGACCGATGACTCGGCCGACGTACTAGCACAGCAGTAGTAGACGGCGACGCACTTGCACGAGTACTCTCGATATTTGGCGCTTTCAATGTGGGGATGGATCCAGGCTTCAAACGATACTTTGACTTCAAACCCAGTGATTCTTTCAATGCACTTGAACGTTCTCTACAGTCCTCCGAAAAATGGGCAGAACAAATCAAAGGCCTACTTCTTGCCAAGATTGGCAAGAAGGTGAAATCCTTTCGTGTATTATTCACGAACTTCACCCATTCTTTTGATATCGCAGGATCCCGCGGAAATTGAACAAAATGAGTCTCTGGATTCTTAATACTATTTCTAGTGCATCCACCAACAACACATGAAGTCGGCATTACAACAACATCGAAAAAAAGCTTCATAAAAACTTCATGCCTCTGCTGACGCATGAAAACGCATGTATAATAACGGAAGTAACATGGCGTCTTCTGTTTACTCTCGGGTGCTCATGGGTTGTACGTCATCCCTTTTCGCTGGTTTACAAGTCCGCTGGTGCTATATCGTGGATTTCATAGTGGATTTTCAATGGGTCTTTGTCGGGAACCAGTGCAGGGCGGGAAATTTCAAAAATCGAAGAAGCGGGGTCTAATTTTTTCGGTCAAATTGCAACAAAATTATAAAGAGAAAAACATGACCACAACAATAAATTGTTACCTGAACACAACATAAACAAGGTTCGATAGTCAATTTAATGTGAGAGTTTTCGTTGTAGTCCATCTTTAACATCTTGCATGCCTGCTGACATTTAATATGACATGAATAAAAGTGGTACCATAACAATAAAAAATAATAATAATTTTGGCCTTGTAATTGAACAAATAATGAGAACAATGTCATGGTGAATTTCATGAATTATGGCATGGTGAATTTCTCAAAAGAATTTACAATAAAACAATTGTGGATTATACGAATACAAATGCATCATGTACACTGTTGGGGTGCAGTCAGTTCGTTGTCTGATCCGAGTCATTCATCATCTTTTTTTCTGTTGACTGATCTGTCATTAATTGAACCAACACGTTGAACTCGTACCCATGTCAACTCGTACCCAAGTCAACCCAAGTCAACTTGTACTGAGTCAACTCATACCCGAGATAACTTATACAGTACAAGCTAAGTTACCCAATCATGATCGGGTTTTTGATAGCATGTAAACATGTGAATTATTATGTTATGATTATGTGAAATAAAATATGTAGGGTTGATTATGAGGTTTGTGCGAATGATGTGAGCACTTTGGGCATTTTTCTTTGTATAAACAATTATAGGGAGTTTGGGATGTGACTATTGATCACGCAAAATAAAAGTGTCCATGGGAGAAGTCGGGTTTGAAAAGATGAAGTCCTGAACTTCAAGGGTAACGGTTTGTCATTGCTGGGCCTTGTTGATGGACATTGCGAAGAATTGCATGGAGACGTCTGGGGCGCGTTTTCGCTACTGTAACCAGAAACATGTTTGGGCTTCAGTTATTGGTTAATTAAGCGTTTTCGCGAGTTCGGTTGTGCTGAGATGACGTCATTGTTATGACCAAACGTGAACCGAAGTTTGTGATCGGTTACGCTTGGTTTCAAGATGGCGGATTGTAAAAAGTAACGAAAGATTTAGTTAATTATTTGCTAAAACATGATGGAATGATTGTTCGTATACCAGTATATTTTTCAACTTTATTACTAGCACTCACGAGTAAGTTCTATTTTGCAAAAATTTGAATTACACCGTATATGTTGAGAAAGGTTGATGATTGAACACGTCGTGTATCTATGCCGTCTTGTTTCTGGTCAATAATATGACGTCAGAAACAAGTTTCTGGGTGGTGTCGCGAAAACGCGCCCTGAACAGAAACGTCACGGTAAATTAACAATTTGTTGGTGACGTATGTTTAATAGTAGTCTTCCCTCCTCTGAATTGAAGGCCCTCCTTTGAGTGATTATTAAAATGTTGACAGGGGTGGCAGGTATGCATCCCACTCCATATAATTACCTTTTAATGATTGCACAATTTTTTTCGGCACATTTGTGTTCGTTTGTTCTCCCCCCCCCCCCCTGCAAATTCTGAAAATACTGCACTGGCAAGTCGAAATATAATTGCCGTATTGACACATGGCGTAAATGATTACGAAGGTATGTAAAATGACTACATTAACTACGTATTAAAACTGTACTATAAGGAATAACAAACTTGCAATTGATATTATGGATGCATGTCACTAAATACAAAATAGTGACCAAATTCATTTGCTGACCTCATATTAGGTTTAATTTGTATGCCGTAAACTTGTCTGAAAAAGTAAGATAGAGCGCTCGTACGGTATTCGAGAGGTCGCGGGTTCGAGTGCGGCATCTGTCAATTTTTCTTTGCTCGCTACCCGTTTATTTAAATATATTGGCTGATGAATTGGCTGAAAATTGGCTGATGCCGGACTCGAACCCACGACCTCTCGAATACCGTACGAGCGTTCTAACAACTGAGCTAACCAGCCCCTATGTTGGTGGGCGGTCCACTTATGCCAATTATCTATTGCTCTATGGGGCCAGGTTAAAGGCCAAACCATATCTGCCCGAGTAGCCAGGGATCAAGCCCCGGTCAGATGCAAACAACCTGGGTAACGGCAGTAGCGGGGATCACACAACCTTGGGACACAACTTGAGTACGCCCTCAATTGTGTGCCATCTGGTAAAGCATTCCATCCGAATATACCCTTTTACCCATCTTCATAGTCATCACAGCACATTTCTCCATACCATGCCGATGTCATCGCTGAAGACCCGTACAGTCTTCACCAAGGAATCAATCGCTTTCTCGTTCTTTGCAAACAACTTCAGGTCGTCCATGAAGAGCAGATGATTAATCCTGCATCCATCCTTCGTCATCTCGTATCCCGCACTAACCTTCCGCAAAATCATCGTGAAAGGGAACAGCGCCAAAACAAACAACAGTGGAGACAGAGAAAATACCTCGTCTGATGTTTACCTTACCAAGGCATTCATCATTGGCCGTCAAAGTATCACAAATAAAGCAATAAAGACATTGTAGACATTACAAAGCACTTAAACTAACGAAATAAATAAATAAAAAAGCGACAATAAACAAATGGAATTAACCTTATATACACAGATTAGATTAAAAATACAAATACACAAGTGGAAATTCATGAATCAAAAAACAAAAATACAGCAGATGCAATAAAGTAATAAAAAACCATATAATGCACGTTACATTTAAGGAAACTGAAACGAAAACTTAATTGCAAACAAAAATTCGCACAATTAAATTGCAATTCGTCAAATGGAAAAATCATCAGGCAAAATAAATCACAAAACAAAATTGGCGGATGGAAGTAATTAAACATAATGCAAGTACAGCTATAATTAAAATATACTGAAACTTTTCACATATACGACATTTCAAATTAACAAAATTTAAACAAAAGTAATCGTAAACAAAACAATCGCACAACTAAAATGCAATTCGCCAAAATAGAAAATAATGAAGCGAAATAAATCACAAACAAAAATACAGCGGATGCAATGAAATAATAAAACATAATGCATGTACGAAGACGACATTTCAAATTAAAATAAAGAAATTATAAACCAGATATAGCTGTTTAAAAGGGGAAAGTAATTATACCATCTTTAACTGTACATAAAACTTGGTTATGAGCGTAGGTATCTATAAAATCATGTTCGGGGAGACTTTTGTTTTCTAGGAGGATAAAACCTTTCAAAACTTTAATATATTTTTTCATATATAATGTCAGGACAAATCTTTTTAGGGTTTTTAACAATGTCACATCTAACTGACCAAATTACCCCGTGCAATTTCCCTGTGACGCATAGCGCGATGTTATTCATATCTTTACCAAGAATTCTGTTGATATCGTTTATATACATACTTTTATTATTGGTATATTTGCGCAAAATCTCTTCTACAAAAAGTCAAGCGTTAATATGCTTTTGGCAATAGATAAACAAGTGTTCAATGGTTTCTTTCTCCACACCACACAATGGACATATGTTGTCTGGAGTAATTTTCATTTTCATAAGTTTATCTTTAGTAGGCAGAATCCGATGTTTTATTTAAACCAGACATCTTTGTCTTCATGATCAAGAAGTTTGCACCCTCCATTTTTCCAAATGTTATCCCAATTGAATTTAAAATTTAAGTGGTTTGGGTGGCTACTACAGGATTATAAAAAACATACCATCCAAGGTTTAGCATGCCACTAGCCCGGTTGATCCAATAGTTAAAAAAGCGCGCCAATTTCCTTCAGAATTACAATATTTGCATAACCCTTTTTTTATTTTAGTCTATCAAGTTTCAATTTAACATTTATTACCCCTGTGCCTCCACCTCTCTGTTCGATTTCTCATAACATCCCTTTTGATTTTATCTGCTTTACCGTTCCAGTAAAAATCCCAAATAATCCCATCAATTTGTTTAATCAGATTATTCGGACATGGCAACACTGATCCCAGGTAGGTGAGACCAGCCCCGATCAGAGTATTGATAATAATCGACTTACCTTTAAGTGTTAAAATTCTAGCTATCCATCGGTTCATGTGTGTTTGACTTTATTTATTCTGGGACACCAATTGTCTTCTGGAGTGATTTCGTTACCAAAAAAGATTCCCAAATTTTTTATTTTATTGGATACCCATTTGAAATCACAGGGGGAGTCTGATCTTGTCTTCCATTTGCCTAACCAGAGACCCACTGTAACCTGTACCCTTACAATAAGTGTTCATAATTTCGGTGAGAATTTCAAAATCTTGGTTTCTCCGAATAAATATTGTCAAATCATCAGCATGTTGAATAATCTTAAAACCTTCTTGTTCTTTGGAAATTCTGATGCCTTCTAATTCATGGTTCTTCAATACCATATTGGACATTCCCTCTGCGCAAATAGCAAACAACAACGGTGATAAGGGACATCCCTGTCTTATTCCTCTCTGAATGGTTATGGGCGAACCGATAAAATTGTTAACAATCACCTGGCTGACAGGGTTAGAATAAAGCAATTTACATAATTGAATTAGACCTGCGGGAATACCCATTTTCGCCATAATGGAATACATGTATTCCCATTCTATGCTGTCAAAGGCCTTTTCTTGATCGATACTCACTACACCAGCTTCGATGTCGTTGAAGTTGATGTAATCAATACAATCTCTCAAAATCATCAAATTATCGTGGATGTTTCTACCTGGGACTCCACAGGTCTGATTTTTAAAGACAATGGTGGGCATAATTGTTTTCAATCGATTGGTTATGACTTTTGAAATCAACTTATAGTCAACAGTTAGAAGACCGCCAATTTTTAAGGTCTTCTTTGCACCCTCTGTTCTTAACAATTAATCTGATTAAGGCAGTGTTCATTGATCTACACAAAGACATATTTCTTTTGCATTCCCTTTTTAAATCGACTAAATCGTGTTTCAGAATATTCCAAAAGGTACGGTAAAATTCAACTGTAAGTCCGTCAATGCCAGGGGATTTATTAGTTTTCATTTGATAAAGCGCGTGTCTAAGTTCATTCTCGTCAATGTCTTTTTTTTCTAAATCACGAACAATATCTTCATGAAAGGACTCCATGAAAAAAAAATCCTCAGAATTTCATGCAGCTGTATTTCACTGATCCCTTCAGATGTGTACAAATCTTCATAAAACTCATTCACGCATTTAAGCACAGAGCTACAATCCGGGCCAAAATAATTGGGACACGTGACAATAAACATACCAACCTCTATCCCCGCTCCAACGCTCCCCCGCTCCCCCCACCTATGTTGTTATCTCCAGCCGGAGCACAGACCACGCAATGAGAGCCAACATTGTCAGGGGGCCGGGGGGCCCAGCGAGATTTGACCGGGATTGTAGGTTGATCAACTAATTACCAGCTTTGTCTTGTAATTTTATCATTCTGTTATGGTGCATTTGTTGATTTTCCAGGCGTGCCATGACACTTATACGAACAGCGCGGTTGCATCGCGCTAAATTTTTTAGTAGGTGTGAAGGGGCGCTATAACTTCTGTTGTGTTGAACACTACCAACCCCAATGGTTTTAACAGATGCCTAGAGGTCCTCTAGACCCTAGACAACAATTTGAAGCAACAAAAATGTAAGGGCCCTTAGGTTGATGTTTATTTTAGTTCTGATAACGCTTTTCCCCTACCCCAAATCGACATAAAATATACCCTATTATGTGTACCCATAGCAGTTATAGGAATAAACATCTCTCACCCTCTGGCTGATGGCTCCAGTCTGTCTGGAATCATGTTCTGGCACACCATAGTGGGTAACTGATAGCTTTTGATAAGCCGCTCAGAGCCGAAGTCAATGGCCTTGTGTTGACAGATGGGATTAGGATTTGTACACGGTCCTATGGGACCATGCAGGATTTGTACACGGTCCTATGGGACCATGCTTTTTGCAGTACGATGTTTTGGGTCAAGGGTTCAAAGCAGGCTAATGGGAATTAACCATGCTATTTGGGTATACTTCAACAGTGAACTTACGGAATTTGAGAAATTTGGAGTGAGAATCAACGGAGTAATTAAATTTTGTTTACAAACCTACAAACAAAAACAGCGCCATGGCATGTCGCAGGGTTTTAAGGAAAAAATTACTAGCTTTTTCACCTTCTGTTTTATTATTGTTGCGGACGCGTATTTTAGCTTTTTCCCATTCTCTCATTTCATATTGTTTGAGACTGAATTCAATTATATTAAGTTCGTCTTTATTTATATTAGTTGGGTTATTGATCAATTCACCATAGCGTTTTTGTAAACGTTCTCTTTCCTGTTTAGCAATGAGGGATTTTTCACGCCCATAATCTCTGATAATTTCTTTGAGTTTGCATTTTCCCATTTCCCACCAAGTACAATCATGTTTATTGGTTTTCCAGAAACTCAAAAATTTTCTATAAGCGCAGTCTTTGTCTTTGATAAGTTCGCAAATCCAACGACCTGGGCCGTGGGGGTGTCAAAATCGTTTAGTCTTAAACTGATAACCTGGCGGTCGGTTAAACCTGTTGAATTATTGTGAAACTCTCCAATTTTGTTTGGCGGACATAAGAGTGCAATCAATTCTACTGGATTTATTGAGCCCTTTGTGCAAGTGAGTGTAACCAGCTTTTTCACGGTAAACAGTGCGCCATATATCAATAAGATTTTTTTCTTGAATAATAGCCTCCAGTGACGTTTTTACTTGTGTCTCTTATGTCTTTGTTATCGATGTCACCGTCCTCACCGTCCTCACCGTCCTCACCGTCCTCACCGTCATCTGGTATTCCTTTTTGGTGTGTATTGGTTTAAACACACACCCATATTAAACCTAGTACATGTAAATGTATTTTGCCATGGAAAGTTTATTATGTAAGTATATTAGACAATGTATAACACATAAATTGTTGTAAATGTTAGAAACCAAAATACAGAAATTATCTGAATAGCACAGTATGGATTGTATTGACATTTTAGTTCTCATTAATCTCACTTATATTTATCCATGGTTTATTTAGGTATTTTCCTTAGAAGAATTTATTTATAAAAACATTAATGATAATTCTTTTATCTAAAAGTTAACTTAAGCTGTTATGAATACAAACATCCTGAGATAATTTGTTTTATTAACTACATAACATCTGCACAAAGATGTGCATATCTCTGTTGTTATATAGTCTGATGCATTTCTGATATTTTACCACTTCCTTTTAATATTTCAGTAAAAAATTGCCAAACAAAATAATAAACATGTGCATAAGTATGTATTCCCTAAACATATGTCCCTTATTCTGTTTCTGCCTGGAGACATTAAGATAGTAGTACACTGTAGTGACCCGAACCTTTTTGTGCGTACTGTTTTGATTTGTTGTTGCATGGGGCACGCCATAGTGCATCAGCCCAGTGTTGCTGACCTTTGCCCTTCGGAGAGCAACCTTCTTCCAGTAAGTTCTACACGTACGTATGCAGCACGTTTGTTTTTCGAGCACATGTGAGGTTTTTCTCTTCGCGTTAGTTCATCGTATTTACTTAGCGTTTTGACAACTTTATTGCCGCAGTTTTGGCTCTTATCTTTTATTCGTTATATTGTCTTTGTTCAACCGCCGAATTGTTTGTTTTGTGAACTTTATGGACACCCTTGACACGGGACTAAACGTTTTGCTCTGTGGAGTGTAAATTGACGTTAGCCTGCTGCCGACATTACGGTTGGTTCCCACGCGTGAGCTATCCAGTGCAGGACTTCGAAGATCGAGGTGGAGTTCGTCCCTAAAAATAAACAACATACCTTGCCAGTGGTGAGTTAACATTTACAGTCGTTCTTCCATTATTAGTGGGCTAAACTAATCCGCTAAATTGGTGACCCTGACGAGCAGGCAGCAACCGTTTCAACACCATGGCTACTGGCATAACTGACGAGAAACCTCTAGACATCAAAACTCCCAGCACTAGCGTTACCGCTGCAGTTAGCATAAAACTCCCACCGTACTGGGCCAATGATCCTATCATATGGTTTGCCCAGGTCGAGGCGCAGTCCACTACCAAAAACATCACCTCCGAGCACACCAAATACGCATATGTGGTGTCTTCCTTGCAACCCAACATAGCTCAAGAGGTTCGGGATCTGCTGGTTCACCCCCCGCCCCCCTCAGATCAGCCATACACACAGCTTAAAGGGAAACATCACCCCAGTTTTGAAATAAAATTATGTGAAGGGTGTGATGTTTCATGGAGACTGTCTTTTTATTTTTTTATGATCGGTTGTTGCAATTGCAGAAAATGATGATTTTATTAAAAATCGCTTGCCGTCACGCGCGCGGCCATTTTGTTGCGCGATGTCTATTCATCCGGGACATTGTGACGTAATGACTGCACCAACAACCCGAGCGTGCTTTTTAGCTGTATGTGTACGCTAGCACAGGGAGCCCGCATTGTACACGTAACCCATAGCGATAAACACAACACGGGGTATTATTGACGCATACATAGGCTGTGCTTACCATTGGTAAATAGTGTTACCTGACTGCGTGCATGCCACGTCTCGCTCACACTCGATCCACCGACCGTGCTTGGTACACGGTCTCGAAATCATGACGATTTGTCAAGCTTTTGGCTGCTCAAATAAACCAAATTCACGGAAACGCCTGAGCTTCTTTCAGATACCGGATCCCCAAAAACGTCCAGAAATTTGTAAGAAATAGACTTATTGGATCACCGAAAATGTACCATTAATATTTCCTACACTCATTCCACATACAGCTAAAAAGCACGCTCGGGTTGTTGGTGCAGTCATTACGTCACAATGTCCCGGATGAATAGACATCGCGCAACAAAATGGCCGCGCGCGTGACGGCAAGCGATTTTTAATAAAATCATCATTTTCTGCAATTGCAACAACCGATCATAAAAAAATAAAAAGACAGTCTCCATGAAACATCACACCCTTCACATAATTTTATTTCAAAACTGGTGTGATGTTTCCCTTTAAGGATGAGCTGATAAAGCGCACTTCCGCTTCGGAGCAAAAGCGCCTACACTTGTTGCTGACGGCTGAAGAGTTGGGAGACAGGAAACCATCCCAGCTGCTGAGGAAAATGCAACAACTGCTCGGCGAGAACAAGCTGGAAGAGTCCATCCTGAAGCAGCCTTTCCTCAAGCGCCTACCTTCCAACATTCAGCTTATCCTCGCTTCGACCAGTGAAGCAGTCAATATCACCCAATTGGCTGACCTGGCAGACAAGATAGTAAAGGCGTCCGAACCAGCCGCATTAGCCATGAGTGCAGTCTCTGCCCCTCAATTTCCGACCCTGCCTAATCCAGCCATTTCAGCACTACAAGTACAAGTGGAACAATTAACCAGTCAGGTCCAGGCTCTCACATGTCAGCTTGCCCAGACATCACGGGCGAGACCACGCGAACGACGCCAGAGCCGTGGCAGACCGTACTCCCGCAGTCGTGATAGAGAGGGTAGTGCCACCCCCAATGCAGATTGGGGGTGGCACTAGTCCTTGTTCCCGCCGCACTTCCACTCAACACAACTCAGAAAACGCCACCGCCAGCGGTTAACAGCGACAAGCCAGCCTGGCGTAAATTCCCCAAGTCGCCTTTTCTACATCAATGATCAGACAACTAGGATCCGTTTTCTTGTTGACACCGGAGCAGAAGTTAGTGTTTTACCTTTGTCGGTAGTGGATAAACACCGCAAACTGAGGCCTTCCGCAGTACGCCTACAGGCCGTCAATAACTCTCCTATAGTGACCTTTGGGGAAAAGTCTTGCACACTCAACGTCGGACTACGACGAGTTTTCCGATGGGTTTTTCTGATTGCCGATGTTCCGATGGCTATCGGTGCAGACTTCCTGCAACACTATGCACTGTTGGTAGACATAAAAAACCGCAAGCTCATCGATACTACCACCCACCTTTCAGTACGGGGAATAGGAGTGACATCGCCTTCACTGAGCCCGGTGTTAGTCAAAGATTTGCCTACGCCTTTCGACACGCTCATCGCGTCATTTCCGGGAGTAACACGCCCTGTGTATAATGAGTTACCAGTTAAACACTCAGTCACCCATCACATCACCACAACTGGACCCCCAGTTACTGCCCGTCCTCGTCGACTTGCCGCGGACAAACTCACCATCGCGAAAAACGAATGTCATCACATGCTTGACCTCGGCATCATTGAACCATCGGACAGCGACTGGTCATCTTCATTACATATGGTGCCTAAGCGAACCCCCGGTGACTGGCGCCCCTGTGGGGATTATCGTGAATAGAGTAACTGTTCCGGATCGCTACCCTATCCCTCATCTACATGATTTCACCACCAATCTTGCCGGTAAACACGTCTTTTCCAAGATTGATTTAATTCGTGCGTACCACCAGATACCCGTCAATCCAGCGGATGTACACAGATCCATTACAACACCCTTTGGGCTGTACCATTTTGTGCGCATGCCTTTTGGCCTACGGAACGCAGCTCAGACCATCCAGCGCTTCATTGACATGGTTACACGCGGATTGCCATTTGTGTACGCTTATATTGACGACATTCTAGTGGCTAGCGACTCGCTGGAACAGCATCATCAACACTTAAGGTTACTGTTCTCGCGATTATCTGAGTTTGGAGTGGTCATCAACCCAGCCAAATGTCAGTTTGGAGCTACAAGCCTTGACTTTCTTGGTCATCACATGGATGAGAAGATTGCTGCCATCAACGAGTTCCCTCGTCCCACTTCAGTGCGTCAATTACGTCGGTTCCTTGGTCTCATCAATTTTTACCGTCGTTTTCTCCCACATTGCGCAGACATACTTGCACCCCTGACGGATTTGTTGCGCGACCATCCTGAGCATCCTCGTAAGCCTACAAACTTCACTTGGTCAGACAAGTGCGAGACCGCTTTCATCGCCATCAAGCGCTCCCTGGCCAACGTCACCATGCTCGCTCATCCGTCTTCGAATTCATCACTCAGCTTTATGGTTGATGCGTCAAACACAGCTGTGGGTGGGGTACTACAACAACAATCCGAGGGAGATTGGCGGCCCATCGCTTTCTTCTCCAAAAAACTCCAACAAGCCGAGACACGGTATAGCACCTTTGGGCGAGAACTGTTGGCAATGTACTTGGCTATCAAATATTTCCGCCACTTCCTTGAGGGACGCCATTTCTGCATATACACTGACCACAAGCCACTCACTCGCACTTTGCACTCAAAGGCTGACCGTCACTCACCGAGGGAGATTCGTCATCTGGATTTCGTCTCGCAATTTACCGCAGACATACGCCATGTGCGTGGTAAGGACAACATTGTCGCTGACACTCTTTCTCGTTTTGATGTCGCCGCCATTCATACCTCACCCATCGATTTCGATCAGATTGCAGCTGACCAGCAGAATGATGAAGAATTCCTCATGCTGCGGACAACTTCAACCTCACTTCAATTCCGTCAAGTTCCCCTACCTACGACGCGCGGTTCTATCTGGTGCGATGTGTCCACCGGTCACGACCGCCCATTTGTACCAGCGAAACACCGACGCAGTGTATTTCAATGCATTCCACTGCCTCTCCCATCCAGGAGTTCGGTCCACACAGAAGCTGATCACCACTCGCTTTGTTTGGCCGAGTGTCAACAAGGATGTTCGCGAGTGGGCCAGACTTGTCTTCGGTGCCAAAGATGAAAAATTCACCGCCATGTCCGCTCACCCTTAGGTACATTTGCTTCTCCGGACGTTAGATTCGACCACATTCATATTGACCTCGTAGGTCCATTGCCACCTTCAGACGGTTACACTTATCTCCTCACGTGTATTGATCGATATTCCAGGTGGCCTGAGGCCATTCCCTTGCATGACATCACTGCTGAGTCAGTCGCCAGGGCGTTGATCGATCAGTGGATTTCCCGATATGGTACTCCATCGACTATCACCACAGACCGTGGCCGACAGTTCGAGTCCAGCCTATTCGCTGAGTTAACTGCACTTTTGGGTTGCAATCGCACACGTACCACAGCGTACCACCCTGCAGCAAACGGCCTTGTGGAACGCTTTCACAGACAATTAAAGGCAGCATTGAAAGCGCACCCAACCAGACAGGTGGCACGAGACACTTCCTCTGGTGATGTTAGGTATTCGCACTACAGTCAAAGAAGACCTGCAGTGTACATCTTCAGAGCTCGTCTATGGCACAACGCTACGACTCCCTGGACAATTTGTGGCACCGGACAACCTAACACCCCTGTTGGATCCTTCCGAATACGTCCATCGTTTGCGTCATCACATGTCACAATTCTCCCCGGCCACTACGCGGGTTCAGCTTCCTCCAACTCAAGTTCCGAGGAGTCTATCAAATTGCTCTCATGTATTCATCCGTTGTGATGCAGTCAGACGGCGTCTACAGCCTCCCTATTCGGGTCCATACAAAGTACTGAAGCGTTCCCCTAAGTATTTCATCATCGATCGCAATGGCAAAAAGGATTCGGTCAGCATAGATCGTCTGAAACCAGCGTATCTGGAACACACTGGTTCATCCACAGTTTCAGCCACAACAGGACAAACAAACACTTCACGCTCCTACTACACCAACTCAACCCCCCACTCCAGCACCTGCGGTCAGGAAAACTAGAAGTGGCCGACATGTGCATTGGCCTGCCCGTTACGTCCAACACCATGTTTTGGACACCTGAAACAGTTCCCTGGGTCGTATCGATCGTTTAATCCTGGCACCGATCTAGGGGGAGCTACTGTAGTGACCCGAACCTTTTTGTGCGTACTGTTTTGATTTGTTGTTGCATGGGGCACGCCATAGTGCATCAGCCCAGTGTTGCTGACCTTTGCCCTTCGGAGAGCAACCTTCTTCCAGTAAGTTCTACACGTAAGTACGCAGCACGTTTGTTTTTCGAGCACATATGAGGTTTTTCTCTTCGCGTTAGTTCATCGTATTTACTTAGCGTTTTGACAACTTTATTGCCGCAGTTTTGGCTCTTATCTTTTATTCGTTATATTGTCTTTCTTCAACCGCCAAATTGTTTGTTTTGTGAACTTTATGGACACCCTTGACACGGGACTAAACGTTTTGCTCTGTGAAGTGTAAATTGACGTTAGCCTGCTGCCGACATTACGGTTGGCTCCCACGCGTGAGCTATCCAGTGCAGGACTTCGAAGTTCGAGGTGGAGTTCGTCCCTAAAAATTAACAACATACCTTGCCAGTGGTGAGTTAACATTTACAGTCGTTCTTCCATTATTAGTGGGCTAAACCAATCCGCTAAAACACAAATGGAATAATTCATACACAAATTATACATGTATTAAAATTAGTTCACTTAATCCTATGTTCAGAACAAATTATTTTAAACTTGAACAATTGCATGAAATACAGTTCACGGATCAAATAGGCAGGGTGTAGCCATTTCACAATGGATTATATGTAAAGATGGATAAAGCAAAAGCTTACTACAGTTCACCAATAAGGACACCAATTTCTTAATTGCGAGGGGAAAATGTTGAATACACGTACGTCGGCATCATATTTTGCAAACTAGTTTACTGGTAGATATGAAAATCTCTTATATTGTCCATTAGGGTCCGCAAAAAAAATGTGCGGATGACATCCATGATGTGTGACAGAATACGCACTGTGGTAGCCCCAACACCTCCTCACGACTTGCTGATAATCATGGTGATATTTCCTGGAATATGACATTCCATATGACATTCCATATGACATGGAATTAATTAAACCGCTGTACTAAACTAAAATGTATACAGGCACTTCTGTGGAATACAAACCTCATACACTGATTTCCCTACTATAATTAGTATACTGTACTAGGAGGGCAGTGGGTGTTGTCTTGTGTACATTAATGCATTGATTTAAAAAACTTGTTTGGTGGGGGGGGGGGGTGGTCATTGAAAGTGAAGCAAATTTCTTGATGTCAACAATGATAGGATTCAATTGCATCTCTGGATAACCTGGTACTGGAGATATGCAGTTTCAAGAACACCGGTTGGAGGCAGACGGCTTCCGCAACCAATCTTGCACAGCTATGCAGGGTTTGGGACATGGGGTCCCCCATTTCAGATCCAGTGCTGTCATCTTTTGTGAAGTCTTTGGTATTTCTTTATAGCCTGCAGATCCTGTTTGCCATTAATGGCTGGACACACAGTCATAACTCAAAACAGGATTACCTGTGAAAGACACACTAACCAAGACTTCCTTCATTTATTTGAACTTCTCGAAGCCCAATGCCTAAAATGCACTGACAAACAGTCACTTGATATTGAGAGTACAGAATCTCAATTGAAAGTGGCTTGCTCTAATGATCATGAATGGGACCATTTCCAAGCCATTCTATCCTCCATTAACCATCTTCAGTCCTCCCTACAGCACCAACAGAACAAGAAACGCCGTAATGCCCAAGCTAACCATAAGAAATACATCCACAGGCGGTTCCATAAGGTAACCACTGAACCCTCTGGTGAAAATAAAGCCGTAACCCACCAAGAAATACTGTATCTGATACTGTACTTAGTGATCCCCAGGTTAAACTACTCTCACGGGGTCTTAAGTTTTGCCCCACACCCAAAGAGCACAATCAACTCTCCCTCCAACAGGACATGACCCAGTGTTGCTGACCTTTGCCCTTCGGAGAGCAACCTTCTTCCAGTAAGTTCTACACGTAAGTACGCAGCACGTTTGTTTTTCGAGCACATATGAGGTTTTTCTCTTCGCGTTAGTTCATCGTATTTACTTAGCGTTTTGACAACTTTATTGCCGCAGTTTTGGCTCTTATCTTTTATTCGTTATATTGTCTTTGTTCAACCGCCAAATTGTTTGTTTTGTGAACTTTATGGACACCCTTGACACGGGACTAAACGTTTTGCTCTGTGGAGTGTAAATTGACGTTAGCCTGCTGCCGACATTACGGTTGGCTCCCACGCGTGAGCTATCCAGTGCAGGACTTCGAAGTTCGAGGTGGAGTTCGTCCCTAAAAATTAACAACATACCTTGCCAGTGGTGAGTTAACATTTACAGTCGTTCTTCCATTATTAGTGGGCTAAACCAATCCGCTAAAACACAAATGGAATAATTCATACACAAATTATACATGTATTAAAATTAGTTCACTTAATCCTATGTTCAGAACAAATTATTTTAAACTTGAACAATTGCATGAAATACAGTTCACGGATCAAATAGGCAAAGGTGTGTAGCCATTTCACAATGGATTATGTGCAAAGATGGATAAAGCAAAAGCTTACTACAGTTCACCAATAAGGACACCAATTTCTTAATTGCGAGGGAAAATGTTGAATACACGTACGTCGGCATCATATTTTGCAAACTAGTTTACTGGTAGATATGAAAATCTCTTATATTGTCCATTAGGGTCCATAAAAAAATGTGCGGATGACATCCATGATGTGTGACAGAATACGCACTGTGGTAGCCCAACACCTCCTCACGACTTGCTGATAATCATGGTGATATTTCCTGGAATATGACATTCCATATGACATTCCATATGACATGGAATTAATTAAACCGCTGTACTAAACTAAAATGTATACAGGCACTTCTGTGGAATACAAACCTCATACACTGATTTCCCTACTATAATTAGTATACTGTACTAGGAGGGCAGTGGGTGTTGTCTTGTGTACATTAATGCATTGATTTAAAAAACTTGTTTGGTGGGGTGGTCATTGAAAGTGAAGCAAATTTCTTGATGTCAACAATGATAGGATTCAATTGCATCTCTGGATAACCTGGTACTGGAGATATGCAGTTTCAAGAACATCGGTTGGAGGCAGACGGCTTCCGCAACCAATCTTGCACAGCTATGCAGGGTTTGGGACACAGGGTCCCCATTTCAGATCCAGTGCTGTCATCTTTTGTGAAGTCTTTGGTATTTCTTTATAGCCTGCAGATCCTGTTTGCCATTAATGGCTGGACACACAGTCATAACTCAAAACAGGATTACCTGTGAAAGACACACTAACCAAGACTTCCTTCATTTATTTGAACTTCTCGAAGCCCAATGCCTAAAATGCACTGACAAACAGTCACTTGATATTGAGAGTACAGAATCAATTGAAAGTGGCTTGCTCTAATGATCATGAATGGGACCATTTAAGCCATTCTATCCTCCATTAACCATCTTCAGTCCTCCCTACAGCACCAACAGAACAAGAAACGCCGTAATGCCCAAGCTAACCATAAGAAATACATCCACAGGCGGTTCCATAAGGTAACCACTGAACCCTCTGGTGAAAATAAAGCCGTAACCCACCAAGAAATACTGTATCTGATACTGTACTTAGTGATCCCCAGGTTAAACTACTCTCACGGGGTCTTAAGTTTTGCCCCACACCCAAAGAGCACAATCAACTCTCCCTCCAACAGGACATGACCCAGTGTTGCTGACCTTTGCCCTTCGGAGAGCAACCTTCTTCCAGTAAGTTCTACACGTAAGTACGCAGCACGTTTGTTTTTCGAGCACATATGAGGTTTTCTCTTCGCGTTAGTTCATCGTATTTACTTAGCGTTTGACAACTTTATTGCCGCAGTTTTGGCTCTTATCTTTTATTCGTTATATTGTCTTTGTTCAACCGCCAAATTGTTTGTTTTGTGAACTTTATGGACACCCTTGACACGGGACTAAACGTTTTGCTCTGTGGAGTGTAAATTGACGTTAGCCTGCTGCCGACATTACGGTTGGCTCCCGTGCAGGACTTCGAGTTCGAGGTGGAGTTCGTCCCTAAAAATTAACAACATACCTTGCCAGTGGTGAGTTAACATTTACAGTCGTTCTTCCATTATTAGTGGGCTAAACCAATCCGCTAAAACACAAATGGAATAATTCATACACAAATTATACATGTATTAAAATTAGTTCACTTAATCCTATGTTCAGAACAAATTATTTTAAACTTGAACAATTGCATGAAATACAGTTCACGGATCAAATAGGCAAGGGTGTAGCCATTTCACAATGGATTATGTGCAAAGATGGATAAAGCAAAAAGCTTACTACAGTTCACCAATAAGGACACCAATTTCTTAATTGCGAGGGGAAAATGTTGAATACACGTACGTCGGCATCATATTTTGCAAACTAGTTTACTGGTAGATATGAAAATCTCTTATATTGTCCATTAGGGTCCGCAAAAAAAATGTGCGGATGACATCCATGATGTGTGACAGAATACGCACTGTGGTAGCCCCAACACCTCCTCACGACTTGCTGATAATCATGGTGATATTTCCTGGAATATGACATTCCATATGACATTCCATATGACATGGAATTAATTAAACCGCTGTACTAAACTAAAATGTATACAGGCACTTCTGTGGAATACAAACCTCATACACTGATTTCCCTACTATAATTAGTATACTGTACTAGGAGGGCAGTGGGTGTTGTCTTGTGTACATTAATGCATTGATTTAAAAAACTTGTTTGGTGGGGGGGGGGGGTGGTCATTGAAAGTGAAGCAAATTTCTTGATGTCAACAATGATAGGATTCAATTGCATCTCTGGATAGCCTGGTACTGGAGATATGCAGTTTCAAGAACACCGGTTGGAGGCAGACGGCTTCCGCAACCAATCTTGCACAGCTATGCAGGGTTTGGGACATGGGGTCCCCCATTTCAGATCCAGTGCTGTCATCTTTTGTGAAGTCTTTGGTATTTCTTTATAGCCTGCAGATCCTGTTTGCCATTAATGGCTGGACACACAGTCATAACTCAAAACAGGATTACCTGTGAAAGACACACTAACCAAGACTTCCTTCATTTATTTGAACTTCTCGAAGCCCAATGCCTAAAATGCACTGACAAACAGTCACTTGATATTGAGAGTACAGAATCTCAATTGAAAGTGGCTTGCTCTAATGATCATGAATGGGACCATTTCCAAGCCATTCTATCCTCCATTAACCATCTTCAGCCCTCCCTACAGCACCAACAGAACAAGAAACGCCGTAATGCCCAAGCTAACCATAAGAAATACATCCACAGGCGGTTCCATAAGGTAACCACTGAACCCTCTGGTGAAAATAAAGCCGTAACCCACCAAGAAATACTGTATCTGATACTGTACTTAGTGATCCCCAGGTTAAACTACTCTCACGGGGTCTTAAGTTTTGCCCCACACCCAAAGAGCACAATCAACTCTCCCTCCAACAGGACATGACCCACTTCAACCGCAGACTACGACTCTGTGATTTTTTTCACCTTGAGTTCTCCACAGACGACAGGCCCCAGATGATAGTCCCTCTGGGACCCCCGGCCGCAACCGCTTCAAAGAAAAAAGTGTATGGGTACCCCCTAAGAATCGGGATGTAGCCCTTGATAATTACATCAATTCAATCAATTCTGATGACGTTCACAGGGAACTTCCTACCAGATGTGCCAGCAACCATTCCCGTGTGGAACGGGGCGCCATCCGTGAACTCCGCCAAGTCAGCAACTAGTCATCAAACGGGCTGACAAAGGGTCTGCTGTTGTGGTCATGAACAGAGATGACTACATAGCCGAGGCTCTTATTACTTAGACAACTTAGTAACACTGTTCGTTATAAAGAATGTGATACTGACCCTACCCACTCTTTCGCAAAGGAAATTTCAACGGGATTAACAAGGATACCCTTAACTACCTCCTCCCACAGGATCCTCCTACAGCCCGTTTCTGTCTACTGCCCAAAATACACAAGGCAGGTAACCCAAGTCGCCCCATTGCAAAGCAATTAACCCTATCCATACCGCGGGCGCCAAATGGCACATATTTGTGGTCATTGTTCCAGACCAGGGGATACAAATGGCACCTTTGCAAACGTATTGTTTTATGACCGGCGGAGCTTATTGGTCCCCAGCCAAAATGCTTAGGCGAATTTCATGACGGTCGCCCTCCATCGACGATTTAATTAATCCGCGCATAGTTAGCGTCACCCCCCCTCCCCCAGCCAGCGCGTTATTCAAAAGAAAAAGTGGCTGCGGGATAGTCATAGTGGCTGCCGAATCGAAACTTAATCATGGACAGCGATAGAAATGCTGCCATTTTGGCAGAGATATTTGATGATAGTGACTCGGAAATGGAGATCGACACGGAGAATGATGAAAGCAGCGATGATGAATCCTCAAGCGAAGGCGAAAAAGGACATTCGAGCGACGTGGATCCGCAGGATGAGGTATTTATATTGTGTAGGTCATGACCGTATAACATTAGTTAGGCACTAGGCCTACCCTTTTAACATCAGTTTTAATTGGATTTTGGAGAATAGCTTCATTTTAAGCTGTATGCAACGAATTTAACATTGAGTGTAGATAAATGCCAGTTCTATTTTACGTATGCTCTTTCCGCGTAATTTCATGTTTGACGAGATCGTGAGTAAACTATTGCCCCCAACAAAAAAACACACCAAACATCTATACTCTAAATAAATGGCCGCCAATTTAAAAGCCAAGATGGCCACCATTGGCGGCCATGTTGGGATTATAAAAATTATCACGTGATTATGTTATTCATTTATGTATTCAAAATATAGAAGACGGCGTGTAACATGTTATTAAAGACATGAAATATATGCAATTGCATTATTTTGCATGACACTAAAAACAAATGGATATTTAATTACATTACAACCGTTGCCATGATAACTGTGGACCTTCCCCCAAATTAAAATTATTGTATTACGAGATTATAAAAAGTCCCCAAAATTTCATCAATCTGGTCATCAAAAACAGCGGAAATAGTGCCAATTTTAGGCACACTTTTCATAAATTATACTGTGTGATAGACGAAAAGCACCCTCATGCATTTTGTCTCTTCCTTCCGCAGAAAAATGCCAAATCCAGATGGAAGAAAACAGACTTCAGATCGGGTTGGAAAGAGATCAGTCATCTCAACAGGAAGCCGATGCAATTCACCGGAAGCTCTGGTCCTGCAGGTGACTTCTCAGGCCTTTCTGCAGTACAGGTATTCCAGTTGTTCTTCTGCAGTGCCGTCTGGGATCTGCTTGTAGACGAAACAAACCGCTACGCAGAGCAAACTGTTTCAGAAACCTCCTGGACCCCACTCACTCGAATGAAATGATGGCATTTGTAGCGCTACTGCTTGCTATGGGCATCAACAAGTCGCCTCAGTACAGTATGTACTGGTCAACATATGAAGTTCTACGGATGTCATTTTATCCATCCATAATGTCAAGAAATAGATTTATTTCCATTCTGCGATTTTTTCACCTCTCCGACAACCGGTTGCCTGAACCAGCCTCTGGATGTGACAAGCTTAAGAAAGTTAGGCCTTTTTTGATTGTCCTCATCCCAATTTTTCGCATCCTATATTACCCTTGACAGAACATATCTCCTGATGTTAGTATGCTAAATTTTATGGGACGCCTCGTTTTTATACAGTACATGCCCAGAAAACCGGTCAAATGGGGAATTAAGGCATTCTCTTTGAACGAGTCAGAGACGGGTTACATCTATTCGTGGATGCTGTACACAGGAGCTGCTGCCAAGGAGACAAAAACTTCAAGAAGGCTACATGTACATGTAGATACCGATTCATCCTCAAAGTGCCATCCCTCTGACCTAACCATCCCCGGAGAAGTCGTCGTTGAACTTCTAAATGGACTTGAACATAAAGGACATGTAATTTATTGTGATAATTACTTTAACAGACCAGCTCTGGTATCCAAACTGTCTCAATTAGGATTTGGATGTTGTGGTCCAGTGCGTTATACTGCACAGGAATACCGAATGCAGCCACCCAAAGACAAATAGAATGAAAAGGAGATAACCCAAAATTTTATGAGAAGGCTGGTCAGTTATGCATTGTTTGGCATGATAACAAAAATGTTGTACTCTAACAAATGTAGGTGATTGCCAAGTAATTACAAAACAAATTCGGTGTAAGAAGAGCGAAAGTGGATTTCGTGAAATTACTAAGCCCAAATCTATAGATAACTACAACAAATTCATGGGAGGAACCTGATCTCGCTAATCAAATTTTTCAGTACTACACACATACACACAGAAGTTTGAAATGGTGGAAACAGTGTTTTCAGTATGTTGAACATATCCATGCTCAATGCCACGGTAATTTTCAACAGCATACCAACAAACAAGCATGTCAGTAATCTTGACTTCCGTCTTCAAGTCATAGACGGCCTACTCACAGGTTGGGAACGTAATACAATGCTGCGTTTTACACGATCCAATGCGAATAACCTTCCTGTTCGGCTGATGGAGAAAATGCATTATCCTGGCAAAACCCTTCCGGAAGAAAACGTGACTGCATTGTTTGTAGCAACCGGCGATTACACAATAG
Organism: Zoroaster sp. YZ-2022; assembly: GCA_029582265.1. Classification (NCBI taxonomy): domain Eukaryota; kingdom Metazoa; phylum Echinodermata; class Asteroidea; order Forcipulatida; family Zoroasteridae; genus Zoroaster; species Zoroaster sp. YZ-2022. The sequence continues at coordinate 15,417,499 of CM055833.1, read as the reverse complement.
AAAACAAACGAGGATGATATGTAAACAATGTACATATCCGATGTGCGTAGTTCCTTGCTTTGAGAAATACCATACTTTGCACTTTGCATAAATTGCAAACAACCTATTTTGAGATAACCGACTTGCCAACAACTAATTATTGTTGTGGTAAGCAGACACCTTAGATTTATGTGTAAACTATATTAACGAGCATAATTATTCAACCTTACTGTTCAAAATAGAGTGCAATCGCCGGTGAATGTATTTTCATAAAAATTATAACCAAAAAGTGGATTTGTTATTGTAAATTAATCAGTTTTTTTGGCCACTCTTTGTACACATTCGAATCTCCATCACTCTTGGCTCCCCCTCCCCCCCTGGTATGGAAGGTCACACTGTGAAAAATGGGCTGGTACTGAAAGGGTTAAAGGGGGCTCAGGGATGGCTGAGCGTAACCTGTTAAAGGAGTGTAAAACTATAGTCATGTTATCATTTACGACTGATGGAAGTCTGGGTAATCTGGGTAATCTGGGGGTAATATAGGTAGTGACCAGGGGAACTCTGTTGGGAGGGGTTACCCAGGGTGGCCAAAAGGGTGCTACGCGGGTACTCAGGGCCCTGTTGATTGCTAGTTAGACCCTGATTGCTACTGAGACACCTCACAGATATCATCCGACACATACAGACCATTTAAAAAAGTAGCCCGATTTATTTAGTTTTATGAATGGATACCGTGTAATCGATTAGACCACAATAATCGCCACAAATTTTTTTCACATCTAGATGCAAATTTTTATACCCCATTGGTATGAGACCAAGACGAGAACGAGACCACAGGTAGTCGACTTTATATTGTTCTCCTATATTGCCCCCAACAACGGAGGACCATATTGTTTTCCATTGTGATAGCAATCGAGGATGTATTGTCCATTTTGTTATGTCTTCGGTTTGAATGTGAGAACAAGTACACCACTGAGTGCCAAGGCTGTATATTCCCAGATCTACGTCACGGATTTATGATAAGGCTTACCACAGAGGAGTGGAGTAGCACCCCTAACTTCACAATTTATTTTGTGTATGATACTAACGTGCGAAATTAATCAGAAAAAGAGGCAAATGTTTTAAAAGGCAGTCATTTTATTGTTAAGACTAATACAAAATCTCATTTCATAGGCCCTTTAATTAAGAGGTATTAAGTTTGACATTATAACAGTGATATAAATAAAATTCCATGTCCTTCCGAATAGTAAGAGTCAAGTGTCATTTGCTTAGTGATTACCTCACTTGGTATAGAAACAGCATATTTGGTTTCTAATATCCTTCCTTATTTACGTTAAATTTTCTTTCAATTTGAACTTTCGATTTGAACCGTATTTTCAGAAATTTCAAGTATTTTATGTTATTTTCTGATTAATGACGATTTTTCAAAATATTTGACTGAGTTGCACATAATTTTAAATTCTCCCAACCGTAACTTCCGGTTCAATCATGTGACTTCATTCATACTTCACAAAATTGTTCTTCATAATATGACAGTCGAATGTGCCAAATTTGGACAAATTTTGTCTCAAGTTTTTCAAGCTAGGTAAAGTGACTTTTCTAAACCTGCCTCTAGAGGGCGCTGTTAAGATCGATGACGTCCCAAATATAACAGATCTCATTTAGCATACAAACTGGGAATTGGTTTTGAATACCCTTTCATAGTTGCGTTATAAGTTAAACAAAAATAAGTAAAGGAAGTAAAGGTCAAAAAAGGGTCATGCCTGTGTATGAAATGTCGAGTTCTCCATGTTCTATACGGTCATGAAAGAATTAAGATGCCGTCATTATGACATCGATCACTGTGATATATAAAACTACATTTCAAGGTTAATGCTACTACTAATTTTCAAGCTTTGGAAATATGTTAAATGGAAAAGAGTTACTCAGAAAAATTAACCGAACATCTATAGTGCGTCGCAAGGTTAAGGTCCTCCTTACCCGCTCGGCCTCCCCCCTGCCCATTCCCCCTGCACCCCGCCCCTCCCCCCAAAAATAAACAAAAACAAAAAATAATAATGTAACGCTAATGAGCTATGGCTTGCGCAAGGCGAGCGCGAACTAATGAGGGTGGTAGAGTATTTCGTGCTGTGGGCATGCAATGTGCGCACGAGCGGACGTCAATATTGCTGGTTGGATCTCGTCTGAGACGGACGTGCAAATGCTTGCTTGATTACCGGGATTTCGGCGGCCATTTTGAAAATCGCCTTCACAGCCTCACCCACCAACAGGCAATTTGCAGACAACCTGATTTCAATAGCTCTATGGTCAAGGTTTACAAAAATAATTGTCTTCAAAAATCCCCAGGGTGGTGGTAGCCCACGGACTAATTGTATTATATTGAAATAGCAATTTACAAATAGCAAATGAACAACATAGCAAGTTACAGTTTAAAGTGCATTGATGATGCAGGTATCTTTTTACAAAATATAAATATAACTCTCTTGTTCACCTGTAGTACCCTGTGTTTTGTGCTAGCAAAATTACAGCATAACTTATAGACGATTTGACCTGCGTTTACAAACGCGGTCACGTGACGTGTGTTTTGCCCGGTGATAGTCGTCGTCGCGGGAGGATTTCTCTATGTGTAACAAATCGCATTGTCAAAAAACATGCAAATTATGACCTATTTTATCAGGAGCATGCAGACTGAAGTTTCATAAAAGATAATTGGAACTTCTTTATACATATCAACCCAGACAACTATTTCCTGAATTTAATCGACTTTCTAGTTTCTGCACAAGTCTAGACATTGCTCTCTGCTTCTTTGCAAAGTTTCTTAACTTCTTCTGGATTGTCACAAGAATTATCGTCTGGAAGAACAGGGAAACCTGCCTCTTTGCGGTGACGTTCAAGCGCTGGACCCCAGTCGTGTGTTGGACGCAGTGATTTCCGCAGGCGCTGAGGATACAATAACAAGTAATGTTGTAATTAATATTATGTCTGTCAAGAGCGATGGGGTCGAGGAATGGCGTCTACATTTAGAGTGACACCAAAACGGACATTGTGGGTAATATTAATTATTGTGGGTAAATATTAATATAAAAGTTAAGTGTCTTGCTCAACTGACACAGGTCGTGGCCAGGATTCGAACACACATTTTGACGAATCAGCCATCCGAAGTCCAATTCACTCGGCCATTGGCATTTCAGGGATAAAATTTATTTACTTCTTGGCATGCCTAACCCTGAATAGTCATGGGCAGCTTCACTCAAAATGTCAGTCAAATTGTCAGTTGTCAAATAATTATGATTGTTGCGGATAATTTAGCAATGTGACGTCATAGGCGTGAGTTATTCTTTGGTCAAATGAGGGCGCTGTTGTGCGTCATTCGCCAGATATGGTTTGCAGAAACCATTCTATCGTCGTGACTAACTCCATTGATGTTGTCCCATTTTGAATGCGCCCAATGTTGTAAGTATAAAATAAACCATTTAAAATAAAGATTAGTTATTTAAGTTAAGTTTGTATCAAGGATGGTAAATTATGATCGGGAATTATTGTAAAATTTGATTGCAAAATTTACTTGATTATTTCTTCTGAGCATGAGGTTTAACAACGTGTAGTTGCTTATAGGATAATGCATGTAATGTACGCGTTACTACGGTATACAACATGTCTAGTTATGTTTTTGGCTGTGGATAATGGATGATTTAAGTTTTAAAAAAAGGTTAAATTTGGAGATTTAATTTCATGTGTTGATGCTTGAAGCTGATTGATGTTGAGACAAAGTAAATTTAGGCAAAGAGAATTAATACACAGGGGACACAATTTTTGATAAACAATTGTTTTAATCAGTATTATGTTCATGTAACTAAATTTGAGATAATTAGTGAATTGTATATGCTGTTTATCAGATGTTTATTGTTGTTTTTTGGTTCGTTTCTATTAAATCACAGATCGAACCATGCTGATTGCATCGGTGTCATAACAAAGGTCTTCATACGTCAATTATTTCGTCATCAATGGTGATTAGTTGTTGAGATAAAATTATACGTCACAATGATGGCATACACATATTTTATATAAACGTGACGTGCCATCATATTATTTACACTGGGAAGTAAAGCACCATTTAAATTACATATACCTCCATAAAAGGTCCATCCAGCTTCAGCAGATAATACACCGGGTATACCAAGACGGGTGCCAAGGAAAACACCGTCATTAACCATCCTAGAGACTCAGCCCACACTGGGTACACATAATGATTGTTGTATGTCATCCGTGAGTAACCAATGAAGGTGAAAATGATGATGAACTACACAAAATGAATACAAATACAAATAGTAACAATAAAAATAATGGCCATTAACCAAAGTGCCGGTATCCCCCAATAGGCGCTCGTGGCGCTAGCAGGAGAAACAGTGAGATAAATAATGAAGGCAAAACATTTAACAATGTCCAATGACAACAACAAAATATATACACAAATATATGAAAACAATTATGCCTACTGGGAGTTATTATGTGCTTTTTACTCACAGAAATAAAGGCAGGGGACAGTAACTTCCAGCATGCTTTCCAGTAGAATCCAGGCCGAAAACCTAGCATGACATTAATATCATCTAAAAAGCGATCTGCACCTGTATGGAAGAATATTTGTTTTTTCTTTTCAAAAACTTGTTCAAGTTATAATTATATTTAAGGTCCTACTCATCTATCATGATTTTGGGTTAGGCGTTTGTGAATTAATCTCTTCCACCGCCACACATGAACCATAAAAGAGGGCGCTGTTGAGATTCCACTTTGCCAGTTTCGTTAATCTCACGAACATGTAATCCAAGACAAACGTTTGATAATGGCATTTGGTCACATCCTCTTATTAGTGCTCTGTAACTTTCCAGAATTAACCTAAACTAAGTCTGCATAATATCAGTTAAGGTAACAAGTCATGAGGCATTGATGAAGACACACATGCATCTACAAAAGAAGACTTACTTTAAAGAGAACACAAATCACAAGATTAAAAGCTGTCACTATCTGCTTCCAACTGGAATAACATCTTAATGCCATCTTATTGTTATAAGTGGCTATACCACTTTAGCCAGTGATGGAGGTATGGTTTAGAGGTTAGAGAAAACACATACAAATACTATGGGAAAATTCATGTAATCAGGCAGCGATTGAAAACCCAGTCAACATGTTGGTTCGTGCCCAGGTGGAATTCGAACCTGGTTCCAAAGAGGTGAAAAGCAAGGAAAGCACCACTACATATTACTCTTATAATCATATAGCTTATCTACAGGATACAGTGGGGTTATATCATCCCTTGATCTGACGATAAAGTCATAGTCTTATGTCGCAATGACAATGATTTGATTCATATAAGTTTTGAGGCTTTGCATGGTGGAATATCGATATCGTTTCGGTTTGCGGTAACACCATGTGTTTATCTCAACTAACGTGAAGCTGAGGTACAGGTTCTGAAAAGAACCGTATCGCACAACTCGTATATCAACCTTCGTTAAGTGAGAAAGGTTCAAGGGAGAACCAATTTCGGGCAACTCGTTTTTTCATTCTCCTGACGAAGATTAGAGCAGGCTAATCGAAACGTTGAGAATAACCCGTGAAGTCCCCATGATTCTCCCTGAACCATATAACCCGTGAAGTCCCCATGGTTCTCCCTGAACCATATTTCTCACTTAGCGACAGTAGAGAAAAACGAGTTGCCCGAAATTGGTTCTCCCTTGAACCTTTCTCACTTAACGAAGGTTGAGATACGAGCTGTGCGATACGGTTCTTTTCAGAACCTGTACCTCAGCTTCACGTTAGTTGAGATAAACACATGGTGTTACCGCAAACCGAAACGAGATTTGATTCATATTCACTTTTTCAATTACAATTTCCTTAATGATTACTTACCGTAAATGTATGCAACCACAATACACTCTAGCATGGCAATTATCAAGACAGATAATCCGGCAGAGAACGTGTTCATAATTGTCAACAGGTAGATACCTCCCTGAGCAAATTAGATGAGAGCAAATTAGATGAAAACAAACTGTCACGGCAGGGGAAAAAACATTTGCAAACAAGGGTCATGCCAGTCTGTCATAAGTCATGGAGAAAAATGGTAGGAAATACAGCAAGCGCATAGAATTCAACCATTAATCGTTTATTCAGGGATTTCATCACACATCCTGCTACGGCCATCCACTCAATAATCCCTTTTGCTTTTACAAAGGGATTCAAAAATAAATATAATTATCAAAAGGAGCTTCAATATTAAAGCCATCTTATTTTGGTACTTTGAAGGCAAGGTATACATACTTTAAATTCAACCCTCTAAGCTCTATAGGAAATATATATCATCAAACTGTGAAAGTTTCATCACAATAGGTCATCAAGTTTTTAAGAAAACAACAAAAACTGTTACATGATTTAATGTTGCCATATTTCACAAAAGGGAACTTTATGTAAATTCAACATTTCAATTTCTGTTTTTGTTTATAAAGATGAAAGCACTTCAGACTAAATTATTTCTCAGAATGATTTATATATGTACCATTTTTACAACAAACAAGTTTTTAGAAGAAATAATTGTTAATTGAAATAACAAATTTCGTACATATCCTTTAAGAAAAACAATAAAGTTGTTAGACTTGACACACTGTTGTTAATCTCAAAGGTTGAAATGATGAAAGCTTTATCTAAAACTTGCTTGTAAAATGTATATGCTGTTTTAAACATTTCTTGTGTTTGTCTAAGATTTCTGGAATGAAATAATATCTGATTTCCACACTTTTTAAAGAAATGCACGGAACAATTAAACTGAAAATGTCACAGGTTGGTTTGTTACCATATTTGATTTTCATTCACTATTTCGAGTTTAATTGGACTGTGAATTGAAAGACCATTTTGATGAGATTTTTTTTTTCGTAGTCTAAATCCTATCAGTTGCACTTACATGGGTAACCATTGGTAATCCTAATAAATAAAGAAGTATGGCCATTCCCAATGTGACTAGATACTTCTTCTGTCGAAAGACGGGGCTGTATTTTTCCAACTCGTCCACCATTCCTGTGATTACAGTCTCGAACATACAAAACTAAAATGTGGAAAATGAAAATTCATAACGGCAATGTGTTACTTAAAAAAAAACACGTTAGATTATTAACAAATGCTAGGTGTTCGCCTGCGACAGCGCGAGCACCTCTTGAAATTGTTCGGTTTTGTTTAGGTGTTCGTGCGAAATTGATATGTTGTAATATAAAATGTTGGGATAATTAAAAAAAAATATGATTGTGACGTCATCAATGATAATTTCATTGAACAGGAAGTTTACGCAAACTTTGAGGGCGAAATGTATTTAATTGCTAATTATTAAATAGAAAATCAATCAGTGATGATATTGTTACGTCACTGATATATATCAATATAGGATTTCCAAGGATTGTAACTGCAAAATATGAAGTCATTCTGAGCTTGGCAACTGTTTTTTTTGTTTTGTTAGATAAGTCTCATCGAGAAGAAGGAGAAGAAAAAACTAGAGCTCAAGTGTTTGTTGGAAAAAACACACGGTGTTCGTGTAAACTTTTGAAAAGGTGTATCATCAACACAAAGGTGTATCAATTTCATATTCAAAAATATATCAATTTTGCGTTAGAATGTGTTGAATTTGAACTTCCTGTTTGGACCAAAAGTAAAGGTCATATCAGTTGATTTGAAGGTCATATGTATGACGCAATGAAACTTCCTCATGATCATCAAAAATAACGTTAGTACCTGCTTTGGTTCAATTTCTGAGATTGGAAAATAATCCCTTTTTAAATATGCCACTAGGGGGCGCTCTGAACTTTGATGACGTCATCAAACATATTTTTAAAGATAAGATGTCACTAATCACTTTATTCACAGAAGTCATATTCAAATTTCCTGTGGATTTTGAGATTATTTTCTAACTTGCCGCCAGAGGGCGCTTTGACAGGTGATGACGTCATCAGTCACATTTTTGAAAAGGTCATAATGTCAATAGTAATTTCGTTCACGGAAGGCATGCCCAAATACCATATGTTGGCTGCAGACCCTATAAATGTGCTTCAATTTTTTTTTCACTTAAACTTCCGGTTTCGACCGGAAGAAGAGGTTAGATGGGGTCATGTCTGTGTACGAAATGTCACATAATTCAAAATCTGCAAGATGATGCAAACTTTGGTTTAAATATCTTTTGTGGTTCATAAGATATGATTTTTTGAAATATTAAAATTTGATTTAGTGTAATTTGATGACTAATGACGTCACCATGACGTCACAACTTTACCTGAAACTATATGTCACAACTTTATTGACAACTACATGTTATGGTCTAAGTATGTGTCAAGTTTGAAGGATATGCGAATTTTGCAACTGTTTTTTTTTTTTGTTTTGTTCGGTAACTCTCATCGATGAGGGGGGGGGGGGGAAATAAATAAATAAAAAAAATATATATAAAAAAAACGAACAACTAAAAATCCGAACAATTTCATGAACCACAAGAGCTATAATAATAATAATAATAATGTGTGGACTTATATAGCGCACGTATCGACCAACTGAGTGGTGCTCAAGGCGCATTATATTATTACCCCTGCTCATAAGGCTCATAAATCATTCCTGAAACCATCTCAGCTCCCTGGGGAGTATACAGCTCAATTGCTGCCCTCACAGGTACCCATTTAACCCCTGGGTAGAGAGAAGCAATTATGGTTAAGTGTCTTGCTCAAGGACACAAGTGTCACGGCCGGGATTCGAACCCACATTCTGCTGCTAATACCAGAACTTGAGTCCGGTAAGCTAGACCGCTCGGCCACGACACTCCAGTGTAAAAACCACAAATGGAATGGCATTAGAGACTTGTAATTTTGCACAAATATTTGTCGTGATATGTAGATATATCTAAAATTATAAAATCCATACAAACTTAACCAGCTATTACGGGCTAAAACAATGGAAATTTAAAGCCCACTAACTCCCTAACGAAACGATTTACAGACTTGCAACGTGGAGCAAAAACATTGGTCCCGATACGATGTCTTAAATCATTTTAAAAAATCATTGAAGCGTGACCGGTTCCGCTATTATGGGCTAAAACAATGGAAAAATTTAAAAGCCATATATCTCCCGAACAAAATTATTTGCAGACTTGTAGTTTTGCACAAATATTTGTGTTGGTATGTAGATATATCTAAAATCATAAAATCCATACAAACTTTATCGGTTCCGTTATTATGGGCTAAAACAATGAAAATGAAAAAGCCCTGTAACTCCCTAACGAAATGATGTTCAGACTTGTAATTTGGTACAAACATTTATTATGACAGGTAGATGTACCTAAAATTAATTAAAAATCCATCCGTTCCGGTTTAATGGGCTAAAACGATGGAAATGTAAAAGCACTATAACTCCCAAATGGAATGACGTACAGACTTGTAACTTGCACAATAATCGATTGGATTTACTATCACACATCAAAGAAGTTCGGTGGTCATGTGTTGAATGTGTCTGACTGTTAATCAAAACGTCCTGAGTTCGAAACCTGCTATGAACATGACATCACTCATTTTATTACTCATTGTTTTCTTCTTTATCCGTTCACGGCTCTCATCCGCGGCAAGTAATACGTTCCGAAAAGCTTACTAAAACTATTTTTATTAAACTTACAGACTTGTAACATAGCACAATAATCGACTCGATTTACTATTACACGTTATGAAAACTCGGTGGTATAGTACGGTAGTGAATTCGTCTGAATGCTAATCAGAAAGTCCAGAGTTTGAGATCCACCATGAACATAACTGCGATAATTTTATTACTCTTCTTTATCCGTTCTTTATTACTCTTCTTTATCAAGTAATCAGTTCCAAAAAACGAATGATTATTTGAAAGCATTACAACTCCCTAACGGAATGACGTACAGACTTGTAACTTGGCACAAACATTTCGTGTGATATGTAGATGTATCTTAAATAATTAAAGTCATAAAACGTCATCTATACCAGTAAAATGGGTTAAAACAGTGGAAGTTTAAAAGCATTATAACTCTCAAATGGAATGACGTACAGACTTGTAAATTGGCACAATAATCGACTGTATATACTACTACACGATAATGAAGCTCAGTGATCCATTGGTGAATTCGTCTAACTGCTAATCAGTTCAAAAAACTTTTAAAATGTTTCTTTCCGACTTTTTACCAAAACTAAACCCAAACACCTTTACGTTTGTAACCCAGCAAACATACTTCTCGTTCTGTATTTGTCTTTGTTTTATATCAGGAAACTCTCCACAAGCCCTGGCTTCCAGAGGATGCCTCAATATTTTTTTTATTTTATTTTTTTCATTTTCCATTGTATATATTCGTTGGTATTTCTTCAAATATATTAAGCTACTTGTTCATTACTTTCTTTAAGTATGGAAATTATTGAATTGAATTAAAATTAAAAAATTAGACATCATGTCCTATGCTTCTCCTGAAGACGATCAGAGCACACTGACCTACACGTCGAGTTAACCACTGGTTATTCTCAGAACCGCACAATTCAAGATACATTATTACATGATGGTAACGGAAAGCTACTCTAATTATGTCCCGCCCTTGTTGGGTCTAAGATTTGCCTACCTCACTTCCGATTCCAAGCATTAAGATCATGACGAAGAACAACAGTGCCCATACGGTGGAGAGAGGCATGCGAGCTATGGCCTCGGGATATGCAATAAATGCAAGACCTGGTCCTGGAAAACAACGGCCATTAAACTATATTAATATAATTACAGGTACGTTTTGATTCGGTCTTTGTGCAAGTTAATTTTAAGTTTTTCGTCTTGTTGAATTTTTACTGCATTTTATTACTTTAAAGTAATTTTGTTGTTTTTTAACCTTGTATAGACAGACAACAACTTTTTTGTACCATTCTTTATGTTTTTAATAAAGTTTGACAACACAACAAACATAGTCCTTTGAACTTTACTGAGGCAACGGGAGTATTGGTATTTTCCAGGGTGACTTTAGAAATGTCCCAATATATATTTTTCGTTTTCCAATCGAAGTATCTGTTGGATATTAAATATTCTGTGGTTTAAGCTTTGCTAATAAAATATTTATATGTCAACTTTGGAATGATACATAACAAACATTTTCCAAAAACAAGACAGGCTATTAAAGGTACACACCGCCTTTGTCGCGCGAAGTTGGGCGATAAAAAACGCCCCTCAATATTTCATTGCTTTTCATACGTGGTTGGAAAGATCTTTCAAAAGTAGAATATAATTGTCCACACAAATACCCCTGAAAAATGCGTCGTTTTTCTGTTATTGTACAAAAAACAATGTCATGTGACTTTTTTGAACAAAAATTTGTCCAGAAAACTCACGAGGACAAAAGAAATAGTCGCACTTTCAGACGTTTAAAAAGTTTATTACTGAACCAAATTCAAGAATAATTATTTTTATAATTCATTGATACTTGACAAAAGTGAAATGATTTTTGAAACAATGGGTGAAAATTTCCAAAATCGACAAAAAGGCGAAAATCTTGGCAGTTTCCCAAGACACCGGGAACCGAACCAAGACTCTGCCAGTACAGCCATGGGCGTCAGCGCGGCCAAGCGCCCGAGGCGTGAGCCCGCCGGTTAGGCCATAATTATGTCAACACTTTTCGCGTGGAAATGTAAAGCAGGTCTCGACCACTGTGGTGCTTTTCGTGTCGGGTATTTTGAATTATGATACTGCCAGCGAGTTTAGTTTTGGAAACAACAATGACGCTTTCATTCGGAATATCGTCAGAGCCCCTTCATCATATCAACGCCAATAAAAAAGTGACAAAAACTGTTCAGTTTGGGAGGCCATCCGTCAAAATCAACGCCAGAATTTCGACCAAGCGGGCTGGGCGAAGAAAGGCTCACCGTCTACGGCAATAATACGACGCGTGCCTGGCGACCATTGACGGGCCAACCAACCTCAAATGATGGCAAACACTCAGGGATTTGACTGTTGAACGTGATGGTGACCATGAATACCATGAATGTCGCATTTGTAGGATTATTGTTGGACAGGTAAGAGTAATAAACGAGAAATATTGTTTGATAATATAATAATGCTCGTGGGGCTTTTTGTGTGGCTGTATGCTGAACTCTTATGATGAATTTCTGTTAGCCATCACATTATTTTTGATAGTTCCTATATAGCCAAGGCAAAATGATTATTGTGATGATGTTTACAATACAGACGTGATAATTATGAGAACAATTTCCAGTGAATTAGTTGTAATTTCCACCATCGATGCCCAGGTATCGAGTACGAGTACGGATGTTTAATATGCACCATGTCCATCATATCCACCATTATTTCATTAGCTGTTATGTTTTGTTTTGTTTTATAGGTATGAGAAAACATCACTGCCAGTATTTTTACTTGCATCAACACCATGTAGAGTTCAGCCTGATTCCATTTCCAATATTCACAGCTACAAAGCATTGCCAAGGTAGAATAAATCTTGATTGGCTCAGATTATTATTTTTTTATCCCATTTATTATTATTATTTTTATTTTTGTTTATATAGAAAACTTACCCGGTAGTTTATGTAAATATTTGTTTTTCTATAAAACAAAATCAGATTTACAGAAACAATTTCTCATTTAGAAAAAATGAAGTTGTGCATTCAAATTTTTTCCCCTTGTGCATGCTTAATGTTAAATTGTCCATATTAAAGGGACAACATAACGATCAGAGCAGACTTTCAACAGGGCATGGAATCGGTGTCCTTGTTTAAGATGAACACAGTAACTGAAACTTACTGGATCATTTATTCAGCAGCATTGATAATTATGACCTTATCATGTGGGGTGTTATTTTCAGTCACCGAGGTAATCTAAAACTAGCACTCCGATTCCATGTCCTGTTGATCGTGACCGTTGTCCTCTTAAATGGAAAGTACAACAGCATAACAGCTGTTATCGGTAATATTTACTTACTTTGAATGAAGATCGTTTAATAATGAATATGTTAAAGTTTGAGCTCAATGGGGAGTCTAAGTCACGAGAAAAGTGTGAAAACCCTTCACAATTCTTTAGGAAAATATTAGTAAATGTGTATATATTTCTTTTTCAGTTTTCTTTAAAATAAGAACACAATAAGCAGAATAATTGTCACATCCAGTTAGCTGTAGGTAATAAATAATTCAGTAATTGTGCAATCAAGTAATAACCAGTGATGTATCTTCCCTTTAACAGTATATCCAAACTTTCATGTGAACATGTTTTTTTTTTCATTCCTACAGTGCCCTAGCATCTCTTGGTCAACTCCCAGGTATACATGAGCTCCATCAATCATCAACATCAAAGTCAGTTGCATGGAACATATTAGAAAGTTGGCTAATGTTCATGTATCAGGTACCACATAATCTACTCAAAGCACAGCCGTATAGTAATTGGGTGGAGAAGAAACAATGCAGCTTATGTCAAATAGCTAATGTCTGCAGTCTTCAAAGCTTGTATGGATGTCAGCTAATTAGCCTTTCATTAGAAAACAAGCTTATAACTACTACATGATAAAGTTTTTCCTTCTTTCCCCTGCCCTCAGCAGAAGAGTTGTCAAAAGGTAAATAATTCCCAAAAGTAAGGCCACAAGGTCTAATTGACAATTGACAATTTAAACAAAATTAAATGTAATTACATCCACTTGATCAAATCTGATAATTGCTTGCCCTTTTCATTTTGTTTATGAAAACCTTTAAATTCTAGATTTAGATGAAGCTAACATTGGTATTTATGTCTTGGTATTAAGTCTTGTACAAAAATAAATTGAATGGATGGACTGCATGTTTATATACCGAGAGTGATCTTTATTTATAATATACTTCACTTTTAACTCAAGTTTATAATGAACAAAAATATAATAATAAATTGAAAATGATTGTGACACTGTAATCAAGCATCTGCTTATAAATTTTCTGTTTTCAACTATACTGCAAATAATTAAAAATCATTTATAAAATTTGAAACAAATTCTACATTGCTTTTTACATTTTCAAGGTTGTACACATATTTGGCAAAATGTCTGTAGCTGCATCCATACTACAGAATTACAACCTAAAGATCAGATGCCATTTTGTACATAAATTTTTAGACATTGAAATAATCAAGAGTTGTATGGGTGCTTGTAATTTGCCAATAAAATAATGAAATACATATTTATTTTAACTGTCCATTTGGTTTTATGACTTGACTTTTGTGGTTCTACTCCCCCCCCCCCCCACAATCAATTGAAACCACTTTGCTGACCTGTTTAACCTATTGTAAACAATCTAACAATGAGTGTACATGGTCTTACACATGTAACAAGTGAAATGACTTCAGTGTAAATGAACCCAACAATGATCATTTGTTGACAAGAAAACAGAATCAATCTGCATAATAAATGTACGATTTAGTGACAGTTCAGAATGGATGACATTTGGGGGCTGTCATTGGAATCGGTAATTTTGGAATAAAATGCCTGTCCCCCCCCCCCCTGCCCAATTTCTTGGTGATGGCATTTACTGCCACTGGTGATAAACCAACATATTTGTTTTCTAAAATTCTTTGGACTATCATTGCAGCACTATAGAATCCAAGAACTGGGGAGGGGAGGGGCAAACAAGCAATAAATGTAAGGGGCCCAGACATTATGTTTGATTCCAAATTACCAATTCCATTGACTAAAGACTGGCGCTTCATTATGTCGAGAATCACACCCAGCATCAATTCTGCATAGCTGAAGTAGCAAGATGTTTCTGTCCTCTTTTTGAAAAAGATTTAAGAGTGAAGAGGAGTAAGGGCTTAGATTTAAATAAATTCAACATTATCAACAATCACTGTGAAATAAATTAAAACATTGTTTAACTGATATGGATTGGAAAGGTGGTTATCAGATAGACCCCTTCTCTTGGACTGAAATGCCAGTACTGCTATAGCAAAAAAATAATAACAAATTATACTGAACCTTAATTTTTTTGTAATAAACAACCATTAAAACTAAATAAAATGTTCATCGTTGGTATTTGATAATGAACATTAACTTCAACCCTGTAACACGTTAACATTAGATCTCATGAAAAATAGCGTAAAAACTAACCTGTGAAAATTTATTAAAATAGGTGCTCCCCCTATGATTTGGTCATTAGGCCTATGTGTCCCAACCAAATAAAAATGTTTGATAATAATATTTTGAGAATATGAGAATCTAAACCAAAATTGAAGCTTCCCTTTCACAATTTTTTCAAATATGTAGAGTATGTAATCGGGGGTTAGGGCAATTTCACATAATTGCCAGGGGACATTGTCATGATTGTGTTCATCATGTTACACATGTCCATGTTCTGTCTACCGATGGCAATGCAAACTAATTGATCATGATTGAGATGCTCACCCAGAATCCAGCATGTCCAGATAGATGCTGCTAAGCACCGGTTTGTTCAGTCTATGCCTTTCTCCATGGTTGATCCAAGGTCTATCAAGCCTAATATAAGCATTCTCCTCACTTTTTTGGATGATCTTGGACGTCGACGTGCATCTGGTTGCAATAGAATCCAGGAATTCTGTGATCGTTCGTGTTACAACGGATACAAAATGTACAGTAACAGACTGGAACCTTGTTCCTCTTGTTACAATCACAACGGTGTGCAATGCAGAGGTACCAGTCTAAATACAATCTGCAATTGCCGTACAGGTTTCACGGTCGTGTAGACTACTGGAAATGCGTATACGTGACCTTTGACCTTATTGTTGTTTTTTGGACATTTCTCAGTAATTACACGATACCCAAATTTTGTTTTTTGAAGAAAACCTTCCAAAAAGGATTATCTATCATTCTATCAATCCCATTTTTTGCACTTTTAGGGCGGTGTGTACCTTTAATAAGACACTAAAACATTTGCGAATGTATATCGCAGAGCTTTTTACCTGAGGCAACGACCTTTGCCACCTCGACCCCAGCATCTGCAGCCATGAATCCAATGACAGAAAATATAACGAATCCAGCAAAGACACTGGTGCCGCAATTGACAACCGTCACAATAATCGCATCTCTGGAAAAGGACAACAGAACGAGTTTTGAGACTTATCGAATTATATCATTAACAACGACATGATGCACAATAATGACACTGCAAAAATGCTCTTCAAAACGGTTTGGAAAGATCAATTCGCAACAGGTTTAAACTTCGCTTATGCCCACCAATACCGCTGGTACACTCCAATTCGTTCCACAAGATCTTGTGAAGGAAGTCGCAAAGTATCATGGGTGACCCTTAACCAGCTAAAGCTCGCCATGTACACACATGTACTGTACACACATGATCGTACAGTGTGTATACAGCACCTGTGGATGCGCTGCTACAAAAGCTTCAAGTTTTGTTAAAGATATAAGCCACAACACCATGGAAGTTTTCCGTTGTGACTGTAATTGCTTGCATCTAGGACTATATCCTTTTGTTGTTTTCATTTTTATTTCCGTCAGTTATTTATCAAATATTATTCTGACTTGTGCTGAGTTTGGCCCAATGTCGCAGACATGTATAAAATAGTAGATTTTGCTCTAATAATCACCATCATCTGAAGGGAAAGAGGATTATTAGCCTACCGGTATAGTAGTAGTATTCGTACTACTAATACTGATCCATATGTCCAAATACAAACTATACACACACAAACTATATAAACGCCATGCTCCATCCAACATTGAAAATTTTCAATCTGCATCAACAGTGGCAGCAATTTATTTGGGGATGGGCTGCGGTGGGAATGGTAGAGAGAATGTATTTTTTAACCAATCCAATAAGCTCATGTGCAAAATAATTATTCATTTATATCCTCGGTTCTTGTGGCCAACCGTTTGTAAATGTACTAAAGAAAATTGCAGTTTTTGAGGGAAATAAGTGTCAATTAACGAATTTGCTTTTGGACAATCGCACGAAAGCACATAACTAGCTGTAATACATAATGTTTAATTAGATTTTTCTGGGTTTAAGGGACACTGCCATTCTACAGCAGGTGCACACCAGTTTGACTCATTTCAAGTTAGTTTTCGATGATTAAAAAGGGGCTTATTCCTTTTTGAGCTCTTCTAAAGGTGGGGGGGGGGGAACTGCCACCCGAAACCGCACCTGTTTCCGTGAGTACAATACAATGTATTACAAAGTAAAAACAACTCGGCAAATATTCAGTGCTTACAAACTTAACAAGATACAATTGTATTCGGCAAACCCACTGCTCTAGGTTTACTGACTGAAAATTTATTCTGGACCAACCCTTGTTGTATTACTTTGCCGACCGAGGCTCTTAATGCTGACCGAGAAAAAGTATTGGGGTATTGGGGCTGTCACATCCCCCCCCCCCCGCTCGCTACGGCCCTGATAATCGAATATTATTACTCGTTTTTACTTTTAGCAATCGGAGTGTACCAGCGCCTTTGGATAAAGGCGGTGGGGGCGAGCGAAGGTAACGGGTACATGCAATATTTCAATTATTTGATGTGAACAATCATTCATAATGCCCAAGACATGCAGTTATTACAATCTGATTGAACAAAACATAATCGCGTGGGGTGTATCGGATGGTAAAGATACGGAGCAGTGTGTAGGTGCTAGCTGTTCGCCAGCTAGCTGTTCTATTTAGCCGGCCGGCGATGCGCGTTTGAATCAAAGTATTGTTTTCCATTACGCCGACTCATATTCTTTGAAAGTGTTTCATGTGTCCCTAAAACGTGAATTTGCCCATTTCTATTTGGCTTTATTCAACAATATTTTACTCCCTTAGTACCAGAGTCGTGCATTCTCCTGAAGAAGGTCAAAGCACACTGACCCAAACGTTCTCCTCAGAGCTACATATAATTCAAGTGAGATTATTACATGGTGCTACCGCAAACTTACTCAATTTATCACTTATTTAACTGTGTACATGGTGACATCATTTTGGTATACTTTTATATTGCCAATGTTGTGACGATGTGATGCTTTAACATCTTTGGCTAATGTTGGTAGCTATGCTAGCCTAATGAACATTTGCATATTTATGTTAACATCTGTGAACAGATGCAACATCGTGATTTGGGCATATAAATTGAATTCCTTATCTTTTCAGAAGTAAGTCGTTTATGCTTCAAGGCACTAGTTCAAATCCTGACAATTGAAAAACATCTACCACATTAAGCCAAGAACTGCCACATTGATATTTAAAACAAAATGTTGGCAACAGGCTCCTTACCGGTAACAGTTGTTATGGAATTTGTTGTAGCTTGCTAAAGTGTGCAGGCTTCCAAAAGCAGTTCCAAGTGAATAGAAAACTTGAACTGCAGCATCTTGCCATACCTGTGCATACAAAATAATAAAAACATGTTGTAGTCCTTTTACTATTACAACACCTGAGACTGACTGACTGACTGACTGACTGACTGACTGACTGACTGACTGACTGACTGACTGACTGACTGACTGACTTAATTATTATAATTTTTTTTTAATCAAACGAGATTGCAAAAACAAGGCAATGTTGGTAAAATTAATTAAATAATGTATCCATTAAAAACAAATGCCCTCTTTGACAGTGTAAAACTTACGGCTTGCCTTTAGATGTTTGACTTTTCAGGCATTACATAAATAAATATATTGAATATACGTCCTTTGTCGATCAATTAGAATGTATATTATATAGGCAAAGTTTACTGTCACTTGCCTTTGCACGAGTTAGTTTCTGTAGGTCCGGCTTGATGTAGTAAATAATGCCGTCAATTGCACCATCTAGTGTGACACCCCGAATGAACAGGGCTAATAAGACAACGTATGGTAACGTTGATGTGATGTACACCACCTTGACAATGAAACAGACAACACTCTTAGTTTAATATTTGAAGGACATTCTTTTGCTGTTTCTAAGAACAAAGACAACTGAGTGGATTGACTTTTAAAAAGTCACACGGAAGACTGCACAACTATGGATTTATAAATATGAATCAAGATGCAGGACCACCGTGTTTTACATGTATTTAATCAACAGTACGAAATTTAGTGCTGAACCCAGAAATCGGCTCAATCTTCGTTCTCGACACAACGGACCAATCTACGGCTGACGTCCTTTATATGAAACTAACGTCTTCAAAATTATATAAAACTTCGACGTCTTCAATATTGATATCACGCCATTATATATTCTGACATAGGCGCTGTGCAAGACTTGTATATTTGTTTTTGGTCCTTTATATATTTGTTTTTGGTCCTTTATATATTTGTTTTTGGTCCTTTATATATTTGTTTTGGTCCTTTATATATTTGTTTTTGGTCCTTTATATATTTGTTTTTGGTCCTTTATATATTTGTTTTTGGTCCTTTATATATTTGTTTTTGGTCCTTTATATATTTGTTTTTGATCCTTTATATGTTTGTTTTTGGTCCTTTATATATTTGTTTTTGATCCGTTATATGTTTGTTTTTTGGTCCTTTATATATTTGTTTTTGGTCCTTTATATATTTGTTTTTGGTCCTTTATATATTTGTTTTTGGTCCTTTATATATTTGTTGTTGGTCCTTTATATATTTGTTTTGGTCCTTTATATATTTGTTTTGGTCCTTTAAATATTTAGTTTAGTGACATACATGTATATTTATAAGTGGTAATTTAGTCGCATACGGCTCCTCATAGTATTGTCTCAAAGCAGACAAGTTACCTAGCCTACTTGGACTTGGTTCTGTGAGCCGCTATTTCCCATACTCTCTTAACAAAATTAATTCTAACTGCAAGAGAAAATGTATGAAGGATCCCCAATCGCAATCATTTGAATTTTCAATCTAAAAATCAAATAAGTAAGAATATGATGATGTCCTATAAATACAGGAAAACTAATATCCATGCAATAAAAACAAATAATCTTCTTGAAGCATGTTTGAAACAGGAAAACTGTGTGACAAGTACATGTAATACTCGGAATTGCCTTACTTTCCCGGATGTCTTGATACCCTTGACTAGACTTAGGCAAACTGCGATCCAAGCAAGAAGCAGACAGAGTGCCAGTTCCCACTTCACAGGGCCCATGATGTGCATGCCGTCTGACATAGACAAGACGTAATTACTGCATTGGAAAACAAAATGGGTATCATTATTTTAGTAAATAAACCCAATCCGTACAGATTTGACTACGGTATGTTGTTTAGATTGAACAACCGCACATTGACTAATTGATGGGTTTGAACCATCTACCTCTGGGTTAACTGTTTCGGAATGTTTAAATAAATTAACGTGGCAGTCGTGGGCAGTAGCGGCAACTACTATATGTTGGGTTAATTCAATTCAATTCAATTCAATAATGGTTTATTAAATATTTACAAATCGCGGCATCCGCCGAATTACAGGTAAATTTACAATAAAAATTTTAAGAAAGTACCGTTATAAAGACAAAAAAGGAAAAGAACAAAAAATACAGACAGAACAACTCAAATTGCACATGGAAATTAAAAACAGACAACCAGAAAAATAGTTTTTGGAGAATTTAAATGTATATTTATAAATATAGTTAAAAATAGAGGGTATTATCAGCTATCAGTAAAATAAAAAAAACGGGCAGAGGTATACCAGAACTGTACCAGAACTGTACAGTTTAAATAAAATTAGAAATTAGTTAAAAACTAATATTGAAATTACGAACAGGGTATGGCAATGCACTGTTTCTCATTCTATCAGTTTTACAAAGAAACTAAGGAATTTTGACTGTCCGCCTTAGATTTCTTGTGTTTTGGGGTGCTGGCAAGTACTGCCGAAATTGAGTTGTTTTATTTAAAGTCGTTTCCATGAACGAACTACAAAGTAATTGTCTACGATCTTCTAAGGATTGAAGCGTGCAGTGAGACAGTACCTGTTCATAAGTTGTGTATGATGTTCCAAACACTATTCGAAGAGCACGTTTTTGTATACGTTCAATACGGAGCTTTTGATTATTAGTTAAAGCTCCACTCCACACAGGTGCCGCGTATTCAGTGAGTGGTCTGATGTAACATGTGAGTACGGTGAGTACGCGGTACACCGTAGCGTTTTAGCAAACGCAACATATACAGTTTACCATTGGCTCGCTTTTCAATATTTTTCACGTGTGTTTCCCATTTAAGGTCATCTTGGATAAAAAATACCTAAAACCTTTGCGCTGCTCACTTTGGAGAGAACATGATCACCAATGAGGACAGTTGGTAGTTCCAGGGGTCACGCATGAAGGTGATTTCCATCTTCATACATTTTGCAGGATTCAATTTCATTTTGTTAGCATCAGACCATTCAACTAGATTATTAACCGCTAGTTGAATATTAGATTGTTGATTGAATTGTCGGCATTCAACTAGTGTCAGATCAACTACATATTTGAAAGTGTGCATTTGATCAAACGGTTGTGCATCATTGATCATTGCCAGTAAAATTATGGGTCCCAATCTTGTCCCCTGTGGGACTCCCGCATTGAGTGTTGACCAATCAGATAAAGTAGAATTATAGCGCACACATTGTTGGCGAGAGGACAAGAAATCACATATCCAGGGAATAATATCACTTCGCACACCAAGGTTGATCAGCTTGGAGATTGCAACTATGTGGTCGATTTGATCAAAGGCTTTTGTATAGTCCGTGAAGATGATAGAGGATGATGACTTTGACTTGTCCGCGTTTGCATACAAAGGGTGTAACATGTTGATAAGACAATGAGTTGTGGAGAGCGATTTCCGACTTCCAAATTGACTAGGGTCCAGTTTTGGTGCAATGTCTTGAAGGGTCCATTTCGCGATGAATGCTTCTGCAATTTTAGCAAAGTGGTCAGTCAAGGAAATCGGCCTTAACTTGTCGACAGACGGGGGGCATGTTTTGGGGATAGGGACGACTATCGCACGTTTCCATTCATCTGGAACTTTTCCTTGTTGGAGAGAGGAGTTGATAATGTGGGTGAGTGGTGTCGCTAGTTCAACAGAGAATTCACGGATAATTCGCGCAGAAATACCGTCGGGCCCACCGGGGACAGAGGAGGGTATGTTTATTGTCACGTGTCCCAACTATTTTGGCCGGGATTGTAGGTAGGCGAGAAGGGCGGAGCTTTATCCACACTACCTCCAGATTAACAGGAACAATAACATCGCTTAGATGACGTGGGTTGAGATAGTGTTTGGCGTAGACAGCTACTCCTCCACCATTACGATTTGGTCTCGATTTGGCAAACATGGTGTAGCCAGGGATAGCAACAATTTCCGGGGGCATGTCATGCATGAACCATGTTTCGGTGATGGCACAAACATCCGCTTTGTGATCGAGGATGGTGATTGAAAGTTCTTCAAACTTATTGTAGGCTGAGCGAGCGTCACACAGCAGGAAGGATGGTAGATTGATGGGTGGATCTGGCAGATCTGTTTGGTGCAATGGAACAGATACAAGATGACGTACTGCACATACAGGGGTCATGACATATTCGTGTTCCTCACAACGTACAGTAATGATAACAGGTATAGGTATATTCATATGAGAGTGAGTAATACTACCGTGTTGATGGCTCTTCATACGAATACCTCCTTTGCATCCTCGACGTCGTTTGACTACTCCCAAAGATTTTAAACAATCAAGAACTGACTTCTGTAAGATACGTTTGCATCGGAGTGCCAGTAATTGCGTTCCAGAATAAATTAATCTGGGTACAGTTCGATGAACACCACATACTGAATTCCTCACGAGAATATTGTTGTTACTCTTACACTAGTGTTCTTGGTTACTAATAAAGTCCCGATGAAGTTGATCCGTTACATCAGATACTCCAGGATCCAAGCAAACAGGACCAGGTTTTTTTTAAACGTCCATAAAGACTGTTATGTCTAAGGGTGGATCATGCCCAGGAATGACAAAACAGGTTCGGCCATGTTTAGACCATTTAGTTAATGGCTTTCTGGTAGGGCAAAAACCCAAAGTACAGAGTCTAATCAACACTGCTTGGGGTTGACATAAAACTAGTCCAGTTTCTGAGATGCATGTAGATTTATTGCAAAGGTTTATCCTGGTACCGTATACAATGGGTGGAATGTCCATGGTCGAACTCCGCTTGTAAAGAGTAAAATCTGTAAAATCGCTAACGATACAGCACCGTTTAATGTGGACGCCATTGACTTTGACTGTGTTGTTGCATATAGGAGCTGTCAGTACATAATACGGCTCAAAAACACTTTTCTAAATCTTGAAGAACGCAAATAACATCACCAAAATAGTTCAGAAATGATTAAAAAGACGATAGACTTAAGATTTAAAATTGATGACAACATTTGAAGGAGATTTTTAGAGAATTAAAACGACTAACGCTGCACAAAAAATAACATGATGGCAGCCATCTAAATTAGCGCCCTCTATCCTGTAATTTGTTAACATAAAACAAATTCTTACTTAAAGTATTCCTCACTGGGACGAACTTGATGCGTAACATTCTCAAATGTGCCATTCTGGGTAATGTTTACACCTTTCCTTTGGACGGTACAGTTTCCAGTATTCCATTCGTTTCCACACGTTTTCCACGGAACATTGCTCGTGAAAGACGCGAATAGGTAAAACAATGCATAGGCAATAATAACGTTGTAGTAAAGAGTTACCAGTCCACAGACAATCAACATACCATAACCAAGCCCTGAAAAAATAAAAGAAGTTGAAATAATTTAACAGAATAAAATACAAATAGACCTTTAGGGCCTATATTAAAAAAAAGTACGATTGAACTGCTAAAACGCTGCTCTGAAATATTGGTTCCTGTTTTGAGTAGAATTGTGAGGCAGAATATTTAAAGATGGTCCAGCTAGGTCCAGTGCCATAAAAGGAAACAAACGAGCAAATAACTAATTTAACAATCATTTTATAGCTTGACCAGTTATATGAGTGAGTGTCTCTCAAAATAAAAGAGTTTTTGTTTTCTATAGAACTTCATAATTATGTTCATAACAAGCAGACAACACGAAAACAGAAACCCAAGCCGGACAACCAAATTAGTTTTGATTATGCCCCTAATGATAAACCCACAAATATCAACTGACCAATGGAACAAACAACTTCAGATGTATAGTATTTAAAAAGCTGTCTCTTTTGTTCTGCACATTGAGAAAGATATTTATATTTATTATTTGAGTATCATTTGAACAAATTTGGCAACTGTTCCTTTTGGGAAATCTAGAAGAAATCTATCACATTGATTTATTGATGCAATACGGGTACTAAGAAATAGACAAACAATTATTAAAATTTTCGCAATGGTCAATAGCGAAAGGGTACTTTTAATCAATAAAACATTTTCCCCCCTAATTTTACAAGTGACGTTTGAGACTGTAAAAATGAACTTCACAACCAAGTAATGTTGTTGTAAATCCGTGACCTCTTTTTAATAATACCGTTAGTGTATATTTTTTATAAAATAAAAATACCAATAATAATCATGATATATGTAATTTGCTTTCTTTTTCAGCTACGGTGCCAAGGCGAGCGAGACGGAAGTTAATGTTAAAAAGGAATTTAAAAAAAGTTAATGTATTTAAATACCTTTGAAGAGAGGGCAGATTTTCCATAAGCTGAGACATCCTTGACTGGCAAATTGACCAAAACTTAGCTCGAGGAAGAATAATGGAAGTCCAGCCACAATTATCATGATCACATATGGTATCAAAAATGCACCTGTTGCAAAAACAAAATTATAATGAAATTATTAATTTGTCAATGATAACAAATTAATGACCCCATGAAGATATTGGACATTTTATCCCAGCTATATGTAAAACAAATAGATATATGTAATTTTGCAAGTGACACCTAGTTGGGATTATGAAATGCAATACGTGTGGACCTTTGAAAGAATATAAAGAGCAAATAGCTTATGTGGGTATTCTAACTACACAAGTAGCATACATAATATAACAAGAAACGCCTGCACACAATTGAACCGCAATTTAGTATAAAGCACGTTTGTTGTACAATTTAAACGTTTGGTACTTTGAAATCCATAAACGCCCTTCATCCAATATTGTTGAAACAAGCAATTTGATAATAGCCATTAATTACTTGAAGTTGTAATAACAAGTAAAAGGTTGTTTGCAAAAATCTATGATGTCTGCCACTGACAACTATTTTTACCCTACGCGATTCAATAGAGGGCGCCCTAAATGTAAACATGTGATGTCATGTGGTATATCATACAAATATACCTTTAAATCAAGTTACAACCACAATGCTTATTTCAATAAAAATCAATATGAACAAACGTAGGCTGAAATGGGAAGATAAAGAGCAAATAGCTTATGTGGGTATTCTAACTACACAAGTAGCATACATAACATGAAACGCCTGCACACAATTGAACCGCAATTTATTATAAAGCACGTTTGTTGTACAATTTAAACGTTTGGTACTTTGAAATCCATAAAGGCCCTTCATCCAATATTGTTGAAACAAGCAATTTGATAACAGCCATTAATTACTTGAAGTTGTAATAACAAGTAAAAGGTTGTTTGCAAAAATCTATGACGTCTGCCACTGACA
Source organism: Zoroaster sp. YZ-2022 (assembly GCA_029582265.1). Taxonomy (NCBI): domain Eukaryota; kingdom Metazoa; phylum Echinodermata; class Asteroidea; order Forcipulatida; family Zoroasteridae; genus Zoroaster; species Zoroaster sp. YZ-2022. The sequence goes on along the minus strand of CM055833.1, from coordinate 15,391,954 downwards.
ACTTTTTTTACCCTACGCGAATCAATAGAGGGCGCCCTAAATGTAAACATGTGATGTCATGTGGTACATCATACAAATATACCTTTAAATCAAGTTACAACCACAATGCTTATTTCCATAAAAATCAATATGAACAAACTTAGGCTGAAATGGGAAATAGTCTGGCTCCAGTAAAACGAATCGTATTTGCATACAAGGAATTCTGACAAAGATAGCTGCAGAGTGATAAAGGTCTTTAACATTCCTTACCTCCACCGTTCTCAAAGCAGAGGAACGGAAAGCGCCAGACGTTGCCAAGCCCCACAGCAAAACTGATGCAAGACAGCAGGAAGTCGAGTTTACCAGACCAGTTTCCCCTAGTCTCATTCTCATCCCTGTCCTCGTTTCCCTTGCCATTCTGAAGACTAGTGTCGTTCGCTTGAATCATGTATTTGCCTCCTTCGGGTCCGTGAGTGGCTTCCTGTTTCCCCGACATATTCTGTTAAAAATAAAAATAGCAATTGATGAATTTGTTTTAACAGAGGAAATGACTGGTCATAAATGCATGAAATATGGCTTGTTTCAACGAAAACAAATTAATACAAATTTTGATTGAGTACACTTGGCAGTGAGTGTTCTGTAAATTTAAATACTTGGTACTAGATTTGTCTCCTAAAATATTAATTATACATTCCAATTATTCCATTCCAATTATTCCACGATGATAAAAGGGGTCACAGCCAAAGGGTAGGGAGAACAAGACCCTAACATGTTTGGGAAAAGATGAACAATTTATTGTGTACAAAACAATTGCTTTTTTGAAAGTCTGTTTTCTAAATTGTATAAACTTTCCGAGATTATTTGTAAATGTCAGTTCTATGGCTGAAACAATACCTCTTGAAGGGCGGCAGTACGGAGGTTGTGCTTTCATCTAGTATTAAAGGTAAATTCAATTACATTACACACCAGAGGCTCTGTGGAGTCTCTATGGTTTTTGACGGCAAGTGTGATATTCTTGTTTTAAACGCTTATATACCTTGTGAGACCAGATGTAAATTGTAGTACCTAGATATGGAAGTGTTGAGTGAGATTGAACAGTCGATACATAGGCCTAGTCATAACCCTGCTCATGTTATATTTGGTACAGATTTAAATACATACCTTAGTAGGTCTTCTCCACATTCTGATGCTTTAAATAATTGTATTAGGCCTACTTATTTTAATATGGTTAACTGTATACACCTTGACTTGGCTGATGTACCTACACTGGTCCTAACCACGTTTTCCCGGGTCATGTTGCTGTTACGCTTTAGATTTATGTGTGGAGCACTTCAAACTAACGACAGACTGGCGGAAAGCAGTGAAGAACAGCTTTTACAGTATTAACAAACGTTACACAAGAATCTTTAAAAAAGTTTTTTTTTAAACAAATATCTTCTCCAGTGTACTAATATTAATAAGTGTAATGGTCACGTGAATGAGTTGAACTTTTTTATAATGACAGTTTAAAGTCTTAGATGCGACCGTGTGCATTCCTAAAACAGGTCCCTCTAAAGATGGCACTGCTACTATACATAACAGCAAAAATAAACGTCACCCCCTAAATGTTGGTAAGTCTGAGAACGTGTTTAGCTTATGTGTCCTCAGACGTCATGCATGACGAATTTTGAGGTCAACCAAATTTGCCACATTGTGTTCGTGTTACACTCCATACTCATAATATTCTTCATTAAACAAATTATATTAATTATAAAATGAATATAATAAATATTTTTAGGGGTGACGTTTCTTTTGCTGTTATGTATATATACAGGGGGTGGGGACATCCATGATTGGACTGAGGAAGTTGAACAATTAAGACAAGATTCTACCGCATTTCATAGGAACCCTGCTGAATGCATAAAAATGCAACAGAAAAGTGTGCAGGCTGCTGAATGCATCAAAATCCACCTTCTAGAACAATGGTTCTTTTGTTCTCTGCTTACGGCAACAAGATGCAACAACCTTTTACTTTTGTTGTATCTTGTTGTATTTAGGGTTTTAATGTGGTATCACTAATAGAAGGCTTGTGGCGAGCCTCGTCCAGGGAAGATTGCAGAATTACTGGGCATTCGGGGATCAATATACCTGTGAGGTTATGAGCAGGAAAAGACAAATTATAAATGGACAAAATGGCTGAATCTATTGCTGGTAATAAATCAATGGATCTTTAGAGGGATGTCAATAACATTAAACAATTGCACGTGCATTTTTTTTGTATGTGCATTCCTTTGTGAATTCCTTTTAGTGGAAGATCAACATGGACCTGCGGTGTATGCCTTTATCTGTTAGGCAACAATAGGTATCCCTCTATCCAGTCATTAACCCTAACCTTCCCAAATCCTCCAAAATCCTCTTTGCTGAAGTGAAGGATTTTGAAGGATTGAGGTTACATGCTACATGCTCTTTGCTAAAGTGAAGGATTTTGGAGGATTGAGGATTGAGGTTATTAGGCATACTTGCCTTTCCATGGTACATGTACATCCATGTTTGTTGTAGTGATTGCAAGGTCAGTGCCTGGGTCAGTGGACACTGTTTATTGCTACATGCATGCAGGGAGGGTCCCTGGCCATGTACATGTATCACAGATTAGAAACACATTAGAGAGAGAGAGAGGGCGCTCGTCGAGAGAGGACGCGTTTCTATCGCCGGCGACAAATTTTCAAGAAAACATCAAACATTTACCCTTTAATCAGTCAAATATTTTACCGCTTTTCTGCCATCCTGCATATAAATCATCTACTGCATCTTCTGCCTGTAAAATGACGAGGAGTGTTGAATAAGTAGCTGGTTCCCAACCCCAAAATACCACCTTGTAAATTGCCTGTGGCCCCACCGCCATCTTGGACATGTCATGCAAGTGTTTAGCCATGCTGGTCAGCCATCTTGGATTACTGTTGTGTCACTACCAAGTCAATCTAAACCCTATGCCGTTTATATGTACTCCAAATTATGACCATCGATGTTCAGTATTGCTACTCTCCGGTGACATCCACAGCAACCCAGGACCTCGTGCAAAGGTCTCCAGTGTCTACCCTTGTGGTTTATGTGAATACCCTGTTACCTGGTCCTGCAAAGGTGTCGCCTGTGATGATTGTAGTATCTGGTATCACCAGTCATGTATCGAATTATGCTCAAGTGACTTTGAATTATTAAACCACCCTAACATCCAGTGGAAACGTCATAAATGTGACAGCATAAACTGTGACAGTTTTACATTTCATAGCTATGAATTAGACTACTCCAACCGCGGTCATTTACCCCCGACTCAAACCTTTTAATAGATAGTATATCATCTTCGGACTATTTTTTGGGGCCACTTTGGACAAGTACCCCAAAATCGGACAGAGTGCAAACCCAGCAAAACCATGACGTCTATAGTACATCCTCACGAACGCATAGTTCTTTAGTATCCAATCTTCCAGTTAAAGAAAACTTAAGATTTATGATAATAAACTGCCGTAGAATAAGACGAAGAATAAGACGAAAAGTACAAACAAAGTTCACATCAAATGCTCTCAAAAGTGATCTATAAACTCACCAAAATTGCCCAGGTATACCCTATACGAAAGACAATGCACTATATGAACAGCTAAACAAGATTAACAACTAGTAAAACGAGTAAAAAGACAGTCATTAACGGAGCTTTAAAAGGGGCGGCTGCCTATGGCGCCCTCTTTTGCCAAGGCTAAGAGGGCGCCATATCACCAGCTCCGTTGTCTTTACTCGTTTTACTAGTTGTTAATCTTGTTTAGCTGTTCATATAGTGCATTGTCTTTCGTATAGGTATACCTGGGCAATTTTGGTGAGTTTATAGATCACTTTTGAGAGCATTTGATGTGAACTTTGTTTGTACTTTTCGTCTTATTCTTCGTCTTATTTTATACTGTACCACCATATTGGCTGTGCATCAATGATTTATTGGTATGTGCCGCACAATGTCTTCTTAATGCCCGAACAATGGCGTCTTGGTGGTTCATCACCGCGCTACTCATGCTGGGTGTTGGTCACCCTAAAAGTGTAAATGCCTTGACAAGGACTAAAAATATCTACAGTCATCGAAGTCCTATTGGACATCATAACTTTTCCGGGAAAAGAATATCATACTACACGAATTCGTGTGCCACTTTTCAACAAGAGTTGCTCGTTTGTGGAGACATCAACCCTAACCCTGGACCCGACGTAAGTGAAGAACATAACCATTATGTGGTGAGCAACCAATCATCTAATGAACATAATAGAGTCAAGTATTCCAGAAATGAACTGATGGATCTCAGGGGAAATTGGCTTCTCCCTACCACAGTATGGGCGAGAGTGAAATTTTTGAACATTTGCAACAAACAACCCACCAAGAGGGGATGCCGTGCTGGATTGAGGAGCAGGAGTCAACCTATTCCAATTTTGATTCTGCCCAGAGCCCATAGAAATGTAGAACGCAAACAAAGGGAGAGAACCATTTCCAATTTGGTAAATATTCCTGTGAGTAACATTTATTTATCAGACAATTTAGAGCTTTCACGACACACACAGCCAAGTAATGAACACTGTGATCGAAGCCTTAAATCAGCAAAAGGCATGAAATTAATATGCTTTAATGTTCGATCGTTTTTTCCTAAATTGGAAGAAATACGATTGTTAGCGGTCGACACAAAGCCCCATCTCATTGGCCTTGTTGAAACATGGCTTAATGATTCAATAGATACCCAGGAACTTGAAATACCTAATTATAAGCTTTTCAGGAAAGATCGGAATCGCTTTGGAGGCGGACTTGCAGTATTTGTCAGGGATACAGTTGACCACAAGATACTTCTTACTGACAGTATGAACAAAGTTGAATCAATATGGTTGGAGATTAAGCTGCCATCAACAAGACCACTAATTATCAGCTATGTTTATCGACCACCAGACAATGAGGCATTCTTCGAGGATTTTCCAGCTATTCTTGATGACGTCACGAATATGTATAACTCAAGAACCCCACTGGAAATAACCTGCATGGGAGATTTGAATGCTGATTATTTGACTCCAAGTTCAAGCCATTTGACAAAATTGAAACAGTTTTTTAATAATCACGAACTGAATCAATTAATTACTTGTCCTACAAGAATAACTCAGCATAGTTCTACCTGTATAGACCATGTCTGGACCAATCAACCATCTATGTACACTAATTCAGGAACAATAGAGGTTAATCTTAGCGACCATCTATTGATTTATGCTGTTCGAAAGTCTGTGAAAATTTCCGATGGTCATAAATATATTCGGGCTCGTTCTTTTCGAAACTTTGACGAAGAAGTTTTTAATCACGATCTTAAACATCAACCATGGGATATACTGGAACTATTTTTAGATATAAATACAGCATGGAATGTTTTTAAGGATATGCTAATGAGTGTTTGTGATATTTACAGCCCAGTTAAAAGTCTAAGAGTTTGCACAAAGAAAGCTGAATGGATCAATGATGAATATTTGGAACTCCGACGAAAATCTATGAGGACCAAACATCTTGCTAACATAGCCAAGATTGATGAGCTTTATGAAACAGCAAAGGTTCTTCGAAATAGATTGAATAATCTGGGTGTTAAACTTAAAAAACAGTATTTCAACAAAATTCTTTACGACAATAAAGGGAATACTAAAAAATTGTGGACCACTCTTAAAAGCCTGCTTCCAAATAAGAAATCAACTCATACTTACACTCATACCGGAGATAAACAAAAGATTTACGATGTTGCAAATCGTTTTAATGAACATTTTGCTAGTGTGGGCCAAATTCAGGACGACCAGTTTGACACTATTTTCGAAGTTGATACAATGCACGTACTTGGTACTTGGTTGGTAATCCTCCTTAGTCCTCCGCTTGGGAAGTTTAACAGGAGGTGCAATGGGTGGTTATACTAATTTTTTGCTAGGACGTTTAATTTGAATGCAACTTTGGAGATTTGTGAGACGGTCGTTTGTGGTAGACTGTTCCATTCGGTAATGGTCCTCGGGAAGAATGAATTTGCGAAGGGTGCCAGTCTTGTGCTATATAATTTGAACTGTTGGTTATGTCCTCGTCTATTCCTGTCAGTCTTTGGTTTGGTGTAGTCTTTGGAGATGTCAAGAAGATTTTTTGTAATTTTGTACAGGCAGGTTAGTCGGTGGGCTCTACGTCTATCTTGGAGGCTATCCCATCCTAGAGTGGTGATCATTTGTGATACGCTGGATTCGCGCGAGTAGTCACTTGTGGTAAAACGGGCTGCTCTCCGTTGTATCTTTTCCAGAGTGTTGATATTTTTTGTTGTGTGAGGATCCCATGCTGCTACGCCGTACTCAAGGTGTGGTCTCACGATGGTATGGTAGAGCTTTTTCTTTGATGTTTCTCGAAGCATGGTGGAAATTTCGTTTGACGAAGCCAAGCATTTTTGAAGCTTTGTTTGCAGCATGTTGGGTTTGTTGGTTCCATTTGAGGTTGTTTTGGATGATAATGCCAAGATATTTACATTCATTTGTGGTTTCAAGTTTGGTTCCCGCCATGTTGTAGTTTGGCGAAGTCAGTCTGCATTTGTTGGTGACACGCATGATGTTGCATTTTGAAGCATTGAATCGCATTCCCCATGAATCAGCCCATTTAGTAAGTTTGTCCAGATCGATTTGGAGTGTATTTTCGTCGGCCTGGTTGGCAATGGTGTTATAGAGGAGACAATCATCAGCAAACAGGCGGACGGTGGATGTTATTGAATCTTGGATGTCATTAATGAATAATAAAAATAAGTGTGGTCCTAGGACGGTTCCTTGCGGTACGCCGCTGAGTACTCTCTGCCAGGTGGAGGCTTTCCCATTTACGGTCACTCTTTGATGTCGTGTGGTGAGGAATGATTTTATCCATCTTTTGTTGGTGCCACGGATTCCGTAATGGTCAAGCTTGAGGAGGAGTCTCTCGTGAGGTACAACGTCGAAGGCTTTGAAAAATCAAGAATGGCTATGTCAGTGGTGGTTTTGTCGTCAAGGTTTTAGCGAGGTCATGTGTAGTTAAGATAAGTTGCGACTCGGTCGATCTAGCTTTTCTGAAGGCGTGCTGGGTATTAGCCAAGATTTGATGCTTCTCAAGATGTTTCATCAGGTTGCTGTCAATGATGTGTTCTAGGATCTTGCAGCATACACTTGTTAGGGAAATTGGTCTGTAGTTAGCCGGATCTGTCGTAGGTCCTTTTTGTAGATGGGGGAGATATTTGCTTTACGCCAGTCTTCGGGGAGCTCGCCAGTGTCAATCGACTGCTGGAAGATCATACAAAGAATGGGTGCAATCTCGTGAGCAGCTATTTTAAGAGCGTGGTTTGGTATGTTATCGGGTCCTATGGCTTTTGATGGGTCTATGTTGCGAAGGAGTTTTTCAACTCCGTCTATGCTGACAGTGATCTCTGGCATGTCTTCAAAGTGAGGTTTGTTGATGATTGGCATGCTGGATGCGTTTGAATTTTCCCTCGTGAAAATGCTCTGGAATTGGTTGCTGAATGCTTCAGCTTTCTCTTCATCTTTAGATAGGATGATGTTGTTTACTTTGAGTACTGGAACTCCGGTGTTATCTTTCTTCTTTGATCTTACGTAACGCCAGAATTTTTTGGGCTCGTCTGTATTTAAAATGTCGGCTTCATGCGTACGCTTTGAAAAACGGATGAATTTGTTAAATTTAACCTTGTAGTTCTTATAGTTTTCCCAGTCCACATCACGTCCGGAGCGTCTGGCCCGGCAGTATAATTTCTCTTTCTTCCTGGTCATCTTTTTATGTTTGTTTGTAAACCATGGTGGTCCTCTGTTCCCAGAAAATGTCTTCTGTGGAACGATTTTGTTAACAATATTATTCATTCCGTCGCTGAATAATTTCCAGTTTTCTCCGACTGTCCTGTTTTTAGTAGAGCTTTGTAGGAGGCATTCTGCAAGTTTGCCAGCTTCCTGTTTAAACAGGTCTATATCTACACTCTTCCACTGCGGTACAGTTCTTGCTGGCTTTCTTGGCAGGAATGTTTTGGTGTTAAATTCCGCAAGTACTGCTGAATGATCACTTAGTCCGGAGTGTGGTCTTACAGAGTGTAGAAGTGATGGATGGGTGGTAAACAGTAGATCCAATGTGTTTTCAGTTCCATTTATGTGACGTCTTGTAGAAAAGGGTACCTTTTGGGTCAATAAATGATTATTTGCAATGTTCACGAGTGTCTCCTGCAACGGAGTCGATACTGTTGTGGATCCATCATGTTGCCAAGTGAGGCCGGGTACATTGAAATCTCCACCTAGAATTACACATGGTGTGTTTGTTGAATTAAACAAGGTTGACAAACTGGTATCAAGGTTAATTAACATGTCAATTAAGTGGTTTGGTTGTCTGTAAAATGCACCGATGAAGACGTCTTGATCTTTGAGGGCGAGTTCGCACGTAAAGTGGATTGTCGTGGCCGAGCGGTCTAGCGCACTGAACTCAAGTTCTGGTGTTGCCAGCAGCAGAGTGTGGGTTCGAGCCCCAGCCGTGACACCTGTGTCCTTGAGCAAGACACTTAACCATAATTGCTTCTCTCCACCCAGGGGTTAAATGGGTACCTGTGAAGGCAGAGATGGTTTGCTCTCTATGCGCTAGAAATGGCAGCAATTGAGCTGTATACTCCCCAGGGAGCTGAGATGGTTTCAGGAATGATTTATGAGCCTTATGAGCCTTATGAGCAGGGATAATAATATAATGCGCCTTGAGCGCCACTTAGTTGGTGGATACGTGCGCTATATAAATCTATACATTATTATTATTATTATTATTATTATAATTGAATGAGAACAGCGGTCTGATTAACGACCAACAAAACTTTAAATTTTGCCCAGTTTCTACTGGCGAAGTATTGAAGCTTCTTAGGAAAATACCTGCTGGGAAAGCCTTTGGTATGGATGGGATTAACGGCCGTTTTTTTTAAATCTGGTGCTAATGTTCTTGCCAAACCGCTTGCGTTTATTTTTCAATTAAGTTTGCAGAGTGGTATTGTTCCCGATGAATGGAAATTGGCCAAGGTTACTCCAGTCCACAAAGGTGGTGTAATTCATGACCGTAATCAATACAGACCTATTTCAGTTATATCTACTGTTATGAAAATTTTTGAGCGTATTGTTCATAATCAGTATTGTTCATAATCAGTTTTCTCATTTTCTTACAGTAAATGATTGTTTAGCACAGGAGCAGTCGGGCTTCAGACCTCTTCATTCCACACAAACAGCACTTCTTGATGTTTCAGATTTATTACTCAAACAGATGGACAATGGTAAATTTGTTGGAGCAGTGTCTTTGGATCTTCGTAAAGCTTTTGACACTGTCAATCATACAATCTTGCTTAACAAATTACACATTGTGGGTGTAAGAGGTCTGGAGCTCGACTGGTTCCGGTCCTACCTTTGTGGAAGGACGCAGGTAACTAAAATTGGGAATGTCTTATCGAACAAATCCGATGCTATCAATTTTGGAGTCCCACAAGGAACTATCTTGGGCCCATTATTATTTTCAATATTTATTAATGATATCACGTCTGTGACTGAGCATACTAAAATTGTTCTTTATGCTGATGACACTTCTATTTTTTATTCAAGTAAAGATATTCATCAGATTAACTTGTATCTAAACCATGATCTACAGAAAATATCCAACTGGCTCAATGACAATAGATTAAAAATGAATACTGCTAAGTCAAAAAGCATGTTGATTGGTTCAGCCCAAAAACTTGACAGATGTGAACATCCCAATATTGATATTTTTGTAAATGACAATTGCCTGGAACAAGTCACCACTTATAAATATCTTGGTGTTCATATTGATTGTAAGTTGAAATGGATAGAACATATTGACCATGTAGCATCTTCTGTCTCTAAAAGAATAGGTATTTTGAATAGACTTAAAAATGTCTTGCCTACACAAACCCTTAACCTTATTGTGAAAAGTCTTATTTTCCCTCAGTTTGATTATTGTGATCTTATATGGAGTAGTGCTTCCAAAACCCTGATACAACGGCTTGATGTACTTTTGAATAGAGCAGGGCGGACTATTCTTAAGGTCCCATCTAGAACATCAGCATCAGCTGTACGTAGTGAACTAGGTTGGAAAACTCTTCAGGAAAGAAGAGACATTCATATTAATACCATGGTTTTTAAGTGTTTAACAGGCAATGTTCCAAGTTATCTTAGCGATGTTTTTGTTCCAGTCAGTGAACTACATTGTCATCGAACTAGGAATAGCACTGTGTGGTTCTTCCACAGCCCAGAACAGAAAGTGGAAGAAGAACTTTTAACTTCAGGGGTGCCCAGGCTTGGAACAACTTAATTGCCGCAACATTTGAAATCTCTGCATCCAACAAGTTTTAATCACTTCGTCAAACAACTCAAACAGCTCAGTTAATGTCATTTTCCAGTGATGTTTTGTATCGTATTGTATTGGTTGATTTCCTTCTGTGCATTTTTCTTTTGTTTTTAGTCACTTTCAATTAATTTTTAATATTTTTACATTGTATTTAATATTTGTATCTTAATTTATTGCATTACTGTACTTTTTATGTAAGCTGGGATCCATGGGAGATCAGTGAGTTTTTCTCACTGAATGGATCACCCAGGATAAATAAGAAATAAATAAAAAAAATAAAAAATAAACTAGCTGCTGCCATTGAATATATCAAACCGGATATTGTATGAGGAACTGAATCCTGGCTAACAGGGATTAAACCAGGCAAAAATCCATCTGAAGGTTACATAAAATCAAGTGAAATTTTTCCAGAAAACTACACTGCCTACAGGAATGACCGTTCCAGCCTGGGTGGAGGAGTTTTCATACTTGTCCACTGTAGTTTAATCTCTATTGAACTACCCGAGTTTGTAACAAATTGCGAACTCGAACGGATTAAAGTTAAACTTCAAAATAACAAAGACCTGATTATTGGATCTTTTTACATGCCCCACCGAAATGTTGCAACTGTTAACGAACTGGACAAGTCACTCAAAAAGCTTACCTCAAATGAACTTTTGTATAAACACATTGTACTCGCAGGAGATTTCAACTGCCCTAGCATTGACTGGGATCATTGTATTGTAGACCCAAGAAGTAAAGACGCTACCACCCAGCAATTGCTGGTTGACATCACTGCCCACCTAACGCAAGTTCACATGTCACCCACACGTGAAGATAATGTACTGGACCTTGTATTTACATCTAACCCAAGCCTAGTAAAGTCTTCAGTCACTGTACCAGGGATATCAGACCATGATATTGTGATTACAGATATGACCACCACACCAATTTACGTCAAACCAATAACGAAGAAATGCTATCAGTACTCCCGTGCAAACTGGGAAAAGCTAGCCGAAAACCTTGATGCACTTTCCCATGAAATCATAAAATAATATGAAACAGTAAGGTTCCAGCACATCCCAACTGTGGGATAAGTTTAAGTCAACAGTGTTGGACTTGACTAATGAACATATCCCACACAAGATAAGGAAAAGAAACCACTCGTTACCCTGGCTCAGTAAACCCATCATGAAAATGATCAAACGGAAAAGGAGACTTTACAGACGTGCAAAGCGACATAATAAATGGGAAGCCTACCGTAATTTCCAAAAAGAATGCAAAAGACAAATCAGGAAAGCAGAATGGAATCACATAAACAAAGTCATCCAGGAAGGCCTGAGAAACAACAACACCAAGCCCTTCTGGAGGTACATCAAGACCAGGCGTCAGGATAATGTTGGCGTTGCTCCATTAAAGATTAAAGGGACCTTGATAAATGACAGCGTGTCAAAGGCAGAAATCCTCGCTGCACAGTTCAAGTCTGTATTTACACATGACAATGATAACCAGCACCCGGAAGTAAACAAGAACACCAAACCAACCAATCTCGCACATAATGTGTCCAACCGACTGTTGTAGCCAAACTATTAAAAAACCTCAACGCCACTAAAGCATGTGGACCTGACAACATTTCCAACACCATACTGAAAAACTGTGCTGACAACATTGCACCAGGCCTTGCAGTAATCTACCAAAGTTCCCTTGACTCTGGCATCCTACCAGCTGATTGGCTGAACGCCAACATCTCCTGTGTTTTTAATAAAGGAGACAAGCATTTGGCTGAGAACTACCGACCAATTTCCTTAACGTCCGTTTTATGTAAACAGTTGGAACACATTATCTATGGGCACATCATGGCATACTTTGAAAACCACAAAATCCTCACGCACCTAAACCATGGATTCCGTAGGGGCTACTCATGTGAAACACAGCTTATCATCACACTACATGACCTACTCAAATCATTTGATGACAAAAAGCAAGTGGATATAGCTATACTTGACTTTAGTAAAGCCTTCGACACTATACCTCACAGTAAACTTCTCCACAAGCTTCACTGCTATGGCATTCGTGGCCCACTCCACCAGTGGTTAACCAACTTCCTAACCCGACGTACACTGAAAGTTGCATTAGAAGGAGTATCATCAATGGAAGTGCCAGTAAAATCTGGTCTTCCACACCAAGACCAACATAGACCGCCTTGAGCGTATTCAACAACGTGCTGCACGCTTCATCACAGGAGACTATAGGTCACGGGAGCCCGGATGTATCACAAAAATACTCCGAAAGACCGAAACCTGCAATTACCATCTCTTCAGGACAGACGGAAGCAGTTACGTCTTACATTCATGTACAAGGTGGTTGAGGGGTTGGTACCAGCCATTCCATCGCAACTTTACTTTACACCCAAAAAACCAGGCAGGCGTATCCGACCTAGTTCACTCTTCAATTCATTATCAACTCCCCTAATCGAAAGTTCAATAGCAAACAACACAAAGTGCTATATTGTCCCACGGTGCAACACTAACCAATTCAAGTACTCGTTCATCAACAGAACAATAATTGATTGAATCACCTGGAAGAGAACGTTGTTCAAGCTGAATTAGTAGACTCCTTCAAATCCTTTCTCAGCCGCAGTCCTCTCTCATAAATACCTTAGAACGTGCCCCCTTTCCGTTGCGTTTATGCCATTTATGGTTTCTGCAACGTACTGATACAGATACAGATACAGATGTGCATACATGTCGTGTGCTTGCTTTACTACTGAATGATTTTGGAGGATTCAGGTTATGTGTAAGCAATTAATGGGCCTAGGGAGTTAGGAAGGATTCAGGTTATGTGTAAGCAAATGGGCCTAGGGAGTTAGGGTTAATAAGTCAGTGACACCCACAGTCGATTGAGTTTGAACTTAAAACGAAGTCGCATTCCACAACTGGACACACGACTCAGTTATTGAGGCGAGTGTACTCATGCATAATGTTCTTTATACTGTTGGACCCTTTATATAACATACACTAGGATTCCGGGCCTCTTAGTTTCCAAGTTAGCCTATAATATTATGATTTCAGCCGATATACCCAATGGAGATTCGTTTCTCAATTCCTGAAAAATATTAATATTATAAAATATGTCAGTAATTATTTCAATCAGGCAAGATATGGTGATTTTTATGTGATTTCGTTACTGTCAGTTAATGCATGATCATAAATCCTAGCCACGCTGTCCATAATTATGACAAAACACCGCTCCTAAGCCTCGAACAGCGCTGCTTCGTAAAAATAGCTTCGAAGTTCAGTAAGCCGCGAACGTTTTTGAGGCTAACTTTCCGACTTAGCAGCAAAGTTAGCTTTGTATTCCATTACAATGCCCAACGGTAAACAATTTTAACAGCCGGCGAAGCAGCGAAGAGAACGGTTAAGTTATTTTTCTCGTGTGAATATGCCCATGATCCCCATTTTGGAGCAAGCATGGATATATCTGTCTTCAGATCAATGGTCACGATCCGCCTTTAGACTTGACTATATGGATGGATATTTCTTTGAATCCGGGACCCAATGGAATTGATGGCTATCACAATGTTACAGCAAATTCGGGTGATAGCTATTATGCGGATCGCACTTCAACAATTTTTCATCAACAATCTTTGGGCTTACAACAGTGTGTTTTTTCGCAAAATATACATTGTTGGTATTCCCGCAATGAGCTACTGGTTTACAATTACTCCCTTCCGGAATCAACTATCTCCAGAAATTGCATGGCTGAAGAAGTTTAAACATTGTCGAGGTCGTAGGGCTGGAAAACGAACATACCGTCATATATAACAGTTCGCGAGTCTGATGTCAACAGGATTAGCGCCAAGAACAATCGGACAGTTAATTTTGAGAATTTAACTAAGATTCCCAAAATTTGTACTACCCGAACATTCTGTTTGCCTTCTGTAATGGTGTTTAATTCACGTTCATTGATTAATAAGATGGATGAATTTCGATCATTTGTGCATGATAATCATATCAATATTGCATGTATTTCTGAAACTTGGTTTAGGAATGATACCTTAATTAATCAAATCTCTGTTGAGAATTTTGTCTTTTTACAAATCCAGAACCAATCGCCGTGGTGGTGGGGTGGCTTTGTATACACATGAGTCACTCCATACAGTTAGCTATGATGTACCAATTCCAGAGCAACTTGAAGTGGTTTGGGTTAAGATGAGACCTCCGGTATTACCAAGGTCTATTTCTAATTTGTTTTATTGTGCAATTTACTCGCCACCCAATGATCCTAATGCTGAACTCTTGATTAGCCACTTACAGGAAAACAATAGATAAGATTACTTTAGACTGGCCAAATGCGGGTATTGTAATTGTTGGTGACATGAACCAACTTGATGTTGGTCAACTAATAACGGGTGATTTTTGTCAAGTGGTTGATTGCCCCTCACGAGAGTTAGCGATTTTGGATAAAATCATTACAAACGTAGCTTGTTATTATGAACCTCCAGTCAGTAGGGCTCCATTGGGACGTAGTGATCACAATATCATTTATTGGAATCCCGTGCAGAGTTTTCAGAAGTTTTTAAATACCACTCATTCGAGGACAGTTAGACCGCTGAAGCAGTCTGCGGTTCGGGAATTTGGTCAGTGGATAACTCGTTTTGAATGGCTAGATGTTTATTCTTCTGGGGGCACTCAGCAGAAATGTGATGTATTTTACAGTATTTTGAATAATGCGATTAGGGAGTACTTTCCTATAAAAACCATTAAGTTACATGTAAATGATATGCCATGGATGACTTCGGAAATAAAGAGTTTGATTGTACGTAGACAAGCTTTATTTGCACATGGTAATTTGAGATGGAAAACTGTAAGAAACAAAATTATCAGACTCATAGCTTTGGCAAAGAAAGATTATTACCATGGCCGTATACAGAGGTTAAAGACTAAAAATCCAACCGCATGGTATCGTACAATTAAACTAATGACATCCGGTGTTACATCTGAACTTTCAATTGTTCCTCCGCCTGGTGTTGACATTAATGATAATTTGGCCATTGCTAATAGTATAAATGATATTTTTACTTCAGTTGCTGATGATTTGGGTCCTCTTGATTTGACAAGCCTTCCTGCTTATTTACCATCTCCTGAACCTTGTTCTTCGGTTCATGTTTGGGAGGTTTACAAACAACTTAGGAAGATTAAGTCTCGAAGTTGGGGTCCTGATGGTATCCCAGTTTCTTATTCATGAATTTGCTTACGAACTGTAAACCTCTGACTAACATTTTGAATTCATCGTATCAGGAAGGTTTGGTTCCAAATCAGTGGAAAAAGGCTATTGTTATTCCCTTGCCAAAAGTTTTCCCCTTCTTGGAATAATCTTCGACCTGTGTCCTTAACTGACCATTTTGCAAAATTTCAGAACATTTTATTGTTCAATGGATTACCTCAGATATACACATTAATTTGGATCCAAACCAGTTTGGTAGGAAAGGGTTTCAACAGCTCATTATCTTGTCAAATTAATTGATAATTTATGTTCTCATGCTGAGTTATCTAAGAGTCATAGTAGTCTAGTGGTTACAGATTTTAGTAAGGCTTTTGATCATATTGACCATAACATTCTTGTAAAGGACTTGATTCGTTTAGGAACGCGTCCTTCTATAATTCCTTGGATATGTAGTTTTTTGTCCGAAAGATCTCAATGTGTCAGGTACAAAAATTTGTTGTCCAATTTAAAATTTTAACGGTGGTGTACCACAGGGAACGAAATTTGGTCCATTGGGTTTCCTTGCAAAGTTTAATGATGCATTAAGTCCGTGTAATGATATGGTCAATAATGGTAAAGTTCTTTGTCTGAAATATGTAGATGATATGACTATTGTACAGAACCATTTTAACAATGAACGAACAATCATTCAGGATTCTTTGGATGTATTTGGTGACTGGGCACAACAAAATAACATGAACATTAATTCATCTAAATGTGCCAATATGAATGTGTGTTTTATGAAAAATGTTCCCCAGTATGAGCCCTTTTTATCATGGGTTCTGCTCTTGAGGTGGTGGATTATGTAAAATTCTTGGAATCTGGATTGGTTCTAACCTTAAATGGATAAACACATAGATCATATTTATCGTAAGGCCAATAGTAAGATATACATGCTGAAACTGTTGAAAATTTTACTTATCTCTACAGATTTGTTAACTGTATACAAAGGTTACATCCGGCCTTTAACTGAATATGCAACTCAAGCATGGAATGCAGGTTTAACTAAAGCTCAGAATGATAAATTAGAATCCATTCAGAAACGAACCCTTAAAATTATATTGGGTAAAGATTATGGTGATTATCATTCGTCTCTTTCTAAATGTAATATTGTATCCTTGCAAATCGGAGAAAGGATTTATGCCTGAAGTTTGCTACTTCATTGCAAAACTCTGATTTATTTGGAGATTGGTTGCCACAACAAAGACATACTACTGTGCAATATCAGCTTAGACATGCTAACAAATTAATTCAATTTAAGTGTAAGACTAATCGGTTTAAAAATAGTCCTATCCCTTATTTTGTCAATATTTTTGAATGGTAATTAGTTTTGTGTCCTATTTTGTGCATGTATTTTTAATGTTTTATTATGTATTTAGTATTTGTTGAGTGTGGTTAATTGTATACTTTGCCTCAATTTAGCCTTTGGCTACAAGTGCAATGTTTTAATAAACCAGAAATAAAAAAATATTAGGAAATGTTTGCATGGCTACCCAAACGCAAATAAGTCGTCCAAACTACACCAGGACTTATTGCTGGTTGATACAGGAGTACCAAACCTATAACTGTTCGGCATATTTTGTAACAAGAGACCTTAAAACTACATGGTGCTACATCCTTCCTCCATGATCATACATGCCCATTGCTTATGTGGAACGCAATTACTCCAGCTGTAGTTACTTAATGCACTGCAGTGCTGTTGCTATCCATCAAATATATCGGTAACTGTTAGTAATAACATATTGCGATTCAGTTTTTTAAAAGGAAACGTTCATGCAGGAAATGATAATTAAACAATTGTTTCCCCAAATCAAAGTTAGGTAAATCGCATAATCTTGAAGCAGTTTGTGTTAACTAACAATTATAAAATGAAAGTCACTGCTATAACTTAATTGTTACTTAAATATGAATATTGCACATTCGAAAAAGAAAACACAGCTTCATAATGTGAGTGACTCTGTATCCATTCTCAATGCAATTTGAAAATATATACCCAACTTGATATGCCTTGAATCAAACATGGAAGCAACACGCTGCCCAACCCAGACCGAATCATCTAGTGGAAAATTCCATCGTCATCACACGTCAAGGGGGTCGACGGACGCTAGCATGGTTTTCTTTGTACTTCGCATGTGTTGGCTCCAACGATCATCAGAAGGAAATGCATTGACTGTCCTTTTCTTTAAATCCACACTTGAACGGCACCGGGCACGGTTAATTTACGCCAAAAATAATTCAATACTAAATTTAAGTTACCATTCAATAATAAACAAGGTTCATTTATAAACAAGGTTCAAACACCTCTTTTTAAAACTTATAATTGAAGTCTGGCTTTAAGTTTTAACGCAAGCCTCGAAGCTTGACGTCAGATCTTCAGCACAAAGTAATAAATGGTACGGCTGGAGCACATCGCCGGAGGATATAGACAGGGAACCAGTCTAGAAATAGGCCAGAGTTGCATTGTGACTTACAATAGAAAAAATACCACCAACCTAAAAAGTAAAATTTCAGACCATAAATGGTCAAAGTGGTTTCACCAACTATTGGAAAACACTAGCATGTCCCTCATCATTATTCAAAATATTAAATGATTTCTCACCTTACACATTATCGTATAGAGTGACCAAATAGATGAAAAGGTAGCGTCTTCTTGGCCATGAGACTTTAAACACTTTTTTTTGTTATTCTATTCTTTTATTTTATTTTATTTTATTTTTTTAATCTTGTTATTTTACTGGTAATTTCCAGCAATTTGTTTTTATATATAAAGGACCAGAAACAAATATTTAATTATATAATTGTGCAAGAATTATATATTTGATTTGGTCCTTTATATAATTATTTGTTTTGGTCCTTTATATATGGCTATATACATAATTATATGGCTTTGCCATTAAATAAATGGTTTTGCTTTTAAATATTTAGTTTAGTCATATATTTATAAGTGGTAATTTAGTCACATACGGCTCCTTATATGTAACTGTGCGTGTATTGACTACAAAATAATATAATTAATATTTTTGAAGACCAGTGGCAAAACATATGCGGTTGCGTTGGCTGGTTCATGTTCCCACTGAAAAGCTGTTCCCCTCGGAAAAGCCGTTACCCCAGGTTCACCAGCACAAACAATAAATTTAAAAACAAAATAAACACATGGTCTTCCACCGAATACGAAATATAAAACAATTGAGGACCGAAGAATCATAATAATGTGTCTCGCTAACGTTAATTTGAATCAAGACAGTTTTATGTTAGTTTTCTTAATCTTCAAAAATATTAAACAGATTCCGGAGTAAATGACTGACAGTGCAATTATAACTGTCATCTCCTCTGAAAAATCTTATCTGATTATACAGTCCGAGTTTAGAGCATGGTCACCATAATGGTTATCCATATGTCACTACTGAAATGAATTTCCTACGTGAGCCGACAATGTCAAGAATAGATGTTTGCAAAAGCAGTCACATTATGATTATCGTGATCAATATGTGTAAATTTTTTTGCGCATCCATACATTCACAGAAGTTAATCAACTTGGCAGTATTCCGAAGGATTGGCAAGCCAAGAAGAGCACGTGAGCACACGTGAACATGCCAAGAATATCTTCGATGCGATCAACATTATTAACATTATTAGAGACCTAGCCCTCAAGCCCCTTCCTTGTGTTATGTTGTATACTACCGAGTTCTACCGATTAAACCTCACTCTACATGTAATATGTTGAAATAAATGATGCATTTCAGTGTTCGTAAATCGCTCGTATTCGTGGAACACAACACATGTGACGTCACATATGTTCACATAAACTTACATCATAGACGTTCCATCTTCTAATGGTCCCTTTTAATAGTCTGAAAATGTTACATAAAATTAAGCGAGTATAACGAAATGAGTTATGACCATATTTACACTCAATGTTGATATTTAAACACGCGTTTAAAATAATAAATAATAATCCATCGCGAATAGAATATGTACGTGAGTATACATTCCAACAAACTGTTCCCTAACACTCTTAAAACTAAAGTGTTGAATCAACAATTTAAGTGTTTGGTGATTGACAACACTTTATAAAGTTAAATTCAACTCAAAGAAAGTGTTGAATTAACATGGAGTCAAGTTAAGCCTAACTTTGTCAATGTTAATTCAACACTTTTAAAAGTTTAATCCAACTTTATAAAGAGTTGTCACGGACCGAACTCTTGAAAAATTTTGATTCAACATTTTAGTTTTAAGAGTGTATTTGGTCGATTCATCCTTGAACAAGTTCATTAGCACTAACATAGTACTTGGTTTCATTTTGCGTTTTACCCATTTTCATGTAAATAATATACGCAAGTTTAATCATTAGTATTACGGTCTAAAATATATAAAATATCACAATTTGACAAGTTGTTTATAGGTGTAAGTTGATGATAGGGTAACTGTAAGGAAATTG
Source organism: Zoroaster sp. YZ-2022 (assembly GCA_029582265.1). Lineage (NCBI taxonomy): Eukaryota > Metazoa > Echinodermata > Asteroidea > Forcipulatida > Zoroasteridae > Zoroaster > Zoroaster sp. YZ-2022. The sequence continues at coordinate 15,371,891 of CM055833.1, read as the reverse complement.
GGACACTTAAGCACATATTTTAAATTCACTAGAAAATGTGAACATTTATTAAACAACTAGTTTACAATTTAAAAGTTACATCCATCAGGTTTATTACAAAACAAACATTATTTATTATTTTAGTGGGTGAAATGTCAATATATATTGCGTCATCAGAAGTGTCCCAAATTCCGTATATGTGTAGGGAATTTGGGACACCCAGTAAATACCTTAAAATAAAACTATTTTAGTATAACACCAATTTTATTTGTGTTTAGGGGTGGCATTAGGTGATTTAGCTACTGGGTGCCTTCCCCCACCCCACCCCAACCTCACCCCGCCCCAATTTTATAACACTGTAACAGTAAATCAGCAAAATAATGCTTCATAACTTCATAACATTAAGGCATAAACTATTGATAATGTAGCGCAATATGTTTGTGTACAGTCAAATACGCATGAATAGTTGTACACAATGGTCGCCATCTTTGCTGTGTCCCAAACTCCCTACACTCTTGAACACATAGTTTTACGGCATTAAATCCCAGCAAACGTGGCATTCGCACATTTTCTCCACGTTAAACTGTCAACGATGCAAAAACCACTTGATAATCAATCTAAAAGTACAAAGAACTTCAGGTAAAACCCGAGTTTAAATTTTTCGCTAATTTTAGGACGCTAATTTTCCTTACCTTGTCAGTTTTTTTTTTCGATTTTCACCAGGAAATTTGTCGATATATTCACAAAAATGCACATGAAAATCGAGGTCATGCAATAGTGCAGCTGTTTATGTCCTTTCCACATCCAAACAAGGGAGGGTGCAATAGCTAGAGTTCCTAGAAAATTATTGTCCCAATTTCCCTACCGTCCCAATTTCCCTACATGCTACCCTAGTGTTAATTACTATCCCTTGGAATCTTGTCTGAGGGCTATCAATCTCCTATATGAGGGTTATTATTTTAGTGAAACAATTTAAGAAACTGAGCGTCAGCGCTCATGGATATCCACTTCTCCCTGTATTTGGTAGCCTTAATTAACATCTGTTGCACAGGCTAACCAATAAGCATCAATAAAACATGTATACCAAGTTGGTTCAAAGAAAGTGAGCATACTCATTGTAGAGGTTTTACCATCATGGCCAGTGTATAGGCATACCTTACCATCTTAATTAATTCTACCTCGGTGATTCGTATTAGGTCATTTGGAATATTATAATATGTATGTATTTATATAGGAGGTGAAAATTAAAGGTCATCTGGTATTTTGCTCAAACAGCATTATTCGACAACCTCACCATACGGTGAAGGATCTTTCTAGGAGTTCAAAAATTGCATCGTCTGCAATTTTATGGCTACATTGAAAATCGAGGTTTGTTGTTTAGTGGATAAGTACACTACTCAGTCATTAGGAATATAAGCTAAACAAGCATATAATTTAAAAATGTTGTTAGTATTATAGGGTTTCTATACTTCCCAGCGGCGTAGCCAGGACTTTTTCAGTGGGGGGCAGGGGCATGTTTTTTTTCCATTTTCTTTTCCTTTTTTTTTTTTTGGGGGAGGCACTATGAGGATTTTTCGTGGGGGGCACCTGGGGGGGCACTGGAAATTTGTGGGGGAACACGTTCCCCCAGCCCCCCCCCCCACCCCCCCCCCGTGGCTACACCGCTAATACTTGCCCACTGGTGAGTGAAATGCAATACGAAATGTGTAAATAATTTGCCTATTCATTTTGATCACTGTCGAACGGTGCTTCACTTGCTATACCGTCCTGCGACAGAGGCCAGAAAGTGCAATCATTTATTATAATCTACACATCAATGTGGATGTAAATCAGTTGTTATTGGGAAAATGATGGTGCCCCCCTTGTTGGCAGTGTGCCCCTCAATCTCATTTCAACCTGCCTGTCAAATATAGGAAAGTTTAAGAAGCGGGCAGTTTTTAAGTTCAGTTCAGTTTCGTTCAATAACTGTGCACTTCAAGTTATTGTGAATCAATAATACAATACTTGTACCATGCTTGTACAATACGTAAAGTGAAGTTCGAAATTAAATAAAAGCAATTAATTTGTGTGCAATGTGTGAGCATGGTGTGAGATAATGGCCATTTTGTACTTTGTTATACATGTATGTACCACCATGGAGGAAGGAAAAAGCATGTAGACTTTTCTCACAAGTGGTGGCCTAATTCCTAAGAAAATGTTTTACAGGAAAAACAGTTAAACTAAATCTGGTACTATATTGATATGATATGGAAAATACAAACAAAAGCCTAAATTATATTTTGTCCAATTTCAACTTGAGTAAATATTGGTATTCTAACGAAGCCATAGGTTAACACTCACCACATACATGTGCGTTGTAATACTCTTTGCATACGAGAGAACACGATGGTAATACAATTTTCCGGTGATCGATCGTCCTTGGCGAAACAAAAGAAAAGTCCTGCACACAAGTCCTGCCCGCGTCCCGTAACGAAAAATATTATTGGCAAGTAATTGTCCCTTTGTACACGTCCCTTTTCAAGCACTGTGACATGTCCGGCCAGTCTTGTATCTATGATGCTCTTCTACGAGAGGAGTGAACCATGGAGGAAGAAACACACAAACACCCTGCTCTCCGCTCACAACTGCTTTCTGGCGGTTATGAACCGAGTGGACGAATTTCTGTTTGTAAATAAACACCAACTTGTCTGCGCCGGCGGCCTACACTCCTGCTTACGTACACACGTTCTACACATGCACACATGTACTGTACACTGTACAGTCACACAATGAAACACTTGCCACGTTGCAAGGGTAGGGTCGCACATGCGCAGATATGGCGATTCATTCACACTTCCCCCCTGCAGGCGGTGCGCGCGCCGCGGCGCTGCCGGCCGGGCATGCATATTCATGCAAGACCTACTGTCTGCAAGCGCGGTACATAATTTATGTCAATCATACAGAAGAAGGTTGGCATTGAGTCAAAATGTAATCATAAAACCATGTATGAAATTCCGGTATGGTTATGCATGAGGAAGGCTTCCTTCCTCCATGGGTTACATAAATAACACAATGTCTAGAAAACTACTCATGCACTTGTACACGTTTTTACTCTTGTTCTCATTAATTAGATTCCAATAAATTTCTTCAATCAAAGAGAGTAGGCTCCTCAACGAAGCAGGGTCAACACCGATGCTGTATTTATGTTGTAAATTTCATTAGTCGGACCATGGAGGCACGGACCACAGAGCAAGGACTCAGATATTAAGAAGGGTCATATTAAATTCTGTGTACGTTATTCATACTATTGGCATACGTGCTGAAAGAAGCACTGAAGCGAATCAGGCCGGCTGCACTTCACCACAAACACTAGCACGATTATAAATATGGATAAGGTGACCTTCCAAAGCTAGCAAATCGCCTATTGTTTAGTGGTATAAACAATAACAAAAAACTGTTAATTGAATCTACCAGACTATGCTGGGATCAAGAAGTTTAACCTTGGCGGGATGCGATTTTTTTCTGTGGTGCAATGTATACTAAAACCGTATATTTTATTCTTCGTTCGATTAAGCCCCCACAAATGTCTCCAGTTTGTGGTCTTCGCGCGCGTCGTTTCAGACCCGCGCGTCGGCATTTTTATTTGGTTTTTTTTTTTTTTTTTTTTGATGAAACGATGTCCAATTGCAGTCAAAATTTCACCTGAAGTGCAGTTTCGTGATGTGTTGTTTGGTATTGATGCAGTACAGTGCCTCTGACCTGGCCCCATAGAGCACTAGATAATTGGCATAAGTGGACCGCCCACCAACACTAGGGGCTGGTTATATATAACCGGTTCGCGAGCAAATAAAATTTGGCTGAGGCCGGACTCGAACCCGCGACCTCTCTTTTACCGAACGAGGGTTCTACCAACTGCGCTACCTAGCCCCTTTGTTGGGGGGCGGTCCACTTATGCCAATTATCTCTTGCTCTATGGGGCCAGGTCAGAGGCCAAACCATATCTGCCGAATAGCCAGGGATCAAGCCCCGGTCAGATGCAAACAACCCGGGTAACGGCAGTAGCGGGGATCACACAATTAACGGGACACAAGCCTTTTATGTGTGTGGTTGTACACAAAGTAGATTTATATGGAGAAACTGACCTGAAATATTATAAACGGTTCGCTAGCAAAGAAACATTGGCTGATGCCGGACTCGAACCCGCGACCTCTCGATTACCATACGAGCGCTCTACCAACTGAGCTAACCAGCCCCTACGTTGGTGGGCGGTCCACTTATGCCAATTATCTATTGCTCTATTATCTATTGCTACACACACACACGCACACACATACATGTACATGTAGACCACTGCAAACTGAGGAGATACTTGGTATTCTATCAAACGGAGGACAGTGGTACAATTTGGGTGGTATCTATCAAATGGAGGACGACATACACAATCACTGTCTGTGAGGATTACCTGCACTTTAGGCATATGGCATCATGTTTTCTTAGTGCTTGGGATATATTAACTATCTGTAAGCATCTTCCGCATAATTAGTCAGCATAATTAGTCAATGAACACAGGAATGATAAATCTGCTCACTGGGCAATTTGGAGGTACATTTGTCTTTTTGGCTGAACTTGTTTTTCTATTGTCTGTTCACAAGGCGTACAATACCTTTTCAGTTCACTCTAACTTTCAACTTTGATAGAGCTTCATTGTGTTTCTGCAAAAGTCTTTAATGTTCCACCACGTTCGAGTCGCGAGTGCCACAGGACAGGCCGTTTCAATGTCACGTTTGCCGGGTAGTTTCTTCATCAGAAAAAATCTCTGTAGTCCCTCCATGACGTCTCTCTTCTCTTCTGCAGTCCACGGACGATGCTGCCCTCTTCGAGATAACGGGGAGGCCCGACTAGTGGATGGGACACTGGCTTCACAAGTTCCTATAACACAAAGTAATTAAAAAGACAATTTAGACATTGGAAATCATTCACTCTCGGTGCAGCCAGCTAGAGACAGAGAGAAAGATAAATAGAGAGAAAGAGAAATAGAAAGAAAGATAGAGAAAAATAGATGGACTGAAAACAGATGGAAACAACAAATATAAACAGCCACAACTTACTGTTATCACTAGAATCATCACTCGAGTCACAGTAGTCAGAAGAATCACTGCTGCCGTCATCAGTGGTGAAGCCCTCTGCAAATAAATAAAGAACAACAAAGAACTGATTAAAGTATTTCTGCTCGCGTAAGAATGTGCTGGCCACGGTGGAGCGGGCGAGAGGGGATGAGAAAATGTCAGTCACCTAGGCAATTGGGAGAGAGCAAAAAAAGTGAGGTACACACAGAGGAGATATTATTTTTCACAGTGGCTGTACGTACCTCCAGTGACATGTAACTCTTGCAGTGATTTGCCATGCTGGGACTCCAAGTTGCCCCTCTCCAAGCTGAGGAAAAGTCGTGACAGTTGAGTAACCCTCTGGACGGTATCTGGCATCTGGTAGTATTCACGATGGACTCGCAAATCGTGACCCATGAAGTCTGCCAGGGTTTCCAGCTGATAGTCCTTCAAGGCAAGAATTTGTGACGCAGTCGCTACATGTTTCCGAAGTTTGGTAGAGCGGATGCTGTCGGCATTGTCGAGGCCTGCATCGTTTGCATACGCTCTGAGACAGTCACTTCCTCGAATATGGCTCATGCCTCCATAACAAGACCGTGCAAACAAGTACACGTTATCCTGTGCAACTCCAGCTTGAATTCTCTTTGCAACCAGAGCATTCAACCACGTCATGGCCTCGTTGCTGAAGGACCGGCACAGTTCTGCCCCTCTTACCAACTATTTCAACGACTTTGAAAATTTTGCAGACAGAGGTGCCTTTCGAGATCAGTGAGCACGCAGTCCCTATTGACAACAGCTGTACTGTGCTTGTTGAAATCCTCCACTTTCATCTTGGAAACCTCACCCTGCCTTCTGCGATTGAACATAATGAGGCTGCACAGTGTGACCTCATTCAATATCTTCCAGGGTGCGCTGACTTGTTTCCCCCGGGCAGCTTGAAGGAGTCGCAATTGCCTGTCACCAGTGTCATGGAGAAACGATGACATTTTAACCACATCAGCATTTGTGGGGAGAACGGTGGGTTTATTACGCTTTCCTTGGTACAGTGTTCTGTGCGCATGGGTGGACACATGTTCTCTCCATTTCATTTCACACAATTGCAGGAACTGGTCGGATGTTTGTGCTTTGTGCCTTTCACCGGACTCCAGAGCATTTCCTTTGAGAATGACTGCACATTTCTTGATGGAATACCCAATATTCAGTGCTAGAGATGGAACATTATACAACTGGTTGACTTCACTGAAGCCTGCGATATCCTGAACAGCCTTGAATATATCATTAAGGTGGTGGGGATGGATGAATACTTCAAGTGATGCATTTGGTAGGTTGGTGTTTTTTCGCAGTTGGATGACGAGGCGACCCAATTCGCGTAGCTTGTTTCGGATATAGCCATGTTGAGCTACGTCGTGGCCGAGCTTCAGGTATTCACGTTTGGCTACTTCGATAATCAGTGAATCGGTTTTGACTATGAGAGATATATCATCCCTCTTCATGGGACTTAAAACTTTGTTCAACTTGAAAGATACACCAACAGGAGGAGGTTTCAACAAATCACTCTTGTGAGCCACTCGTCCACGCCTACAAGCTGCCATACAGCCTCCATCAGTCTGTGCATTGAGCACAGGCTTAATTGGGCACCGGTGTCTCCAAAGATCACTGCGTACATAATAACCAAAACAATATATGCATGGTCCATAGTCATGGGGATCTGCCTTATGATTGGGCCTATATGCCACAATGAGGACACCCTCACCCTCTCGAAGTACTTTGCAATTGTGTCTGTGATTACCAACATTACGTATTTTCAACAGAAGATTGTTACGGGCACTACGGTCGGTCTCCGAGGTAATATCTACAACTTCTTTCTTCCTTATGGCAAGACCGAAGATGACGGGGCAACTTAGCCTGAGGTTCGTCACAGTAAAAAAAGTGTTTTTGTCCCATTTCCTTTGACCACCCATATTACTGGTCTGCATGACTGTCACGCCGCAGTTCTCATCGGGTTCAAAATCGTCAGGTGAGCTGTGTGGCTCGTTGGTCGGGCTGCTATGACATCCTGAGGTTTCAGGGGTAACACTGGAAAGGGTTGGTTGGCCACCGTCATCCCTGCACTGTGGCGATGATGGGTGGACCAGCTAGAATGAAATAAAACAGACATATTTATCAGCAGTGGATACACGCTATTTTCGATCTGGGAAAGGCTGCAGTGAAAGGGAAGGGAGGGGAAAGGTAAAGTGTTTTTCAATAAAGCTTAGTTTTAAGCTAAAAGCTTACTTGGAAAGAACGAGGGGGGGAAGGGGGAAAGAATAGGGGGAGGGGAAATGAACGGGGGAGGGGGAGTGAGAAAAGAAAGGGGGAGTGAGAAAAGAAAGGGGGAGTGGAAATGAACGGGGGAGTGGAAATGAACGGGGAAGGGGAGTGAGAAAAGAAACGGGGTGGGGGAGTGAGAAACGAAAGGGGGAGGGGGAGTGAGAAAAGAAAGGGGGAGGGGAGTGAGAAAAGAAAGGGGGTGAGAAAAGAAAGGGGGAGGAGAAAAGAAAGGGGGAGGAGAAAAGAAAGGGGGAGGAGAAAAGAAAGGGGGAGGAGAAAAGAAAGGGGGAGGAGAAAAGAAAGGGGGAGGAGAAAAGAAAGGGGAGGAGGAGAAAAGAAAGGGGAGGAGGAGAAAAGAAAGTGGGGAGGAGAAAAGAAAGGGGGGAGGAGAAAAGAAAGGGGATGGAGAAAAGAAAGGGGGGAGGAGAAAAGAAAGGGGGGAGGAGAAAAGAAAGGGGGAGGAGAAAAGAAAGGGGGAGGAGAAAAGAAAGGGAGAGGAGAAAAGAAAGGGGGATAGAACGGGGGAAAGAACGGGGTGGGGAAATAACGGAGTGGAGAAAGAGGGGGCAAATGGGGGGGGGAGCTACGGCCAAACCTCATTAATGTGTGTGTAAGGTACTTACTTTACAGGGCAACTTCTTTTGGTGACGACCCCTGCGTTCCATGTTGCTAAAGATACTTATAGCATACGCATTGACTCACTGGGGAAAAATAATATAAATCACAAACCTGAATTAGTCTGTATTAAAGGAGCACCATACATATCGTCGTCGTTTTTACGAACCGGCCAAAACAAAGCACTTTTTGGAAACTAGATTTCAAGAAAATCGCGCGTAACGATGTGCAAGTTTTCAAACGGTAAATTTAATAGGCTAACATTAACATTTTTGGCTAAAATTTGCCAGGGGGGTACACATAGCTTGGTTTAACTAACATACCCGTATGTTTAAATAAACTGCAATTTTAATTAATCCTAACCTTCCCAAATCCTCCAAAATCCTCTTTGCCAAAGTGAAGGATTTTGAAGGATTGAGGTTACATGCTACATGCTCTTTGCTAAAGTGAAGGATTTTGGAGGATTGAGGTTATTAGGCATACTTGCCTTTCCATGGTACATGTACATCCATGTTTGTTGTAGTGATTGCTTGGGTCAGTGGACACTGTTTATTGCTCCATGCATGCAGCGAGTGTCCCTGGCCATGTACATGTATCACAGATTAGAAACACATGTGTGCATACATGTCATGTGCTTGCTTTACTACTGAAGGATTTTGGAGGATTCAGGTTATGTGTAAGCAAATGGGCCTATGGAGTTAGGGTTAAGATAAGTAAAATACAAACACGTTTGTCAGTTCGTAAAAATATCTTTTTCATGATGCACGCGCTGAAGGATTTTACGAACTGACAAACGCATTTTCATTTTATTTATCTTAATAAAAATTTCTGTATGAACTACAAATACAAGTGTGTTTTTTAAAGCAAACTCTGTGCAACCCACCTGCCAAATATGACCAGGAAATTTGAGTGTACGCCTATTAAATATACCGTGTCAAACAACTCATATTGTTACATGCGATTTTCTCGAAATCTGGTTTTCACAAAAGTGCCTTTGGTTTGCTGGTTCGTAAAAACGACGACGATAGAATAGGCATAAAGTCATAGTCTTTTCATTAGTCATTTATGTGGTAGCTCAATAGAGATCACAATGTCTCTATGGAAGAGGGGGGGAGATGGGGGAGATGTGGGTGGAAAGAGGGGGGGGGGAGAAGGGGGGCAGGAAAAGAAGGGGACGGAAAGAACGGGGTTAGACAAAATGGAGAGTGGGGAAAAACGGGAAGAAAGGGCCAAGAATGGGGGGGGGGAAGATTGAGGAAGAACGATGGGGGGAGAAAAACAGGGAAAGGAAGAACGGGGGGGAAGAACGGGTGTGTGTGGGAAGAACGGGGGGAAGAACGGGGGAGAAGAACAGGAGAGGAAGAACGGGGGGAAGAACGGGGGGGGGAGAACGGGAGGGGAACAACGGGGGAGAACGGGGGGGGGGTGAAGGACGGGGAAAGAAAGAACGGGGGAGAAGAACGGGGGGGGGAGAGAAAGAATAGGAGTGGAAAGAACAGAGGGGAGAAGAAAAGGGAAAAGAACGGGGGAAGAACAGGGTGTGAAGAACGGGCAAGAATGGGGGAGAAAGAACGGGGGGGGAGAGAAGAACCGGGTGGGATGAAGGTGGAAAATGGGGGGGGGGGGGAATAAGGAACGGAGGGGAGAAGAAAGGGAGAAGAAAGGGGAATAATGGGGGAAAGGAGGAAGATGGTGGATGGGGAAAATGGGGGGCTATAAAATAGTCCTTATGTTTGTTGGTTTTAGTTTAGTAATTATCAGCAGTTTTCGCCTCTGTGGCATTGGCGGATGTGATCCTGATGCCATCACGCTTGCGCAATGCACTTTGACCGTACCATTATTAGTATTACTAGTAAACTTGCGGGTACAACCATGTGTAATAATCTCTTTTGGGATGAGTGTTGGCTCTGAAAAGAGCCGTTGGTGGTCGTCGTTTCGAACAGTGTACTCTGCTCGAAATGTCGAGACCACCAACGGCTCTTTTCAAAGCCAACACTCCTCCCAAAGAGATTACTACACATGGTTGTAGTGTACCCGCAAGTTTACTAGTATAGTTTTACTATCATCCACACCATGGCCTTCAACCATCACTTACTTAGTATATAAATAGGACCTAGTTTGGTGTTAAAATGACAGCTCTATATTTTGTTTGGTATAATTTATTGTTCAATAAACTAAAAATATAATGATTATAAAAGAGTTATAATAAGTCAGCTATGTGGCATTTCATAATTAAACCCAGGAGGCTGTGATCGCGAAGTACTATAATGTCATTATATTAAATGATTACACTACAGGCAGCCTACGACAAACGTTGCATTGAACTTAGCCTAAATAAAAATGCATCTGAGGGCATACTTTTAAACTTTCCAGTAATTTTCTATAGACACATTTTAGTACTTAAATCGTTAGTACACTTGGCATACCTGTATCTTGTGAGCGGCTGAAAAATACCGTCTTCTCTCTAGCACTAGCAGGCACGCACTGGAAAGGACGCTATCTTTGAGTATACAAATTCAGCAATAAGCATTTCGTAACTGCTGATGACAACAATAGCAAACACGTCTCCACCACATGTCCAAAGTATTGTAACTAGAGAGGGCGCTGGTACATTTCCAGGCGATTCGGTAAAGTCCCGGACGAATGTGTTACGTCACACTCCGTCTGTTTTTCTCATAAGACCGAGGACGGCTTTCAAAAAGTGAGATATTTCACTGGCCGTCATAAATATGCTCAGAGTTTCCAATTTTAACGTTAGTTCAAATAGAGGACGTCCTCGTTTTGAATCGCGAGTATGAATTTACATGGAAGACCTCACTTGACGTAATTTACACGTGCACCCACACACACACACACACAAACTTACATATGCTGACAAGTGGGGTATTCCTTTGTTCGTTCTATTATCCCTTTTCTATAGAATTCTCCAGTGGGGTACCAGATTTTCTATAGATTCTTTGTGGGGTACCATTGTTCCATTGTGTTTGGTACCCCACAACGAATGGCGTGTAAGAACACACACACACACACACAGCGAGCAAAGAAAAATTGCTATTGATGCACTTGGGAAAATTCTGCTGTATTAACAAAGAATCTGATGTAAAAAAAAAGGTCTCCGTAATGCTAATTGGCAAAACAACTTACTGTAAATAAACCCAAAAAAATTAACAGTGCATGTTCCAACGTTAGTCTTTGTAATGTACTTTTAACCAGTTCGCGTCGGAGGCCGTGTATACACGCAATTTGTTTTTGGACAGCGGATCGGAGAGCGTCTAAACACGCCACAGGATTCTCGGGAATATTTGTATAGATTCCCGGTCGACGTGGCAACGAGCCATAAGCATACGGTGGAAGACGCGGTCTCCCCGGTCACGCTCTGGTGAGCACCATTGGTCATGTTTGTGCGGTAAAAATAAACCCGCCACGGGGTTCGGAAAAACTGTTTTATTCCCGGTTAATCCGTTCTTGGGCTGGCTTAAAGGAACATTATCGACACGATCAAAACATACTTTCAACAGGGCGTGGAATCGGTGTCCTAGTTTACGTTGAACACAGTGACTTAAAATTAATATGACTTTATGATGTGGGTATTATATAAAACTAGCACTCAAATTCCATGCCTTGTTAACCGTAACGATATTGTCCCTTTAATACACTGTCGAGGGTCTTCATGCACACTATGCACATCTGCCCGAATAAGGATCGACACCCTCATTATATTTACTGCGTTTCTCTGTAGGCCTCGAGTTGCATGTGTATAGGCCTATGTATATGTTTCATTGTTCACGGATTTGATCGAGGCAAATAATTATGTGGATTTGCAAAATCATGTACAGTTACCCCTATAATTTAGTAATCACATCATACGTCACATGGTAATTCATTTATAGTGGGAGTGGGGACTGACGGAAACAGAAACCTTTCAATGTGGCATATGTATGGCATGCATATTATATTATTGACCTGGCGGTGATGTAACGAATAGACAGTGTGACGGACAAAAGCATCTCCATAATTTATTCCGTCTCAAGTGCTTTCATTATATAAAAAAATAACACAATTGGTATGTCAACTTTGTCTTAAAACCTTTAGCACCTGTTGTGATGAAACTTTGATCAATTAGTTTATTATTAATTAATTTAATTTTGTCCTACACCGACGTGTAGGGCAAAATACTCATTGGTGTACACACGTCGGCAAGAATTAAATTAATTGTTTTCATCCGACGCAAGAATTTCATCAACCTATAAAAATTAGTTTATTAATTATTTCTTGAAGACCAGAGGGTTGAAATTAATGTTTCCAAATATAATATATTTTCCTTTAGCCTTCCCTTTATATGTGTTGTAAGTAGGCCTATCGAATTTGTAAATTTGCATTTTAAAAACTCATTCCTGACTGATGGATATTCAAAACATTAGTATATGAAAGAAATAACCCTACACAAAATAGTATCATTATTCAACAGTATTTAATACAGAATGTTTCAGTTTACAAAAAACTACTGTAATAAAAATTAAAAAAAAAGCAAACAAACAAACAAACCAAAAAACGTACATGTATTTACATAATTATACAATCTGAAACTCAGGACTTATGCCCAGAATACAGGGGGGTTTGTTGCTGTTATGAAACGATGTATAACCATGTATAATCACGTATTTCACTGGTTGGCAACAAAAAAGGTTACCAAAATTCATCGATTTTGAAGCCGACCTTTGACCAGATACCAGAGACTTTTTGGGGCTAAAATACACTCATTTTTAATCCCTTTTAGGCATGTTTTATATAAATTGTTTTATAGGCCTGTTTGTATTATTATTATTTATTTGTGTTGTTGCCATGTTCCAACTTTATGTTCAAACTGTAAGCTATTATTTAAGTCATAAGAGTGGTTTATTGAACGAGGTAAATGTTTTTCATATTAAACAGGGAAACTTACACTAAGCTACCGTTTCAGCAGAGCTACCATTGATGTTTTGTTTGCAAAACATTGTGTTTGTTTGTGATAGAATTAGTCCCTCCAGATATTGCCGGCAAATTAGGAATTATGGGGCATTAATAAAATAAAAAAACAGTAAATAATTATTTACACTTTCATTTGCAGTAGTTATTACAGCGTGCAAACAAGCAATTTCACCAAATAACACTTTGAAATTGAAGGGTTATAAAAGGGAATGTACAACATTGGTATTTGGTACCGGTACTAGCGGACGTTCATTTCAACCCTCTGGTATTCAAGAAATAACATATTAAAGCAATCTGTGAAAATTTACAAATAGGTGTTCACGTTTGTGATTAAACAAAGAAAATGTATTACTTTTCAAGGCAATATTTTGTTACTATTCGACAAAACATTTTTTTTTAATGTTTTATTTATTTATAAATAAGATGAAAGCACTTTAGACAGATGATTTCTCATGATGATTATACCAACTTTAATCAAGTTTACTTTTCGAAAATAATAATCTGGTAATTACCAATATCGTACCTTTCCATTAATTTCAACAGATGAGAGTTCTTAAATTGTACAGAAAATGTTTGTTGAATATTAATATCTAAATTATACAATAAACACAATCATGACGTTCTCTTTGTTTATGAGTCGATGGAAGTAATTATAAACAATCTGCTTTTTAATAACTTCTTCAAAGTTTGTATTTACAGCCGAGTTTCAAATTTTCTATTGGTTGCTTTGTTGAAAGATGTATCGACCATGTTTGGGCTGATGTGACGGTAAAAAATAGATTTAAATGTGGAATTGCTATTGCTAAGTTCAACAAGTTATAAGATTTCATTTGAGACATTAAACGAGAAAAAAATTAGTTGTCAAGGATTAGTATCAGTAAATTAAAAACTCAAATAAAAGGAGGGAGCCCGCGTTTTAGTCCTCACAATGTGTTGTATGTAACGTGCCGAGGGCGTGGTCTTTTTTTTTAAATATCGCTTTTATTTACAGTTTCCGAGATCCGAATTTCATAATGTTTGTTTTATTCGTTTAACAACGATATCTTCAAAAATTCGTTCGCTTTAGAAATTCTATTTTGTGGGTCGGGCGATACGTCTTTAATGTCCTAAACACTATCGATAATGTTGAAACGTAAGTGATCGCAGCTACACGTTAGCATAAACCTTATAGTTAGTGTATGAAATATGATGGTATTAAGATAGTATGAAAATAATATCCCTGTATAAAAAGATCTATCTCTTAAGTACTATCGTTTAAAAAGACATTTCTGTCATCCGAAGACAGAAATTGCACAATGGAAATAATACAACAATCTGAATTCGTTCACTAAAGAATTCAGCTTGCGTTTGAACATTTTGGTACTTTTACATATTTCTGGATTCTTATAAAATATAAGATGCATTTACCAACATTTTACCAAAAGTGTGAACTTGAACCAGCATGCTAATCCACTATCTCTTGTCATTAAACATTATAAAAAATTATAGTATATACCCCCAACAGTTTAAAGAAAGACATTTAAATAGTTGTGAGGAAGGCTGTGGCTAAAAATGGAATTTTTTAAGTTTCGAAATTGTCGCAACAAGTACATACCGCGACACGAACTTTAGGCAACACTGTATCATTTTTGAAAAACAAATATCCAAATTGTTGCATAGTTTGCTAATTTACAAATTCTGATTTGAAAACTGTCAAATCAAAACTTGGAACCGTTTTCTAAGGAAATAAAATATGTGTTCCCAGGCTTACTGGCAAGTTTGGCGACTAAGAATTCTGAAACAAATTAACAATCTGGCCAGATAATTTGTGGTTGCTGATGCTAAATTTAAAATATTGAAATTGTATGCATATTATCAATATAGCCTTTGTTAAAAATGGATTTAAACCCATTGAACGTCTACTGTACAATACATATACGTTTAATGTACCGCTATATATTATTTTAAACAAAACATAAAAAAACATAACATAACTAGCATTACTGCACGAGTATAGTTTGATAAAAGTGCTTACTTCATACAAAACGAGATGGGAGGCCGGAGGTAAGCGTGATAAATTTCCCCCAAAATCTCCATAGGCAAAACATCTTCAAGCCTGCTTCAATGATTTGATTTGGTGGTTTATTTATATTGGGGGAGGGGAGAGATGTCACCCCACCCCTGGCGACAGCCGTAGCTGCCTGCTTTCCTGAGACCACATTGTATGACTGTGTTTATCAAGACCACTGTTCTACCTGTCAACAGAGGCCTCCGGATATACAAAACATTTCTTTTAACGGAGATTCGGCAGTTTATATGAGTTTTCTGTTGTTGTTTATATGAGTTTTCTGTTGTTGTTTATATGAGTTTTCTGTTGTTGTTTATATACATAACAGCAAAAGAAACGTCACCCCCTAAATTTTGATAAGTCTGAGAACGTGTTTAGCTTATGTGTCCTCGGACGTCATGCATGACGAATTTTGAGGTCAAGCAAATTTGCCACATTGTGTTCGTGTTACACTCCATACTCATAATATTCTTCATTAAACAAATTATATTAATTATAAAATGAAAATAATAAATATTTTTAGGGGTGACGTTTCTTTTGCTGTTATGTATATGAGTTTTCTGTTGTTGTTTATGAGTTTTCTGTTGTTGTTTATATGAGTTTTCTGTTGTTGTTTATATGAGTTTTCTGTTGTTGTTTATATGAGTTTTCTGTTGTTGTTTATATGAGTTTTCTGTTGTTTATATGAGTTTTCTGTTGTTGTTTTTGGCCGTTTTCCTTTCTGAATCTACTTTCCGTATTTCGATCCCGATACATGGAATAGCAATCCATTACAAACATGGCAACGTGTCTTTTTGTTTTAATTCATTAACGCACGATGTAAACACAATAACGCGTGAATTTTGGGGGAAAATAAACGCCAAACTTGTATCTATTTAGCAATCCTATGCCGAAGTACTGTGATACAGAAGTTAACTCAAAATCTACGAAATATGAACGACCTTTTCTAAAATAACTCCTTTAACCCCAACTCCCTAGACAACAAAGCCAGTTGGAGGATTTTGAAGGATTTTTATTGTTTTAATACAATGCCTAGGGAGTTATGGTTAATATATTTACAGTTTACATTAATGTACCGATATAAAACATGTTATTGCAAAAAATACATTAAAAAAATCACTGCGCAAAACGTGACAAGTAGTACAATAAAAAGTACCGGTGAGTACCCGTGCCATTTTTAACATTGTTACTCTAGACACATTATACACCATTGGTAATGCTGGTAACATTCCTTATTGAATTTGTAACAACCAAATTGTCATATTCATTCTAAGGTAGATTATTTCGATGGAGATCAACAATTCCTGTTTGGGAAATTCTATTAATAGTCCATGAGCCAGGTGCTGAAAATTAATTTGCCAGTAGCATCTGGAAGGACTAGATCTATCATATGTTGTCTACTTGCATAAATATGTTATTATTTTTTAAAGTATGATAGCCCTGCTGAAACGGTATAGCTTAGTGTTAGTTTTCAAACGATTTTCATTGTTTCTTTTGAAAAAGCTTAACCTCGTTCGGTAAACCACTGCTATGACTGTTTAATGATGGCTTGCAGAAGTAGCCTAAAACGTTCCCATGATTTTATAACGCAGCAAAATAATTAAGCTAAATGGTTTTTTTCAAACAGCAGCTCCACATGTAGTGAGTCAGTTCAACAAAAGAACTAACGACGAGAGAAGTCATCAATGAGGCATTGGACATTTTCTCTTTAAATTAGTTTTTGGTACATATTTCATAGCTTTATAACATCACCCCGTTTTAAAGGGTTAGATTATGATTTGTTCGAGTTTGGAAACATATTTTGGGACCGTCTTTTGTACCCCAATATGTTGTTTTAAAGTCTGTATGTATGGATATTAATTTCACCCAAAAGAAAACAAATAATATTAATTCAAAAAGGAATATGGATTTGGGAGGTATCTATATCAATTTTTTTTTAATACAACAATTGATTGGAAAATAAGCGATGTGCCCAAAGTAGTCTTTGGGTGTACTGCCTGCTCCTTCTTGTATGTACCGCCTGCACCATCCTGAAGTCTCCCTAGCACAACAGGTTACTATTTCCATTTGTGATGAACAACCAAATGCAAAACTTTGGAATTGATCATTTATTTTCAATGTTTTGGGTTGTATTTTCACGTTTTAATCATGTATAGAATATCACATATCTTTCCATCAGTGACGTCATTAAAAAGGTGACAGTTTCTACATAAAGCGATCCCTTATATAAGTCTATCATTTGCTTTTCTGACAAAGATAGACATACTTCAACACAATTTCCTTCCAGATAGCACTCAGCGACTGGGGACTAAAGCAGTAATACACATGGCTTCCATGGCAATGTAATGCGATAAGCTCAAAGAAAAAGTTCCAAAATATTTTCTAAGAGCGGTGAAACTCGTGAAACTTTGGATTTAGATTCCCAAAGACTGATTTTCTCGGGGGAAAATGGAAGTCTAAAGGCGATGACTGTGTTAATTCTGGTGTTAGCAACATAATGTGGGTTCGAATCACGGCCGTGACACCTGTGTCCTTGAGCAAGACACTTAATCATAATTGCTTCTCTCCACCCAGGGGTTAAATGGGTACCTGTGAAGGCAGAGTTGGTTTGCTCTATATGCGCTAGAAATGGCAGCAATTGAGCTGTATACTCCCCAAGGAGCTGAGATGGTTTCAGGTATGATTTATGAGCCTTATGAGCCTTATGAGCAGGGATAATAATATAATGCGCCTTGAGCACCACTTAGTTGGTGGATACGTGCGCTATATAAATCCACACATTATTATTATTATTATTATTATTATTATTATGCGTTGGTGCATTGTATTGACACATTTGTTAAAAATGTACAACGGTTGTTTTATGTTGCTGTTTGTCTTTTGATATTTTGAGGCTACGCCTGGTAGCAGTTGTCAAACAGTATTTTTTTAGACGAGGCTCAGCATTTCAAATTTTTACTGCAAAAATCTCTTAAAAACGAGTACAAAGCTACCGGTACCGTTTCAGCAAGTCTGTATTTATTTATGTTTTTATTTTTTATTTTTTTTGAAGAAAGCATATAAATGAATTAGTCCCTCCACATGGTACCGAAAAAGTGGCTGGCCCATGGACTATAACAATTGTACTAAAATGAAAGCACCTCCAACAGAAATATTTCAAG
Source organism: Zoroaster sp. YZ-2022 (assembly GCA_029582265.1). Taxonomy (NCBI): domain Eukaryota; kingdom Metazoa; phylum Echinodermata; class Asteroidea; order Forcipulatida; family Zoroasteridae; genus Zoroaster; species Zoroaster sp. YZ-2022. Next base: position 15,353,727 of record CM055833.1, on the reverse strand, counting down.
GGATGTTTGATACCATTATCACTTTTAACACTAAATAAACTGTGTGTAAATTGTGTGATCAATTGTTTTTCAAGATTACCAATAGTGTATAGGGACTTAAAGGCCCATTCTAAATCGATTCGGATCAGCCGTCTGAAATATATGTAAATAGTTGTTCTTCACCGATTTTGCATAAAACAACGACAAACTCGGGTGAGAATCAAACCCATGACCTTCTGCTTATACATCTTAACCACCGAGTTTGCCCAATGACGATTTGCTGCCTAAATTCCTATAGGGAGGTTTATCATTATTGGTTGACGGAATTGTTGATAAGCCTAATAATTATTGAGTTACATCCTAACATTATTCTGAATTAATCAAAACTTCAAACTGAATGTAGTCATGTTCAAAATTTAATTAAATTTTGGTGGACATAACTTCAGGAGGCAAAAATTAGGTACAGTGCCACAACTTGTTTTGGCTAAAGGTTTATAATAATGCAAAGAATCAAAAACTTTATATGTAAAAAGGATTTACCAATAAAACCTGTCATCTACTTTTTGTCCAACTTTTGTTTCAAAGAGTAGTCTCATGAGATGATGTGTTGATGAATGGAGAATCTTCGTGCTCAGACAGCCCCAGATCTGTCTCAGGACCTGTTGTATAATCCAGAGACGCTGCCGGGTACAGACGATTAGAATCCACCGTGTCTGTCACTGACACAGTAGCCGGAGAGGCTGGCGGCAATTGAGAACCGGCCAGTGGTGAAGGGTACGTCGACGGCAGACCAGGAGACCCTACTGAGCTCGGAGCTGGCGAAACACTTTTGGCGGAATTGGGACTGATAGATCCAAGTTCAGGGTATCCGTTGTAGGCCGGCGGAGGCGGACTGTTCGGAGGGGGGCGTGGATACGCCATTGCAGTCTTACCTTGCGGCGCCATGCTATCAGGAGACATGGCTGCAGGGTTAGAGTGGATCTCGTAGTTGATCTGGTGGGGGTTTGTGTACGGTTGTGAATATCCGATCTGCTGCCGGTGGATCTCCACTGCGGGACCCCAGTCTGCCGATGACTGCGCAGATTTCCAAAACAACTATAACGCAAACACAAGAAAAAAGAAAACAAATCAAACGTTAAATTACAATAAAAGCATGTCACAAAAACAATATTGGAAATGTGGACCCATTTTGTATACTACAAGCAAATATATGTTGCCACAATAGTGTTGAAACATTATACAGGATGCCTTCCCAAAAGCAAGGACAATCTATTTTAATTATATTACAGTGGCTCATCTCCCAAAACATTACCAAACATGAATAAAGGGATATGGAAACCCACACCCCAAGTTATCATTGATGGAAAGTTGATTCATATTAAAATGTTAGTGGGATAGTATAGGCCGTTCCTCAAATATGTCTTTGTTCTTTTATTTGTGTTTCCATTTGTTAAATAGCATCATATTATTAAGCTACATAAATAACGAGGGTTTTGTGTTATGAGTGGCAGGTATTCTACTGTGCCCTACATGGTCGGTGAATGTTTTTATACGTTTAATTAATGACAATATTTATATTTGTGTATATGCACTTAGTATAATGTTTTAATTAAAAATAATTATAATGGACACTAGTTTTACTGAAACTAAAACTAAATCTAAAAAAGAGACAAATATAGGAATGCACATCACAGCAAAAAAAATATAAAAAAAATAAATAAATAAATTTAAAAAAAATGGCAGTCCAAACAACTTGCAATCTGTTAATTTACACAAGCCAGTATTTACTTCTGCAGTAGCTGACAGCAAGTTATTTATTACCCATTTACCTTAGGTATAATGATAAGCCTACGGCATACAAGAACAAACATATTCAGCCTGAACTTACATTTGAGAAGAAATTGTAGCTCCTTCTCTGTCTAACCAGCTGGAAGATTCCAACAATCATTGGTACAAGGATGAGTGGGATTATGCCGACAGCCAATAGGATAAAACCCATCCAATAAGGTCGGGCAAAGTTGATATCCACTTGTATTAATTTACACACCAGAAACAACTATACGGATAGAAGGTAACATAAATAATGCCGTTTATAGTTACAAAGTACAATTGCATGCATTAAGTGTGTTTGAATTCAATTCAATGCCTCTTCTATGAGAAAAGATATAATTACTTACATATGAAAACAAAGAGTATATAAAGCCTTAACTAAAAACAATCACGAATATAAATATGACATAGAGAACAAATTTAATATGGGACTGTTCAAATAAGCAGAAGCTAGCAGACAGACTTCAAATTAGGGGCGGACGACATCACCATAATATCGTAACGATACGATATTCAAACAATTATTGGCTAAATCGATTATGGTTTTGAAGATATCAAAATATCGCCATATTAACAATATTCCAAAAATATAGCCGATATCAAATTTATATCGCTCGTTTTAGTTAAAATGTCGCCGAAGTGACAAATTGTTTCAAAATTACATGTCATTATACGGTAAAATCAACGAAGTTACGGTACCGTAAAAAAAAAAATTAAATAAATAAAAAACAGTTCGAAATCACGACTCGGTGCCACTCATGTTCCCAGAACCGTACCATTATGAAAATGTCATCATTTGAATGGGGAAACATTACCAGTGGGTCAATCAAACGTTGGCCGAGAATTGCAGACACAGCACCAACAAGTGCTTGGCTCGTTTTGGAGCGATTCAATTGCATGTTTGATAATTTTCATAACTGATTATTATCTATGCAACTTCCCTGTAGAAATTGCATGTAAAAGTAGTTCATATTTCGGTGTCCAATGTCGTTAATGTATGATACATACATTTGTTCATGTATTTCATCGAAACACCTTGATAGTGAGCGGTTTTCAATGCAGGTCACTCAATACATTTGAAACATGAAAGAAATGTATAGGTTGGTGAAATTCTTGCGTCGGGAGATAAACAATTGATTTAATTTTGCCCTACACCGACGTGTGTATAGCACTGTATATTCAGTGCTTTCCGAGTGTGTGTGAAAAAAACTACACGACCCACGACCTCCTGCTTTCTAGTGCAGACGTCTTACCTCTCGACCACCGAGCTTGCCCGATGACAATTGAAAGGAATGCTTGTGATGGGGATATAGTGTTGGGGACTCGAACTCACCAGATTCTAGCTTACAAGTGCTTAACCTCCCGACCACCAAGCTTGCCCAATAATAGTCAGGCATGCAAGATCCCTAAAATTTTATAAATGTGACCCCGCACGGCGAAACCCGCAAAAAGTCGCTGAACCCCAATCCAAGATACAGCCAATTTTCGACCAATGGGGTGTTATACGGCCTTTTGGGGTTTTTACTGATTATAGTTCCCAGATGTTTATTTCACAATTTCCTGCAAACAAAATTACTGAAATCGATGTATAAGTGTGTGAAAAAGCGAAATTCCGAGCACCAGTTTGCAGTTGTTAGTGCGGTTTTTTTTTCAAAACATCCTGTATTTCTCGAAATCATTTTTTATTTCTGGGACGTTTTTGTGGTTTTTGTCATGCTGGGTCACAAATACAGATTATGCTAAATCTTACTAATGAGACGAGAGGGATGATGCAAGCCCAGAATAACAGGAAAATCATTTGAAGCGGCTTTGGAAACAAACCAACCATCCTTTGGATCTCCCTTGGCAATCGCAAGATGTCCCATTTAGGATTTGTACCTGAAAACAAACAGAAGATTCAAGTTTGATTCAGGATGAATAGTTATGATAAAAAGAATTATTTTTTAACATGAAGTCTGTGTGAAGAGTGGTGCATACATTTTACACATTTACATTCAAAAACACTATTTTTGTTGAAGTTTGAAAAAATATGAAGATTGGAAACAACAACATATTGATTCCCATGTTGTATTTTCACACTTTGTCTTCATTATATAAAACTTTACCAATTTTCAGTTCAGTTTTTAAACAGATTAAATTTTATTTTCAAGGACGTCCCCCCATCTCCCGATATAATTATGTTGGCAGACACATTGTGTACACCCACTCTAAAGCGCCCTCAGTGTTGCGTCTAATAAAGACTAATGCATTATTATTTCCTTATTTCCTTCGTCTTTCTGAATACGGCTCATGTTGATCATTACATGTTATATTCATTTAACTGGCTTTGTACAAATCTAGCATGTACAAGTCTAGCATGTTTAGGCCTACTTTGTTGATAATCCAAACTAAGTGGTATAGGCGTACTTACCATAAATCCAAACAGTGATAAGTGGTAACAGGATCGCAATAAATGGAGCAGCCCAGGGTAAAATAAATATATCAATACTCGTTAAAACGCCCAAACCACCCTGCACATGAAAACAATAATAAATCATGTATAAAAGGTTTATAATTGTTATGAACAATGTTTGTGTTGGTAAATTAAAACAAGTAATCAACTTTCACACATTTCGTATTTTCTGAAAGTTAGGATACTATTTCATACACGAATATACCCTGCAACCACGGACATATCCAAAGCTAAATACATGTACAGCTATTTGGAACAGACAGTTCAAGTTAATGACAGCACAATGCAATGAGCGCGTACTACACATACCGTTATATGTGCATATAGTACGGAAAACGGACTCACATACATGTAAATACTAACTGATTATACCATGTTTATTATTTTAAAAAAAACTCACTTTATAATGTCTCTAGTTGCTCATATATACTGCACAGCAAAAGAAACGTCGTATGAATACAAGATATCAACAGGTATATTTTGTAACGTACACTTTGAAAACCATTCAAGTCGCATTCCATCCGCCTATAGGATTTTCAGGCACAGTCATGATTCAGAATGATGTTAGACTGCATATTTCCCGAAAACGATACATGTAAAACTCTTGTGGTTGAGTTATGTCAACGATTTAAAATCACGACGTTTCTTTTGCTGTTCAGTATAGTTGATGTGGGCAAAGTTCTCAATACACAAATTAGGCCGAGGCCCTACACTCTTAAAACTAAAGTGATGAATCAACCTTTAATGAGTTTGGTGAGTAACAACACTTTATAAAGTTAAAGTCAACTCAAAGAAAGTGTTGAATTAACACGAAGTCATGTTAAGTCTAACTTTATCAATGTTAATTCAGTACTTTTAAAAGTCAAATCCAACTTTATAAAGAGTTGTCACCGATCAAACTCTTTAAAATGTTGATTCAACACTTTAGCTTTAAGAGTTTACGAAGGTTACCGAATGCTGGGTGAAAAGTCACTGGTTTTTAAGTCACTCACCTCAGTCACCATGGGGAGGGAGATCAAGAAACTCAGCACGCAGATAATGCCACTTGTCGGCAAGAGAAAAATCCATGAGTGAGGCAGATGAAACACATCTAGAAACGTCGTCAGTAAAGCTTGAACAACGTATATCTTCAATTTTAAATACAACGGAACAAGGACGTACAGTTAGAATGTAAAGTTATAATGTAAAGGGTAAAATATCAACAATTTCAATGATGCAAGAATTACATTCAAATAAAGCCTGTATACGCAAAATTACACATTGAGTAAAATATCTGTAACTGCACCATAATTTATAAGAATCAAACATCAGTACGTTTTGACGTTTCCCGAAAATGGAAAAAGAACATGCATGTATGGTACCATTAACCTTCTTAAAACCAAAATAAGCTTTGTTGCTAATAATTCGCTGTTTTTCTGTTTTGTTTTTCTTCAAGTAATTACCAATGGTGTAATACATCTTTATTTGCATAAAAGTAATGCTAGTTTAAATTTCGAAGAAGACCGTATCTATATTTGTCAAATGTTAGGCTTATTGTAAAATGACAGTGTCAATACTAAATGTCTTTTGCAAATCATACATTCATATCAGGAGATTTTGCAGTTTACTTGTAAAATGTTCAAGTATTCTCACGCAATTTTAGTGTTCATACATATGTATGATTAAATGAAAAAGTTTATAATTTTGCATTTCGTAATAGATAGTTTTAACCGAGTAATAATGGAAGTGTCTACCAATGTTTTTTGGGTCTCTCATTGGCCATCCCTACGGCAACTCAAACGCAGGCGGGCTGCGTTCTTGAATAGCCTATATGAATAATCGAAGTCTTACGAGTTACTCAAGTCTGTTTATTAAGCCGAAGGTACGCGATCAATATTATTGAGTTCTTTCGGGTACACCATGTAATAATCTCCACCTGAGGACGATCAGAGGATACTGATCGAAACGTCGAGTTGTACCTCCAGTTCTTTTCAGAACTAATTACTACTCAATTGAGCATTTCACATGGTGTCACCGCAATTAGTCTTACTTATCCTCCTCACCATGCAAAGCTAGAAGTTTTACCAATCTCCACCATGCAAAGCCTCAAATCCTACATACGCGATCAATGCTGCATGTTGGAGTCGGTATAAACAGCGCTATGACAGACTGCGCTCAGTAAACACAGATATTATGGCTAATAATTATACAGTCTACCTACGTGTGAAAGCCACACATCTAATGTATGTACTATTCAAAGTGACTGATATAGTAGTCATGATCACGAGACTGCAGAAGCCGTCACCTAGTAAGAATACTTTGGGTTGGTATGAATAAAACATAATTGGTTGTCACTTAAGTGAATAATTATTATGCTGTTTGCATACGTTTTCCTTCTTTATATAAACAAAACTTACGGAAGAGCTTATGATAGTGAGGAAGACCGTGATGAAATGTACACAGGACCAGGCAGTAGCGGAAGGCAAAGTGGCAAGGAGACTTGGTAACATAACAAGTGTCGTTTCAACACCTGTTATATGAACAATCAAAATAATAATGTTACTGTTAAAATAGCATGGTTCCTTAAGAGTCACCAGTGGAAATCGTCAGGATTGCTGAGAAATGAGAAGCGGGAGGCACATGACTAAGATTGGGGCACAATGACCAAATGTATTAAGAGACTTTATGAGAAAAGTTAATGTCTATTTCTTCTCTGTGACTATGAATCATGTTGGGCCTACCATGCTCTTTTAAGCCACATAATGTTAAAAGCCCCGTGATGACTTTACGTAAAATGTCTTTATGGATGTTCAAATGAGGATGTATGAACAGGATATATTTTGTGGAGTGTCGTGGCCGAGCAGTCTAGCTTACCGGACTCAAGTTCTGGGAGGGGGGGAGAGGGGGGGGATGGGGGGGAGGGGGGGGATGGGGGGATGGGGGGGGAAGTGCCCCAATTTTTTTTTAATACCATGGCTATGCAAGGCAACGATAGCCTGATAGATCTAAATTAAAACAGTACCTGAGCTAGCCACATCGGGAATGGACGTCCCCAGGGAATGAGCATAGTAGCCAACGAAGGTTGCCATCATTAACACACGCAAGAGGCTGATAATTATAACTGCGACTACGATAAGGAAGGCATCACTGCGGAGAGAGAGAGATAAAAAAAACATGTTAATAACAAACTACAATCCCAAAGTTTTATCTTCGTAATGGAAAGTCAGTTAAGACCCCCTCCTCAAACAAAAGTAAAACAGAATCTTAAAAAAACTTATACAAACAAGCAAACACCCCAACAGACAACAAACAAACAAACATGAAAGCAAGCAAACAAATAAACACACACCACAACAAACTTCATTGACACAAAAAGATAAAGCCCCAAATACTGGACTCACAGACAGAAGTTGTTATGAAACTTGTTATAGCTTGACAGGGATGAAAACACACCGAGTCCTACCATACCGACGAAGAAAACCTCGCTCATGGCATCCACCCAAAACTGCAAGATATTAAAACAAAAATGGTGATCAACAGAATCTCTGATTATCAGAAAACAACACATCGACATTCACAGCTGCTCAAGGCACCTTATGAAACACTCCACTGGAGCGAGCACACATGTAAGGGAACTGGTACGAATTGGTGATTGTATGTTTTGGGTTTTTTGTTGTTGTAAATTTGACAAAACAATTCCTTTTTTCTCTCTTAGATGACATTACAGGATAAATAATTTATACTTGTACCAACTTTACACAAAGTAAGCTTTAAGATAATAATTTGTATTTTTTCAGCAGTATCCCCCCCCCCCCCCATCCCCATGTTGAATCTTCTTTTTCGAAACCCTGGATCGGCACCTGAACTTGCGCTTGGTTTTTACGCAGGTAGTGTTACGGAGTGGGTGTTGGGGACTATATGACAGTATCTTGATCACTCTATAAATATCGAGAATACATACCGAAATTGTTAATATTGAGCGCATGTCAAATGTAAAGTAGTACAGCAGACCGTCATGAGCACCATCCAAGGTTGCTCCACGTATAAGCATAGCAAACGGGAGAATGACAGTGACTGGCAAAATAATGTATGCTACCTGTTAACAAAAAAAATAATGTTTTATAATAAACAACATCCATCACAAATATTTCCATATTCATCCCCAAATCACAGACCTTTTGTGACTTCGCCATGACGTCATAACTCAAATCAACCACTTACATAGCAATGATCATTTTTTCGTTTTTTACTAGTTTGCCCGCCAATTTCAAACAAGAAGATAATAATTTGTTCAGTTAGTTTTGGGGGATTATTACCAATGGTGTTCACCCTCTTTTATACATCAAACAACATCAAAACAAATTAGGACAATGTACAACTGAACGAGTTTAAATGAAAGAGACAATTTTGATGAGACGAAAAACCTACTTTTCCGGTCAACTTTGCCCCTAGACATGTCAGCATCAGGATGAAGCCCCATGTAGCCAGAAGAGCAAAGACCAGGTTGGGTTTCAGCCCTCCTATGCTCGTCAAATCACTGAATATGTCACCCACAAAAGAACTACAGAAAGATGGGCACCGAACAGAGAATTTCAAGGATACAATGTTAAAACACATGGAACGTTGAAAGCAGTTTACGCAACACATGCCATATTTTTTTTAATGAAATGTTACTTGCTACCCTCAGGATGCATGTCTAATTGAGCAAGTATTATTTTTTTAATTTAAGCATTAAATTAAGATTAAGCATTAACATAATATTCTCCTGTTTTTATGAACAATGCAATGAATGACGAAGCTGAAATGTTCCTATGTTGATTTTAATTACTAAATAAATAGTACGCAGAAATCGCTAGTCTACGGTACTCAAAATTAAGCTTACTTGAAAAACTCTTTAGCGGGCAGAGCGGGCAGGACGTCCATGGAGACGACTGGCATGCTATCGTTAGAATAGTTATGTTGAACATTACCATGGACGTCCACGAAATCAGGGGACACCATCTGAGCAGAGTGGTCGTAACAGTTTTGGGTATTCCATTCGTGCGAGCAACCCGTCCATGGTAACGACTTGGAGGAGACAGCAGAGGAGACAGCATAGAAGGCATATATCAGATGATATGCAGACAAGACGTTGACCAAAACGTTGTGGAGAACAAGGTAAATAACGGCAACCACGCCCAATCCTGCGTGTTTAAAAAACAATATTCAGGATAAATATCAAAAACGTCGTCAGAATTAAAGAAAATCTTCTATTTGATAGAAATAATATTTCTTGTTACACAAACAATAATACATAAATAGGTGAGCTTTCAACTTTACAGACACGTTGGCATATACGCAGCAATGGCAAATCTCCCCTTTACTTAAGAAGTACATGTCATCTCGAAACCTATCCACTTACCTTTGAATAAAGGTGAAAAGTTCCAGACAGAAATAAACCCCGAGCTAGAAAACTGTCCAAGTGACATCTCCAACACGATATACGGGAACAAGAACAACAGTAGCAAAAGACTAAAGACGATAAAGAAGAGACCTACAAAGAAATTCAAAGGAATCTCCGTTATCAAATGTAATTTGTACAGAAAAGATGCCGCTAGAATCTTCATCATAACTCTTTAAATCAGAAAATCGTTGTAGGTGCAGGTATGTTCAAAATCATAATCGTCTTAACAGAGGAAAGGTTCATAAGCGATAAATATAGGATAGGGTTTGGGGCTGCATTTAAAGGGTCAGCAATACATAAAGGTCCCAAGTTATGGTTCTTTACATGTGCGTCAAACAGGGTCTAATTTCACGGATAATGCTTTCTGTAAGCGAAAAATCAATGCCTACTAAAGCATTTTCGCTCGGTAATATTTTGAGGTCACAGAACAACTAACTCCCCCCTTTTTTTAAGGGTAAAAATGGGTTCAAATATTTCGCTGTTCCGCAAATTGGTTCAATGAATTTTTGTTTTATTAAAACAAAAACAAAAACAGCCCAGCTGCTCACACTCTTCGGCCCACACCCTGATCTACGCGCCTGGGTTCTGGGTACGAACGAAACCCTTTTCAGTAGAAATGTATTATGTTGTTATCATTCTCAATTAATATATGTAATAACATCAGTATTAAACTATAATCTGTATTAAAATCGCAGCGCTTCCTGGTGACGCGCAGGTTTACCCAGTGGACAAACCTACATTTCACAGGTAAGATACTTCCCAGCAGATGGACATGGACATTTACTGTTCTACCCTTGCTCGGAAAGAAAAAGGTGGAATGTGTGGTGAGGTAAAGACTAAATGCACAGGTTTCAATTCAGTTTTCTTGGAATGAATTAAAATTGCTTACCCCCGCCATTTGCATACATCTTGTATGGCAAATTCGAAATGGTAGTAAAACTGTTCGTAACTGCAATGCAGGCGAAGATGAACTCAATCTTATTCCACCAGTTGCCACGTTTGGGATTCTCATCCCGACTGGAGATTGGGAAAGGGCGAGTGGGCCGAGGCATGAAGGCGTCCGGAGAGGGTCTGTTAGAAATCACAGGATTGCTTGCTTCATTTGCCTGGATTGATGTTACTTGGTTAGGCTCTTCAAAGACAAATCGGCTGCCGTCTATGACACCTCTCTTTTGATCAGCTTTATCATAAAAACAAGAAACATTATGGTCTAAGTATGTTTGAAGGCTCTGTGAACTTTGGAACTATATGGTTTTTGTATTAGATGAGATATTCATTAGACACTATAGCCCTTCTACTCTATCAAACGTATATTTATACATAGAACAACATTATGTTATGATTGATACCTTTAGTTCCATCCATCTTGTTTTATAATTTAAGTCGATTCCGATGCACAGAGTAGAACTTCACAGACTATCAGGGAGGACGAAGATTCGCAGCACTTCAATCTGAATTAAGTTAATCCAAAAAAGCCAACATTAACATTTAAGCGTTAAAAATATTCCTAGCGCGATAAATCTGAAACCTCAAATAATCCACCCACCCACCCAAAATAGCTAAATAACCAGCTAAATCACTAGATCTCTACCAACACATTCCAAGCCTTTGAACACATACATCTTGAACGCTACTGAGTACAGTACGGTTGATGGCACACTATTGTATGCAAACTTAAACTCAACTGGAGCTCAAGTGTTTGTTGGGACAAACACACGGTGTTTGTGAGAACTTCCAGTTCAATCAAATTATCATTGATGATGTCACAATCATATTTTGCAAATATCGACCATCTTTTATTTTAAAAATATCAATTTCATATTCAAAAGACCTATAAAATTTGCGAAAGAATGTGTTGAATTTGAACTTCCTGTTTGGACCGGAAATAAAGGTCAGATCAGGTTATTTGCAGGTCATACATCTGACACAATAAAACTTCTTCATCTTCATGAAAAAATAACGTTAGAATCTACTTTGGTTCAGGAGATATGGTTTTTCATAATATATAATTAGAACTAAATACAATGTGCAAAGCTGAACATCTTAACTTCCGGTTCAGTCACGTTACTAAATTTATTACTAAAGTAATACAATGGACGTCTTTTATTATCATACTAAATTTTGTGAAATTCTGTTCGATAATTTTTGAGATAGGAATATGTTGGCCTTTTTAAACTGCGGCTAAGTGGCGCTCTGATCTGTGATGACGTCATCAAACATATTTTTGAAAACGATGTGTCACTACAGTCACTTTATTCTCATTGAGTCATATTGGGGTCATGTCTGTGTATCACATAATTCGAAGTCTATAAGATGATGTAATGATTGTGAATATATCTTTTGTGGTTAATAAGATATGACTTTTTGAAATATTAAACCTCTATTTGATGTAATTCGATATATGACGTCGTCATGATGACGTCAACTTCATTATGACACCATACAAAACAGAAGGTTGTAGTATTCAAAATGTTCCGTAAAAATGAAATTACACAGCAAAACCGGCCTACGTGACAATGTTTTATTGAAAATCGACAGGTCTGTATATAATGTTTTTAAATTAATGTTACACCATAAAAAGGATAAATTGTCTACAATATAAAGCAAAAACAAAAACTATAGCATAAGCAATTAAAAAGATATGATTTAAAGAACACCGAAAATGGCATGTATTTGTTGTCGTCTTCGCAATATTCTGCCGTGTGTGACATTTGTGGTTTAAGTTCCGCCAATAAATTAATATGTATGTTGTTTTTGTTGGACAAGTTTCACGAGGAAGAAGAAAAACAACACGAACAAAGAGGTGTTCGCGCTGTCACACGAACACCTAAAAACACGAACAATTTCAAAGAGGTGTTCAGTTCACACTGTCGTACGAACACATCATTAGATTATTAACTTAAAGGTAATGCTGTCGAGTTACCAGTTAGTTCGTTAACCGTTAATCGAAACTTTCACGGTCGGTTAACCGGTTAACCGAAAGTTGGCACATGACGGTCAAAACACAATATAGATCGTCGGCAAATGGCACAAGTGTGTGTAATTTTTCAGTCAAAAACCATAAATAAACTAGCCGCAATGATTGCTTATTAACCAATGCGGCAACAATAAAATCTAGAACAATAACATTCGTTCAAAAACGTTTCGTTTCGTTTCGTTTCATTTCGTTTCGTTTTGTTTTCTTTTTTTTTCTTTTTTTTTTTGGGGGGGACGTGTTTGTTTGTTTGTTTTAAATGTTTTACAAAAAGGTTGCTCGATCGCGGAGACCACCAACCTGTTGTACATTTGACTGAACAATTCATGTTTTCTTCGAGATAAACGCTCTTCAGATGAAACACTTTACCAGGATTATTGATATGTTGACCAACTTAACACCATAGTCCATAACCCAGCCAAGTTTTCGGTACCATCTGGAGGGATCTAATTCATTTACATGTTGTCTTGTTGGAAAAAAAATATACAATTAAAAAAAAATTATAGACTTGCTGAAACGGTAGCTTAGTAATCGTTTTAAGCGATTTTTAAGCCTCGTCCACTAAAAAACCCAAACAACAAAAAACACTGTTGTGACCGTTTGACGATTGCTAGCAGACGTAGCCTCAAAAGATCCCACGTTATTACACGCAGTCAATTATTAAAGATAAACAGCAACATAAAGCAACCATTGTACATGTTATGTGTCAATACAACGCACTAACGCAATACGAATTAATGCAGTCATCACCTTTAGACTTCCATTTCCCCTGAGAAAATCCGTCTTGGAAGCAAATTCCAAATTTTCACGAGTCCACCGCTCTTAGAAAGAAAAAAAAAGAAACTTAGGACCAGTTTTCTTTGAGTTTATCGCATTACATTAACATCGAAACCATATGTATTACCGCTTTACGGTCAACATACAACTTCACCTTTTTCTAGAAGGAATATTTTCAGTACACTTTTGTTGGTACACTTTTGTTGGAATATGTCCATCTTTATTAGAATAATATGATAGACTTAATAAGGCGTCACTTTTAGTTGAAATTGGAACCTTTTCAATGACGTCATTTGGTTGTTCATGACAAAACAAAAGGAAATAGTAATCCGCTGTCCTAGGGAGAATTCAGGACAGTGCATACGGTACATACAAGATGGGGCGGGCGGCACATATACATACCTCCAAAATCCACATTTCCTTAGTAAATTAATATGAAATATTGTTTTCATTTTGGATGAAATTAATACCCTTACATACAAACTTCATTATATTTAGGGGTTACAAAAGACGGTCCCAAATATACGCTAACAAATCATAATTTAAAACAGAATGATGTTATAAAACTATGAAATATGAACCCCAAAATTAATTAAACGGCAAATTAATTTTCAGCCCCTGGCTCATAGACTACAAAGGCAGTGTTTAGATAATAATTCGTTAATTTGACAAGATGGTTATTACAAAATGCTGTACCTATACACTCCACTTTACAAAATCATTTCTTAATTTAAACCCAGTACACAGTTTGGGCAAAATGTCTATGAATGAATCTAAGATGTATGTATACAAACCAAAATGTGAGCATTTCTGCTTATTTCATTATGTCTTTAACCAAAAAGTAATGAAAATTATTGTATTCAGGTTGTTTGTATTTGTTCCAACGTGGAATTTACGTTTTCGGAGAGAATATTCATTTTGGAAATGATTTCAATGTTTTCACTGCGATAGCACCTTAGACAAATATTTCAAGGTATGTTTAATGCCATCATCAACTTTACGTTAAGTAAGATATATGGTGGGTTTTTCAAGATTACAAATTTAGTGTACACAGGCTTTAAATAAAATTTATTTGCAAACAAAATAATAAAAAATTTAAAAATAAATAAACAAAAAAAAGTGCAATTCAATGTCTGTGCACACCTGTATTGTACAAGTGATATAATCATCTACTGAAAAATAGCAGTATTATTTATTTCATGAGATATAACACGGATTCTTAAAAGCACTGGTTCCGTAAGCACCTGTCGCTAACCGCCATGTGATATAATTTACATACCACTGAGCGAGGGGCCAGGTCAACTGTGTGTTATTAAACGGATTACACCATAGTTTGCTCAAATTTCGCCTGTTGGTTGTGGCGCAATGGAATTACTTCGCGCCGTCACCCGCTCTCACCTCCTCTGGGCTCATAAATTTCATTTTATGTCTCAACACCGGACAAGGACGGGTTTAATCATGAGGCAGAAATAGAGTCAAAGGTGAGCTGTATAACGGGCCATCTTGAAGAAAAAGTATGGATTGAGGCCGATCAAGCTTGGCCCGTTTCGAATTTCTTCACTTATCGCTTCGAATTCGAACGAATTCCATCCGTTTGGAAATAACGTTTGCCAATCAGGAGATTTTAAAATAATCCTACAATGAATTAAGATAAAGATTTTACAATGCTTGAGATTATTAATATTAGTTGTCTCTTTTTCTTGTGACGTCTTTCTCAACCAATTTGTCTCAAAAACTGAAATTTCTCGTTGTTGGCTTAAAATATATAAAGCTTATCATCCCCTCCCAACCAATGATCAACCTGCGTGTAGGCTATTACAAGAATCGATGTACGGTGTACTAGGAGTTTAAGTCTCTCAAACCAGCGACACCCTGTCAATATTTCCCCCCATCGTAAAGGGATGTCATAGTGTGGTAAAATGTATGTAATTAACGCATCCGTACCTCGAATCAGTCCGCCCATTTGAAAATGCACTCCGATTTTTCGATCGTCTAACAAGAAATTCATATTTATTTTAGCGTTGGAATGTTGATCTTCGTAAGACACAATATCAGTTAGGAATTTCAAATGTATTTTACTAATAAAAAATAACAGCACCCGAGACAGAAAGATACAAAGGGATGCTTGATACTATCATCCACATAACACATCAGTTTAATGTAAAAGTGTGATTCATGATTTTCTTAAGTGGAAGTCCAGATTCAAACTATTTAACATACACTTACAATTCCTTTATTCCGCTTATATGAAAGCTCTTGATGATTGATACTTTTACAAACTTTACTTCAAAGTAAGGCTAACAAAAATGGTCTCTGGTGTATGTCTCCGCGCGCGTTGGTATTTTATTTATTTAGTAATTTGTATTTATTTATTTATTTTTATTTATTTATTTTTAAAGAAATGATGTCCAATTGCAGCCAAGATGGCTAGATGAACTGGAATTCTGCCACACTGTGTTTTAAACAACTTTTTCACATGGGAGTTTCTTGCCCGATTTTGGAAATTTGGTCTGGTTCCAATAACACGTATACATGTCACGTATGTCACTGGTTGGCAAAAAAAAAAAAAAAAAAAAAAGGTTTACCATTAATATCAATATACACTCACTGGCCAAAAGTATTGCAACATGCTCAAAATAGCACTTTACAAGCAACAGGTGAGATGATCATTTAATCCGATTTCATCGATCGTGTATTACATAATTTCCGAGCAAGAACAGTAAAAAAGAACATTGACTTCAAAACACAGGCACTTTCAAGAAGTCTTAAGTAGTGTAAATAAAATAAAATAAATTATTGTAACACAGTTCTCCAAACTGAACTTTGGGGATGTTGCAATACTTATGGCCAGTGAGTGTATTAAGGGTACAAACGCATATCAAGTAACATTCAATCAACGTGTATCATTCGGTAATCGTTTGCTTAGCCCTTCACGGGTGTCATAAGGCACCAACATACGGGATGACATAGAAGCACGTAGGCCAAGAAAATAGTTTCTCACGATACGGATACATTGAGGTCATTCGGGTGAATGGGAGTACAAAGTGGGTCATATTGGAGCAGTGTCTTGAAGCAGTCAGGAGATACATGCAACAGCTGATTATGAGGAAACATTCTATTGTTTTATATTTCATGTGTTTTGCTTCCTGTTCCTGTTCCAAGTTAACTTGCGGGTATATGAATGCACCGCATGTCGAAGTCAATCAATTTAAACATAACTTCAGGCAGCAGAGAAATATAATAATCGTGACAATTAACATAGAACATTGCACTTAGAATATTCTGCTTTGAAATATCATGGCGAAACAATAGTTCCATCGCGAATTTGCCCAGTATTGATGTAGTTTTTCAGGTTTCATTTAGAACAGTTGCTAAGGTGATTAATTGGAATCCAAGGTGATATACATTCATTATATCACATTATATGCAGAACTGATTTTTATATATGCAACGATATGAATAAAACTGTAAAATGTTGTGATTGCTGAAAATGATTTGTTTTCATGCCTCGGTTAGTTTTAACACAGACCAAGGTCTTTGCTTCAAAACAGACTTTGCTAGTCGCATTCACTATAAATATTTGCTACCAGACTGAGGTCAAAACTGTAAGCCAGAACAAATATTCTGAATAAAACAGAGTGACAAACATCTCATATGCGTAGGAAGCCACGGTGCCGGTTCTAGGACCCGAAATGTAATTCTTAAACAAATGTATTCCTTCTTATAGTGGCCTAGACATGTGCCCCATATCCTGTACTGATGCATCCCAATACCATCAATATGGCTTTCTTATTTTTGAGAAACAAAATGTTAATGGGCAATAGTAATTTTGATCATGTTATGTGTGACCAATTCTACCCAACAAAAAGTTGCTGAAATATTTGTCATTGAATATTTTACATCGAATTGTATTATTCTGATGAAATATGCATTTCCGTTTGTTGTAAGGCCATAATTAAAACAACATTGCCGCAAAACTGCCAACATGACATGTAATTATAATGAAATGCAACTTGTAGGCCAAACAAACTCCAGTATATTGCTGTGAATGTGCCTAAACACGGACCGCGACAGTCAATTATGATTGTTATGAATGTTCAGTGGCGATCCCTCCCGGAGACCTTTCACAAACTGTGATGTACAGTAGTTGCATGCAGTAACCCGTCAATCGTTGATAGGGAAAACACACACATTGCCTGCTAGCTTCAGTCCAGAGACTTGCTATGCAAATTAGGGAACCTGCGGCTGGCCTCAGTACTGATGTAAATATTACCGACCATAAAGCGGTGATGCTATGACACCGATTGAGAAGCTAAACTGTCAGTGATGGCCCCATGGTAATTTCTAGCCTGATGGTAAATCCACATTTGGTATGTGGTGAATTCCAACGTGTCAGTCATGCGTAAGCCATCATTGAGCCGGCAAATAATGTATCTCAGGTTATAATTAACGATACACAGGGCCTATTGTATTATCTTGATGTACACGATCGCAACATAAAATTAAATATAAACTACTTTACATTTTTTTAGTGGCAAATGAAATGGTAATTAATCCTTGCAATGCGTCAATATTAAACCGGACGTGTTGTTTTGTGGTTTTACCGGATTACAAACGCTTTGTCGGAGACTATTTTCTCGGAGACTATTTTGGTAGAATTCAGACTTGTCACTAGACGAGACTGCCACCAGACTCGTGTTTTAATACCTCGAATTTCATATCAAACGCCATATAGTCTTCCACGTTGGTGAATAAATAGAAATAAAAGGGTTATAATAAAACCAAATAGACAATTTACTGTTGTTATAATGCCATTAAGATCTTAGAGCATACATAATTCATGAGAATAAAGAAAGAGTCAGCTCTGGAATATCTTCAAATCTCTTTAAAAATGATGACAATTAATATCCTGGATTTGAATGAAGATTTCAACAGCTAGGGGCCTATAATAAAACTGCATTAATTATAATAAAGTACTATAACTTGCACATTATCAGATATACAAAGGTAGCAATTTAGTCATGTATTGTATTGTCGTCAGGCGGACTATGCAATATCGTCAGCTTATTATCCAATCTCATAATTTGGGGAATTAAAATTAACCAAGGTGCAGTTAACTGGAATATATGAAGAAATAACATTACAAAAATAAAATAATACAAAGCTGTGGGATTGTGGACATGAGCGATCCAGGAAAGTGCTGACAAGTGGTAATCAATGCATGATAATGATTATGTTATTAATGATGATGATTATGTTGATGATGCAATGTGTTTGTGCAGGCTAGCATATGCATGACATTTTGTGTGTTATGGACTTAAGGGAGAAAGACTACGTTCGTTTACTCACACCCACAGTGTTCAAACAGATACATTTACACAGGTTTCACTAGAGGCAAACGACAACAACAGTTACAGTTACAGTTACAGTTACAGTTACAGTTATAATAAATGCGCTCTTTTTAGTATATCTAAGCGCTTTCCACTAATAATATCAAATATAAACTACCTGATAATAAGAGACTGAAAATAATAAGAGACTGAAAATAATAAGGGACTGAAAATAATACACGTCAAAAACTGGTGTGTCAAAACTCACACCAAATGGACAACTCGCCCAACATAATGTGTCCTTTCTCTATGATTAACTCCAACACCCTAGTTCCAGCAGGGTACTGCGTGAGACCATGGAGGAAGGAAGAGCAAGCAGACGTCAATAAATGTATCGATAATTTAAAATATTCTCTTTGGGAATAAATATGTCTTCAAGTGTACTTGAATTGTTTCATTGAATTTGCCGGTAATCTGATGCTTGGGGTATGTTGTTACCATACAGCAAGTAACCCAATCATAATGACGTTAACATAGGAAAACAACAGAAAACTGTGGAGTCAAATGGTAAATATTATTTCACATGAAAGCTTCACCACCGTAAGTTATAAAATGGTATTAACGTTAGTGTCCTCACCCCACCCAATGTTTTGTAGGCCTACTTCATGCTTCTATCTTGCTTTAACATGTTGTATCAAGGACCAGTGTTGTGTTGTGTACACATATAATTCAGTCTGATTCGAATGCAATTCTAAAGAATTTTATTTCTTCTTTCCCGTTCATTATATCCCAGTTTTCCATGTGCACACCCATGCTTATTTAACGTAGGTACCACAATAATCACATACCATCTTACCTTTTCTCTCAGGTCCAATAAGATGAGGCGAGCTGTGCAATGTTAATTCCTGGGAACCGATTTACATGCTGTACCGTAACTACCATGCAGTATAGTGCGCTTTCTGCTGGAAAAGCAAGCCGTTTGTGTATACATAATATTGAGCGACAGTAAGAGGTCCCCTATCCGACCTTGGAGAATTCTCCGTTGGAGCGAGGAAGAATACAATAGCCGCCACGACGCAGCAGCAGCCCTAAGCTGAAGCTCCAGCCAACCTTTGTTGGGTGCCGTACAGGCTTTCGGCGCTGTTACCGAAAACGTCGGTGGGGTATAAAAGTATTTGTTGCTGAAGGGTGCGTCAAGGTGTATTTTTATCCCCGGCGGCTATTGACAACATTGTATTATTTTGTTTAATACTGAAAAGGGAGTTCATATTCAATTTAAAGCACTGCTGGAGAAAAATCATAAGGATTGTTTTCTTGTTCTTTTTCACCTTGGAAAATTAGTTATTTTGATGTTAGTTACTCCGGTAGGATTTTCCTGAGACGCACTAAAAGCAGCACTAAAACATTGTAGGGAAACTAGCTGAAATGAAGCTCGATTGGTTTTCCTGGAAGTGAATGTAAATGCATCAAAGGAGGCACTTCGACATTACTTTGCCGTCCCCCTTCCAGTACGTCACTGAAACACGATTACAAATTCTTCCAGCTGTTACCACCGAATTAACAACTTTTAATGCAATCTGACCCAGTGGTATTCCCTATATCGCGTAGCTTTGTTCACAATATGGTTTTAAAATAATAATTATACCTGACGAGCCTGTGTGTTGAGTTTGATGTAGTTTATTTTTGCTATCAAACTTAAGCCGAGTTGAGGCAAAATAAAAGCCTCCGATTTCTGGTCCCCGCCGCGCGTCAGCATTTTTTTAAATAAGCTATGAAACGATGTCCCACCATCCTTAAGATATGTAAAACTTGTAGCTTTGCATGGTGAGGATGATAAGTAAGACTAATTGCGGTGACACCATGTGGAATCTCAATTGAGTAGTAATTAGTTCTGACTACTCAATTGAGATTCCACATGGTGTCACCGCAATTAGTCTTACTTATCCTTAAGATATGTTAATGCTTTTTATGAGGATATAGGGCCTTTGTGTTTATCGCAGACCCTTAGTCTGCACCGCACGAACCGACTCTCTCCCTGGTTCTCTCGTGCCCACCAGTACAATCCGGTATCGCTGGTACACTCCAATTTGTTTCACAAGATCCTGTGAAGGAAGTCGCAAAGTATCATGGGTGACTCTAAAATTGTCAGCATACGTATATCATGTACTCGCGCAAGCCTGCACATATATTAAAGCGTCTATAAAGTGTGTTTTTGTCTTAATTTATTTCTTATTGTTATTTTATCAGTTGATATGAATAAAAAACAATTTTAAGTTTGTTTTGTGTCTTGAGTGGATTTTTTTTTTTTTATTAAATAAAAGAAATTGTTTCAGATTTTGCACGACGTGAGGTGGCGCTATTCGTGACGTACTCCTAGGCAGAGAACAAAGCAAACAAAGGTTTTCATCGTTTGCTAGCGTACCTTATTCACCCATTATTGTTGGCCATCATTGTTGCCACTAGGTAATAGAACAGCCATGAACTGCTTGCAACGACTTATGTAATAAACATGTACTTAGGTAAGACTTGTAGCTTTGCATGGTGAAGAGGATAAGTAAAGACTGTTGACATTAAAAACTGCGCGAAACTTCAATAGCAAAACATGACACAGAGCGTCACGTAAACACGGGCTAGTGCTTAAAACTCCTAGGTATACGTCACAGATTTTATGTTAATGAGGAGGATTGGGAGAAGCGCGGCGCCCCCAAATTTAGAATTTATTTGTTTTAAAGGGAATTATATTCTCCAATAGGCCTACTTTATTGTTTACAATGTTAAAACAGTCTATTTCATAGACCCTTTAAAGACCCACTTGAACGGAAAGTTCAAAAAAAAAAAGAGGAGTTTTGAACCTTGTTTGTTATATATTAAGGTATTATTTCATTGTTAATATGATGTTATTACGCTGATGGTTTTTTCGTAATTCGGATTGAAAAAAATTGCCCCCCCCCCTCTCCTTCGGTTTTTGAAAAACTTTCAACGCTCCCGCCGTTGGCGGTGCGCTTACCTGGCTCCCTACATAGCCATCTCACATGTGCAACACGAAATCTATACCAAATCACCAGCGGCTAAGAAAACCAGCATAAAACTCGCTACGACTCGCTCGTGACGTCATCATAGTCATAGAACCCGGAAGTGGCCATCGTTTTCCATGTGTTTACATGAGTTAGTTGTCTACAGAAATCTATTTTATTTTACATATTTTTCAAAATTGTGGAGTGTCGTGGCCGAGCGGTCTATAGCTTACCGGACTCAAGTTCTGGTGTTAGCAGCAGAATGTGGGTTCGAATCCCGGCCGTGACACTTGTGTCCTTGAGCAAGACACTTAATCATAATTTCTTCTCTCCACCCAGGGGTTAAATGGGTACCTGTGAGGGCAGAGTTGGTTGATTAGCTCTATATGCGCTGTAATGGCAGCAATTGAGCTGTATACTCCCCAGGGAGCTGAGATGGTTTCAGGAATGATTTATGAGCCTTATGAGCAGGGGTAATATAATGCGCCTTGAGCACCACTCAGTTGGTGGATACGTGCGCTATATAAGTCCACACATTATTATTATTATTATTATTTAAAAAGGCAGCTAGGTGGATGTACACGTAATACTGCCAGGAATAATGAAGTCAGATTCTTCTCATTTCCGGAATATCCTGCCACAAAGTAGTAGTGTCTCCAGCGGTTCTTGAAATTAAATCCAGGATTTGCAGCGCCCATTTTACCGAGGATTGCAGAGATTTTTCGTCAAAGTTAAAGTCTAGTTTGGTGTTGAAAAGCATTTACAACTTAAGTCAGGCTCAGTTCCAAGCTTAAAAGCCCCCTCGTAAAGATTCAAGAGTCAAGCTGATGGGAGTAACGTTACTGATATCGAGAGTCAGCAGACTGGACCGGGCTTGTTCGTTCAGCGGCTAATGCTGTCGCTGAGTCCTGGGGTCACCGATGTCATGCATCACGGCCACACAAACATTCGAAAATGGCATACAAGAAAAGAGTGAAGAACTGGGTAAGTAACGTTAAATTTGACGAACACAAAATGCCCGTTGATTTTTAATATCATATAAATGTACTTTACATCAGTCATGAAAGTACATGGTACTCCATTATAATGTGTTCACATCAAAAGAGTACATGCTATATACTACAGTTACCTATATAGTACAATGTACATATGGACAAGATTGATATAGGCTACTGCGTATTGTACTTACATTTACATGTAACATAAATAACAGTGGTACCATAAAAATAAAAATAAAAATAAAAATGTTGGCCTTTTCATTGAATAATTAATGAGGCAAATGCATTATAATTTTTTTGTACCAAAATATTTTATGGCTCTGGAATTTCCAATGAGTTTTATAACAAAATGTGTTAGGACAGCCTATGCATTATAAATACAAATACATCAAGTACACTGTAAGTAGATTGAAGTCAATACATTCGTTGACTGAGTCATTCGTCACCATTTTCTCTGTTGACCGACCTGTCCATTGAACTAGCCATAATTTGTGTATTTTGCTTCTTAATCTTTTTAGATTACACAAAGAGAATGATGTTGTCAGCATGGTAACAAGACAACAAAACGTGATTATCCACAGCTCATCTGCAGTCTTGGCCCACTAACAAGCATGGTAACATATAACCAGACAAATAATAATAATAATACAGACGATTTATAATGTGCACATATCCACGAAGAAGTGCTGAAGGCGCTTTACAGTAAACAAGAAATCATACAATAGCATAACAATACAATAGCAAATGCAGTAATTATAATACTAAACAAAAGATTTTAAAATACATAAATGAATGTTAGTAGTCCTTATAGGCAATACACATAAGATGAGTATTTAAGTTTTTCTTGAAGGAGTAAACAGTTTGAGATTCATGAATGTACAGAGGCAAATCATTCCAAAGGCGTGGAGCCACAACTTCAAAAGATCTGTCACCCCAAGAATGTTTAGACTTTTGTTCAGCCAGCAGAAATTTTGCACTGGAACGTAACTTGCGAGAGTGGGCATAACATTTCAACAAGTCAGATATATATAATGGTGCACAATCATTCAAAGATTTGAAAACGATAAGCAATATGTGACCTGTTACAACGTAATGAGCGTAAAGTCGCATTATACCATTCCACAGTACAGTGGGAAAAGTGAAAAATCGGAGGGGAGGTCTAATTTGTTTTTGTTATTATATTTGCAATTTGTAAATCTCCTTATATTGAATTCCAAATTTTCAGTTCCATCAGACAATTAAAATTTCGTTGGTAGCCTTTATCGTGTTCTGACAAACAACTTGAAACAAAGACTGGTGGTCTGGGGAATCGCTGTAACCCCAGGTGTTATATATCATTGGAAAGCTCTTGTTCTACTGAATCCAGAAATACCAAGAACTCAATTGTTTAAATTGAAGCTCATTTTGTGGTGACAGGTCACATATTTTATAAATAATACGATATGATATTGGTAGCCAATGCAGATATTTCAGGATGGGGGTGATATGACATGATTTTTTAGAGAGGGTCACAACACGTGCAGCAGTGTTTTGAATCCTTTGAAGTCGTCGTAGTTGATTCTGTGGAAGTCCATAAAGCAGTGAATTTGCCATATCAAGACGAGATGTTATGAAGGAATGAACAATTTGTTCTGTTGCATCATAATTAAGATATTTGCGTAACTAACTTTCCAATGTTCCTAAGGTGAAATGCTGCGGTGCGAGTAACATTTGAAATATGAGGTTTAAGTGTCATGTTTGCATCAAAAATAACTCCAATGTTCCTTGCTTGAGGAGAAGATTGCACACGAGAGTCACCAATAACAATATTTAGAATAGAAATCTTAGATAGTTGTTGACGAGAACCAAAGAGCACAAATTCAGTTTTATCATCATTGAGTTTTAAGAAATTTTCCTTCATCCAAATGCGAATATCATGAATACAGTTTTCAAGGCGATTAATTATAGAGGCACTCTGTTGTGATGGTTTGAAAGCTAGATAAATCTGAGTGCTATCTGCGTAGACGTGATAAGATAAGGTCGTATTTAATTGATTTAATTTTGCCCTACACGACGTGTGTATAGCACTGTATGCTCAGTGCTTTCCGAGTGTCTGTGAAAAAACTACACAGGCGACTCGGGCGGGATTCGAACCCACGACCTCCTGCTTACTAGTGCAGACGTCTTAACCTCTCGACCACCGAGCTTGCCCGATGACGATTGGCTGGCTGGAATCCTATATAGCAGCAGGTTCCGCGATATACATAGATTGGTGAAATTCTTGCGTCGGGAGATAAACAATTGATTTAATTTTGCCCTACACAGACGTGTGTATAGCACTGTATACTCAGTGCTTTCCGAGTGTCTGTGAAAATACTACACAGGCGACTCGGGCGGGAATTTCACAAATCTATATATCGCGGAACCCGCTGCTATATAGGATTCTAGCCGGCCAATCGACATCGGGCAAGCTCGGTGGTCGAGAGGTTAAGACGTCTGCACTAGTAAGCAGGAGGTCGTGGGTTCGAATCCCGCCCGAGTCGCCTGTGTAGTTTTTTCACAGACACTCGGAAAGCACTGAGTATACAGTGCTATACACACGTCGGTGTAGGGCAAAATTAAATCAATTGTTTATCTCACGACGCAAGAATTTCACCAATCTATAAGGTCATATTTCATGAATATGTTACGAATTGGGTAAGTGTAAATTGGAAACCACTGAGGGCCGAGGATAGATCACTGAGGTACTGAGTAATTCAGACGAAAAGGTTCAGAGACGGCATCACGAATACAAACATGTTGAGGTCTTTTAGACAAGTATGAGCGACACCATTCCAGTGCATGGCCATTAATTCCTATATGGTGTTTTAAACGTGCAAGTAAAATACCATGGTCAACCGTATCGAACGCAGCGCTAAGATCAAGAAGAATTAAGGCAGTTATATTTCCATCATCAAACGAAGATAAAATGTCGTTGTTGACGCGAAGCAGTGCTGTTTAACATTGTACACACAAATTTCATTGTTTGTCCCTAGACGTTTGACACAATTTATATGTGAATGTAACGAATCAAGTTAATGCCCTTCCATTAAATGTGTGCAACGATTCTCAAACGATTCAAACATACGAAAACAAAGAACATCGTATTGTAGAATCAAATCATGTGTACAAACCCTGTAGCTTCCGCTATATACAAACACTATTCGTCGCCACGTACAATCATACCAACGTGTACAGTCCCTATGGCAATTTCCCTGACTGCAAAACCACCACCGAATAAGAACGTGCACTTTTTTTTATTGTTATCGTGATAAAAGGTTTTGTGTAGAACGAGAAAGGATGGTACCAAATTCTACCCATAGTTGGTGTGACGTATAATTTTATCTCTTACAAATAATCACCATTGATGACGAAATAATTGACGTATGAAGACCTTTGTTATGACACCGATGCAATCAGCATGGTTCGACCTGTGATTTAATAGAAACGAACCAAAAAACAATAAACATCTGATAAACAGCATTTGCAATTCACTAATTATCTTAAATTTAGTTACATGAACATAATACTGATTAAAACAATTGTTTATCAAAAAATTGTGTCCCCTGTGTATTAATTCTCTTTGCCTAAAGTTTGTTTTGTCTCAACATCAATCAGCTTCAAGCTTCAAGCATCAACATATATTGAAATTAAATCTCCAAATTTAACCTTTTTCAACTTAAATCATCCATTATCCTCAGCAAAAACATAACTAGACAACCGTAGTAACGCATACATGCATTATCCTATAAGCAATAAACACTACACGTTGTTAAACCTCATGCTCAGAAATAATCAGGTAATTTTTGCAATCAAATTTTACAATAATTACCCACCGTAAATTACCATCCTTGATACAAACTTAACTTAAATAACTAAAATTTATTGTTAATGGTTTATTTTATACTTACAACATTGGGGTTAGTCACAATGGAGTTAATCACGACGATAGTACGGTGTCTACAAACTATATCTGGCGAATGACGCACAACAGCGCCCTCATTAGACCAAAGAATAACTCACGCCTATGACGTCACATTGCTAAATTACTAATACATAATTATTATCCACAACAGTTGGTAAATTTGAAAAATAAAATTTCGACGTTTTTAGTGACTACATCATAACCTTATGAATGCTCATCGTTTTAAAAGTTATTCATGAAAGACAGAAAACTTTAAACCAGGTTTTCCCATTGTTCGAAATGTAATGTGCACTATGCTCAGCTAAGTCTACTGCCACCTAGTGTTTCAAAGTCACCCTTTGATATAGATGATCTAGACACTAAGAATATAATTTTTAAAATGTTATTGAGATGTGTGATATCAATACTGTAAATACATTAAGTTGACATTAATGTTTGCAGTATTATCTGTACAGTTATTACTACAGTAGTACAAAATTGCAATAAATTGGGAAGCATATTATTTATGCATTTGAATGATTAAGTTTAAGTTTAGTGTGAATCTTTTAGAGTGTTGTTGTTTACTCTATGATGTACAATGAGCTAATATACTGATGAATTTGTTTATTTGTATTTGGTAATATCAGTGGTTTGTTCTTCTTCTATAAGAAACATGTCCATTTTGAGAAAAAAACATATCCTTTTGAGGATCAGTATTTCTTTCAAAAATCATTGCAAATGTAAAGCATTCATATGTAAGGTCATCTACATGCCTTAATATTTAATTTGTATCTTGTGGTTAAAGTGATATTTTCACTTTCACAACCACTAACTTTCCAGTAAATCATACCATTTTGTTTCAATGTTCCACTAGACTTTTGTCCAAAAGATCAACTTGAAATGACCCTGTTTTTAATTTCAAACTTTTTTATGCAACCAGTTATACGCCACAATCATACCATTTCACGGTGATTTTGTGTTAATGTTGTAGGCTACTAGACTATTGTAAGCTGGACATCTGGGACATTTCACACTGAGAGCCACTGACCACATGTGGGGGTCATAAATAATTTCCCCGTCTCCAGAGAGAGAGAGAGAGAGAGAGAGAGAGAGAGAGAGAGAGAGAGAGAGAGAGAGAGAGAGAGAGAGAGAGAGAGAGAGAGACTTTTGACTTTTCCGAAGAAAACTTTATTAATAAAAACAAAATATATACAGAGGTACAATAAAAGGGTGGTAATCAGTAAACAGTTATACAAAAGTTTGTCAATAATATTGTAACATTAATGACATAAATAATATTACAAAGATAACAAAGTTATCTGTGTTCAATGAATCTTTAAATAAAGTATATTTAAACAAAGTATCAAAAATAACAAAAGTGGAGAAAAAATGATATGGTTGAAAGAAAAGGGGAAGGAAGGAAAAGGTTCTTATACGGAACCCTGGGGTGGGGAGCCACTGGGTAACTGGATGTGGGCCTTTTGGCCCACCCCAGTGGCTCCCAAAGGGACAGGAAAAAGAGAAGAAAAGGGGGAGAGGGGGATCAAAGAGTTATATCAACCATGTCAAAATGTTGTTATCATAAATAAAGAGACAATTATTGTGGGACCATTTGCCAAGAAATTTGTTAACATTATTACATTGTTTAAAATACGTGAATTCAAGGAGAATTTTGTTTTTGAGACGGTGGTTCCAAATTGTAAGGGGGTCAGAAATACAAGAAGTGGGGTAGAGATAATAAATTACGTTTTTTAAACTGACGATCAGGTAGTTGGCAATGCGCACTACCTCCCTTCCACGGTTCTTGGCGTGCGGAATCAAAGCCCAGTAGAGGTCAAAGTTCAAATGAAGAGACGGTAGAAGACGATTGAGCAGTGTATGTAGAAGATTTAGGGCTGGCTGTATTGCAGGGCACATGATGAAGAGATGTTGGATTGATCCCCTCTCTCCGCACCATCCGCAGAAAGAAGAGATGTCCGAATTGAGATGATGAAGAACTGGAAGTGAAGGCAGAAAGTTGTGAAGAAGTTTAAATTGCATGTCGCCTTCCTTTTTAGAGATGGGTAGTTCGTAGATCTGTTTCCATTGAATGTGAGAAGAGGTGTCGAGAAATCCATTGTTGTGCCAGTGTATCGTTACGGTTTCGTGAAGAGAGTTAATTTCGTTGTTGAAGATGGCGTAGAGAGCTTTAGATGGTGCGGAGAGTCCGTCTTTAATGGATGGCAAGTAAAAGATGACGGGAGAATTCAGGAAAGGAGAGACAGCTTGAAGTTCACAAACGGGAAGACGACATCCCTCTGCTTTGAAGAGGTCAGGAAAAAGTTCTTGTAGTCGAAGATGAAAGCGTTGAAGATCTTGCTGGAGTAGACGAAGAGAGGGAGGGCGAAGTCCTCGAAATGAAGTTTGAAGTGTGCGGGGATCAATCCAATGACCGGTGTTGAAGTCGAGTAGGTGCGAACGAGTTGGACTCCGCACGCTGTGAGCCGCACGGGAGGGGGCACCTGATCGTCAGCAGGAGTGCTAAAAATAAGGCTATAAATGGACAAGTTAATTACATGGTTGATAGAATTCGGTTGTGTTTCAATTTTTGCTCCGGATACCGTCCAAGCACGCAAGGTTTCACTATAGAAAAGGGGAAGACTGGTGTAAAATTTAGGATTGGTCTTGATTTGAAATAGTTGAAAATCAAGACCGAGTCTACCATATTGTCGGAGATAGTAAGCGACGAGAAAATAGGCTGGATGGGAACAGAGGTTGAGAAAACGTTGGATGACAGTAAATCTATAAGTGAGGATGCGTGCTTGGAGGCATACTAGGCCTAGTCCTCCTTTATCAGGTTTTGTGTACAAAGTTTGTTTTTTAAGGTAGTGTCGTTTGTTTGACCAGACGAAGTCGACAAGCATGTTCTGGAGTTCACTTAGGATATTTTCCGGAGGGGAGAAAACAGCGAGGCAGTGGAAGATTTTTGAAGCAGCCAGCTGATTTGCTATAATAATTTTGCCTTTGAAAGAAAGAGAGGTCGAGATTCGGGCCCAAGAGGAAAGAGTTTTGTTGAGTTTTTCTTTGCATTTAGTCCAGTTTTGTTTAACGTAATTATTGGTATTTCCTAAGTGAACTCCGAGGAAAGGGAGACCCTCGCTATTCCAGGTGAAGTTGAGCGGCTTGTCATTTCGTCCGGTCCACGATCCAGCCCAAAGCACCTGGGATTTTTGAGTATTTAAACGTGTAGCAGAGGCTCGGCCGAAGAGACTGTACGCCTCTTCGACCTTACTGAAACCCGATTCGGAGGTGACGAACACGGACATGTCGTCTGCATACGCCGAGAAAGCGCACGAAAAATCTGTGCCGGGGATGTGAAAATCTAGATTGTTAGGTGTTCGAGCTACAGCGCGAGCACCTATTGTTTTTGTTCGGTTTTTTAGGTGTTCGGGTATGCACCCGAAACACCTATTGTTTTTGTTCGTTTTTTTTTCTTTTCTTCTCCTTCTTCTTCTTCTTCTCCGGATAGACTGTCTACAAAAAAACACATACTTGCAAACTTCACATGAACTTCAAACTTGGCATATACTTAGAACTTAACACGTAGATGAAATATAATTTGTGACGTCATTATTAGGTCATCAGATATCGAATTTCGATCAATCATTCTTTATTAGTTAAAACGTTTTGATTACGTTGCAAATGAAAGATCTACACGGCTTTTTCAACGCTAAAAAAGTGCGCCCTCTGTTGGTGAATGTAAATCAGCTCTGGTCGTGCTCATTATGTATGCATGTAAAAATCATATCGCAACAACCACAACAGGTAAATTGACAGTTTTTGCACCATTGTACAGATTGTTAATTGTCAAAAAATATTTACACAAAGGTGACCCCAATTTGACCTTACTTCCTGTCCAAACCGGAAGTCAAAGTTTAATGTTTAAAAAAATCATATCTCAACAACCACAACAGGTAAATTGACAGTTTTTGCACCATTGTACAGATTGTTAATTGTCAAAAAATATTTACACAAAGGTGACCCCAATTTGACCTTACTTCCTGTCCAAACCGGAAGTCAAAGTTTAATGTTTAAAAAAATCATATCTCCACAACCACAAGAGGTAAATTGATATTTTTTGTATCATTGTATAGATTGTTAATTGTCGAAAAATATTTACACAAAGGTGATCCCAATTTGACCTTACTTCCTGTCCAAACCGGAAGTCAAAGTTTAATATTTTAAAAATTCATATCTCAACAACCACAAGGGGTAAATTCACAATCTTTCCACTATTGTACAGATTGTTAATTGTCAAAAATGTTTACAAAAACATGACCCAATTTGACCTTTACTTACTGTCTAAACCGGAAGTCAAAGTTTAATATTAAAACAAATAATGATGCAAAGTTTCTTTTAAAAACATTCTGACGTCGTCATCACTGCCCTGACAAAACTCGAACACCTATGTGTTTGTATTATCACAAACACTGCCGTCTAGTTTAATTTTGTTCTTAGGTTGTTAAGAAGTGGTTCTATGGCGATAGAATAAAGTAGACCCG
This sequence comes from Zoroaster sp. YZ-2022, assembly GCA_029582265.1. NCBI lineage: Eukaryota > Metazoa > Echinodermata > Asteroidea > Forcipulatida > Zoroasteridae > Zoroaster > Zoroaster sp. YZ-2022. The sequence continues at coordinate 15,322,488 of CM055833.1, read as the reverse complement.
AGAGTGGACATCCCTGACGTATTCCTTTCTCAAAGAGAAAAGGTGCAGTCAGGGAACCGTTTACTTTTACAAGGCTCTCGGCGTCACCATATAAAATTTGCAAACAAGAAATGAAACGGGAACCAAAGCCCATGCCTCTCATGGTATTAAAAAGATAGCCGTGATCAACATTGTCGAAGGCTTTCTTCTGATCAAGGTTGACCACGGCCAGAGGGGTGTCATTAGAATTCGAAAAATGAATAATATCACGAATAAAATTAATATTATCGTTGATCGAGCGTCCATCCAGGAACGCAATAACTTTGATCTACATTGATGACGCTGTCAATGCATTGTTTCAGCCTGTTGGCAAGCAACTTGGCAAAGATTTTATAGTCTGTGTTGAGGAGAGAGACGGGTCGCCAATTAGCAATATTTGCCAGGTCCCCTTTCTTAGGAAGAAGTGTTATGACAGCTCTGCGGAGGGAGCGAGGTAAAGAGCCATTTTCTATGGATGATTGAAGGACAGATAAGAAGTCGTTTTTTAAGATGTGCCAGAAAGAGAGAAAAAATTCAGAGGTGAGGCCGTCAAGGCCTGGTGTTTTGTTTTTGCCAAGTTGCTTAACCGCGAGGTCTAGTTCTTCCTGAGACAGAGGACAATCAAGGTCCTCCGAGTCAGAAAGATCCAGTTTGTTTATGTTATTAAATAATTCATCAAGGGTGCTCTCATCAGTGGGGACTCGGCTATATAGTGTTTTGTAAAAATGGTGAATGTGTGTTTTAATTTCTGAGGGGTCTTCGGAAGTCATTCCAGATTCAAGATGAATTTGAGATATGTTTTTGGAATAAGAATTAGATTTTTCAAGGTTAAAGAAGTAAGTGGAACACGAGTCAGTCTCGTTAATGTGTTTGAAGCGAGTTCTGACGAGAGCACCCTGAGCTTCGATTTTAAGTAGATAATTTAAGTTTTGTCTTTGTTCAGCCAGAGCATCTCTGGTCTTTTGATTTAGGTCTGGCGCAGACTGAATCTCGTCAATTTTGTTATTAATTTCAAGAAAGGCTTTCCGCTTTTCTTGGGCTTTTTTGGAGCCATACATTTGACTGATTGATTTAATATGAATTTTTCCGAAGTCCCACCAAGAGGCGAGACTTGGAAAATCACACTTTTTTTCTCTCCAATCAGTCCAAAAGTGAGTAATAATTTTACAATAATTTAAATCTTCGAGTAAGGAGTTATTGAAATGCCAGTAGGCACTGCCCCTTGGAATGTTAGAAGGAAGTTTAATAATGAGACTGACCGCCGAGTGGTCAGACAAAGAACAAGGAAAGATTTCGGACGAATGAATAGAAGACATAATACTAGTGTTGACATAAAAACGGTCTAATCTTGCTTTAGAAACGCCAGACAATCTGGAGGGGTTGTTTCTAAGCCAGGTGAATGTCTGTTTCAGAGGATTCAGTCTGCGCCAGGCATCACAAAGAGACAATGCATTGACAGCGTCTTTGAGAGCCATGGAAACTTTGTTTCTGCGTTCCGCGGGCGTACACAGACGATCAATGGCCGGATTATCGGTACAATTAAAATCACCTCCGATTATGACGACACCGTCACTGCGGCTGGAACTGTGGTCCCTAAGGGAGTTAATAGCACAAAGGGCAATTTGGTCATTTTGGGGGATAAGAGTATTGTAAATATGATAAGTGGTATTATTGAAGTTGATTTCAGTGTAGAGAATATAGCTTTCAAAAATGGTAACCGAAGAAACGACGTCTATTTTATTATTTTTAATTAGAGTAGTAACTCCTGAGCCACAAGCGGGGCTGGGGGAGCAGTGTGGGGTGTGGGACCACAGGTTCCAGCAGGGACTTTTTTCAGTTAATTTATACGTTTCTTGTAAAAGAACAATGTCAGGGTTGTGGGTAATTTTTTCAATATATACTTGGAGGGAGGCGTTCAGAGTTGAATTTGAACAGCCTCCGGTGTTTAGGGTAAGCAGTGACAGTGTCATCCCTAGCGTAAAAAATTCATGACGAAAGTAAAAAAAGAAGAAAACTTATGTATCTAGGGTTTTGACGAGTTTCAGTATCCTCTGCTGCATGCTTCGTTTGATTTGCGGGTTATTGCGAAGGGGTTTGAGTTGTTTAACCAGCCCAGGGATGTCAGACGTGAATTTTCTGGCAACCTGGACTGGTTTCTTACGCTTCTTTACCGAAGACTGGAATTTGATAAGTTCTGCCTTGGGCAGGGGGCCTTTGGTAGTAGGAAGATGCTCGGTCGGAAGGTCGTCATCCGTTGTCCGAGCATCTTCCCACTGGACGGAGTCAGTGTCGGTGTTGGGGTCTTTCGGGGTCGAAGCCGGGGTGGAAAGAAGGGAAGTCTGGGAGTCTAGGGCTTGGGATAAGGAGGGGGATTCAGTTATTGTGGGGCTTTGCTAGTTTCCTGGGAGGAGAGGGTGATTTGAGGGGTACCAAATTGGGTTTGTCGGGAAGAAAAACTTGGATTGAGGCTTTCCGTTTGGAAATTACCTCGGCAAAGGTACGTGAGGGTGCGGGTGGCGAGCCCCATATGGACACATATTTGGTATTTAGTACAGGTTTGAGGGTGGAAGGTGGGGGAGAGGCAGTGGCGGACCGTCAGGGGGGCTGGGGGGACAGCCGTCCCCCGGCCCGGAGGGGGGGGCCCGGCCCCCCCTCCCCAAAGAATTTGTTTGTTTTTTTTTTTAACATTCTGGTGGAGGGGGGTGGGTGGGGGTGGGGGGGTTGGGGTGGTTGGGGAACCGGGCCCGAGCTGGAACTTACACAAATCAACCGGGCCCTTTCTTTATTTTGAGCTCCCCTGAAAACATGAAGTGTAATCATGACGGGTCTCTCGGAAATCACGTGTGGTTAGGGAATGATGCCTGGGGGGGGGGGGCGACCGTGCGCTCTGCCCCCCGGCCCGGCGGTAACTTGTTCCGCTACTGGGGAGAGGCAGGTGGGGGAGGAAGGTGGGGGGGAGGTAGGCTGGGGTGGGGGGGAGGTAGGCTGGGGTGAGGAAGGGTGGGTGGAAGGATGGGAGGGAGTTGTCCGACCCGTGCCCGCCGGAGACACCCGGACGGGGACCCTTCACCATCCGGCCGGCGCGCGGACGACGCGGCGGTTTGCCCCGCTTCGCCGGAGGCAGCACGCGCCCCGGCCGCACCCCGCGAACCAGACGGGGATCCCTTGGGGCCCGCACCAGGACGCGTGGGCAGCGCGGAAGATGCCACAGCCGCCGGAGAAGCGAGACGTGCGGGCGAGGAGGCAGTAGGGCCGGACGGGGTGGGTTTGGGATTTTTGGGTGGGTGTTTGGGGTCTGACTTTTTCTTGTGTATGAATACCGGTGTTGGATTTAAAGGATTGGAGGATGTGTGGTTGGTGTTATCGTTGTCATCTTTATTTTCCTGTGTGTGTTTTTTGCATGAGCGGCTAATATGTCCAAATTCCCCGCAATTGAAACACCGGACTGACTCCGTGGAAAGAAAAACTCTGTAGTTTACGCCCGAGAAAAAGAAATTAATGTGGTCGGGAGGGGTTATGTTTGGATTGATCAGAACTTGTACCTGCCTTCGGAAGCTCATGATGTGAGAGAGGTTTTTTTGTTTTAGTCCCAGGGGAATGGGCCGAATCTGAGACACTACCTTACAGAAGGAAGATAGGTTGCTGACAAGAACCGTGTTGGGAATTTCAGGGTAGACATTGGACAGAGTAGTGTTCATGCGTTTTGCACGTACGTACGACTGTCATTAAGGTCTTGGCCAATAAAAAGCTCTGCTTTGCTGACTCAGCCCCAAGCTCCAACCCCCTCCGACCGTCGATGTCTATAGAATTTCACAATGAGTCCGGTAGCCGATTGTTCAATTTCATTTCACTCGTGGATTTGCAACAATGGAGATTAACAACACACTGCCTAAGTACTTCAATGGTTGTCTGATCTGACACTAAGAACTATTATGTATCAGTGACGGATCCGAGGGGCGTTTTTGAAACAGTTCCCATAAGGTACAAATCTTGTGGTTTCCGTCCCTTCCAAGCCTCCCACATTACTAAGAACCATGAAAGATAAGATAAAATGTACATGGCCGAGCGGTCTAGCGCACCGAACTCAAGTTCTGGTGTTGCCAGCAGCAGGGTGTGGGTTCAAGCCCCGGTCATGACACTTGTGTCCTTGAGCAAGGTACTTAACCATAATTGCGTCGTCCTTCGGATGGGACATAAAGCCGTAGGTCCCGTGTGTTGTGTAATGCACGTAAAAAAGAATGCGCCTTGAGCACCACTTAGTTGGTGGATACGTGCGCTATATAAGTCCACATATTATTATTATATTATTATCTAATTGTCACTTACAATTTAAACATTTTGTTAATAATATTCATGCATACCCGTACAGAAGGGGGTAGAAAAGTTTGAAATATAGCCTATATTGAAACTGGTGGGATTTTAAGTGGCGGCTTTTTCAATATTTCTTTTTCGATTTTCGTTTTGAAAAAATGAATCTGAATTTCGACTATTGTGGGAATTTGGGGGTGCGTACGCATGCCCGGTACCCCTGCAGGTAGGCCTAAGTTTATTTAAATATATAATAGCACGATTACTTGTTGTCTATTCCGTAGGCCTACGTCTTATTCTTATTCTATTCTCTTCTTCCAGTCGGCCAGTCCTCATAGTCATAATGAATTTGGTATGATGTATATTTTTATCTGCTATTATTAGACGCAGTTTTGTCTAATTGCTATCAGTGTAATTATTATTACGATGCCATCCCAGAAAGGATCAATTATTTTGTTTGTAATTATTTGTAAATTCCCGTTTACGTGTATCTATGTATGTGGAACCTTGAATTTTTCTGAAAATAAAATAAATTATAGTTAAACAGCCTGTAATAATAAAGTCAGATAACAATCAAAAGCATTTTCGTGGTAGCCTATACCTGCCAATATCCCGATTAATTATTTCTCGTACTCTTCTCCTTAACTTGATCGCGTTTCTTCTGAGATAATGCTGAACGATGTCTTCTTCTGGGTTGGAGTTTTGAATAAAGTAATCCACAGCCAGACCCCATTGGTTTCCATGGGCTCTGTATCCCTGACGTCGCTCTGATCATTATTCACAGGTAATCGGACTTGTTTGTGGGCCATGATGAAATGTGTTGGTCTCACAGACGTAGACGTAGACAGGTGTGACACTTCCGCTAATCTAGGATCGGGAGTCTTTTCAAATGATACGTCGTCTATACAAATGTAATATAAAAGACGTACCTAAAGGATCGGGAGTCTTTTCAAATGGTAAGTCGTCTATACAAAGGTAATATAAAAGACGTACCTAAAGGATCGGGAGTCTTTTCAAATGGTACGTCGTCTATACAAATGTAAAGTAAAGGACTCACAACCTTTAGGTACGTCTTTCAGTTTACATAATCATTATGTAATAATAATAATAATAATAATGTGTGGATTTATATAGCGCACGTATCCACCAACTAAGTGGTGCTCAAGGCGCATTATATTATTATCCCTGCTCATAAGGCTCATAAATCATTCCTGAAACCATCTCAGCTCCCTGGGGAGTATACAGCTCAATTGCTGCCATTTCTAGCGCATATAGAACAAACCAACTCTGCCTTCACAGGTACCCATTTAACCCCTGGGTGGAGAGAAGCAATTATGATTAAGTGTCTTGCTCAAGGACACAAGTGTCACGGCCGTGATTCGAACCCACATTATGTTGCTAACACCAGAACTTGAATCCGGTAAGCTAGACCGCTCGGCCACGACACCCCATGTAGATGAGTCAATGCAAATTGCTCTCATCTAGGTTAGTGGACGGTGTCACACCTGTCTACGTCTACGTCTGTGAGACCAACACATTTCGCCATGGCCCACAAACAAGTCCGATTACCTGTAAATAATGAAGAGCGACGTCTGATATTAGAGGGATACAGAGCCCATGGAAACCAATAGGGCCTGGTTGTGAATTACGTTATCCAAAACTCCAACCCAGAAGAAGACATTGTGCAGAATTACCTTAGAAGAAACGAGGTCCAGTTAAGGAGAAGAGTACGGGAAATGATTAATCGGGATATTGGCAGGTATAGGCTACCACGCAAATGTTTGTGATTTCTATCTGACTTTTATTACAGCTGTTTAATTATAATTCATTTTTATTTTCAGGAACAAAATCAAGGTTCCACACAGATAGATACACATAAACAGGAATATACCAATAATTACAAACAAAATTGTTGATCCTTTCTGGGATGGCACAGTAATAATAATTATAGGTAATAATAATAAGGGAATAACATTGTGAGGACCCGGTCTTCACTGCCTGATAATGACCGGCTTGGGGGCTGGCCGCTGTCAACGGACCGAGCCCGCAGCCCCCATGCCGGTCATTCCTACCACCCCACCACCTCACCACCCCCTGCCCGAGAAAGAATCAATTCAATTAATCCAATCCGATCCAACTCTCCCAAGAAAAAGAAAAGAAAAAAAACAAGACAGGAAAACGTGTGTGGCAAGCAAAAAAAATATGACGCCACCATCACCAGAAAGAGTCCTAACCTCTGAGCCGCAGACAACTCAATGAAGTTGGCATTGTCTTCTTGACGACCTTCGTTGCAAATGAACGGAGTGAAAGAAATCGAACAATGGCAGACGGGACTCATTGTGAAATTCTATAGACGTCGACGGTCGGAGGGGGTTGGAGCTTGGGGCGGAGTCAGCAAAGCAGAGCTTTTCATTGGCCAAGACCTTAATGACAGTCGTACGTACGTGCAAAACGCACGAACACTAGTAAGACGGGTAGTGGGGCGGACAAGAGGGATCAGCTCGAGAAAGGAGTCGCCGTATTCGAGACCGCGTTCTACGGTGTCGACGACTGCCTCTCTCGAGCTGAGATAGACGGCAATTCGGCCATTAGATATGCGTGATGCTGAAAGAACGTTTTGTGCAGGGAAATTGTTGGTGAAAGCATCAATGTATGCTTGGACGGAAACATTGTCAGCAGCCTTAAAGCACACTCCATTGTTCCTGGTGACGTTCTTAAAGGGCTCGTCACCAGGAACAATGCGTTTGTTCGGGTCAGCCTTACTAACGCTTGGCTGACCCTGAATGGATTGGTTCGCTTGACTGGCCATAGTGGCCAGCCAGAGCATAAAAATTACGTACAAAATTAAGGAAGAAATGATCAAAAAATACACAAAATAACAAAACCTGACAAAATGAGGATAGTCTAGTATAATCTATAAAGTATACCGAGACGGACAGTATAAAAACTGTGACCGTCCAAGGTCTAAAATCTACAAAATTCGCTGTTTTTCCGGCGAGCAAAGTAACATTGAATTAACATTTGTATGTAACGTTAAAGTAACGTTAAGGGCAAACGTTAATAAAACGTTTCAACATTCATGTGTTGTCATAGCATTTCACAATGATTTTTATTTTTACAACAAACATGACCTAGATACACTTTTACAAGCACATAACTGTCCAGTAAATCATACATTTCACTGTGATGATGTTCCTGTGCTAACGTTGATTTAACGTAAAATCGATGAGAAAAGTAACGTTGAATTAACGTTTGTATGTAACGTTAAAGAAACATTAAGGGCAAAAGTTAATAAAACGTTTCAACATTCATGTGTTATCTGGGCATCTCTTAATATTTGTATCTAGTAATAGGTTAAAGTAACTAAACACACACACACATTTCCAGTCCCCCCAGGTTCCCCCACGAATAATCCCGATAGTGCCCCAAAAAAGAAAAGAAAAGGGGAAAAACCCATACCCTGGCGCCCCCCCCCCCCCCACTGAAAAGCAGTGCCCCCCCCCCCCCCCGCCAGCCACTGAAAAACTCCTGGCTACGCCGCTGTTCAATGTTCACCTGCTAATGTTGATTGTAATAATGTTGAACGCAATATCAATGAGCAAAGTAAAGTTGAATTAACGTTGAAATGAATGTCCTGTTTTGAATTTCAACGTTGTTTCAATTCGTCCCAAAGTAACGTAACAGGCCTAAACCCTAATTAATCAATAAGAGCTCAGAAATATCGGAGTGTACCATGCCAGCTGGTCCGTTATTCCATATGGTTATTCATTGTGCCAAGGTTTAGCCATGGGCCAAACAAATGCATGCGCCATCCCGGATGCGACAAAACACTAAACAAAATGTTCTATTGGCACGGAGGTAGAATTCGGTATCACCTATACATGGAAGGCGAGCGTTCTGAGCATTCGACTACCATGTCACTCGAATTTGTCGCTAAATTAATATAATAACCCTTTTTAAATTAGCTTAATAAGATAAATAATGTGCTTTACTCTCTGGATAGTACACATCACGCATGAAAAAACAGTGCGAAGTAGCGAAGCCACGAGCGCCTTCACTCATTCTGCTTATCAATTAGTCATAATGTATCCATGTATTATAAATATCTAATTAAAATGTATTTGTCTTGGCAAGCACTAACTAAAAGCTACATTTGGTTGGAGTATGTTTGTTTATAGATGATTGTGTTGGTCCAATGTAATTCTAGTCTTGGAACTGCAATTACACCAGACACAAGTATGCTTTATATAAACAAATTAGGTGACTTTTTTCATTTGGAGTGTACGTACTGTGAAGCCCATAGGATATATAACATAAAATGAAGAAATGTACAATACGTTTTAAGGTATTTTGCCTTATTTAATATTCCATTGTCAGTGTAAACTTTATGAACACGTTTTACTTTTTTGCGTTTAATTTTCAACGGTCTAATAGCGGTCTAAAGTGGAGTCTATTTTTATATCAAAAAACGTGTTTATGTTGATTAGCAAAAACACGAAGACACGTGAAGGCCAAAAAAATTCCGGTTTCTGGTCATCGATCGGCTTCAAAATCTGTGCAGTGCCCTATTTTTATTTTTATTTTATTATTTATTAATTTTTTTATTTTTTGACAACAGGGAAATACGTGATACACTAGTACACACCAAATTTCCCATATACAAAGTATGGTGGATAAGAGATAGAGGCCTCACAAATCGGGCAAACGTTCATACACCAATGCAAAATTCCAATCGATCGAAAAAAAAAATTGCTGTAATTGGACATCGTTTCATAGCACACAAAAAATAAATAAATTAAAAAAAACATAATAATAATAATAAAATAAAAATGCCAACGCGCGGGAAACACTTTAACCCTCCGAGCCGCAATACACCACAAGGGCCACAAGCGGAATAAGGGGAGACTCCGGAAGGCACTTTTAATTACGCGTAATTACACTACGCGATCCGTTTTCTAACGAACTAATACACTACCCAATCCTTACCCAATCCTTTCCTAACCCTTCACTGACAGTCTAAATTTATGAATGGAGGTCTCCTAGACACTCCTACATTAGGATGATTGATAGTTAGGGTTGTGAAGGTCAGCCAGCTGACCTTTCTTGGCAGCGAGTAGATTTGTACATGAGTGAACGGTGCTTAGATTTGTACACGCGTGAACGGAGCTTAGATTTGTACACAAAACACATTGTGCACAAACGAATAGGCAGATTTCCCACGGTCGGGGGTGACCTTTGCTGAGCTCGATGTTAAAGGTTACTATAGTATGTCAATCTAGAAGGTTCCATTGAGTATATCATGTAGTTTCAGCGTAATTGGCCCAACGGTGTTTGAGTAATTAAACAAAAGGTCAAAAAGTGCCTTCCGGAACCACCTATTCGCTGCTCGCAGGGCTCTGGCTGGTTGCCCAGATTTCCCACGGTCGGGGGTGACCTTTGCTGAGCTCGATGTTAAAGGTTACTATAGTATGTCAATCTAGAAGGTTCCATTGAGGATATCATGTAGTTTCAGCGTAATTGGCCCAACGGTGTTTGAGTAATTAAACAAAAGGTCAAAAAGTGCCTTCCGGAATCACCTATTCCCTGCTCGCAGGGTTAAGAATACCAAAACATCTTTATTTAAAAGGGGGTGGGGTATTTATTAATTTATACAAATTAAGACACTTTAATTATTTTGTCTTTACAATGAGGGTCAGTGCTTTCCATTTCTGTCTCCTGGGCCTTTCGTATTATTAGTGCCAGCTCCCCAAGCCTTCCAAGGGCGCTGTTTACAGCTGGTGAATTCTTCGTATTTATAATCTGAGAAGCGCCCTCCTATTGTGTCTTTAAGGTTGGAACACAAACCATTTCTCTGTGAACATGATTTACACTTGACTGTTTGGCGTTCCATGCATGCATGATTTCACTCCCTATAAATAATCCGAACACAACGTTTTAAAAAGTATACTCGCTGTGCTTGTAGGCGAATACATCCTACTATAATGGTTACCGTCGGCGTCTTTGTGATTGTCACTTATCATCAAGGTGACCCAGGTTCCTCACTGTTCAAGTTCAATCAAGAAGACCTAAAAACTCAAAACAAATACAAGCATAGACTCGATTGGCATCCGCATATACACGCAGAGGGAAATGTACAAAACGACTTGGTGAAGTTTAGGTTATCTTAATAAGGTAGCGAGGTGCTCTTTGACCCGTCTCGCTAAGAATACACTATAAGAGGCTGAATAGCTACAGCGCGTGTACTGAAACTATACAGCAATATTCCGTTCACGCCTCAATCAAGAAGGAACTGCCTTTGTGTATGTGCATTGATTGTACAGCTGATGAGTTAAAGGTTAAAGTGAATCGTGTCAGCGCTGGTGGGTCAGTATCCTTGTATAGCCTGCTAATAATATTATGGCAGTTGGAGAACATTTGGAGAATCACTCCTGGTTTCACTGCTCTTTCTCTGGCCTCTTTAAATTGTTTATTTTCTTGGCTGTAATAGTGATAGGAACAGTGTTTTACCATGGCAGATACAGTGTGTCAACGTGGACTTACAAATCAGGTTAGTCTAAACATAGTCCAAACCATGGATGAAGTAAGTAATAATGCTGTATAGTATTGAAACAATCAGCAAGCATAGAGATAGACCATGGAATCAGGAGACAGAAATAGATTTCTACCTCCATGATACAAAATGATACAAGGTTAGTCTAAACATAACCGGTGGGCCAAATTAGTTGATATTGGTGTCTTTGGAAAGGTAATATAATAAGGCATCCAAATTTGCAAATATTTTTATGTAGGAGCAATTTATGACATTTTGACCTTTTGACCTTTATTTTTATGACATTTTGACCTTTATTTTTATGACATTTTGACCTTTATTTCTATGACATTTTGACCTTTATTATTATGACATGTTGACCTTTATTTTTATGACATTTTGACCTTTATTTTGACCTTGAATTTAACCTTGTGGATCACGTGACCATGAGATGAACTTGGGTGAAAATTATACCCCAACATGTTTTCTACAAAATATCAAAAAAAATTGAGGTATAATATTTTTGTTTGCTTTCCAGCTCTTCTCAAAGTATACACCATGTACTTGATGCAAAAATATGACATTCCTATCCAAAAATATGTATACATAACAGATACACATGTTCGTGTACATGTGTATGTGCATGTATTATTTAAATCTATGTATAAGATCAAGTTTCTACCATGTAGTCTTTATTACAGCCTGATTGAGAATAAATTAACTACTTTTAAAGTGCATTAGCAATCTTAATGATCCTTCAGTAGTCTAAAGATTAATCATTTAAATGTACCATGTTTTCAATTATCAACTTGAACAATGATTCAGTCTGGGCACACTCTTGAAATCCTCGCTGCATCTATTTCTGAGATGTCGGAGATGGAGGGTTGATCTTCTGTAACCCAGCATTTGTCTGTTTGCGATGGCCAATTGAATTGCTTGGCTGCATGCAATTGATGTGGTAGTCACCAAACTCCTCAGAAATTTCGTCCACCATACCAATCTATGGAAAAGCCGTAATAAAGACAGCAGACAAAGTTTTGTTCCTTTATTTCCAATTGCAATGTTGGTTCAGGTCCTGATCCTGCATTATTACTCTTTGAAATAGATACTAAATCTGGAGCGTCGGCTTGGTCACTCTACTTGTACACATGAAGTGTACATGTCGATTTGGAGACTGGAACGATCGAACCTGTGGTAATACAGTGTCCCCTTCACAGTTTTCGCCATGTCAAACCTGTCCTTCAAGTCTGAAGCCAATATAGTCACATCCTCTGGTGTCACATTGAAAAAAAAAATTGATACTAGGGATGTTCACCTTACATAAATCAGTAATTGCATCCGATGTCAGAATCTGATCAATATGGGCGCTGCAGGCTATCCTTGGTGACAAGTCTCTTCACAGTCCCTCCTATCCCATCACAGGCACTCTTGCCATGTGATGTGGCGAAGAAGTTCCATTCTGCTGCCAACCCCAAATCCTCCTCATGGTGACACAGGTTTATAAAGGTTCTTGTTTTTGTATTGCCCTGCACAACCATCAGTGAAGTAGTGGATTTTTGATAGATGGAAACTCACTCTCTAGGTGTTGAATGACCACTTTCAAGAAAGCAAAGACTGTCGCTGTAGTGTGATCGTTTCAGTCACTAACAACAAAAATGTTCTGATGTTCTAGAACCATGTTTATTTCTTCGGTAGGCAACAAATGGATGTAGGGTGGCTTGCTTGTTTTCCCAATGAAAGCTTTGAATTTCATCCTGAAAATCACCCTGGACTATCATTTCTTCGAAAGGAATCATGGTCCAGTGTTTTCATGTACTTTGGGATTTTGCTGTGAAACTATGTCAGGTCAGTTTTTCCACCTGAAATCAATGAAATCTTCCTTTGGTTCAACAATGGTGACCAATTTTGTTCGGTCTGTGCTAGCCCACTGCTTATAAGTGATCTCTTCAGTATCACTAAGCTCATCACACTGGCTGAGGTACCATAGTCAATAAGACCCTGACACCCGGGGCACTCGTTCCATTGGCACATCATGCATGATTCACTTTCATCAGACCATACACAGTTCATGGACATCGCACTTTAAAGATTGACTACAACGGAATAATGATAAGTGCTGTGTTGCTGTTTTCGTTCGAGAAATGTGTAATGATTACTAACATATTATTATTATTCAATAAAACTTGTTCCTTCATGCAAAAAAAAATCAATTTGATCGGCGTTCTACGACCCAGAAAAGCCCAGTTTCACCAAAAGCCCTCAACTCATGAATAATTCATACTTCGTGTGTGACGTAGCACCCATGACGCTTTGTTACCCTCACGCACAACAGTCGATCGTGTGTACTGTAAGTATTTACCATACATGCAATGCGGAACAACAGCGGACAAGCGACATCTTCTAGACCGAAAAACAGCGAAAATGTCCGATAGCAGCGAATATTGGGAAGATCACAGTATAGATGAGGAAGAGGAGTTTCATATAGGCACTTCTGAGGATAGTGATGTCAGCTCTAGCGATGAGGGGAGCTCCCCAGACGAGAGAGAAGGCGAAGACGATGACGAAGAAGTCGAAGTACGTGGCGCTGAACCATACCGGTTCGAGCCACTTGCGGCGCCTGCAGTTGACCAGCCCGGTGACGGTGATCGTCAGGCCGAAGACGACGAACCAAATCCTGATGATAGACGGCTAAACACAGACTGGTAAGCCCACAAAATGATTCATGAATGAAATACTGAATTATGCTTCGTTTGATCAATTCGTTTCTGCTGTACAAAAATAGTTGTAGGCTATACTTGACAAAAACATGAACGAACATGATGGAGACCCAAGGTACATAATGTAGTAGTACATGTACATGTGTACAATACATGTACAGTGGAAATTTGGGGTTAATTACTATGTCTTGCGTTTTATGATTTGTTGGCAATATTAGCCAGTATTTATGAAGACATGATGGGAAAGTAATCACTGCTCAAAATTCAAATAAAATCATGATCTTTTACCATCATGCTTTAAGCATAATTGACATTTAGTCTTTCCCTTCAAATCAAAGGTTGTAGCCCCCTGCACAATAAAAATGTTTGATGTGCCCATGGAAAAATGTATTCCTTCGTGATGTACCTGTCCTTGATCAGTTCATGGGGGATGTATTTCAAGATCAATTTTTAAGTAGTGCAACCCCAATGACAAAGTTACTAAAATTATATTTTCCAAACTTGTTTTTTTTTGTAATAGGTGTTCGTGTGGACATTGTGTTCTTCAGCCTTTGCTCGCAAACTGTATATGTTGCAAAGAAGTTGAGAAGACAGAGAACATGATGCGGCAGCTGGACATCAACGTGGATGATCCCAACCATGCCTTACCATCCATGATTGGTTTGATGCGATGTGCCTCCACCCAGGAGTGCTTGCAACAGCGTATCTCAGTACAGAGCATACTATGGCAGAGATGCAGTTGAAGGAACGCTTGACCAGTAAGTGATTTGAGTGTTGACTGAATGTACAAAGCCAATGTACCATCAATTTCAATTAATATTTTAGAGCAATGTCAGTTTTGAATGATCTGCATATCAAGCAGATTACTTTTGATTGACCAGAATGAGCACCGGTGTTTACTTCAGAGTAACCGCACACAACTGAATATGACCTTGGTTGACCCACGTGCATCTATATCTTATTGTACATGCATTACACGTATGTAATTGTTTACTTTTGATCATGATTGCCTTTTGGTATGGTTATAGTTTTATAGCATTTCAGTTTCACATGGTGTTAACGTAAACAATATCGATACTCCACTATGCAAATCACAAATCTTATGTTTATAATTTTGTCTGATTTTTTGTTTTGTTTTGTTTTACAGAAAATATCGCCATGTTGCATATCGGCAAGTGGTGAGGTGCTGTTGGGGTTATCTTGGCCGTTTCAACCGGGTGCCACTGCCATCATGTGTAATGGACGCAATCCGCAGGACGTTCCCAAACCCTGATGGACAGTACAAAGGATTTTCGTATCCACCACTGGATTAGGCCGATTTGCTTTGTTTTATTTTTTAAATTGGTAACATTCTTCCCTAGTTATAATGATCTGGAGGGAGTTACAAATTATTTTGTGCGTTCATAAACCATGATCAATGGCAGAATCAATTACGTGTGTCGTGCATTTTGTGTCTGTTCGGGGAGAAGTTGATTAATTTAGCACTAATGTGAAATAAACTTGTTTTATGTTGCCAACAATACACTATGGTAAAAACATTACAAATTCGGTATGGCAGAAAGATGCCAAGAACTGAAAATTTTACAAGACCTTAGTACTTTCGAATAAATGACAAGACAAAATATGTATGTATTTGCAACCAACAATTGAGTTTATTTTGAGGTTAAAATATCAAAATTAAAAAGTTGCCTCTTGATGACGAAAACAACTTAATCAAAATCCTGTACATACTTGTTTGGAACTTGGCCATTGTTCTGTTAAACCGAACTGGAAATCCTTTGAAATTCGTTTCACACTTGCTGCTCTTTTCCCAGGAAAAACTTACAATCAGCATAACTCTACTGCTGAGCAGGTTCAGATTTTCTTGGATTAAAGCTAATTCAATTAGGTTTTTTGGCTTTGCATCACAAAAGGGAGAAGTGTGACAAAGACTAATATTGTAAATCTCATGTTGGTAAATCTCATGTACTTCTGCCTATAAAACTTAAAACTTGTTCTGAGTGTACAGTGGCAATAAATTGTAAAATACAAGAATAGAATAACAATAAATGTGTACAGGCCATGTCATTCTGTCTTCAATCAAATATTAATAAAAAATATAAAAGACATGTATATAGCATCAAATCCATTTGAATAAAATGCTCCCAGGCCCTGTAAATATAATAAAATAACCTAAAGTAACAATAGCAAAGATTATAAAAGATTAAATACATGGGAGCCAGATAAAG
Organism: Zoroaster sp. YZ-2022; assembly: GCA_029582265.1. Classification (NCBI taxonomy): domain Eukaryota; kingdom Metazoa; phylum Echinodermata; class Asteroidea; order Forcipulatida; family Zoroasteridae; genus Zoroaster; species Zoroaster sp. YZ-2022. The sequence goes on along the minus strand of CM055833.1, from coordinate 15,306,688 downwards.
TGATAAAAACAGGCAAATATCAGCAGGGGCGGATCCAGGAATTTTGGCATGAAGGTGAAATCCTTTCGTGTATTATTCACGAACTTCACCCATTCCTTTGATATCGCAGGATCCCGCGGAAATTGAAAAAAATGAGTCTCTGGATTCTTAATACTATTTCTAGTGCATCCACCAACAACACATGAAGTCGGCATTATATAACTGTTACACAACAACGTCGAAAAAAAGCTTCATAAAAACGTCATGCCTCTGCTGACGCATGAAAACGCATGTATAATATACACGGAAGTAACATGGCGTATTCTGTTTACTCTTGGGTGCTCATGGGTTATACGTCATCCCTTTTCGCTGGTTTACAAGTCCGCTGGTACTATATCGTGGATTTCATAGTGGATTTTCAATGGGTCTTTGTCGGGAACCAGTGCAGGGCGGGAAATTTCAAAAATCGAAGAAGCGGGGTCTAATTTTTTCGGTCAAATTGCAACAAAATTATAAAGAGAAAAACATGACCACAACAATAAATTGTTACCTGAACACAACATAAACAAGGTTCGATAGTCAATTTAATGTGAGAGTTCTCGTTGTAGTCCATCTTTAAACAAGATTCCACCATCAATTTTAGGATTTGGTGGTACTTGCATACATAAACAGAATGTGTCCCAGAGGCCCCAGCAAAAACACGCCACTTTGGTCGCAGGGCAGCAAATGAAGAAAATCTAACTTTCTTATCAGGGTAAGATTCACTCTGGCAGCGTGTAATTCGTTCAAATTGGAGAGCACTAGACGTTTCTGATGCTTAACAGACTCGCCTTTTCTGTCTCGAACCGTCACAGTTTCTTTCATCCTATGACAAATACGACTATTTTCATCCATTTCATAAAATTTGGCTATTTCAGTTTTCATATCTAGAGACAAGGCTTTTCCCTTATTTCTATCACATTGTCCAAGTATTCCCTTCTCTTTTTTCACAGCACGACTTTTCTTGACCAAATAATCAGAAGCGCTGAATTCCTGCATTGCCCTTGCTATCGTAATATGGGGACAAAGTTAATATCTGAACACGTTCAGCGTAATAATTTCAGATCCTGATTTTTTCCTTCAATACCTCCATCATTAAACTATACAATTCTGTTTCCTTGTCGGATTCTGATCCTTCCAGGGACACACTGTATGTTACCTCAAGCTTTCTTTTCAGTTTCTTTGTTGCAGACTCCAACTTTTGCTTTCCTTTGGCTTTCCTACTGGATGGTGCTAATTTTTCTGTTTTTACTGGCGTTTCATCTAGGCTGACCAATGCAGTGTTTACATCCACAAAACAACTGTCCTTTTCAGGAGAAGTGATACATGCAGCATTATCATCCATTTGCCCTACTTCCACATCAGCTGTGTCTGTACATGTCAGGGTTTCAGCGGGATGGCCACTTTCTCTAAGTTTTATGAAACAGGCAGGTCATTCTACGTCAAATCACACACTTTCCGAGGTCAATCTCACTGATTTTCTTTACTTTCTAGGTTTGTTTAGTTGTATGAGGAAATTCCAAAATTGAAATTTGAGCGTCTTTGGTCACGTGGTTTGTGAGTTACAGGTCGTTGAACTTTTTACCTTTCTTTTGACCTCTACAACTTTGGAAATCTGTAACTCCGGTTAAGAATATCGTAAGAAAGTGATTTTTATGTTAAATTTAGATTTTTTTTTTAAATAAACAAGTGGTCAAGCAAAGTGTACTTTGACGCAGGCCGCAAAATTAAAATTCATGAAATTCTGTCAAAGGCCCAAAGTATACTCATTGTGTATACCAAATATAAAAATGGGCTCTCAAGTAATTAAGATAGGTTGTACTTTTAAAGATGGGTAGGGCACTCCAATGCTGATATACAGTGTACATTATGTATGCATATATGTATAGTACATAGGTATACTGTACATGATGTACATTGTATTACTGATTGTATGTATCATTTGATGTATAGCTACACTCAGCAGTGTGACTGGGGTTGGTTCAGCAGTGTGAGTAGGGGACCGATGATTTACTTGGGGGAGTGGGGGGGGGGGACAGAGGGACAGACCTTGATCGAGGGGGGTCATGCAGTGTGTACACTTCCATAAATTACTTAAATAATTATTTTACTTCTATTGTACATTTTCCAAATAGTTTTTTCTCAATATAACTCGGTACATGTATGTACCCTGAGGAATAATATGGTAAACACAAAACACCTTAAAACACAGAATTCTACCATAAATGTGGAAATACAGACCATGCAAGGACATGATTCAAATGTAGTTCACTGTAAACTTTTTCTATTCCGAAGTATTCACTCCAATGCATAATTAGCTGCAAGTGAATCTTTTTTGGAAGGATGTACATGTAGGTCTTCCCTATTGCCGTCAATGGGGTGGCTGATGTCAACACATCAAAAGCATCAATTTCAAAGATGTCTTGATTAACTGGATAATAGAATGATGGAGCAGGGCCATGTGGGTGCCAGAGGTTTACCTTAACAAGTCAGCTTTGTAGCTTGGTTCCAAGAACACAACCTAACCACCAAAAGCCATCATACTCTGCTGTGTTATAGCCACTAATGTCTTTTTACATAGGATATTTTTACAGTAGTGTAACACCTGTGGTTACATTCTTGTCGGATGGTATGGCTAGTGGCTACTACAGAATTCACAGACCTCAACACATTCTTTTGACACTGATTTGTTGGCATGTATTTTTTGAGTTCCTGGGATAGTGTGTGTGCATTTTCAAAGCGATATTTCAAGAGATTTCCATGCTACTCAGTTGTTGTGAAGCAAACATGCATTCCTTTAATTTATTTGCGTGCAAACTCGTACAGTTGTCGAGGTGTGATTATTTGACTGTCATAAGGCTGGCTTTGAAGGCTTTGCTCTCGAGACAAGAAGTTTTAGGGTACATGAAACACCATCACATGCTGTTTTCCCATGAGAAGTTGCGAAGACTTGCCACTCTGCTGGAACTCGGAAATCAGAAACAGGGGGACCTACATGTACACTCTTCCCCAAAAATTTACTTCAGAACAGAAAAGGCTTACAGTGAACCATGAGTGAACTGCATGTAATGTACATTTGTGACATGTCCTTGCATGGTCTGCATATGTACACTTCTATGGTAGAATTCTGTGTTTTAAGGTGTTTTGTGTTTACCATGTTATTCTTTAGGGTACATACCGAGTTATATTGAGAAAAAAAATACTTGGAAAATAATGGTAGCGTACTTGATCACAGATATCCCAGAATCACTCAGTACAATAGAAGTACATGTAAAGTAATTTTTTAAGTTATTAAGGAAGTGTACACACTGCATGACCACCCCCTCCTCCCCACCCCCTGGAGTGATTTGTGCTCCCACTCCCCCAAGTAAATCTTCGTTCCCCAAGTAAATCTTCGTTTCCCTACTCACACTGCTGAACCAACCCCAGTCACACTGCTGAGTGTAGCTATACATCAAGTGATGCATACAATCAGTAATACAATGTACATCATGTACAGTATACCTATGTACTATGCATACATAATGTACACTGTACATCAGCGTTGGAGTGCCCTGCCCATCTTTAAAAGTACACCCTACCTTAATTACTTAAGAGCCCATTTTTATATTTGGTATACACAATGAGCATACTTTGGGCCTTTGTTTGACAGAATTTCATGGCCCGCGCGGGGTCAAAGGTCAAAGTACACTTTGCTTGACCACTTGCTTATTTTTAAAAAATAATTGTTTCCAAATTGCAAAGTGGATAATTTGTGATTATAAGAACTTTCATTTAACATAAAAAATCACTTTCTTACGATATTCTTAACCGGAGTTACAGATTTCCAAAGTTGTAGAGGTCAAACGAAAGGTAAAAAGTTCAACGACCTGTAACTCACAAACCACATGACCAAAAACGCTCAAATTTCAGTTTTGGAGTTTTCTCATACAACTAAACAAACCTAGAATGTAAAATAAATCCGTGAGAATGACCTCGGAAAGTGTGTGATTTGACATGGAATGACTCGGGCACAACACTTCACACCAGGTACAACCGCCTCTGGAGGATTTCTCAAATTTTCAAAGGTATCCAAGCTAATAACAGAAAGGGTTTTAGTTCTTGGTTTATTTGGATGGGAGTTGAATAGATCGCAGCATTTTTTCTTCATGGTTAAGAACTTTGTAAGTATCTCTTGTTCATGGTGTGCGCAAATTGTCTTGATCCTGGTTCTTTCAAGCCTGGTACGTAACATCAACAACTTGAAATCATCCTGGCTCGTGACTGTGCACACTGTCTGTTTCTTTGTATGATGTAACTGATTACAGGGCTTACTGTCAGAATGAAAGCTACATTATCCCTGTACACTAAGAAATGTCTGGCATTAAGATCATACCTAACTGTCACAAGGTCCACCATGATTGCGACAAAGTGAAAGCGATACAGCTAAAAGGCACCCCAGGGAAAATGAACACACCAACAAATGAAACAGAGGAATACAAAGAGATAAATTTGACGTCAGGTCCCCGTTTGCTTCCAACCAGACCCCAAAGCCCAGAAAATTATAAAGAGAAACCGGCCTTACATGTTTCGGCGACTTAGCAGCTTGGCCCCAGTCTCGGCAATCTCAAATGGGATGTCCTCCAAACCATCGGCTAACAGAGCCGGTATACCCAGAAAACGGCTGATCAGGCCGGCATTAGTGGAGCTCAGATCCGTACCCCGGGGTGGGGTCTCAGGCAAAGGTCTTGGTGCCCAAAGTCATCGAGCCGGTGGTCAAGCTGCTAAGTGTTTCCCAAACCCCTTTACTTTTCTTTAAATACTACACAATAATGAATATTCATTTATCCCATCAATTTAAATAAATCTCGTTCCAGACGGTACATGTTAAATCATGCGGGGAAGACCTTGCATTCCGAGGCTGGAATTTCACTGTGTCGTGTATCGTGTGTCGTGTGTCGAGTGTCGAGTGTCGAGTGTCGTGGGTCGTGGGGCGTGTGTTGTTGTTGGTGTTGTTGGTGTTGTTGGTGTTGTTGGTGTTGTTGGTGGTTTGGTGGTGTTGGTGATGATGTTGGTGTTGTTGGTGTTGTTGGTGGTGGTGGTGGTGTTGTTGGTGGTGGTGTTGGGGTTGGTGTTGGTGTTGGTGTTGGTGTTGATGTTGGTGATGTTGGTGTTGGTGTTGGTGTTTTTGGTGGTGTTGTTGGTGTTGTTGGTGGTGGTGTTGGTATTTTTGGTGGTGTTGTTGGTGGTGGTGTTGGTGTTAGTGTTGGTGTTGTTGGTGGTGTTGTTGGTGGTGGTGTTGGTGTTGTTGGTGGTGTTGTTGGTGGTGTTGTTGGTGTTGTTGGTGGTGTTGTTGGTGTTGGTGTTGGTGTTGGGGTTGGTGTTGGGGTTGGTGTTGGTGATGTTATTGGTGATGTTGGTGTTGGTGTTGGTGTTTTGGTGGTGTTGTTGGTGGTGGTGTTGGTGTTAGTGTTGGTGTTGTTGGTGGTGTTGTTGGTGGTGGTGTTGGTGTTGTTGGTGGTGTTGTTGGTGGTGGTGTTGTTGGTGGTGTTGTTGGTGGTGTTGTTGGTGGTGTTGTTGGTGTTGTTGGTGTTGGTGTTGTTGTTGGTGTTGTTGTTGTCGGTGTTGTCGTCGTTGTCGTCGTTGTCGTCGTCGTTGTCGTCGTTGTCGTCGTTTTCGAATCATCCCTAAATTGAACAGTTTTAATAAATTGTATGGCATAAAGTGTATTTAATTGACTTAATTTATTTCCTATTGTTATTTTATCAGTTGATATGAATAAAAAAGAATTTTAAGTTTGTTTTGTGTCTTGAGTGGATTTTTTTATTTTAATTTAATTTTAAAAAATGTTAAAAATTTTGCACGACGTGAGGTGGCGCTGTTCCTGACGTACTCTTGGGCAGGGAGCCTTGTACGCTAGGCTGGTGCCCAGAAGCGGTACATGTGATGTACATAATATACAATCACTTCCAACTAGATTCCCCGAGAGAGCAAAGCAAACAAGGTTTTCATCGTTTGCTAGCGTGCCTTTTTAACCCATTATTGTTGGCCATCATTGTTGCCACTAGGTAATAAAACAGTCATGAACTGCTAGCAACGTGCGTACACACGACTTATGCAATAAACATGTACTTTTGTAAAACTTAGCTTTGCATGGTGAAGAGGATAAGTAAAGACTGTTGACATTAAAAACTTTGTGAAACTTCAATAATAATGCAAGGGACAACTGCCACTCGAAACCGCAGCTTATAAACGACTTATAACAAACAAACAATTCAGTGCTTAGAAACGCGATACATTTGCAGTCGGCAAACCCATAGCTCAATGTTTGCCGACTGAAAGTTTATTCTGGAATGACCCTATATTAAAATTAATGTTTGACTTACTATTATATAGAAAGGCTTTGCTTCTGAATTAATTTTGTAGTTAAGAAAATGCATAAAAGATCTATTAAAAAACTATATCATTTGAATGGATCAACCACAACCATTTTTTTACCGTAGTCAAATTGGCTTCCACACTCCTCGCCCCCTCCCCGATTATGCCTTCGCAATTGTCCTGTACTCCCAGTCTGCATATCTCCTTAAGTTTAGTTTGTAGCTTGTTATGACAAACAGTTTGTAACCGTACCAGTGCATTGTTCGTGGCTCCATACAGTATTAGACCCACATGCAAGTAACGAGAATGTGTTGTGGGCCCATTGTACGTATGGTTGTCATGTCTTTTTGGAGGTTTGTGTTGAATAACTTTAATCCTCCATTCTCCATTTTACAGATATTTCTGATGTTATGACCCGGCCGAACAAATCCAAAACATGGACGAGGTTATCGGTCAGTTCTGTCGTACAAAGACTTACTGCTGGACAACAATATGAGCTCCATCCACCCATCCAACAAGAATTGGCTGAAGATGATTGGTTGAAGGTAAACATAATATGGAGTTATTATACAAAATGGCTAGACATGGCCTGGAAGCCAAATCATAGTTAGAGCAATGCATGTGTAAAGGAATGTAGATTGTTTCAGCGGTTGTACGTCTTGAAAATATATACATGATGCCTGTAGTATTATATCCTATCCTAGGATTAAAAACTAATTATCAGCTAGTCTTGGTACAAGACACGGCGCTACTACAGTGAAGTGATTTAGTAATGATGTTCTCTTACATTTTGGCCGTAATTTTGTTTTAACAATATGCCTTTCTTAAGTACAGTATAAAATGTTGTTATAAATTAATATATCACTAAATTAATATATTTCTGCTTGATTTCAGGAGCATATCAAAGCAAACAGGAAATTTACTGAGACAGAGACATTTAAACCGAAACAACTAATCCGTGATCACATAACAACAGTACAACCAAAGGCTACATACAGTACCAGTCCGTTCCCTCAAACCAACACATCTCTCTCTGGGGTGGGCATTAAATGTGATCAATCATGCAGTTGGTGGCGTAAGCAAGACATCCGACAACGTCGTGTCCAGGATATGTGCTCCGACATAAAGCACAAACCCATCAGTCCTGTAGTAGAGTTCAACCTCAGCCCGGGAACTTTGCAGTCTCTTTCGCATCTTTTAGTCCTGGATTCACACAAACTTATATACTGCTATATCCCAAAGGTGAGCTGTACGAACTGGAAGCGAATATTTCTCGTTGCCAAGGGGATTATTCCTTCGGCCAAAGATATTGAACAGAGAATGACTCACATTCAAACCAACAAGCACTTCCGCACTTTAAGCTCTTATTCCATAAACGAAGCAAAACTTATTTTAAAGAAATACCGCACATTCATGTTTGTTCGCCATCCTTTTGAGCGCTTGGTTTCTGCTTACCTTGACAAATTTGAAATGGATTATCCAAGTAGTACTTTTTTCAGACGTGAATTCGGTCCTCGTATGGTACGGTATGGTACAAACTCCAAAACTACCCCAAGGATGAAAGATGGGACATTAAACGTTACATTTCAACAATTCGTCCGGTTCGTCAGCGACCCCAATAATCGAATTCTAGAAGAACATTGGGCGGAAATGTACAGCCTGTGCCAACCATGCATGATACATTATGATATTCTGAGTAATTACAGTACTCTGATAGAAGACGCGGATTTCATTATTAAAACCGCGAAATTGAATCAGGAGTTCCCCGCCTCCACCAACCCTACTGGAAGCTCGGAGAAGATGCATCGCTATTTTGCGCAGTTGACTTCTTCTGAAATTAAATCGCTGTACAAACGATATTCCATTGATTTCAGGTTATTTGGATACAGTATACCGAAAAGTATGGTTTGAGCGATACACAATGCATGATTTTTGTTTATGAAATCCATGGGTGGCACCCCAACAATCTTGCCTTTCAGTCGTAGTCCAAGATCTAGCTAATTTTTCGATACCACCTGTTCATAAAAAAAATAATAATAATCAACATATATTTTTACTACAGTATTTTACTACAATATTTTTACTACAATAATAATCAATATATAGTTTTACTACAAGTATATATATATATATATATATATAAATATATATATATAAATATATATAGGCTATATATATATATATATATATATATATATATATATATATATATATATATATATATATATCGTTTCGGTTTGCGGTAACACCATGTGTTTATCTCAACTAACGTGAAGCTGAGGTACAGGTTCTGAAAAGAACCGTATCGTGCAACTCGTATCTCAACCTTCGTTAAGTGAGAAAGGTTCAAGGGAGAACCAATTTCGGGCAACTCGTTTTTCTCTACTGTCGCTAAGTGAGAAATATGGCTCAGGGAGAACCATGGGGACTTCACGGGTTAATATGGTTCAGGGAGAACCATGGGGACTTCACCTCAGCTTCACGTTAGTTGAGATAAACACATGGTGTTACCGCAAACCGAAACGATATCGATATTCCACCATGCAAAGCCTCAAAACTTATATATATATATACTTATATACTGTCAGAACTGATTGCTGAAGTAGCTTATGATGGACACCTCTGTGGTCATCTCCTGGATGAATTCCCTACATGAGTAATAAAAACATGAAAGATTTGTCTGTTATTATACACACCAAGTTATCAAAATATATGGCTAAATAGTTCATTTTCTGCCATACTGGGTAAGGCTAAGTGTGAGGTGAGAGATGGAACAACATTTTTACAGCCCCTTAAATACACTATTGGTCTGTACTGAATGGGTGTTAAGTTGATGATAAGAAACCTCACTTGAAATATTTCCACCTGACGTATTTATATTGTTTTTTTAAAAATAGGTAAAAACAAATGATTAAATCTACAAATTATTAAATCTAAGTTAATTCATGTCTCAACAAAGTATAAATTTCACAAACAGAATTAATGCAAAAATTACTGATGTAAACATACTTTTACCATTTTCTCATATATTGCAATAAAATGAGTTAACTAAAACTTTCACATGTTGGTTATCATACTGATTCTTTTTTTAAAAGTATGAAACTATTTACATCTGAGGCATAAATCCCAGGGGGCTAATGGTCCATAGGATCACCCCATGCGGTAAAAATAGTAATAAGCAAATAATTCATTAAAAAACAAGCAAAAAAGGGGGAAAAGTTAAACAAATTGTTTGTTTGTTTCTTTGTCCGTTTGGGTGTCAACAATTAGCTGTGGGATTATGATTGGTTGTGCACTGCAGTACTTTGTACATTAAATGCAGGGAACGATTTCGTTCAAAGATTTTGCATAGCAAAACTGCGATGCACAAAATTAATTTGCATAGCAAAATAATTGTTTGTATAGCAATCTGTGAATGTTGTATAGCAAATTTAAAAATGCTTAAAATTACAGTATGTAGTGTGCATAGGTAAAGGTGTTGTTTTTCAAGGCTTTACTGTCGTTTGGTTCATAATATGAATGTCCAAATTGTACCAGAAATAAGCATCTTTAATGTCCGGAAATTGAGCCACAGGTGTTTAAAAAAATTCACGTGTTTCTTTCTTCTAGGCCAATTTCTTCATTATTTTCGCCAAATTGCAGTCATTCATGAAGTCCTCTGTCCATTTTCTTTTTTGTTTACATTGTTATGTCGATCGCTAAAACAGAGGCAATATCACGAAAACAAATTACCGACTGCGACATGTTCGGGTGCTTTTCAAAGTGAACGTTACTTTGTGGTATGATCAAGCTTGATTTTGATTATTAAAAATTTGTCAGGAAAATGAGTGGCTCACCGTGGTTGAAAGTGCAATCATATTGTGTGCCGAAATGATTCTAAATCTCACCACTACATATAGGCCTATAAATGAATGCTCATTTTGTTAAATGTTCAAAAACATTTATTATAAAACGAAGTTAGTAACGTTTCTCGAGTTCCTTTCAATACGGCTGTAGTGATCGTATGCAAGCGCACGTGCGAACTGAACATGGTACTATTGTGTATAAGGGGTGGCTCAACTGGTCAATATTCCAACCCCCAAACTCAGCAGAAGAAAACATATAAACACGTGCGAAGCTAAAAAAATAAAAATTTAAAAAAATAAAAAATTAATGGGCGGTTGTTGCGTGTTTTCCATTTCGGGAAATTCGCCCGTAGTTAAAGGTCCTATGAAATAGCTTTTTGTTCATTGTATACAATAAAGTATGCCTACTGGAACATATTTTTGTCATTTGCAAATTGTTCCCCTCACGTTTATACCATAACAATATTAATTTTTAAATTTAGGGGGTGCTTTTCGACACGCCCATACCCCCTCATTAACATAAAATTCGTGACGTACACTGAGGAGATTCCCGATCTGCGATCCACAACACATAATGCCCAGGTGCGTCGTATACAGCGCACCAATGCATGCAGAGGTTGCAAGAGAAAAAGTTTCCTAAAGTTTTCTGTCAGGTTTGAAGCTTATTATTTTCGATAATGCCATCGAGGTGTGTCGCTGCAGGTTGCAGCAACACCATCAAAGACGGTGTTAGTCTACACCAATTTCCGTCTGATCCAAAATACAGACGTATTTGGACGGCTAAAGTCAAGCTGACCAGAGCGAAGTGGTCGGGACCGACGGAGCACTCATTCTTCGAACAGGCATGCTTTGAACGGGTCCTTCACAGCCAGTTCGGTATGGCTTATAAGGCTATGTTGCTACCAGATGCAATTCCAACGATATTCCCGCTAAGAAGGCTGTGAAGGCTCCAATGAAGAAGAGAGGTGCTTTTTAAAGCGAGAAAGACTCAGGGTAAGTGGGCATTTAGTTATACTCCCATGCATAACCCAGTCCACTTCTGTTCAAAACGACATGTTCACACCATATAGTCCATGCTCACCGTTTCAGTATTCACGGCATGAAAACATGCCGTGATTTTCCGCATTAATAAAAACATCGTGTCTGATTTTATATCCTGGCAAGACAAACATAAACACATTAAACCTTTCTCATTATGCCTGCGCTTGTTTTGAGTTTTTTAAATGATTATAACTTTGATAAAATAACACCGTAATGTTAGCATTGCCTTCGATGTGTGTTCCGACCGCATGATGGGGGCTTGCGCTGCGTAGAAATTCTCTACCTTAGTGTACGTCACGAACGTTTCGTTAAAGATTGACTACAACGGAATAATGATAAGTGCTGTGTTGCTGTTTTCGTTCGAGAAATGTGTAATGATTACTAACATATTATTATTTTTCAATAAAACTTGTTGCAAAAAAAAAAATCAATTTGATCGGCGTTCTACGACCCAGAAAAGCCCAGTTTCACCAAAAGCCCTCAACTCATGAATAATTCATACTTCGTGTGTGACGTAGCACCCATGACGCTTTGTTACCCCCACGCACAACAGTCGATCGTGTGTACTGTATGCATTTACCATACATGCAATGCGGAACAACAGCGGACAAGCGACATCTTCTAGACCGAAAAACAGCGAAAATGTCCGATAGCAGCGAATATTGGGAAGATCACAGTATAGATGAGGAAGAGGAGTTTCATATAGGCACTTCTGAGGATAGTGATGTCAGCTCTAGCGATGAGGGGAGCTCCCCAGACGAGAGAGAAGGCGAAGACGATGACGAAAAACTCGAAGTACGTGGCGCTGAACCATACCGGTTCGAGCCACTTGCGGCGCCTGCAGTTGACCAGCCCGGTGATGGTGATCGTCAGGCCGAAGACGACGAACCAGATCCTGATGATAGACGGCTAAACACAGACTGGTAAGCCCACAAAATGATTCATGAATGAAATACTGAATGATGCTTCGTTTGATCAATTCGTTTCTGCTGTACAAAAATAGTTGTAGGCTATACTTGACAAAAACATGAACGAACATGATGGAGACCCAAGGTACATGTACATGTGTACAATACATGTACAGTGGAAATTTGGGGGTAATTACTATGTCTTGCGTTTTATGATTTGTTGGCAATATTAGCCAGTATTTATGAAGACATGATGGGAAAGTAATCACTGCTCAAAATTCAAATAAAATCATGATCTTTTACCATCATGCTTTAAGCATAATTGACATTTAGTCTTTCCCTTCAAATCAAAGGTTGTAGCCCCCTGCACAATAAAAATGTTTGATCTGCCCATGGAAAAATGTATTCCTTCGTGATGTACCTGTCCTTGATCAGTTCATGGGGGATGTATTTCAAGATCAATTTTTAAGTAGGGCAACCCCAATGACAAAGTTACTAAAATTATATTTTCCAAAGTTTTTTTTTTGTAATAGGTGTTCGTGTGGACATTGTGTTCTTCAGCCTTTGCTCGCAAACTGTATATGTTGCAAAGAAGTTGAGAAGACAGAGAACATGATGCGGCAGCTGGACATCAACGTGGATGATCCCAACCAGTGCCTTATCATCCATGATTGGTTTGATGCGATCTGCCTCCACCCAGGAGTGCTTGCAACAGCGTATCTTCAGTACAGAGCATACTATGGCAGAGATGCAGTTGAAGGAACGCTTGACCAGTAAGTGATTTGAGTGTTGACTGAATATACAAAGCCAATGTACCATCAATTTCAATTAATTTTTTAGAGCAATGTCAGTTTTGAATGATCTGCATATCAAGCAGATTACTTTTGATTGACCAGAATGAGCACCGGTGTTTACTTCAGAGTAACCGCACACAACTGAATATGACCTTGGTTGACCCACGTGCATCTATATCTTATTGTACATGCATTACATGTATGTAATTGTTTACTTTTGATCATGAATGCCTTTTGGTATGGTTATAGTTTTATAGCATTTCAGTTTCACATGGTGTTAACGTAAACAATATCGATACTCCACCACGCAAATCACAAATCTTATGTTTATAATTTTGTCTGATTTTTTGTTTTGTTTTACAGATAATATCGCCATGTTGCATATCGGCAAGTGGTGAGGTGGTGTTGGGGTTATCTTGGCCGTTTCAACCGGGTGCCACTGCCATCATGTGTAATGGACGCAATCCGCAGGACGTTCCCAAACCCTGATGGACAGTACAAAGGATTTTCGTATCCACCACTGGATTAGGCCGATTTGCTTTGTTTTATTTTTTAAATTGGTAACATTCTTCCCTAGTTATAATGATCTGAGGGAGTTACAAATTATTTTGTGCGTTCATAAACCATGATCAATGGCAGAATCAATTACGTGTGTATTTCATTTTGTGTCTTTTCGGGGGGGGGGAGAAGTTGATTAATTTAGCACTAATGTGAAATAAACTTGTTTTATGTTGCCAACAATACACTATGGTAAAAACATTACAAATTCGGTATGGCAGAAAGATGCCAAGAACTGAAAATTTTACAAGACCTTAGTACTTTCGAATAAATGACAAGACAAAATATGTATGTATTTGCAACCAACAATTGAGTTTATTTTTGAGGTTAAAATATCAAAATTAAAAAAGTTGCCTCTTGATGACGAAAACAACTTAATCAAAATCCTGTACATACTTGTTTGGAACTTGGCCATTGTTCTGTTAAACCGAACTGGAAATCCTTTGAAATTCCTTTCACACTTGCTGCTCTTTTCCCAGGAAAAAACTTACAATCAGCATAACTCTACTGCTGAGCAGGTTCAGATTTTCTTGGATTAAAGCTAATTCAATTAGGTTTTTTGGCTTTGCATCACAAAAGGGAGAAGTGTGACAAAGACTAATATTGTAAATCTCATGTTGGTAAATCTCATGTACTTCTGCCTATAAAACTTAAAACTTGTTCTGAGTGTACAGTGGCAATAAATTGTAAAATACAAGAATAGAATAACAATAAATGTGTACAGGCCATGTCATTCTGTCTTCAATCAAATATTAATAAAAAATATAAAAGACATGTATATAGCACCAAATCCATTTGAATAAAATGCTCCCAGGCCCTTTAAATATAATAAAATAACCTAAAGTAACAATAGCAAAGATTATAAAAGATTAAGGTGAAATCCTTTCGTGTATTATTCACGAACTTCCCCCGATCCTTTGATATCGCAGGATCCCGCGGAAATTGAAAAAAATGAGTCTCTGGATTCTTAATACTATTTCTAGTGCATCCACCAACAACACATGAAGTCGGCATTATATAACTGTTACACAACGTCGAAAAAAAGCTTCATAAAAACTTCATGCCTCTGCTGCCGCATGAAAACGCATGTATAATATACACGGAAGTAACATGGCGTCTTCTGTTTACTCTCGGGTGCTCATGGGTTATACGTCATCCCTTTTCGCTGGTTTACAAGTCCGCTGGTACTATATCGTGGATTTCATAGTGGATTTTCAATGGGTCTTTGTCGGGAACCAGTGCAGGGCGGGAAATTTCAAAAATCGAAGAAGCGGGGTCTAATTTTTTCGGTCAAATTGCAACAAAATTATAAAGAAAAAAACATGACCACAACAATAAATTGTTACCTGAACACAACATAAACAAGGTTCGATAGTCAATTTAATGTGAGAGTTCTCGTTGTAGTCCATCTTTAAAACTTCGACAATTCAGGGGGTAAATTTTTGATTATTAGATAAACCATTAATAATCCACTCGATTAAAAACAAACATTTAAAATTGTTTTTAATTCATACCAATCAATATAACAGCACCAAGAAATAAAGTTTGGTAAATACACTCTTCACACAATCTTTAAGCCACAATAGTGAACAAATCTGTCGCAATTTGTATCGCAAAATCTGCGATGTACTGTTTGAAATTCCATCGCAGATTGTCCAAATTACGTCGCATTTTGCGATGCGATACAAGGGAAATCGTTCACTGCATTTATGGACACAAATTTCAAGATCATCACCTCCTATACTTTTTGAATCATTATTTACGCCACTAATTTAGACACATTTTGGTCTTAACGTTAGGCTTACCTTGTAGGCCCTATGTAATCTTTCTTCACAAAATGCTCGCTGCAGTGGGCTGGAAGTTGTCTCAACTGATGTTGGCATTTCAGCAACAAGTTGGGGGTCTTCAAGATGAAATAGATCTGAGAGTATCGAAAATAAAATGTTCAGTCATTATGCCCCTTTATCAAAACTTTATGGGTTTGACATTCTTTTGAACTCCCTGACCACCAGAGTATTGACAAACAAATTATAACTGAAACAAAATAACAAATGAAAGTAAAACATATAAATTACCGTTATAACGTTAGAATTGCTTTCTTAATCTTGTTTTCATTTCTGGGAGGTTTGAAAATGAAAACGTTTTTAACATGAGAAACAAATGTAGAATACAACCGCTACTTTTCTATCCAAAATATGACAAATGTCACAGTTTTGTGAGGATTGGAAACGATATTTCGAGCAATAAAATGTATGCACAGATAATCCAGTGAGATGTTTGTCCATTTTGTCGTCTGCTAACGTTTTAACGTTAACGTAAAACGACTAAAAAGTGCTTAAAAACCTAAAAGTAAAAACACACTTAATTAGTTTAGAATATTGTGCAAAAGTGGCGGTTGAGTTCCACATTCTTTCTAAACAGCCTTTGTCTAATAATACCTATGAAATACTCACTTTTTCCACAGTTGCTGCGATTTCTGCAGCCATAACACACGCTGTCTTACGCACAGCCGATGTTCAAAGTGCATGCCCACGTGATATGTGCGCCCTCTAGTTCTTATATTATATAACTCTTATGGGTAGGGGTATTAACCCAATTTTTTTTTAGATGCCCCCCTCAAAATATGTACCAACCTATAAGAAACAAGGAAAAAATACTCAAAAAATCATTTGAGAGCGTTAACTCCCCTGTACATGACCCATGAAGATTTGTCTTTGTGAAACGGCATGACATCCTGACTTCTTGTGCAGATTACCTGTATATCGTTGTTGGGGCACCAGTCTATTTGGCTTAAAACACAGTGATAGGGAAGCAATGAAGAGAACATCACTTCAACAATTAATTTAAAGTACTTTCTCATGTTTACCTGTTGAAATTTTAGCATACTATTAGTGACAATCTTTCAATTGCCTTATGAAACAAAAAATCTGATTAAAAAGTAGCATTTATATGAATAAAACACAGTGTTCCCTTGGGTTTATATGGAATTATGGATTGCAACTGAAGATTTTATTTCATTATTGTATCAAACTTATTTTATCCTGGAATAATATAAAATTGATATTTGCTTTTAACATTCTTCTAGAAAAGAATTAATTAATAAAATAGTATGAATGTAAAATAGTAGTTATTGGCCTCAGTTATGTTTTGAACCTAGAAAGTTCTTTCTCAGAGAAAGAACCCATTAGGTTTGAGATGTAAGGCCAGTAACTACTATTTTGCATGTCCTTTAGGTTGGTAAGCAGTTTGCAACAGCCAATTCTCTATTTATAAAATAGTACAAAAATATATTTATACATCTAACTAACATTAACAACATATTTCATGGCTTAGCAGGGATTTTGGATTGTATAATGCCAAAATGTATTTCTGTAAATGATACAGTAGATATAATGCGCTTGAACAAGTTCTGCTAGTAGATGTGAAGCATCATCTTAAGATATAGTAATATTTGCGATGACATGTATTGAAATAATCTCTTTTGAGTAGTAAGGGTTCTGAGAAGAACCTTTGGTTAACTCAACATTTCGATCTGTATGCTTTGATCATCTTTTAGGAAAATGCCGGAATGCTGGTGCAGGAGGGGCTTAACGAGACTGACTCGTGTTCCACTTACTTCTTTAACCTTGAAAAATCTAATTCTTATTCCAAAAACATATCTCAAATTCATCTTGAATCTGGAATGACTTCCGAAGACCCCTCAGAAATTAAAACACATTCACCATTTTTACAAAACACTATATAGCCGAGTCCCCACTGATGAGAGCACCCTTGATGAATTATTTAATAACGTAAACAAACTGGATCTTTCTGACTCGGAGGACCTTGATTGTCCTCTGTCTCAGGAAGAACTAGACCTCGCGGTTAAGCAACTTGGAAAAAAAAAAACACCAGGCCTTGACGGCCTCACCTCTGAATTTTTTCTCTCTTCCTGGCACATCTTAAAAAACGACTTCTTATCTGTCCTTCAATCATCCATAGAAAATGGCTCTTTACCTCGCTCCCTCCGCAGAGCTGTCATAACACTTCTTCCTAAGAAAGGGGACCTGGCAAATATTGCTAATTGGCGACCCGTCTCTCTCCTCAACACAGACTATAAAATCTTTGCCAACAGGCTGAAACAATGCATTGACAGCGTCATCAATGTAGATCAAAGTTATTGCGTTCCTGGACGCTCGATCAACGATAATATTAATCTTATTCGTGATATTATTCATTTTTCTAATTCTAATGACACCCCTCTGGCCGTGGTCAACCTTGATCAGAAGAAAGCCTTCGACAATGTTGATCACGGCTATCTGTTTAATACCATGAGAGCCATGGGCTTTGGTTCGCGTTTCATTTCTTATTTGCAAATTTTATATGGTGACGCCGAGAGCCTTGTAAAAGTAAACGGTTCCCTGACTGCACCTTTTCTCTTTGAGAAAGGAATACGTCAGGGATGTCCACTCTCGGGTCTACTTTATTCTATCGCCATAGAACCACTTCTTAACAACCTAAGAACAAAATTAAACAATCTAGATTTTCACATCCCCGGCACAGATTTTTCGTGCGCTGTCTGACAGTATATATATATATATATAAAATATATATATATATATATATATATATATATATATATATATATATATATATATATATATATATATATATATAAACGGGTAGCGAGCAAAGAAAAATTGGCTGATGTCGAACTCGAACCCGCGACCTCTCGATTACCGTACGAGCTCTATACCAACTGAGCTAACCAGCCCCTATGTTGGTGGGCGGTCCACTTATGCCAATTATCTATTGCTCTGTGGGGCCAGGTCAGAGGCCAAACCATATCTGCCGAGTAGCCAGGGAGATGATTGTGTGTATATATATATATATATATATATATATATATATATATATATATATATATATATATATATATATATATATATATATATTGATTATTTATTTATTTTTTTATGAACAGGTGGTATCGAAAAATTAGCTAGATCTTGGACTACGACTGAAAGGCAAGATTGTTGGGGTGCCACCCATGGATTTCATAAACAAAAATCATGCATTGTGTATCGCTCAAACCATACTTTTCGGTATACTGTATCCAAATAACCTGAAATCAATGGAATATCGTTTGTACAGCGATTTAATTTCAGAAGAAGTCAACTGCGCAAAATAGCGATGCATCTTCTCCGAGCTTCCAGTAGGGTTGGTGGAGGCGGGGAACTCCTGATTCAATTTCGCGGTTTTAATAATGAAATCCGCGTCTTCTATCAGAGTACTGTAATTACTCAGAATATCATAATGTATCATGCATGGTTGGCACAGGCTGTACATTTCCGACCAATGTGGTTCTAGAATTCGATTATTGGGGTCGCTGACGAACCGGACGAATTGTTGAAATGTAACGTTTAATGTCCCATCTTTCATCCTTGGGGTAGTTTTGGAGTTTGTACCATACCGTACCACACGAGGACCGAATTCATGTCTGAACAAAGTACTACTTGGATAATCCATTTCAAATTTGTCAATGTAAGCAGAAACCAAGCGCTCAAAAGGATGGCGAACAAACATGAATGTGCGGTATTTCTTTAAAATAAGTTTTGCTTCGTTTATGGAATAAGAGCTTAAAGTGCGGATGTTCTTATCGGTTTGAATGTGAGTCATTCTCTGTTCAATATCTTTGGCCGAAGGAATGATCCCCTTGGCAACGAGAAATATTCGCTTCCAGTTCGTACAGCCCACCTTTGGGATATAGCAGTATATAAGTTTGTGTGAATCCAGGACTAAAAGATGCGAAAGAGACTGCAAAGTTCCCGGGCTGAGGTTGAACTCTACTACAGGACTGATGGGTTTGTGTTTTATGTCGGAGCACATATCCTGGACACGACGTTGTCGGATGTCTTGCTTACGCCACCAACTGCATGATTGGTCACATTTAATGCCCACCCCAGAGAGAGATGTGTTGGTTTGAGGGAACGGACTGGTACTGTATGTAGCCTTTGGTTGTACTGTTGTTATGTGATCACGGATTAGTTGTTTCGGTTTAAATGTCTCTGTCTCAGTAAATTTCCTGTTTGCTTTCATATGCTCCTGAAATTAAGCAGAAATATATTAATTTAGTGATATATTAATTTATAACAACATGTAATACTGTACTTAAGAAAGGCATATTGTTAAAACAAAATTACGGCCAAAATGTAAGAGAACATCATTACTAAATCACTTCACTGTAGTAGCGCCGTGTCTTGTACCAAGACTAGCTGATAATTAGTTTTTAATCCTAGGATAGGATATAATACTACAGGCATCATGTATATATTTTCAAGACGTACAACCGCTGAAACAATCTACATTCCTTTACACATGCATTGCTCTAACTATGATTTGGCTTCCAGGCCATGTCTAGCCATTTTGTATAATAACTCCATATTATGTTTACCTTCAACCAATCATCTTCAGCCAATTCTTGTTGGATGGGTGGATGGAGCTCATATTGTTGTCCAGCAGTAAGTCTTTGTACGACAGAACTGACCGATAACCTCGTCCATGTTTTGGATTTGTTCGGCCGGGTCATAACATCAGAAATATCTGTAAAATGGAGAATGGAGGATTAAAGTTATTCAACACAAACCTCCAAAAAGACATGACAACCATACGTACAATGGGCCCACAACACATTCTCGTTACTTGCATGTGGGTCTAATACTGTATGGAGCCACGAACAATGCACTGGTATGGTTACAAACTGTTTGTCATAACAAGCTACAAACTAAACTTAAGGAGATATGCAGGCTGGGAGTACAGGACCATTGCGAAGGCATAATCGGGGAGGGGGCGAGGAGTGTGGAAGCCAATTTGACTACGGTAAAAAAAATGGTTGTGGTTGATCCATTCAAATGATATAGTTTTTTAATAGATTTGTTATGCATTTTCTTAACTACAAAATTAATTCAGAAGCAAAGCCTTTCTATATAATAGTAAGTCAAAAATTAATTTTAATATAGGGTCATTCCAGAATAAACTTTCAGTCGGCAAACATTGAGCTATGGGTTTGCCGACTGCAAGTGTATCGCGTTTCTAAGCACTGAATTGTTTGTTTGTTATAAGTCGTTTATAAGCTGCGGTTTCGAGTGGCAGTTGTCCCTTGCATTATTATTGAAGTTTCACAAAGTTTTTAATGTCAACAGTCTTTACTTATCCTCTTCACCATGCAAAGCTAAGTTTTACAAAAGTACATGTTTATTGCATAAGTCGTGTGTACACACGTTGCTAGCAGTTCATGACTGTTTTATTACCTAGTGGCAACAATGATGGCCAACAATAATGGGTTAAAAAGGCACGCTAGCAAACGATGAAAACCTTTGTTTACTTTGTTCTCTCGGGGAATCTAGTTGGAAGTGATTGTATATTATGTACATCACATGTACCGCTTCTGGGCACCAGCCTAGCGTACAAGGCTCCCTGCCCAAGAGTATGTCAGGAACAGCGCCACCTCACGTCGTGAAAAATGTTAAACATTTTTTTAAATTAAATTAAAATAAAAAAATCCACTCAAGACACAAAACAAACTTAAAATTCTTTTTTATTCATATCAACTGATAAAATAACAATAGGAAATAAATTAAGTCAATTAAATACACTTTATGCCATTAATTAAAACTGTTCAATTTAGGGATGATTCGGAAACAACGACGACGACAACGACGACAACGACGGCAACACCGACAACAACAACACCAACAACACCAACAACACCAACAACAACAACACCAACACCAACACCAACACCAACAACACCAACAACAACACCACCAACATCACCACCAACAACACCACCAACAACACCACCAACAACACCACCAACAACACCAACACCACCACCAACAACACCACCAACAACACCAACACTAACACCAACACCACCACCAACAACACTACCAAAAACACCAACACCAACACCAACATCACCAATAACATCACCAACACCAACACCAACACCAACAACAACAACACCAACACCAACAACACCAACACCAACAACACCAACACCACCAACAACACCACCAACAACACCACCAACAACACCAACACCACCACCAACAACACCACCAACAACACCAACAACACCACCAACAACACCACCAAAAACACCAACACCAACACCAACATCACCAATAACATCACCAACACCAACACCAACACCAACACCAACACCAACAACAACACCAACAACAACACCACCAACAACAACAACAACAACAACACCAACAACATCAACACCAACACCAACACCAACACCACCAACAACACCAACAACACCAACAACACCAACAACACCAACAACACCAACAACAACACACGCCCCACGACCCACGACACTCGACACACGACACACGACACAGTGAAATTCCAGCCTCGGAATGCAAGGTCTTCCCCGCATGATTTAACATGTACCGTCTGGAACGAGATTTATTTAAATTTATGGGATAAATGAATATTCATTATTGTGTAGTATTTAAAGAAAAGTAAAGGGGTTTGGGAAACACTTAGCAGCTTGACCACCGGCTCGATGACTTTGGGCACCAAGACCTTTGCCTGAGACCCCACCCCGGGGTACGGATCTGAGCTCCACTAATAATGCCGGCCTGATCAGCCGTTTTCTGGGTATACCGGCTCTGTTAGCCGATGGTTTGGAGGACATCCCATTTGAGATTGCCGAGACTGGGGCCAAGCTGCTAAGTCGCCGAAACATGTAAGGCCGGTTTCTCTTTATAATTTTCTGGGCTTTGGGGTCTGGTTGGAAGCAAACGGGGACCTGACGTCAAATTTATCTCTTTGTATTCCTCTGTTTCATTTGTTGGTGTGTTCATTTTCCCTGGGGTGCCTTTTAGCTGTATCGCTTTCACTTTGTCGCAATCATGGTGGACCTTGTGACAGTTAGGTATGATCTTAATGCCAGACATTTCTTAGTGTGCAGGGATAATGTAGCTTTCATTCTGACAGTAACCCCTGTAATCAGTTACATCATGCAAGGAAACAGACAGTGTGCACAGTCACGAGCCAGGATGATTTATATATAGTGGGTGTGCGCCTAACAAGCTGCCACTCATAATAGCTCTCCAGTTAATTGTGTAAATATGTGTTTTGTACAACAGTTGTGTCCTCATTTTGATATCAGTGGATTTATTACAATACCAGGAAACTGCTGGACATTTTATGTGTGCTCTGGAACATTCTTGATGGAGTAATAAGTGCATGGTTTTCACTGCTGGATTTCATCTGCCCCTGCCATGAGTTTTACTACATAGAGAACACCATGTTGGATCTTTACAACAATGTGCAGTCAACCATTGATGGATTATACAGTGGGTCTTAGTTTATTGTCCGCCTGCATTGAAAGAAGGCTCCTTGGCTAGACAATGGATATGTGCATTCTAATTATGCTCTGCCTGCTAACTGGACAATTGTGTTCCAATGACTTATCACTGGAGTGTAAGTATTTAGTACTACCAATGACTAAATGGAAACAACAAATATGCCATCACAGATTTCTGCATCGACCTGTTCCATATTATGATAATTCACCTGCCACTTTTCATTTGGAACTTCTGATATATGGTGACATAAACCCAAATCCAGGACCTGAGACTGTGACAAATTCAAATACAGGCACCACTTTGTCACATCATGGAGGTCTATTTTATACCTCCATGGTCACATGTACGGGTAATTTCCTATACACGTGACAAACTTCTCAATATTCGCAATTCTTTTAATGTTAAAGCCACAACTCTGCCTAATTTGGTATGGACTCATGTAGTTTGTCTCGGGATAAATGCCAATAAAACTCAAATACCGGTTTACCGACGAACGCACAGAGGTAAAAAGGGAGGTCGTCGTAGGATAAAGGCTATTCCTGTACAACCTGCGCACCGATTTGTTCCAGCTCCTAAAATTTCCGTCATTGTTGGTCATCGCCTGTCTATCCATCGACATATACCACCAAAGGGGTCAGTTAGCAGGACATTGGTTACACCTCCACGTAGCTTTTCTCTCAAGTCATCTGGATGCCATTTGAAGTTCTGTACGATGAACGTCCGATCATTAAAAAATAAATCTGCTGATTTTATGGATTATGTATGTACAAGCAACGCAGACATCTTAATTGCGCTGACCGAGACCTGGTTAAAGGACATCGATTCTGCTCACCGATCTGAGGCAACTCCATTAGGTTACAAGCTCGTAGATCATGCACGCGGGAATAGACGTGGTGGGGGTACTGCCCTCCTTCTACGTGACTCGATGGAGGTTAAAAAGGTTGCTGCGGCTGAAAAAACGTCCTTTGAATTCTCGGAGTGGCTCGTGGAGGTAGGGTCTCATCAATTGCGTGTCGTCGTCATTTATAGACCACCCTACTCAACCAACCATCGAGTAACACTTCTTTTTTTACGCGAGTTTTCTGATTACCTTGAAACTGTTAAATAGTCTAGTGCGCAACTGATAAATACCGGTGATATCAACATTCATGTTGATGATGTTTAGAACCATGATGTGATATGTTTTCTGATTTATTAGAATCATTGAACCTTGAACAGTTTGTTGATCAACCCACTCATGTTTTAGGTCATACATTAGATTTAATCATTACTCGTAAGTCAGAGTCTATAATTGAAAGTAAACCTGTTATTGATTATTTATTTTCGGACCATTATTCCATTTGTGTAAATTAAATTTAAACAAACCCGATCTATCTGTGAAAGAGGTTTCTTACAGAAAGATTAATTCTGTTGATATGGAAATGTTCAAAACTGACATTTTTCATCTGATTTGTGTAATGGAGATTTAGTCATGAGTAAATCTGGTGATGTTGATCGTTTGCGCTTCATATAATAATATCCTTAGTTCCATTGTTCATCGTCATGCACCTGTTGTTAAAAAATTTATCATTGCTCGGCCTTGTGTTCCATGGTTTAACGATGAGATCAGAACGGCAAAAAAGTTGCGTAGGAAATTTGAACGCAGATGGAGAGCAACTGGGCTTAAGCACGATTTTGACTTGTTTAAGTTGAATAGAAATAATGTTATCTTCTTGATGAATAGGGCGTCGGGATTATTATTCTAACCTGATTAATGAAAACAGCCATGATCAGCGGAAATTGTTTAGGGTGAGCAGGTCTCTGCTAAAGCTTGACAAGTCTTTCTTGTTGCCTTCACACACGGATGACTTGACTCTTGCGAATGAGATGGGAAATTTTTTTGTTAATAAAATTTCAAATATCAGGTTAAGATTGCGCAATGAGACCGGCTCACCTCGGCTAGCTGCCCCCTTACCCATACCTTCATTAGTTGATGATGCCGATACATTAACTGTTTTTAGTCAACTTTCTGAAGACGATGTTCGTAATCTCATTTTAGGCTCAAGTAAGAAATGTTGTGTCCTTGACCCTATTCCTATGAGGTTACTTATTGGCTCCTTAGACGTACTTTTGCCTGTTATAACTAGTTTAGTTAATTCATCCTTATGTATGGGTCACTTTCCAACATGCTGGAAATCAGCAGTGGTTTTACCTTTGTTAAAAAAGCCTGGTCTTGATTTACAGATTGAAAATTTTAGGCCTGTCAGTAATCTGCAATTCATTTCTAAACTGGTGGAAAAGGCTGGCACTTCAACTTCAGTCACATTTATCCCTGAAAGGTTTATATCCGATTGCACAATCGGCTTATCGTAAGTATCATAGTACCGAGACTGCTTTATTAAAGGTTAAAAACGATCTTTTAATGGCTATGAATAAGCAATGGGTTACGTTATTAGTTTTACTTGATTTAAGTTCAGCTTTTGATACCTTAAATCATCACATTTTACTGAACACACTCCATTCTAAGTTTGGTATTGATGGGACTGCTCTCCTTTGGTTTAAATCTTATTTGTTTAACAGATCTCAGCAGGTCTCCATTCATGGCAAATTGTCTCAGAAATTTGACCTCGATGGGGGTGTACCCCAAGGTTCGTGTTTAGGTCCCTTGTAGTTTATTTTGTATACTAGTAGTTTGTTTGAAGTAATCGAAACTCCAACTCCCAAAATGTTCATTGCTATGCTGATGACACGCAACTTTATCTTTCGTTTTGTCCAAATGCTGTATCAAGTCAGGCGTCGCACTTTCTGCAATGGAGGGCTGTATACATGTTGTGCGCAAATTGATGCTTGGTAATGGGTTAATGCTAAACGATGGTAAAACTGAATTTATTATCTTAGGCACTCGTCAACAATTGGCTAAGGTTAACATTGATGGTATTAAAGTTGGTTCGTCCAGGGTTTCCCCTACCCCCATTGTAAGGAATCTTGGTGCCTGGTTTGATGCAAACATGACAATGGCTACTCATATTACAAAAACTTGTGCTACTGCTTTTTATTACTTACATACTATTAGACGTATCAGGAAGTACTTATCTAGGCAATGTACCAAAACATTAATTCATTCTTTCATTTCCAGCCGATTGGATTATTGTAACAGTCTCCTTTATGGATTGCCTGATATTCAAATTAACCAGCTGCAACGTGTTCAAAATTCTTGCGCTAGATTGGTTTGTAATGCTTTAAAATACTGTCATATTACACCCTTGTTCATTGACTTACACTGGCTTCCGGTGAGGTTCAGGATTGATTTTAAAATTTGTTAATAACTTATAAGATTTTAAATGGTCTTGCTCCCTTATATTTATGCCAACTTATCAAAAAAAATCTTCATCTCAATATAATCTTAGAAGTGCCAGGGACGACATGCTCCTTAGTTACCCGGTGTGTCGGACTAAAATCACGCTGGGTGATAGGGCATTTGAGTTTGCTGCTCCCAAATTATGGAATGCTTTACCATTAAATATTCGGAAATCGACTAGTTTGACTGTTTTTAAACAATTACTTAAAACACATTTTTTCTGTATGGCATTTTATTGATATTTTTGTGATGTGCTTTTATTGATATTTTTTAATATATTTTTATTGTATTGTACATTTGAAATTGTACATTTGTAATGCGCATTTGAACATCTCATTATGGAATTTGCGCAATATAAGTTAATAAATTATTATTATTATTATTATGATTTCAAGTTGTTGATGTTACGTACCATGCTTGAAAGAACCAGGATCAAGACAATTTGCGCACACCATGAACAAGAGATACTTACAAAGTTCTTAACCATGAAGAAAAAATGCTGCGATCTATTCAACTCCCATCCAAATAAACCAAGAACTAAAACCCTTTCTGTTATTAGCTTGGATACCTTTGAAAATTTGAGAAATCCTCCAGAGGCGGTTGTACCTGGTGTGAAGTGTTGTGCCCGAGTCATTCCATGTCAAATCACACACTTTCCGAGGTCATTCTCACGGATTTTTTTTACATTCTAGGTTTGTTTAGTTGTATGAGAAAACTCCAAAACTGAAATTTGAGCGTTTTTGGTCATGTGGTTTGTGAGTTACAGGTCGTTGAACTTTTTACCTTTCGTTTGACCTCTACAACTTTGGAAATCTGTAACTCCGGTTAAGAATATCGTAAGAAAGTGATTTTTTATGTTAAATGAAAGTTCTTATCATCACAAATTATCCACTTTGCAATTTGGAAACAATTTTTTTTTTAAATAAGCAAGTGGTCAAGCAAAGTGTACTTTGACCTTTGACCCCGCGCGGGCCATGAAATTCTGTCAAACAAAGGCCCAAAGTATGCTTATTGTGTATACCAAATATAAAAATGGGCTCTTAAGTAATTAAGGTAGGGTGTACTTTTAAAGATGGGCAGGGCACTCCAACGCTGATGTACAGTGTACATTATGTATGCATATATGTATAGTACATAGGTATACTGTACATGATGTACATTGTATTACTGATTGTATGCATCACTTGATGTATAGCTACACTCAGCAGTGTGACTGGGGTTGGTTCAGCAGTGTGAGTAGGGAAACGAAGATTTACTTGAGGAACGAAGATTTACTTGGGGGAGTGGGAGCACAAATCACTCCAGGGGGTGGGGAGGAGGGGGTGGTCATGCAGTGTGTACACTTCCTTAATAACTTAAAAAATTACTTTACATGTACTTCTATTGTACTGAGTGATTCTGGGATATCTGTGATCAAGTACGCTACCATTATTTTCCAAGTATTTTTTTTCTCAATATAACTCGGTATGTACCCTAAAGAATAACATGGTAAACACAAAACACCTTAAAACACAGAATTCTACCATAGAAGTGTACATATGCAGACCATGCAAGGACATGTCACAAGTGTATATTCAGTACATTACATGCAGTTCACTCATGGTTCACTGTAAGCCTTTTCTGTTCTGAAGTAAATTTTTGGGGAAGAGTGTACATGTAGGTCCCCCTGTTTCTGATTTCCGAGTTCCAGCAGAGTGGCAAGTCTTCGCAACTTCTCATGGGAAAACGGCATGTGATGGTGTTTCATGTACCCTAAAACTTCTTGTCTCGACAGCAAAGCCTTCAAAGCCAGCCTTATGACAGTCAAATAATCACACCTCGACAACTGTACGAGTTCGCACGCAAATAAATTAAAGGAATGCATGTTTGCTTCACAACAACTGAGTAGCATGGAAATCTCTTGAAATATCGCTTTGAAAATGCACACACACTATCCCAGGAACTCAAAAAATACATGCCAACAAATCAGTGTCAAAAGAATGTGTTGAGGTCTGTGAATTCTGTAGTAGCCACTAGCCATACCATCCGACAAGAATGTAACCACAGGTGTTACACTACTGTAAAAATATCTTATGTAAAAAGACATTAGTGGCTATAACACAGCAGAGTATGATGGCTTTTGGTGGTTAGGTTGTGTTCTTGGAACCAAGCTACAAAGCTGACTTGTTAAGGTAAACCTATGGCACCCACATGGCCCTGCTCCATCATTCTATTATCCAGTTAATCAAGACATCTTTGAAATTGATGCTTTTGATGTGTTGACATCAGCCACCCCATTGACGGCAATAGGGAAGACCTACATGTACATCCTTCCAAAAAAGATTCACTTGCAGCTAATTATGCATTGGAGTGAGTACTTCAGAATAGAAAAAGTTTACAGTGAACTACATGTAATGTATACATTTGAATCATGTCCTTGCATGGTCTGTATTTCCACATTTATGGTAGAATTCTGTGTTTTAAGGTGTTTTGTGTTTACCATATTATTCCTCAGGGTACATACATGTACCGAGTTATATTGAGAAAAAACTATTTGGAAAATGTACAATAGAAGTAAAATAATTATTTAAGTAATTTATGGAAGTGTACACACTGCATGACCCCCCTCGATCAAGGTCTGTTCCCCCTCCCCCAAGTAAATCATCGGTCCCCTACTCACACTGCTGAACCAACCCCAGTCACACTGCTGAGTGTAGCTATACATCAAATGATACATACAATCAGTAATACAATGTACATCATGTACTGTATACCTATGTACTATACATATATGCATACATAATGTACACTGTACATCAGCATTGGAGTGCCCTGCCCATCTTTAAAAGTACACCCTATCTTAATTACTTGAGAGCCCATTTTTATATTTGGTATACACAATGAGTATACTTTGGGCCTTTGACAGAATTTCATGAATTTTAATTTTGCGGCCTGCGTCAAAGTACACTTTGCTTGACCACTTGTTTATTTATTTATTTTTCTCCAAATTTAACATAAAAATCACTTTCTTACGATATTCTTAACCGGAGTTACAGATTTCCAAAGTTGTAGAGGTCAAAAGAAAGGTAAAAAGTTCAACGACCTGTAACTCACAAACCACGTGACCAAAGACGCTCAAATTTCAATTTTGGAATTTCCTCATACAACTAAACAAACCTAGAAAGTAAAAAAAATCAGTGAGATTGACCTCGGAAAGTGTGTGATTTGACGTAGAATGACCTGCCTGTTTCATAAAACTTAGAGAAAGTGGCCATCCCGCTGAAACCCTGACATGTACAGACACAGCTGATGTGGAAGTAGGGCAAATGGATGATAATGCTGCATGTATCACTTCTCCTGAAAAGGACAGTTGTTTTGTGGATGTAAACACTGTATTGGTCAGCCTAGATGAAACGCCAGTAAAAACAGAAAAATTAGCACCATCCATTTGTAGGAAAGCCAAAGGAAAGCAAAAGTTGGAGTCTGCAACAAAGAAACTGAAAAGAAAGCTTGAGGTAACATACAGTGTGTCCCTGGAAGGATCAGAATCCGACAAGGAAACAGAATTGTATAGTTTAATGATGCAGGTATTGAAGGAAAAAATCAGGATCTGAAATTATTACGCTGAACGTGTTCAGATATTAACTTTGTCCCCATATTACGATAGCAAGGGCAATGCAGGAATTCAGCGCTTCTGATTATTTGGTCAAGAAAAGTCGTGCTGTGAAAAAAGAGAAGGGAATACTTGGACAATGTGATAGAAATAAGGGAAAAGCCTTGTCTCTAGATATGAAAACTGAAATAGCCAAATTTTATTAAATGGATGAAAATAGTCGTATTTGTCATGGGTTGAAAGAAACTGTGACGGTTCGAGACAGAAAAGGCGAGTCTGTTAAGCATCAGAAACGTCTAGTGCTCTCCAATTTGAACGAATTACACGCTGCCCAGAGTGAATCTTACCCTGATAAGAAAGTTAGATTTTCTTCATTTGCTGCCCTGCGACCAAAGTGGCGTGTTTTTGCTGGGGCCTCTGGGACACATTCTGTTTATGTATGCAAGTACCACCAAATCCTAAAATTGATGGTGGAATCTTGTTTAAAGATGGACTACAACGAGAACTCTCACATTAAATTGACGATCGAACCTTGTTTATGTTGTGTTCAGGTAACAATTTATTGTTGTGGTCATGTTTTTCTCTTTATAATTTTGTTGCAATTTGACCGAAAAAATTAGACCCCGCTTCTTCGATTTTTGAAATTTCCCGCCCTGCACTGGTTCCCGACAAAGACCCATTGAAAATTCACTATGAAACCCACGATATAGTACCAGCGGACTTGTAAACCAGCGAAAAGGGATGACGTATAACCCATGAGCACCCGAGAGTAAACAGAAGACGCCATGTTACTTCCGTGTATATTATACATGCGTTTTCATGCGTCAGCAGAGGCATGAAGTTTTATGAGCTTTTTTTCGACGTTGTTGTGTAACATTTATATAATGCCGACTTCATGTGTTGTTGGTGGATGCACTAGAAATAGTATTAAGAATCCAGAGACTCATTTTTTTCAATTTCCGCGGGATCCTGCGATATCAAAGGAATGGGTGAAGTTCGTGAATAATACACGAAAGGATTTCACCTTCATGCCAAAATTCCTGGATCCGCCCCTGCTGATATTTGCCTGTTTTTATCACTTTATCTGGCTCCCATGTATTTAATCTTTTATAATCTTTGCTATTGTTACTTTAGGTTATTTTATTATATTTAAAGGGCCTGGGAGCATTTTATTCAAATGGATTTGGTGCTATATACATGTCTTTTATATATTTTATTAATATTTGATTGAAGACAGAATGACATGGCCTGTACACATTTATTGTTATTCTATTCTTGTATTTTACAATTTATTGCCACTGTACACTCAGAACAAGTTTTAAGTTTTATAGGCAGAAGTACATGAGATTTACCAACATGAGATTTACAATATTAGTCTTTGTCACACTTCTCCCTTTTGTGATGCAAAGCCAAAAAACCTAATTGAATTAGCTTTAATCCAAGAAAATCTGAACCTGCTCAGCAGTAGAGTTATGCTGATTGTAAGTTTTTCCTGGGAAAAGAGCAGCAAGTGTGAAACGAATTTCAAAGGATTTCCAGTTCGGTTTAACAGAACAATGGCCAAGTTCCAAACAAGAGGCAACTTTTTAAATTTTGATATTTTAACCTCAAAAATAAACTCAATTGTTGGTTGCAAATACATACATATTTTGTCTTGTCATTTATTCGAAAGTACTAAGGTCTTGTAAAATTTTCAGTTCTTGGCATCTTTCTGCCATACCGAATTTGTAATGTTTTTACCATAGTGTATTGTTGGCAACATAAAACAAGTTTATTTCACATTAGTGCTAAATTAATCAACTTCTCCCCGAAAAGACACAAAATGAAATACACACGTAATTGATTCTGCCATTGATCATGGTTTATGAACGCACAAAATAATTTGTAACTCCCTCCAGATCATTATAACTAGGAAGAATGTTACCAATTTAAAAATAAAAACAAAACAAATCGGCCTAATCCAGTGGTGGATACGAAAATCGCTGTACTGTCCATCAGGTGCACCCACTAAATAGTGAGAATTCATGCGCCGAGCTGTTTATCATAAAGTGTATGCCCTCAAATTTTCTGAAAAACAAAGATTTGAGGCCCATTCATTTGATGGATTGTGTAAAATGGCCCACTATCATAACCTGGGGTCCTTGGCTTCCAACTGTGAGTATTTTGGACACACTAGGCCCTGAAAAGTGGTCCTAATTTGATTTCAAGCATAAGGGCCTTTTCCAAAATAGCTGCTTTTCAGTGTGGACGTTTTCACTACTGTAGAGGTGGTTTTCATTGGGATGAGAATAACTCCTGGAAACCTGGACTTTAGACAGTAAATAGAGAAGAAAATAAAGGTTATATATCGATCAATATTTTTCTTTTGGTTTTAAAAACTGTGGGACTTCTAAGTATTTTTTAATGATTTTTGAATATTTTGTATTTAGCACTGTTTACTGGGAGTTTATTTGGTGGGGGTGCCTATAGATTCAAAATGGCGGCATCCATGGTTTGTTTTGATGGTGGGATTTAAACGTGTGCTTTTGTTTACAGTATCAGTAAGGCTGATAATAAATGAAAAATCTTTACATTAAATTTTCCCATTCAATATCCTTGTATTTCAGGTCTTTATTGGATGAATACAGTACTGTTACAGCAAAAGGTATGTGGAATTGTGAAATTAATACCATAGTCTGCATGTGCTCTTTTTCGGCTATTGAAATTGTTTATATTTGCCATTTATTGTTTACAAACAATACTTTTTTCTTCATTTATATATATCAAATCAGGTTTTAATTATTTTAAGTTTTTTAAACAAGTTTCTGTCCTTCATTTATGAACTTTAATAAGATCTGATTACTGGTGTACATGGGTAACTGAGGTAAAACTTCTAGCCAATAGTTTTACTGTGGTTTGCTACTAATGCTAGTTGTAAACATGGAGGCTTTTTGTGCCAAACTAAAGAGTTCTCTCGACAATTACAAGAAGACACATTTGTTTGAATCTACGGGGTGTGTCATTTGGCAGGGATTCAAAAGGAAGAACTATGGACTAATGAATATCAAATTACCAGAATCAAACAAACGCACAATGATGCATGTGCACAGAGTGGCTTACATGGCACACTCTGGAATCTCTAATTTACCAGAAGAGTGTGATGTAAGTCACCTGTGCCATCATACATTGTGCGTTTGTTTTGAACATTTATCTCTTGAACCGCGATCTGTTAATAATTCTAGAAAAAGATGCAAACGACGAAGACGTTGCGCAGGCCATGGGGCCTATAAGAATTGTATAATTTAGCTGCATGTAAGTCAGTCATACCATTTTCTGTCCAAGCCTAACCCCCTAACCATAACCCTAACACTAGGTATTGGGAAAAAAGCGATGGAAAAATAAGTATGGAATAAGCACTCAAAAAGCCTGTAATTAGTTTGGGAACTGTTTGCAATAATTGTGTTCATATTGAATTCTTTGCCAGTCGCTGTTTGCTTGGGATCTAGTTGGCCACGTTTATACAGCGCCTGTGAAGCATAATACAAATGAAATCGTTTTGATCGACATTGTGCCCTACGTTTTTTGTACTGTTTTCCCTTGGCCCTTTTAGAGTAGTATTTCTGTTTCTTTTCCATTTCAGCAAGGGCTTTGGCAGCTGGTGAGCCAGCAGTTACTGGGCAACCAGCAGATTCGCATTTTTTTACTATTGAATTTGCGTGTCCATTATTGACCAAGTGTACTGCGCTGTGATCTCTACAGTCACCGTTTCTTGAAAAGGTAATTGTCCCTTTTGGGTTTGTCATTGCAAAAGCATGATTCATAGATTCGGCTTTCTGAGTGCTCGTTCCATATTTTGTTTTCTCCATCGCTTTTTTCCCAATTCGTTTGTCCAGTAGTTTCAAAACAGTCTGTTCATCATTTGATGACATTTTCAACTTTGATCTTACATTAGCAGGCAGGTATGGAAATTGATAGGTTGATGTAGCACCACCATGGCAAATGTATGATACTCTTTTGCACAGCCATGGTTGCCCATGTAGCATTGTGGAATTGCGCTTGCTGCTTTGGCGGCCATGGTGGTAATCTGAGAATGGGCCCCTGTGCTCTTTAAGGATAGCAGCCGCCTCGGCCTGTGCCCTATGGCTTGGGTCATCAGCAAAGCGATCCTGCAGTTTACTCTTTTCCCGTCTCGTTTTGCAGGAAACATATCTGGACTAAATTTTGCACGACTTACGGCTGCACAAAGTGATCTGTTAAGATGAGGGGGGTCTAGTGAATGTTCAATTTCCATACCTACCTTGCTATGTGTATAATATGATTGTATACCCTCTGCCAGACAACCGTCGGCATCAGTGGTGACCCTATTAATTGTCAGAGGCTCCTTACAGTTCAAGAGTTTTTTGGCACATTGAATTCCGCCTTCATGTTCATCACCCATGTTGAAATTTGCTGGACGAGTGGCTGTGCATTTATCTGCATGTTTGTATTCATTCTTGCTGATGTCACATTTTTTGCACAGCTTGTTCTCATGGTTATACATTACAATGTATTTTTGGGTTGTCACATTTTCACAAACAATGTCCCTTGTTTGAGTTGCTGGAACGAACAGTGTCTTCTTGCGGCAGTTCCTAAGGGGATTGTTATATTGTCGATCAACTTCAACAGCTACTGCACTTTCCCTATTGTAACCTTGCAATTCATGAATGTCTTTGACAATTTTTCTCTTATCGCTCATATCCTGTTCATTTTCAAAAGTTATAATTTCCCCACATTTATTTGATAATTTCTGCAGGGCATTTCCTGAAGGAACAGTTGTATCCATTGCAGACAAGAGTTTCCTCACACCCAGCAGTTGCTATCCCGGTATTGTGAAGACCAACCTGCAAAGCCATGTTGGGAGTGGCAGTGCGTCTCCCTCTCCCTGTTCGAGGAATTTCTGTGTTGATTTGTCTTGTCTGTATGGAACCTGCACTTTTGCAGGACATCATCTCGGACACAGCTAAACCTCGACGAACCTCTGCATGCGGCATGAGTTCTGGTTGACCATCACACTCGGGTTTGCTCGTTGGTGATCCAGCACGGCCTGTACCCCCAAGTTAACAGCAGCATTGACATTTACGAACCGGTAACCTCCTCTCTCCCATCCTGGTGATTGTCTCCACTTGTTTGCTGAAGTTGTGCTCCGCTCTTGGTTTGGAGTTTTTCAACTGGAGTTTTTCAGCAATTTTGGGCCGAAGTAGCATGACGTCTCTTGTTGGCTCTGCATTGGGTGTCGTACAAAAGAATCCTGTACATCTCTGGTGACAGCTAACTCCATCTGCTCATATGATGGCCTAATATAGACAGTTGGTGAGTCTCTCTTCGTATATTCATATTTGACTTTGCCTTCTAACTTTGGAGTGATGACTGATGGATTTTTTTTCTGGTACCAGCCTTTTTTCTTTTTGTAGATTCCACGCCCAACAAGACCCATTTTGCAACTGATATGCTCACAGCTGGCTTATTGCAAGTAGTGAATTAACTACATAGTGAATTATACATAGCTTCTTATACATCACCAGTGCATGTGCTCATCATTACTTAATAGTATGCATGTTTTGAACAATGAAGTGAAACCAGTTTTTCTTAGGAAAACACAAACACAGCTTGGGAGAGCACAATGGGGCATCCTCATTTAAGGTTGTTTTTTTTATTGGGGGAAGAGTGAGGCTTAATGAATTGACCAACTACTAAGCAGCTTAATCCATTGAGTGTTTCACACAGTGCATTATCATTGGAAGTTGGTTGTTATTTGTTGTCTTTAATTAGTGTTACATGTGTGTTGCATTAGTAAAATTCACAAAACTATTACAAGTAGTTGTTTCTAAAATAGTACTGGTTCAGGAATGCATGCATTGAAGAAAAAACTGTATATACTCTTTAAATATCTGTTTTTATCAACAATTTTTGATCAACTCTCTTTGCAAGGACGTGTATATACATGGGGATGTATGCAGGGTTGGGGATGTTTCTTTCTCTTTGTGGTCTGTTTACCATGAAACAATTTACATTTTACATTTTCTTCTCAGCATCATGTGAAGAAAGGCTCGTGATTTGCCCCTCAGCGTATGATTCATTGTGTATGAGGCCCCATTTTCTGTCAACCTGGATCCCGCCCTAATAAGGTTAATTTTGTAAAACTGTCTGAAATTGCTAGCAGATAATATCTCAGATATTGTTTAAATATTCAAGGAGGAAACTAATTGTTATTTAAAGAAAATTTTTAAAGAAAAAACATTGCACCAAGAAATACAATAATGCATACACAATGCATGGTTATCCATTGCAAACTGCACAGAAACATCATAGACGAACCAAGTATGTTTAAAGCTGTCATTTTGCAGTGGAGTAATATTTTTCAATTTTTTTTCAGAAACATGACCTCTGCAATATACTGGATGTCCTTAGTGTGTTCCCAAGTCAAATTGAAAAAAATCATCTCTTTAAAGGGTGCACCCCACTAAATAGTGAGGAATTCATGCATGAGCTGTTTATCATAAAGTGTATGCCCTCAAATTTTCTGAAAAAACAAAGATTTGAGGCCCATTCATTTGATGGATTGTGTAAAATGGCCCACTATCATAACCTGGGGTCCTTGGCACAACTGTGAGTATTTTGGACACACTAGGCCCTGAAAAAGTGGTCCTAATTTGATTTCAAGCGTAAGGCCTTTTTCCAAAATGGCTGCTTTTCAGTGTGGACGTTTTCACTACTGTAGAGGGTGGTTTTCATTGGGATGAGAATAACTCCCTGGAAACCTGGACTTTAGACAGTAAATAGAGAAGAAAATAAAAGGTTATATATCGATCAATATTTTTTCTTTTGGTTTTAAAAACTGTGGGACTTCTAAGTATTTTTTAATGATTTTTGAATATTTTGTATTTAGCACTGTTTACTATGGGAGTTTATTTAGTGGGGTGCACCCATCAGGGTTTGGGAACGTCCTGCGGATTGCGTCCATTACACATGATGGCAGTGGCACCCGGTTGAAACGGCCAAGATAACCCCAACACCACCTCACCACTTGCCGATATGCAACATGGCGATGTTTTCTGTAAAACAAAACAAAAAATCAGACAAAATTATAAACATAAGATTTGTGATTTGCATAGTGGAGTATCGATATTGTTTACGTTAACACCATGTGAAACTGAAATGCTATAAAACTATAACCATACCAAAAGGCATTCATGATCAAAAGTAAACAATTACATACGTGTAATGCATGTACAATAAGATATAGATGCACGTGGGTCAACCAAGGTCATATTCAGTTGTGTGCGGTTACTCTGAAGTAAACACCGGTGCTCATTCTGGTCAATCAAAAGTAATCTGCTTGATATGCAGATCATTCAAAACTGACATTGCTCTAAAATAGTAATTGAAATTGATGGTACATTGGCTTTGTACATTCAGTCAACACTCAAATCACTTACTGGTCAAGCGTTCCTTCAACTGCATCTCTGCCATAGTATGCTCTGTACTGAAGATACGCTGTTGCAAGCACTCCTGGGTGGAGGCAGATCGCATCAAACCAATCATGGATGGTAAGGCACTGGTTGGGATCATCCACGTTGATGTCCAGCTGCCGCATCATGTTCTCTATCTTCTCAACTTCTTTGCAACATATACAGTTTGCGAGCAAAGGCTGAAGAACACAATGTCCACACGAACACCTATTACAAAAAAAAAAACTTTGGAAAATATAATTTTAGTAACTTTGTCATTGGGGTTGCACTACTTAAAAATTGATCTTGAAATACATCCCCCATGAACTGATCAAGGACAGGTACATCACGAAGGAATACATTTTTCCATGGGCAGATCAAACATTTTTATTGTGCAGGGGCTACAACCCTTTGATTTGAAGGAAAGACTAAATGTCAATTATGCTTAAAGCATGATGGTAAAAGATCATGATTTTATTTGAATTTTGAGCAGTGATTACTTTCCCATCATGTCTTCATAAATACTGGCTAATATTGCCAACAAATCATAAAACGCAAGACATAGTAATTACCCCCAAATTTCCACTGTACATGTATTGTACGTACAATTGTACACATGTACATGTACTACATTATGTACCTTGGGTCTCCATCATGTTCGTTCATGTTTTTGTCAAGTATAGCCTACAACTATTTTTGTACAGCAGAAACGAATTGATCAAACGAAGCATCATTCAGTATTTCATTCATGAATCATTTTGTGGGCTTACCAGTCTGTGTTTAGCCGTCTATCATCAGGATTTGGTTCGTCGTCTTCGGCCTGACGATCACCGTCACCGGGCTGGTCAACTGCAGGCGCCGCAAGTGGCTCGAACCGGTATGGTTCATGATCAGCGCCACGTACTTCGACTTCTTCGTCATCGTCTTCGCCTTCTCTCTCGTCTGGGGAGCTCCCCTCATCGCTAGAGCTGACATCACTATCCTCAGAAGTGCCTATATGAAACTCCTCTTCCTCATCTATACTGTGATCTTCCCAATATTCGCTGCTATCGGACATTTTCGCTGTTTTTCGGTCTAGAAGATGTCGCTTGTCCGCTGTTGTTCCGCATTGCATGTATGGTAAATGCATACAGTACACACGATCGACTGTTGTGCGTGGGGGTAACAAAGCGTCATGGGTGCTACGTCACACACGAAGTATGAATTATTCGTGAGGGCTTTTGGTGAAACTGGGCTTTTCTGGGTCGTAGAACGCCGATCAAATTGATTTTTTTTGCATGAAGGAACAAGTTTTATTGAATAATAATAATATGTTAGTAATCATTACACATTTCTCGAACGAAAACAGCAACACAGCACTTATCATTATTCCGTTGTAATCAATCTTTAAAGTGCGATGTCCATGAACTGTGTATGGTCTGATGAAAGTGAATCATGCATGATGTGCCAATGGAACGAGTGCCCCGGGTGTCAGGGTCTTATTGACTATGGTACCTCAGCCAGTGTGATGAGCTTAGTGATACTGAAGAGATCACTTATAAGCAGTGGGCTAGCACAGACCGAACAAAATTGGTCACCATTGTTGAACCAAAGGAAGATTTCATTGATTTCAGGTGGAAAAACTGACCTGCCATAGTTTCACAGCAAAATCCCAAAATACATGAAAACACTGGACCATGATTCCTTTGGAAGAAATGATAGTCCAGGGTGATTTTCAGGATGAAATTCAAAGCTTTCATTGGGAAAACAAGCAAGCCACCCTACATCCATTTGTTGCCTACCGAAGAAATAAACATGGTACTAGAACATCAGAACATTTTTGTTGTTAGTGACTGAAAAGATCACACTACAGCGACAGTCTTTGCTTTCTTGAAAGTGGTCATTCAACACCTAGAGAGTGAGTTTCCATCTATCAAAAATCCACTACTTCACTGATGGTTGTGCAGGGCAATACAAAAACAAGAACCTTTATAAACATGTGTCACCATGAGGAGGATTTGGGGTTGGCAGCAGAATGGAACTTCTTCGCCACATCACATGGCAAGAGTGCCTGTGATGGGATAGGAGGGACTGTGAAGAGACTTGTCACCAAGGCTAGCCTGCAGCGCCCATATTGATCAGATTCTGACATCGGATGCAATTACTGATTTATGTAAGGTGAACATCCCTAGTATCAATTTTTTTTTCAATGTGACACCAGAGGATGTGACTATATTGGCTTCAGACTTGAAGGACAGGTTTGACATGGCGAAAACTGTGAAGGGGACACTGTATTACCACAGGTTCGATCGTTCCAGTCTCCAAATCGACATGTACACTTCATGTGTACAAGTAGAGTGACCAAGCCGACGCTCCAGATTTAGTATCTATTTCAAAGAGTAATAATGCAGGATCAGGACCTGAACCAACATTGCAATTGGAAATAAAGGAACTAAACTTTGTCTGCTGTCTTTATTACGGCTTTTCCATAGATTGGTATGGTGGACGAAATTTCTGAGGAGTTTGGTGACTACCACATCAATTGCATATCGCAAACAGACAAATGCTGGGTTACAGAA
Source organism: Zoroaster sp. YZ-2022 (assembly GCA_029582265.1). Taxonomy (NCBI): domain Eukaryota; kingdom Metazoa; phylum Echinodermata; class Asteroidea; order Forcipulatida; family Zoroasteridae; genus Zoroaster; species Zoroaster sp. YZ-2022. Next base: position 15,266,843 of record CM055833.1, on the reverse strand, counting down.
GATCAACCCTCCATCTCCGACATCTCAGAAATAGATGCAGCGAGGATTTCAAGAGTGTGCCCAGACTGAATCATTGTTCAAGTTGATAATTGAAAACATGGTACATTTAAATGATTAATCTTTAGACTACTGAAGGATCATTAAGATTGCTAATGCACTTTAAAAGTAGTTAATTTATTCTCAATCAGGCTGTAATAAAGACTACATGGTAGAAACTTGATCTTATACATAGATTTAAATAATACATGCAGATACACATGTACACGAACATGTGTATCTGTTATGTATACATATTTTTGGATAGGAATGTCATATTTTTGCATCAAGTACATGGCGTATGCCAACTTTGAGAAGAGCTGGAAAGCAAACAAAAATATTATACCTCAATTTGTTTTGATATTTTGTAGAAAACATGTTGGGGTATAATTTTCACCCATGTTCATCTCATGGTCACGTGATCCACAAGGTTAAATTCAAGGTCAAAATAAAGGTCAAAATGTCATAAAAATAAAGGTCAAAAGGTCAAAATGTCATAAATTGCTCCTACATAAAAATAATTGCAAATTTGGATGCCTTATTATATTACCTTTCCAAAGACACCAATATCAACTAATTTGGCCCACCGGTTATGTTTAGACTAACCTTGTATCATTTTGTATCATGGAGGCTATTTCTGCCTCCTGATTCCATGGTCTATCTCTATGGTTGCTGATTGTTTCAATACTATACAGCATTATTACTTACTTCATCCATGGTTTGGACTATATGTTTAGACTAACCTGATTTGTAAGTCCACGTTGACACACTGTATCCGCCATGGTAAAACACTGTTCCTATCACTATTACAGCCAAGAGAATAAACAATTTAAAGAGGCCAGAGAAAGAGCAGTGAAACCAGGAGTGATTCTCCAAATGTTCTCCAACTGCCATATTATTAGCAGGCTATACAAGGATACTGACCCACTAGCGCTGACACGATTCACTTTAACCTTTAACTCATCAGCTGTACAATCAATGCACATACACAAAGGCAGTTCCTTCCTGATTGAGGCGTGAACGGAATATTGCTGTATAGTTTCAGTACACGCGCTGTATATATATACTATTCAGCCTCTTATACTGTTATAGTGTATTCTTAGCGAGACGGGTCAAAGAGCACCTCGCTTCCTTATTAAGATAACCTAAACTTCACCAAGTCGTTTTGTACATTTCCCTCTGCGTGTACATGCGGATACCGATCCAGTCTATGCTTGTATTTGTTTTGAGTTTTCAGGTTTTCTTGATTGAACTTGAACAGTGAGGACCTGGGTCACCTTGATGATAAGTGACAATCACCGTCAAAGACGCCGACGGTAACCATTTTTCTGTCGCAGCTCCGAGACTCTGGAATCATCTTCCAACTAAACTCAAATCTTGTCATAGTATAACCATAACCAGATTCAAGTCGATGCTTAAAACTCATCTTATGTCACAACTCTTCAAAGATGATGTATATTTGTAATTGCATTGTAGGTACATGTATCTCGGTACATAATTTGTTTTGTTTTCCTTATGCTATCATTGTATATTGTTTGTATTAATGTTTTTTCTTTGTTTCCGCGCCTTGAGCGCCCAGCAGGGTGGATATGTGCGCGCTAAAAATCTTTATTATTATTATTATTATTATAGTAGGATGTATTCGCCTACAAGCACAGTGAGTATACTTTTTAAAACGTTGTGCTCGGATTATTTATAGGGAGTGAAATCATGCATGCATGGAACGCCAAACAGTCAAGTATAAATCATGTACACAGAGAAATGGTTTGTGTTCTAACCTTAAAGACACAATAGGAGGGCGCTTCTCAGATTATAAATACGAAGAATTCACCAGCTGTAAACAGCGCCCTTGGAAGGCTTGGGGAGCTGGCACTAATAATACGAAAGGCCTAGGAGACAGAAATGGAAAGCATTGACCCTCACTGTAAAGACAAAAAAATTTAAGTGTCTTAATTTGTATAAATTAATAAATACCCTCCCCCCCTTTTAAATAAAGATGTTTTGGTATTCTTAAAGTGTTTCCCGCGCGTTGGCATTTTTATTATTATTATTATTATTATTATTATTATTATTATTTTTATTTTTTTTTTTTATTTTTTTTGTGCTATGAAACGATGTCCAATTACAGCCAAAAAAAATTATCGATCGATTGGAATTTTGCATAGGTGTATGAACGTTTGCCCGATTTGTGAGGCCTCTCTTATCCACCATACTTTGTATATGGGAAATTTGGTGTGTACTAGTGTATCACGTATTTTTTTCCCTGTTGTCAAAAAATTAATAAATAAATAAATAATAAAATAAAAATAAAAATAGGGCACTGCACAGATTTTGAAGCCGATCGATGACCAGAAACCGGAATTTTTTTGGCCTTCACGTGTCTTCGTGTCTTTGCTAATCAACATAAACACGCTTTTTGATATAAAAATAGACTCCACTGTAGACCGCTATTAGACCGTTGAAAATTAAACACAAAAAAGTAAAACGTGTTCATAAAGTTTACACTGACAATGGAATATTAAATAAGGCAAAATACCTTAAAACGTATTGTACATTTCTTCATTTTATGTTATATATCCTATGGGCTTCACAGTACGTACACTCCAAATGAAAAAAAGTCACTTAATTTGTTTATATAAAGCATACTTGTGTCTGGTGTAATTGCAGTTCCAAGACTAGAATTACATTGGACCAACACAATCATCTATAAATAAACATACTCCAACCAAATGTAGCTTTTAGTTAGTGCTTGCCAAGACAAATACATTTTAATTAGATATTTATAATACATGGATACATTATGACTAATTGATAAGCAGAATGAGTGAAGGCGCTCGTGGCTTCGCTACTTCGCACTGTTTTTTCATGCGTGATGTGTACTATCCAGAGAGTAAAGCACATTATTTATCTTATTAAGCTAATTTAAAAAGGGTTATTATATTAATTTAGCGACAAATTCGAGTGACATGGTAGTCGAATGCTCAGAACGCTCGCCTTCCATGTATAGGTGATACCGAATTCTACCAGTGGCGCACTCAAGGGGGCTTGGGGGCTCGAGCCCCCCAAGGGCCTGCTAATGTTTTTGTTTTTGTTAAAGAAGGAGCCAGGAAGAGAGCAAAATCTGAGCCCAAGTCTTGTCTACAGAGGGTTCGGCAAGGAGTATAGGGGCAGTGGTACAAGGGATGGGGACTCAGGAGACTCAAGCTCCCCTCCAAAGTTTTCCATTTATTCCACTCACTATTATATTTACGGCGTTGCGTATGCATGTGCATGTAAGCTTGAAGGGCCACCAGTATATATAACAAGCATTTTTACACATTCTCCCCCCCCCCACCATGGTGCACCCTGATCAGGGAGCAGCTTTACTTAATTTTATTTTCATTTTCTGTCACCGTTTCTCTTGTTGAGGTCGTTGACTGTCGTTGAGGTTACTCGTAAAATTTAAACACGCACGCATTATAATCAACTCCTTTCCAGTTTGTACACAATGGCCCAGGATTGGGTTTTAATTTACAAAGATTATGTGACACTCTTTTAGCAAACACCGATTGGATAATATTGGGATTTGGTTTTGCCGCCAAATTCGTGTTTGAAAAAATTTAGCTCCGCCCGGAATGATCACAAACTTTACGTCCACGCAATGAAAGTATTTAACTATAGAAATCTTGCAGACGAAACAAGCTCAAGTTCTTTACATCAAGAGGAGGAAATTATATGGAAGGTAAAACCCTACGAGTCCGAATCATGCCATATAATGTCTTCTTTTTATGACTAGAAACCACCAGGAAACATTTAACATGTGCCGTAGGTTCACTGACGAGCACGACTAGGGACATGGCTGCAGCCGCGCCAGCGGTTATGTTTTGGGTCAGCCATGTCTCTCCCCCATCTTGGATTTCAAATAAATATATTTTGAGCCCCCCCCCCTTTTCTCTCTCTCTCTCTCTCTCTCTCTCTCTCTCTCTCTCTCTCTCTCTCTCTCTCTCTCTCTCTCTCTCTCTCTCTCTCTCTCTCTCTCTCTCTCTCTCTCTCTCTCTCTCTTTTTCTGGTAGGTTGTGTTTCATTTCGAGCTCCGGAAAAACTGCGAATTTTGTAGATTTTAGACCTTGGACGGTCACAGTTTTTATACTGTCCGTCTCGGTATACTTTATAGATTATACTAGACTATCCACATTTTGTCAGGTTTGTTATTTTGTGTATTTTTTGATCATTTCTTCCTTAATTTTGTACGTAATTTTTATGCTCTGGCTGGCCACTATGGCCAGTCAAGCGAACCAATCCATTTAGGGTCAGCCAAGCGTTAGTAAGGCTGACCCGAACAAACGCATTGTTCCTGGTGACGAGCCCTTTAAGAACGTCACCAGGAACAATGGAGTTTCTTTTAAGGCTGCTGACAATGTGTCCGTCCAAGCATATACATTGATGCTTTCACCAATAATTTCCCTGCACAAAACGTTCTTTCAGCATCACGCATATCTAGATGGCCGAATTGCCGTCTATCTCAGCTCGAGAGAGGCACGGCCCTTCCATGGCAAAACAGCCCAACTCGAAAATTTTGATTTTTGAGATAAGATCATTTTTGGGTAAATTGAGGGCGCTCTTTTCATTTGTGAAAGTTTCAAAGGCGTACGATGGATTGTTTTGAAGATAGCATGTCCTATCTCACATTCTTTGCACACGTTCACTCTGGTTTTGTATGGCAAAACGCCTTATCTCTAACCTAAGTCATTCACAGTTTCTTGTTTTGCTTGGTAAAACATTGTAAGTCCAAGATAGACTACTTTGCCTTCCAAATTGATTATAACCTAATGTGGAGTGTTTAGGGTAAAACAACTTAACTTGAAGATAAGCTGTTTTGCCAAAAAAATATCTAAGTTTGAGAAACGTCTAACTTTGAATTAAGTCATGCATACTTTATTTTTATTTGGTAAAACATACTAAGTCTAAGATACATAGATCTGCCTTTCAAATGAGTTCAAAACATAATGTTGAGTGTTTATGGCAAAACAAGTTTACTTTAAAGATAGGCTGTTTTGCCATAAAAAAAACCTTAAGTTAAGACATGTCCATCTGTGAGATAAGCTCATTTGCAATAAAAAATACTTGAACTATTGAGGGCGCTATCACCATTCTAACTCATCAAATGTATAATGGCGGCCATGTTCAACCTCAAGCTGCACAGCAGGGGCTTTCAAATTCTCCAAAGGGCATTGGAAAAAAACCAAGGTATGTCTATCTTTTACATGCTTAAGTCTTAAATATAATCCTATAGAACTCAGAGGTAATCAGTAGATAGATGAAAGTCCAATGTAATCAGCGCCCATATAAATTATAATGTTGCAACTTGCATGATGCAGCCATTGCAGGCAAGGGTTAGGCCTACGTTACACACTGGTCAAACTGCCATGACTGCTGCATCATCTTAGCTTACACATAGGTTAGGCTAAGCCTGCGTAACTCCAACTTTTCATGTTTCTGTTTGATCCATTTTGAAATATTTCAATACAGCCAGGGTTTATTGATTCATATTTTGTTGTAAATTTTATGAATAGGCCTACTGAGTTAATGAATAGGCGTTGATAATGTAGGCCAAATTGTATTTTAATATGCATATGGCTATATGCAGTCTTTTGATAGGAGGACTAAAAATATGTCCAAACAAGTATGGATATTCAAGAATGAAATCTCATTAGTGCACTTTACTAGTGATTGAATCATGCTAGTTTTAGTCATTTTTAAGTTTTTGCAAATCTGATGCCAACATGTTTGTCACTAATGAAAGTAAATGTCGATTTTGTTCCCCAGCAAGTCCCTAGATCACTAAAGCAGACCTTAAAACAGGTAATCAATTATCTTAAGGGTAAAATCTAGGAGTAAAGAAGACTGTGATAACATTCATATCATATCATTTCTAATATTCCTTTCCTCCTTTACAGGCAAGAAGCAGCTCAAACATGACGACACAGAACTTATCAAAGGTAATAAAATGAAGTTTAAGTAGAGTTAATACATTATTGAGCTTATTAATGTACTTATTACTTATTAATGAAAGCACTTGTTTAATGCAGGTATATTTCATTTGCTTTTAATTTTGTCCTTGGATTTTGTATGATTATCGTCAGCAGGTGATAACAAAGTAGATTGTGGCATTATTTTATCTGTTTTTTAAGTTATTATCTTTCATATATTTACAGTGCCAGATGGACTGAATGATGTTCACATGCAGGTGTCTGATTCAGAGAGTAAGTTGATCTTCATAACAACGGCGCACCCAGGATTTTGCCGTTGAGGCTCCACCCAGGATTTTGTCTTGTGGGGCTCAAGAAAATTTTACTCTCACAAATCAACTAGGCCTAGTATGTATATGTACGTATATATGTAAAAAAAAAAATCAGGGGACCCTCTTGGGGCAGGGGCTCGAGCCCCCCTTAGGGTGCCAGGTGTTCATCATTTTACAGTTCAGCAATGCCTCCAGGTATAGATAAACATTTAGTTGAAGATGTAGTTTCTACTGAGAATAATGGAAAATCTGAAACGCTTAATGTTATTCTCAATTGTATATATACAGTGCCAAACAATGATGAACTCAAGAATGATGTCCCCAAGAAAAGTTTGTCTGATCCAAAGGGTAAGTTGTTTTCATAAGTTGTTTTACTACAGCAGACATTGCTCAATCATTCAGCAGTTCCTGCAGTATTAATGTACATTTTGTAATAGATGAATATTTAGATAAAGATGCAGTTCCTGACTTATACAACATTCTAAAATGATTGATTAAAATTATTCTCTATTATATAATACAGAGCTAAACAGTGACGGACTAAATGATGTTCGCATAAAAACGTTGTCTGATCCAAAGGGTAAGTTATGTTTGATAAATGTAAGTAATTTTACTGCTGCAGACATTGCTCGTTCATTCAGCAGTAGCTGCAGTAGTAATGTACAATTTGTGATAAATGAAGATTTAGATAAAGATGTAGTTTCTTGCTTATAATAAATTATAAAGTGCTTTATTTAAATTACTCTCTATCATTTTACAGAGCCAAACAATGATGGACTGAATGATGTTCACATGGAAAGTTTGTCTGATTCAGAGGGTATGTTGCTTTTCATAATTGGTTCTACAGACCTATTTCCTGAAGTGCTTGAAACATTTTCAACAAAGCACAATTTGGAGCTAGATTGTAGAAATTCTCCCATTTATTCAACTGCAATAATATAGCAGCTGTACATCTGAGTGCCGTATGCAATTTGTTTGCAAATTCATATCATACCTTTTTGTCCAGAAAGTGAGCAACATTTTTATGTTATCATTTTCAACAGATTATTTTCAACAGGACATTGTGGTAATGTGCAGCTCTTCAACTGAAAATGCATTTAGTGAGATATTAGACTGCATTAGCGACTCTGATTTGAGTAAGTTATATATCCATAATTTCCTGAATATATTTAGTTGAGAAGTTTAAGTGAATGTTTCAAATACAAAATTTGTTAGATATAGGGCTTTATAGGCTATTTACCAATAATTCATTCATTCACAGATAATCCCAAAAGCAATCTGAACAAAGACGACAGCCTGCAGTTGTCTGATATAGACATACTTCTGGGACAAGTGGCACCAGAAGAGGATAACCAAAAAGGTAATGCACTTCTCTTTTTGTTACAGTTATGCATTATTTGTGTACAAAGCTATGGAGATACTTCTGTTCTGCCTTGAATGACATCACAATAATGGCTCAGGAATGTGGACATTTTCATTAGCAAAAAGACCAAAATGTTTAAATTTCTCCCTTTGTATTACTATACAGTAACACGTAAAGTAAGCTGTCCTACATGTATTCAAATCATAACAATTCTATTGCATGGCTCCTTTAAGTGTAATTAAGGTTGTGCTCAATATTAAATGCTAAATAAAATCTTCTATCACAAATGCACATCACTACGGCAGGTATTGCTGAAGAACCTGATGCAGTTCAACAAGAAGTTGTAGATCAACCTCCACCCAACAAAGATGGCAGCCTGCTATTGTCTGATATAGACCTACTTCTTGGACAAGTAGCACCAGAAGAGGATAGCCAAAAGGTAATGTAATCATCTTTTATTTATAGGTATACACTTTTTTTATTTTAATGTTACAGCTATTTCTTTAATTGTAATTAAATAATACTCAAGACAAAATACAAAATAAAATCTTCATCTATCACAAATGCAGGTATTGCTGAACAACCTGAGGAAGTTCCACTAGATGCTGTAAGATCAGCCTCCACCCAATCCAGATGCTCTGCAAGAGAGAGGGTTAAATAAATCTAAAGGTGAGGTTGAATAATCCTTTTGCTGTGGATGTTATGCAATTTTAAGGAGAGGACTTTATATTCATATTTCACACATAGCAGTTACTGTGGACACATAAAGATGTCGCTTGAATGCCCTGTTGTAAAATTCTCCTTCCACGCAAACACAAATTATTTAGTAATTCTTGACCATTAGTGATATAAATGAATCAATCTGAATTACTAGCAATTTGTTTTACTTTTTTCAGAAAACATTTTATTTCTTTGTATATATTTAAACAGATAAAAAACGGTGCAGATCAGTTGAACAAAAGAAAACCAGAGACCAGGAGAACCACCATATACTTCGTCCATGTACACAGAAATGCAGGAGAAAGTGTTCAGAGAAGTTTTCTGAGGAACAGAGACAAGAACTTTTGGGACATGAGCTACGACCACAGACGTGACTGGCTCGTGCACAACGTGGATGAAGAAAAGAAGAGGTCCTTCACAACACCAAACCGAGGGTCGCGCAGAGAATGTACTCTAAAGTGGCGGTTCGGATCAACACAAGTGTGCAAATGTTTTTTCTTGCACACGATCGGGTATCATGGCGACCAGGTTGTTAAGTCTGCTCTGAAAAATGTCAGGAAGGATGGGGGTGTTGTAGTCGGTGCGCATGGCGACAGGCGTGGTCAACATGTACCACAGAACAAATTTGATGAGGGGTACCGCAAACATGTAATAGATCATATTGAATCCTTTCGACCGCAGGTCTCACATTACAGGCGGGACCATGCTCCCAACAGGAGGTACCTTCCATCCGACCTATCAATATGTTCAATGCATCAGGTCTTCAATGAAAGTCAACAGGCATCTGGCCAAGACCAATGTTCCTTCCAATACTACTACAAGGTATTCAGCTCTATGAATATTTCATTCTCGTCTCCTGAAAATGACCTGTGTAAAACATGCCTCATCCACGAACAAGCACATCCACCACTACAAGCATCGGCGGATGACCTCCCCCATAACTGCAGTACCTGTAGCTGCCACGCTTGTTCTGGATATGTTGAACACAAAACCAGAGCTGCCCAAGCAAGGGCAGCTCTCAATGCACAAGAGCGGATGAAGAATGATGACCAAGTCCTTGTAACAACTGTAGACATGCAAAAGACAATTTGCATGCCAAAATTACCACCAAGGACTATATTTCAGCCGAAAACTTGTGCTTTTCAACGAGACTTTCGCTTCACCTGGCAAAGATGCACCAGCGGTGGCTGTTCTGTGTACGAGGGAGAAGCCGGGAGGAAAGCTACAATGTTGCAAGTGCATATTTGACTTTTCTTCGGTTTCAACAGAGATATCCAGGAGGTAATCTTCTTTGCTGATAACTGCAGTGCCCAAAACAAAACTGGACGCTGTTTTCAGCATTTCCTCGCTGGTTAACAATCCTTCCATTGGCATCACCTGTATATCTCTGAAGTACTTAGAACCTGGCCATACATTCATGGCGGCAGATAGTGTACACGGGTCCATCACCACCAAGTTGAAAAGCAAGAGCAAGTTTATGATTTCCAAAAGACTATATCGAGCTCATAGAAAAGTCACGCAAAGCAGCTAAAGTGTGCAACTATCGATCACAAACAGATGTTCTTATTTGAACACCAGGCCAAGAAGACATCAGTACTTATCAAGGATATCAAGGTCGTGCAGTTTAGGCGTGGCTCCATACAAATGTTCTACAAGACATCTCATAATCAGGAAGACTTCTTGGAGCTAGGATTCCTAAAGGTTTCTGCACGCGAATTGACAGTGAAAATGGAGAATGGTGAAGACCCGCTAGCATCAGTTCCAGTGATGGAGAGACCTAGGGGCATATCTGCTTTGAAGAAAACTGACTTGATGAACACTTGCCAGCATGATCCCACGCTACAAGGCAGCTTTCTTTGAACAACTACTGGTAAATGACAAATCAGAGGACTTGAAACTGTTGAAGACTATTAACAGACTTACAATTTCGTGCAGTGGCGTCCAGCGAATTTCAGTGTTATTACTTCCTGAATACAATCGCAGGCTATGGCAGACCTCGGTGAAAAAGTAGGAGAAAAGTAGGAATACTTGAATGCTTGCGATTGCTACTTTGACTTTTGGCAAAAGAACCTTGTTACTTACAATGGAGCCTTCTCTACCAAAACAGTGGAATATGTTTGACACAATCTTTATTTAGTGCTTTAAAAAAGAAATAATTATTTTCAATTGTTTTATCTAGAAATTAAGTATTCTTAAATTTAAGCTTTAAAATTGAAGTTTGCCAGAAGCCGTTTAAATGTACACGCCTCATAGAAGTGAGTCACACTAACCAAGCTTGCTTTGGAATGCACTCTTCATATTCATTTCAAATCAATTCACATTTTAAGTGTCATTAGCCTTCTTGAGACACAATGGAAGGGGCGAGATTTGGTTTGATTAAATTTAATATACAAAAGGTTTGACCCGAACCAAATAGCTCCCTCAAACTGTGTCCACCGTATCTCATGAAGGCTGTCTTCACTATATTCCTGCCTATTTTCTGGCACAATATCGTTGCTGTAAAGTTGCTGTTCAGTAAACTTGTAATACAACATGCACAATTCAAACCTCACACAGTTTATCTTAAGAAGAATTGTCTTTTTATGGACTAGCCAGTTGTTTGACTTGTAATTAATTGGTCCAACTTTAAGAAATGTGTAAAAATTTAACTTGAAAACTTACGATGAGTTACCATTTTCCCCCAGCTGTATGATGTGAGTATGAATTTAGCAAAACGGTTGTAGAAGCATGTCAACAGAGATGAATATAAGGGTCATGTGTGAAAATCCTTTGACGTTGAAGTTTTTATGTTGTTTGTTACATTGTGATGTTTATTTCACAAAAATTGTACCATCATCATCGCCATCCCAGTCATCACCACCGTCACTGTCACCATCATATCATCGCCTACCACCACCAACATCCCCCATCAACATCCCCCATCAACATCCCCCATCACCACCATCGTCTACATCTTTGTTGATTTGTTTTTCAAATTGTATTTTTCATACAAGATGATATGGGTCCGTAACTGACTATTTCCGTTGTTTGTCAGTTTGACAATATAGTTTATTGTGGAATAGTTGACCTTTTGTTATTACAGGTAGGCCTATTTTTGGTCATAAAAGGGGAAATATGTTGAAGAGACGGGATATTTTTTCAGATCCTTGGTAGCAATACAATAGCTACATTGTAAGCTTTCATGCCTCATCAATTGCGGGCAATCAGTTGCAAGTACTGGTTCAATAGAAGTTAGAACCGGATTGTCTCCTATCTTATTTTTGGATAATTGATGTTTTCCAAACAGTTGTAATGTGTCCATTTTGTATGAGTGGGTTCCTTCGTTGTGTTTATGTGATTTGTTCCTCTAATAATAGTCAGGTGGCTTAGTGAAATTACCGATACATGGCGGATAAAAGCACCATTTTTGGCACAAAGCTTCCTTAGGGCCTACTAATTAATATTAGCCTAGGAGCCCTCCGGAATTTTTAAACTAGAGGGCGTTTTTGAGTTTTTTTTGCCCATTTTTGGTCAAAAATCGTATTTTCCCCATAATTTCCGATTTTGTTCGTCCAAAAGCTATAAAACTTGTCAAACGTTATTTTTTTGACTTAATCTATAATATGACATCATAATAGTCATACTGGGGTCTCCCTGTGGGGCGCTATAATCCGTTAATTTATCCCATTTTTAGGAAAAAATTGTTAGCGTTTTTCTCACTTAAAAAACAATATGGCCGGCGCCTTTGAAGACCCAAGGTGCAATAATGATACCTGGTTGACAATTCTATATTATTTTATTTTTGGGCCTTAAAAGTAAAAAAAACCATGTTAAACAACAAATTTAAAGATGGCCTACATTTATGACAAAACATCACTTTTTTTCGAGTCCTGCTATATTTGTAAGCCACCGATCAGTTCTCAATGGGAGACTTTCAGACACTAATGGCGGCAGACCTACCGGGTAAATTTCCGTTGTTTACGTCATTCTGAGCATGCGCATGATCTTCGAACAATGGAAAAACCCGGTAGGTCTGCTGTCACCTCATCATGGTTCACTATCTCCGCCTGCGGCAGATTGTGCACTAACATGAGTCAGTTGCCTCCAAAGATTTCGATTTTGTGTGACCTCGTTTAGAGCGGATAGATTGAGGCCGGACCATTCATGCACATTATCGCGCCATCTTTTGCGCTGTCTGCCTCTACTCCTTTTGCCATTGACCATGCCTTCAAGGCAAATTTTAGAGAGACCAGACTGGGAGCGTTTGATATGGCCATAGAGTTTTAAGACCTTGCTTCTAATTATCGACATTATTGGGACTAGGGTCGTCATTCTGAGAAGCTCTTCGATTTTAACATGGTCTAAAAGTCTATGGTTCGTCATAAATCTCATGATGTGGTTTTGAAAGGTTTCAACCGTCCTACATAGCTTGGAAGTCCAGTTGATGCATTCGAATCCATAGAGAGCAACTGGGCAATACATAGGTGTTATAAATTTTGGCTTTGATGCAATATGGGACACGTTTAGATGTTAGGGAGTTCTTTATTCTTTTCGAATGCTGCCATCCTAACCCGATCCTATGCTTGACGGCTGCAGTACCATCATTTGTAACGGACAACTTGTGGCCAAGATAAACAAATTCAGAGACCTGTTTGATTGGTTTACCATAGATGGTAAAGATGGAGAGGTTGAGCATTTTGTCAGTTGTCATACACCTCAGTCTTAGAGACATTGGACAAACAGACCAACTTCTGCAGAATATTTGGCTATGCAGTCGAGGAAAGTTTGTAGTTCTTGGTTTGATCTACTTATGGCAGCTATGTCATCAGCAGCATAGCTGAGGTTGGAGTAGATGACCACCAATAGAAAAGCCAGAGCTGCATTCTGATTCTGCCTTCAGGATGATCGCTGCTATTACTATGCAAAACAAAAAGGCTGAGAGGACATCACCTTGTTTCACGCCCTTGAGTATTTTGACGGGTCTGGATATCCCAATATCAGTCTTTATAGCTGCTGTTGAATTGTCATAAGTTAGCTTTAGAAGATGTATATACCTCTTGTTCAAAACTAGTTTTCTCTAAGGAGTTTCCAGAGGCAGCTGAGTTTGATACTGTCAAATGCTTTAGTAAAATCTATAAAAGCTATGAAAACAGGGGCTATTGAATTCAATAGACTTTTCAATAATTTGTTCTAAAGCAATTTGTTCTAAAGCTGTCACCTAGCGTTCTGGAAAGTCTCCCATTTTCCATACTATCTCACACCACGGACACTAGGCCATTGCATGGGATTGAGTTTGAATGCAATGTGTATGAACAGTTTCTTTCAAGTATGTGGCATTGTTATGTGATGTCTATTAAAGTACTGTAACATACCATTTACAATGTTCTATGGAGTACATTTGCACTTGCAAAGTGGTGAGCAGTCCAGATTTGCTTTGCCGCATTTGCAGTTGGAGCAGTCTCCTTTGCATGAGCATCTGATAAGCTCACTGCACGATCTGGAAATCTCTGGAATTGTCATCCAAACTGGTACCCATGACTCTGATACCTTAGTCCAGGCAAAGTCCTGTGGAGAAGGAACCACAAGCTGTGTTTCTGTGCTGGTCGTCCAGATTCCTGCTTGATACACTGCCCGTCGGACATCGCTGGAGTAGCGCATCTCTGGTGGGTGGCAGTTTGTCCATTGCTCGATTCTTATGGCAGAAGAGTTCTCTTCTTGTCTCGTTGACAGAGCTCAAAGGACTGGTTTTGTCATAGAGGATAACAGTCAGTCTCTCGAGCTTTTGGAAATGGTCGTCGTCGAGTTCCAGGATCTGGAATGGATGATGACTGGCCAGATACACAAATGTCTCTGTGACGTATTCATAGGCCTGCCAGGCCTGCCAAACCGACTTCTTGCCCTTGCCGTTGAAGGCAGAGGTTGTGTCGCAACCTGAAAATGCGTGGAACACAGGTAATGCTCGTGATTGTGGCTGCCCTAGGCTTGCGCAGATGGCGTTGATGTGGTAAAACCTGTAATTCTTGCCCATGCCAAAAGCCACCCAGATGTCGGCCAAAGGTTGAGTCGCAATCACATTATGGAATGTGCCAGCAAGGATTACTACAACATCTGTGTCCACAGTACGCACATGGATAGTCTTTCCCCCTGTTTCCAGTGCATGTAGCACATGAACCACAACCCTGGTGTCCGCCTCCTCGTGATTGCAGTTTTCCATGGGATGCTGGCACCAACGGATGCTACAGCTTGCCCTGATGTGACATATACAGCTTTGGATGGCGGCAAGTTGATCTCTTCAACCTTCGAAGTCAAAAAGGCAAACAGCTCCTTCTTGTTAAGTGGGTCACGGAGGAAGTCCATCCAATTGCCTGGCAGTTTGGTCTCGCCAGACACTTTCCTGCGCACACCCTTGCCTCTCTTTCTCAGGTAGACTCCTTCAAACTGTCTGAGATATATGTGTCCACACAACATCCAACCTCGTGGCATCCTGCTGCTGCTTCTCCAGGTAAGGGATGAACACCCTGTCTGCATACTCATTGAAGGTGCTTACGCTGGTAGTGGGCAGGCAGTGTACGATGACGGCACCATCCAGGACTTTGCAGTCATAGGTTGAAGGTGGCTCTGATTGACCAGGTTGCTCAAGACATTTCAGCAGGTCAGACTTTGTGCTTGGCAAATGAAGCTTGCCAGTCTGAGAGGGAAGGAGGAAGGACTGTATCTCATGTGCAAAGAACTCAGCCAAGTCACCATCCCGGTTCTGCATAGATATGTATAGCTGGCCAAAGAGTGCCACATTGTTCTGAAGCACTTTGATCTTCTTCCCCTGCTTAGATGTTGCCATGCGTTTAGGTTTCCTGAATAGTGCTAGAGAATTCCTCTTGATTCGGTCATGGATAGAGTGGCTCCGCACATCAAGCACTTTCTTGACGAAGTCCTTGTACTGTTTCGTGCCTGTATCCTCCAAGGTGCGCAATGCGGCTACCACTGATTCATCCGCGCAGTTGCGACTGTCGAGAGTTACAAGATCTGGGAAATCATCCAAGAAGGGATTGCCCATTCGTCTGATTGTCTCTGGAAGGTCTTCTGTGTTGAGAGACCCTGCTCATGGTGCTGGAAGTTCTCCGGGATCTCTGTGTCATCATCGGGAAGGTATTCGTCTTCAAATTGCTTCAGCAGCCTGGCCATCTCTGGTCCCGAGAGCATCCATCGTCGAAAAGCAACATGGTTTGCTGTGAGCCCAACAGCACCACCCGAACCTTTCACAATCTTGTTCTCCTGTTCATGAGCCTGATCAAATGGGATCGCAGAGAATTTGTTTGCTTACTTTCTTACTTTTTAGGCCAAAAATTAATACAGAATTGTCAACGATGTCTCATTATTGCACCTTGGGCCCTGAAAGGCGGCGGCAATATTGATTTTAAGTGAAAAAAAAAAAAAAAAAAAAAAAAGGCTAAATACTAGTTTTTCCATTTTTTTTTATAAATTAAGGGATTATAGCGCCCCACAGGGTGACCCCAGCATGACTATAGGATGTAATATTATAGATTAAGTCAAAATAATGTTTGCCAAGTTTTATAGCTTTTGGACGAACAAAAACGGAAATTATGGGGAAAATACGATTTTTGACCAAAAATGGGCAAAAAAAAACTCAAAAACGCCCTCTAGTGGCGATCGCTTAAAAACCCCGGAGGGCTCCTAGGCTAATATTAATTAGTAGGCCCTAAGGAAGCTTTGTGCCAAAAATGGTGCTTTTATCCGCCATGTAACGGTAATCTTGAAATTTAACACTAAGCCACCTGACTATAAAGAGAGCAGATCATTAAGTGTTTCATCTGGTTTTTCAAAAAAAGCCAGATGTGACTGGCTCTGGCAAAACCCTAAACTTGGACCCAATTTTCAAAAGTGACCTACCAAATTTATTGTGAAACAATGTTACCAACAACGTTTCAGGATTTTCTTTTTCCATCAAAATGTAGAGAAAATGCTCTATATGGTAACATGGAAATCTCAAACTGACCCCTGGGGTCCCTGGGGGAGGAGTTAGTTTCTCCCGAATGTTTGAGCCTTTCTGAATGCAACAAATGGTTGTTTTGGAAATATTTCTGAGAAGTATGTTGGTTTTGTTGTATCAGTGGCCAATGTTTGTTTCCTGCTTGTTTCACATCTTTTGTGGTTTACGAACGGATTATAAGTCGTTGTTTTGTTTATCTTTGGTAATTTGTGAATCAGTTTGGGCTAGTTAGCCAGTGACACTTTATGTGTTACGTTGTTTATCTCAACTAATAATTTTTGTGAGAAATTTTGACGTATTTCTGTGAAATCTTCCTCATTGTTGGTGTTTCTAGCATATCGCAGGAGTTTCTCAGTAGATAAATGCTTTGAACACATGGGGTGGGTGTGATGGGGTTCTGTGTAGAAACTGGTACATGTATGTTTCCGCAGGTTTGGTGTACACTTTTGTGTCTAGTATGCCACCATGTTTTGGATATGATCAGCCTGTTGTACTATTTTATTTTTTCCGAGATCGTATAATATGTCACAAATTTCCGGACTGGCTGTTAAGCTAATTTTGCACAACCGATTTTATTTCCAAATTGGAAACAATTTCTGTTGAGTATTACTTCCAGAAATTTGCGGATGTATTTGTTGATAAACTATGGATAGTTGGTTTTGGTCGATGGCATTGCATACACAGTTTATTACTCAGTTTATTGGGGATATTTGTGTACATTTTAACAACATCAGTACTTGTGATATTAAAGACACATTTTGTGGAAATGTTATTCCTTCGAGTTTCCTCAGTATATCTGCTGTTTTGCGGACATATGCGGACATATGCGGTTACTACAGGGAGTAGAAAATGATCTTCCAACAAAGGGTGTGCCTGTTGGTGGGGTTTTTATGAATTCTCGGCAGAAAGTACTGTTGGAATGTGACATGCCTGTGACCTCGGATCGAGATATGCCTGAGTGTGTTTGTCGAGAGTGTGTTGTTTCGCATTTTGGTTTGGACATTATGAATTAAAAGGATGGTTTCTTGTGTAATATCTTGATCGAACTCGGTGTATTGCTCTGATTCAAGATGTTTGTAATAATCCAACCTGTAGGTAGTCGTAGCTGTTCATAATGCAGTGCCTCTCCCTTTATCGTATTATTTGATCACGATTTCAGGGTTGTTCCTCAGATATTTGAGGGCTGATAGTTAAGGGGTTTTCATGTTCTTTTCCGAGTTCTCAGACGAATGTGAGCAAGTTTATTTTTGTGGCTTCCAAATAGTTTCAAGTGTTGCACTCTGTGTGGTTTTGGATTCCAAGTGGATGGTGGTTTGAACAGATGAGGTTTTGGAAGGTTTGTTATGTATCAGGAATTCAATTCTTATTCGTCAATTTCACTCAAAAGAGTTGAACGGGTTGGTTTAGCAGGGTTGGAACAAAGTTTAACCTTTTACCCAGAACATTTTTTTTTCAATTTGAGATAGTTTTGCTTTGGAAGGTTTGTGATGAATTGTTCACTTTGTTCTACTAGTGTAGTCAGTAGACTATTTGTTCTACTAGTGTAGTCAGTAGACTATTTGTTCTAGTAGTCAGTAGACTATTTTTGTATTCTTTGGTTTTAGTCGAGCGTTCAAGTGAAAATTGTTTCATTTTCTGTTTTGATTGTGAACGTTTTGCTCTTTTCGTAAATTTCCGTTATGCCATAGTTGGTAGATAATTTAGTTATAAATAACATATACTTATATGTTTGTATTATATTATTAATAAGATAGTTGGGATGTCAAGTGGCACTTGTGTAAGTGGTCGTGATTTGTGTTCCTTTTTATATATGTATTTATATGTATATATTTCATAACAAAACAACATGCTTCTTACCTTGGTTATTTGGTTAATCCTTGTTACAAATATAAAAAATCCACTATACATGTATGCTAATCTGTCAATGGTTTTAAATGTAATATTCATTTACAATTATTTTAACTCATGATCAGTGCTTGATAGTACCTGTTGACTGAAACGATACAAAAAGTATCTCTAATATGCCTTAAATGGTGACAAATTTGAATTTTCAAATGCCTGCAACACCTTTAATATCATATGAAAGAATTTCATAGTGTTACCAGAGTTAATAAATGTAGAAAAATGAAGCTCCATATCAGTTTCGTAATATTTTGACCTTTTCCATGCATACAGTATGCACATAATATGCTAAATATGGCGGCCATTTTAAAATTCAATATGGCCGCCATAGGGGGCATAGGAAAAAATGGCATCAAACAGCTTTGTATTTGTTGACATATTTATAGGAGATCCTGAGAGTTTCAAAGATTGTACCCGAAAATGCGTATGGACTCCACAAGCTCACAGACTAAAATTAATAAAAAGATTTAAGAATTTTTCTTGCAAACGTGAACACTTATTGTGATGAAATTTTCACGGTTAGTTTTAAAATTATTTCTTGAATACCAGAGGGTTGAAGTGAAGGTACATTCCCAAATACCAATGTTGGACCTTCACTTTTATTACGTTGTGTCGTTGTTAAATCCTTGTCCAAGAAGGCTATAAATCAGTTGGCTGTGTTATGCAGACCCAGGGCTATCATCCATGTTATTTAGAAGCAGATTGGAGACATTTTTTTTCGAGGTCAAAAAAACAAAAAGTGCCTAAATTTTTTTTTTTTTTCAAATGCCTAATACTTGCTGGAGAGACGTAATAGAGTGCAGGGTCTCAATTTTAGTACTTTGAATCAAATATTTTTGTTTTATGCCAAAAACTTGCTGGGTTAACATTTTGTTAACTTCCTCTGCAGAGTCTAAACTTGATTCATTTACCCTTATGTGTGATTCATATTCAGATGGTGAGAGTTAATCTACAGCCACCATCAGCTACGGACCTACCAGCTTTTAATCCATTCTACCCCAGCAGCAGCAATTACTCAAGTCATGCTCATAGCAAACACACAGAAGGTAGGTAATATTGAGAAATGCTTGAGTACAGTGTAAGGTAGCTGTTTTAAAGGGAAGGTACAGCATTGGTAAATATCAGGTTATCAAATTAACCCTCCTACTATAGCTGAACTTTAGTGGCAAGTAGCTATAGTGATGAAAACCATTCAACTGACTGTGTTGACTGTGCACACTGGGGCATCTTTGATTGGTTTTTCACTGTCATTTTTACCACCCTGATAAGGGTGATAAAGGTTATATTACCGTTGCTGCATGCATAAATGAGACAGTAATTTTCAGTCAAAGTATTCATCTTAAACTAGAACACCTATTCCATGCCCTGTTGAAAGTCTGTTCTGATCGTGACGATACTGTCCTTTTAAGGTATGAATCCAAATCTGTTGAGATAAAAACTCATTTGGAATTTCTTTTTGCTTTGATCCACAGGAGAAAGTTCGACTCAAATGCAAGATTCAGTATACAATCAACGATCAAGCGATTACTGATGTTGGCGAGGGTAGATAAATTCACTGTTTAACAGTTATCCTATATCTGTGTAAAATCTGTTAATATATATATAGAAATATCACTCCTATAACACGCTGCACATATACTATTATTGTATAATTTGCATTAAAATAGAATAAAATGCTCTGTCAAATATGCTAGATTTATACTTCTGACTCAAAGTTGAAGGTGAATTTTTTTTATTCCTTAAAGTTATGACTTGAAAACATACGAACATTTATGGTTATATGCAGGGTACAGCATTGGAAATGTTGGCAAAACTGCTTCTCCATAATTATTTGCTTAATTTCTTTGAAACAAGATATACAATAACCAATCAATAATGAGTTTCAGCTCAATGTAGAATCTGCGTCATGTAAAGTGTGAAAAAGCATTCACAACTTTGACAGAATACACTTGGAGCAGAAAAGTTTCAATCTGGCAAATTTATGTAATTTTGCATACATTTTCCTCTGTAATGAGAATAATTTGTCAGGTTGATTGTCACCTTTACCAACTTCACATCGAGTTAGCTTTCAGATAATTAAGTGGTTATCTTCTAACCAGGTAATTACTAGTGTAATATGTAAGTAAGACTTGTAAATGTAAGTAAGACTTGTAACTTTGCATGGTGAAAAAGGATAAGTATAAGGCTGTTTACGGTCAGTATTCTCTGATCGTCTTCAGGAGAATCAGAGCATACTGATCGAAACATTGAGTTGTAACCAGTCGGTTTCTTTTCAGAACTATTTACTCAAGAGAATGTCTACATGGTGTCACCGCAAAACACTCTTTACTTATTATTTAAATGATCATGTGGTCTCAATTAGCCAACCAAAATCCCAGTTAACCAGTCAGATTTATTGAGTAGCTTGCATGTGCGTAAAATACCTGCATTAAGCCCTATAAGCTTATTAAGCATACTTCTCTCTGGCTTTGTCAGACATTTTTCATTAGAGTCGGGTCCAAAAACTAATTGGGCTACTTGTTTTCAAGGAAAATTGTGAATTTTCTTTTAAAGGTTATTTGTTTTGAATTAATAACAGTTGTGAAATACATGTATGGTTTATTTCCAAACTTTCCGAATAATACCAAAATTTGGCGAATGTGGAATGGGAAAAGGCAACACATGTGAATACGTCCCTAATCTGGAAGTTTTCAAGTGATTTTAGTCATGATGGGTGTTGTTAAACATACTCGCCCCATGAAACCTCTCGTGGCAGCAGATGCCAGTCGGAAAACTGAAAATACTGAAAAACTGAAAAAAGAAAATACATTTACTTGCCATAGTATGTGATATTATTTATCGTTAACTTGTTTAAAAATTATGCTTAGCAATAAGATTGCTGAGCAAAATTTACCTGTAATTTTCTTTTGATAATTTGTTTATTCAGCTTTAACCCTAACCCTGCCAGACGCAGCAGAGTGCATCAGCTGGAAAAGTCTGATGCACTTTGATGGATTCAGCTGTCAACACCAGTGCATAGCAGCCAAGCCTTTTTCTATTGAGAGCTGGTCCTATTAAACAATGCCAGAGTTGTATTCTGCTGCGTTTGGTGACCACAGACTCTGAGGCAGTTCGGCCTTGAGATTTGTTAACAGATGGATCTTGTTGCACTTGGCAGCCAAGTCACTTTGATAAACGATGCACTCTGTTGCGTCTGGCAGGGTTTCTAGCCAAAATACCCTGGAGGGTTAGGGTTAATCCTGATATATGTTACTTAAAACTTAGTAAGCCTACATTTAAATAAAATAGTTTCCTTAGATTTTAACAACTTGTTGTTAACTCCCTTGTTTGACGAGGACTTCTAATAAGGGTAACTCTGCCCAATTAGAAGGTATAAGTATGGGAAGTTAAGTAAGACTAATTGAGGTGACACTATGTGAAATACTCTATTGAGTAGTAATTAGTTCTGGAAAGAACTGGAGGTTATATCTCGACGTTTCGATCAGTATGCTCTGATCGTCCTCAGGAGAACAGGGAAGTTAATTTATATGGAGTTAATTAATACCAAAACATAAAATCAATTAAATGTAAAATGTATAATGTTTGTATTAGCTTGATCATATTGAAACTCTAAAACTGTACTATTAATGAACAGCAGCAATTATGATGGAGGGGCATTTGTTTTGATGATTTTTGTAATATATTCAGTATGCTATAACAACATAATAATAAACATATGGTGAAATCAAATATGATTTTAGCTCCCTATTTTGTTTTGGCATTTGAACTATGAATCACTTCATCACATCACCACTGTTGTGAACAATTTGTGTGACCCTTGTTCGTAAAAAACAACTCCCCTGGCAATTATTTTTTTAAAAGAGGCTAATTTCAGATGGAATGGTCAAAATGTTTGGTTTGCTGAATCAAAGTATCCAAATTAATTGTTTGAGTGGGGTGCTAGGGGTGATGATGCCATTATGATTATGATACAGAATGTTTTCTTGTTGGTAGCCACTGCACAGAGAGCCTAGTCTAGTACCCAAACAGACATTGTTATACTCACTGTGGAGCAGGTCAAGCACCAGCCTATGTTTGACATGAGCCTCACTATGACCCTCATAGAATTGTGTATACAGAACCAAGATGGCCGACATTTGATAAAGTATTTTTGGTCATTTTGTTTGTAACCTGAAACTCTTTCATCACCCTGTTCTCCTCTAAAACCTATGAATGACTCATGCATTACCCATATCCAAGACTGTACATACTTTGATTTGCAGAGTGAAGTTTTTCTTTGTTTCTTTTACTGCATTAACCCTCCTATAGGTTTAACACTCAAAGACACTCAAAATTTGTATGTCTCTCTTAACCCATTGACTTTGTGCAGTGCACTCAAGGAGGTCAAACCAAAACCAAGTACAGTGTACATGCACAGCTCTGTGTGACTCTGTGGTTTGACCTATTGGCAATGCAATCAAAAATACTCAAGTGAGTGTCTGTGGGTGCCGTGCTGACTGGGCCAAGGGTTAAACTATTAAGAATTACTTAATTTCTCTTTCTACGAAGCAGTGTTAGTTATTTTGGAGACAACTTTAACATTTATTTTACAGTTTAAAATTAACCATATCTTAATCAAGATCATCTCTCAAATGGTATAACATTATCAAAATCATAACTGTAATAAAAATGTAAGCAATTCATGTGCAATCACAGTTATCTTTTGACATCTTTTCTGAATGTTTATTTCAGTTTCTTAATTACCTTAGAAATGCGTGTACAATAAACTGTCAAAACAGAACCTTCATAAAATTGCACATTAACCTAACCCACCTGAATCCATCAAAATCCATCCCCTGTTGGAAGATTTTGGTGGATTCAGGATCTCCTCATTGAGCATGTGGCGGATTTTGATGGATTCAGGATTTCAATAGTTTTTAACTGCTTGGTCATGTTGGTTGATGGATTATAGTTACATGTACTGTATATGTTAGATTTAGATGGATTCTATGCAGCAACATACTATACAAATTTTCATGTGAGCATGGTATCCTGAATCACCAAAATCCACCAAAAATTTAGTGGTGGATTTGGCGGATTCAGGATATGTCCAATATCTACACTGGCGGATTCTGATGGATTCAGGACACCAGCATTTTGTGTGTGTCAAATTTGGTGGTTTTTGGTGGATTCAGGATACTTTCTAGTAAAATACCCAGGGGTTATACATGAACGACACAATATTCTGTAACTCCCAACATGTTTATTTATTCCTTGTTTTATTTAAACGAAATGTACAACATTGGTATTTGAAAAATATGTGTTTATCTAACCCTCTGGGTTTCAGAAATCCATACAACTAACTTGTGAAACTTTCGTCCCACCAGGTCCCCATGTTTTCAGAAAGAAAAAAAAGAAAGAAAAAAAACACGTCAATTGTGTTTTCTCTAAGATAAATACACTTCAGACAATACTTTCTCAGGGGTTGCTTGATGCCAGAACCATACTCACATCAAGTAAATCTTTTAAATAATTCATCCATTTTAAAATTTGATAATTACCAATGTTGTACCTTCCCTTTAAACCCCTGAAGACTACATATTTGTAAAAAAATAATATAATTGTGTACATCTATTAAGATCAAGTACAATGGTAATAAACCAACTTGTGAAATATTCAGTTATGTGGGTTGACTTGAAATATTAAGAAGAGCTTCAAGCAGGTGTTGATAATCGACCCATTTCCATGTTAGAAAGGTAATGTCATAATTGAACTAAATAATACACATCTTATTATCTGAACTGGTAAAATATTGTAAGTATTTTATTTGACCCTTAGGTCTTGCATTCACAAAAAGCCTCACTGGGGTAAAACAAAATGTCTTTCATTTTAATTTAAAATTTTCTGTCGCCTTTGCAATGGACAAAATCATCTCAGTATTGGCCAAAAATTATGTCAATCACACTAGCGCTGTCGTATAAGTAAAAGTAAGCTGTCGTAAAAAGTAAAACATAAGATTGGCCATCTCTAATTATAGCCCCATCTTTCTGGCCTATTTGACAATTGTAACTATGTCGGTCAGGTGCTTGGCTTTATACAGATGGCTTGACCGAGATTTCCAGCAAGGATAAGGGTGGGCGGGGACTATGGCCAAACCTTGATAAGTGTATTCCATTGAATGGTATTTGATACAAATTCACATCAAGTCAGTTTGGAAAGAATGTCGAACCCAACCGCCACTTGTGCAGTGTCTAACATACGACAAAATGGTCTACATCTCACTGGATGTGCATACATTCATTGTTCAAAATCTCTCTTGGTTCTAAAGAATTTTGGAGGAGAATTACTAACGAGGGTTTTAAACCGTGGAAGTCTCAATTCAACTCTTGACAATAGACCAGAAATTCTAACATCTTCCTCCGACAAAGCTTCTCTGCTCGCCAAGTTATTTATTATTGTTGTTGTTGTTGTTGTTGTTGTTGTTGTTGTTGTTGTTGTTGTTGTTGTTGTTGTTGTTGTTGTTGTTGTTGTTGTTGTTATTAAAGCGTAGTGGCATAATACATAATCAAGAAGGTGTCGCTGGGTTTCGGGGCAGGGAACCTGGGATGGACTCAATCACAATTTTATGTAATTAAAATTAACTAATTTAAATGATTAATTTAAATCAATTTGGCCCTTATTAATTATCTGCTAATTTATGTAATTGATATATTTTTTAATTACTGTTTCAGAAGAATCTATCCTATACGTTCGGGTTCAAATCCTTCTCCTAAAACTTAATTTTTTGACCAATGTTTATTGCTGCGATTAATCTAAAAGCATTCCTGCTAATTAACAGATGAAGCAACAGTCTAATGGGTAAGCACCCAGACATAGGTACAGTCGACCCTGGTGCAAATCCCAGCAGTGAAATGACAATTTCTTTTTCCATTTTAATTGGTTACGCAATCATGATTTATTTTAAGTAATTTAAAATTCAACTCCAAACATCAAAAGGATTGGTGGCGCAATCCAGAGTTCCTGGGGTTTCGGTGCTGGAGATCTGGGTTCGAAACCCAGATGAACCAACGGTCTAATGTTAAGGCCACAAAGTTTGGTACAAGCGAATCCCAGCACTGGTCTGCCGTATTTCTTTTCCATTTTAAGTGGTTTTTCTGTCACGGTTTAGAATTAAATTCAATTCTAAATCGAATTAAATTCAAACCTAAATATCAAAAGGATTGGTGGAGCAATCAATTAGTATTGAGTTTCGATGCGAGGGACCCGAGTTCGAATCCTACTTGTCCCAATGTTATATTTTTAATTAATTACGCAATCACGTTTTATTTATAAGTAGTATTAAATTCATACACATATACCAAGAGGAATCGTGGCGCAATCCAGTGGTGCTGGGTTTCGGTGCAAGAGACCTGGGTTCGAAACCCAGTAGCGACAGTGCTTTCGTTTTGAATGATTACGCAATCACGTTTTATTTATAAGTAGTATTAAATTCGCCATTTACCAAGAGGATTGGTAGCGCAATCTGTGACCGCTGTGCTGCGGTCCAGGCGAACCGGGTTCAAAACACTTTAGCGCCATTGCTTTAGTTTTAAATAATTACGCAATCACGTTTTATTTATAAGTAGTATTGAATTCAACTGCACATACCAAGAGGATTGGTGGCGCAATCTGTTGGCACTGTGTTGCGGTCCAGGTGAACCGGGTTCGAAACACTTTGGCGCCATTACTTTTGTTTTAAATAATTACGCAATCACGTTGTATTTATAAGTAGTATTAAATTCAACTACACGAAACAAGAGGAATCTTGGCGCAATCCAGTGGTACTGGGTTTCGGTACAGGAGAACTGGGTTCGAAACCAAGTGGCGACAATGTTTTCGTTTTGAATGATTACGCAATCACGTTTTGTTATCAGTAGTATTAAATTCGCCATTTACCAAGAGGATTGGTAGCGCAATCTGTGACCGCTGTGCTGCGGTCCGGGCGAACCGGGTTCAAAACACTTTAGCGCCATTGCTTTGGTTTTAAATAATTACGCAATCACGTTTTGTTGCAAGTAGTATTGAATTCAACTACACATACCAAGAGGAATCTTGGCGCAATACAGTGGTGCTGGGTTTCGGTGCAGGAGACCTGGGTTCGAAACCCAGTGGCGACAATATTTTAGTTTTGAATGATTACGCAATCAAGATTTATTTAAGTAGTTTTGAATTCAACTACAAATACCAACAGGATAAATGGCGCAAGCCGTTAGTCCACTGGTCTGTTAATTGCAGGCAGTTCCAGGCTGGTACGTCCGGGTTCGAATCCTGCTCCTGAAACACAGAGACATGGCAGCTGCTGGCTGCGGCAATGGCTTGGGACCGCCATGTCTCTCTCCTGAAGGTTAGAGCGTGGAGGAAATGTACGGACGGGGAGAAAGGAGGGACCGGGAGGGTAGCGACCTCCCAGAAGGGTGCTAAGGTGATCACCATGCCGGGGTGTCCCGGACTTTGAGTCATCCTAATACCTGGTCGACACTCTGACCTAACTCTCCGGACTTTTACAATACAATATATATATATATATATATATATATATATATATATATATATATATATATGATGATTGCCACTTCTTGACAGAAGAAGGCCATCTCTTCAATTATGTTGGAGCTCGTCCATGAGCCTCAGGTGACTCTTAAGACCAGCTTTACTCTTACAAACCTTATTACATATATGACATGTAAAGGCATTGTGCTGGATGTTTACGTTTGCTGTGTCCTTATGAGTCCTCATGTGGCTCTTATATATATATATATATATATATATATATATATATATATATATATATATATATATATATATATATATATATATATATATAACATTTATTAAGTAATTTGAGTCGCCTATCTTTCCAACTTTAAAGAAAATCAATATTTTATGAACAAATATAGGTAAAATTTCAAAACTTGTCCAAACAGGCTGTAACTTGGTGGCTGTATTCTGCAGACACATTGGTTCATTCTGTGTAATTTTGAAGCGAATCGGAGACAATTTTTTTTCGAGGTGAAAAAAACGACAATGCTTACCCCTTGTCGTTTTTCCAAATTTGGCCTAAAAATGACATTTTTTCAAAATGATTAATACATCCTGGAGAGACGTAACAGAGTGCCTAGAACACATTTGTGGTAATTTGAGTCGCCTTATCTTTCCAACTTTTTAAGAAAATCAATATTTTATGAACAAATAATTATAGGTAAAATTTCAAAATTTTAAACTTCTCCAAACAGGCTGTAACTTGGTGGCTGTATTCTGCAGACACATTGGTTCATTCTGTGTAAATTTGAAGCGAATCGGAGACAATTTTTTTTCGAGGTGAAAAAATACGACAATGCTTACCCCTTGTCGTTTTTTCCAAATTTGGCCTAAAAATTTCATTTTTTCAAAATGATTAATACTTGCTGGAGAGACGTAACAGAGTGCCTAGAACACATTTGTGGTAATTTGAGTCGCCTATCTTTCCAACTTTTTAAGAAAATCAATATTTTATGAACAAATGTCATTTTTAGGCCAAATTTGCAAAAAACGACAAGGGGTAAGCATTGTCGTTTTTTTTCACCTCGAAAAAAAATTGTTTCCGATTCGCTTCAAATTTACACAGAATGAACCAATGTGTCTGCAGAATACAGCCACCGAGTTACAGCCTATTTGGACTAGTTTAAAATTTCGTAATTTTACCCATATTTTTCATAAAATATTGATTTTCTTAAAAAGTTGGAATGATAGGCGACTCAAATTACGAAAAAATGGGTTCTAGGCACTCTATTAAGTCTCTCCAGTAAGTATCAAGCATTTTGAAAAATGTCATTTTAGGCCAAATTTGCAAAACGACAAGGGGTAGGCTACATTGTCGTTTTTTTCACCTCGAAAAAAATTGTCTCCGATTCGCTTCAAATTTACACAGAATGAACCTGTCTGCAGAATACAGCCACCGAGTTACAGCCTATTTTGACTATTTTAAAATTTGGTAATATTACCCACATTTTTTAATAAAATATTGATTTTCTTAAAAAGTTGGATAGATATGCGACTAAAATTATGAAAAATGGGTTCTAGGCACTCTATTACGTCTCTCCAGCAAGTATCAAGCATTTTGAAAAATGTCATTTTAGGCCAAATCTGGAAAAACGACAAGGGTAGGCTAAGCATTGTCGTTTTTTTTCACCTCGAAAAAAAATTGTTTCCGATTCGCTTCAAATTTACACAGAATGAACCAATGTGTCTGCAGAATACAGCCACCGAGTTACAGCCTATTTGGACTAGTTTAAAATTTCGTAATTTTACCCATATTTTTCATAAAATATTGATTTTCTTAAAAAGTTGGAATGATAGGCGACTCAAATTACGAAAAATGGGTTCTAGGCAATCTATTACGTCTCTACAGCAAATATCAAGAATTTTGAAAAAATGTCATTTTTAGGCCAAATTTTGAAAAAACGACGCATTGTCGTTTTTTTCACCTCGAATTTTTTTTTTCTCCGATTCGCTTCAAATTTACACAGAATGAACCAATGTGTCTGCAGAATACAGCCACCGAGTTACAGCCTATTTGGACTAGTTTAAAATTTCGTAATTTTACCAATATTTTCATAAAATATTGATTTTTTAAAGTTGGAAAGATAGGCGACTCAAATTACGAAAATGGGTTCTAGGCACTCTGTTACGTCTCTCCAGCAAATATCAAGCATTTTTGAAAAATGGGGGTTTTAAAAAATTGAGATCTGCACTCTCTCTCAAAATATAATAACATAAATTATTGTATATATATATATATTGTAAAAAGTGCGTATAGTTAGTCAGATTGTAGAACAGGTATTAGGATCACTCAAAGTCCGGGACACACCCGGCATGGTGATCACCTTAGCACCCTTCTGGGAGGTCGCTACCTCCCGGTCCCTCCTTTTCTCCCCCGTCCGTACATTTCCTCCACGCTCTAACCTTCAGGGGAGAGACATGGCGGTCCCCAAGCCATTGCCGCAGCCAGCAGCTGCCATGTCTCTGTGTTTCAGGAGCAGGATTCGAACCCGGACGTACCAGCCTGGAACTGCCGCAATTGACAGACCAGTGGACTAACGGCTTGCGCCATTTATCCTGTTGGTATTTGGAGTTGAATTCAAAACTACTTAAATAAATCTTGATTGCGTAATCATTCAAAACTAAAACATTGTGGCCACTGGGTTTCGAACCCAGGTCTCCTGCACCGAAACCCAGTACCACTGGATTGCGCCAAGATTCCTCTTGGTATGTGCAGTTCAATTCAATACTACTTATAAATAAAACGTGATTGCGTAATTATTTAAAACTAAAGCAATGGCGCCAAAGTGTTTCGAACCCGGTTCGCCTGGACCGTAGCACAGCGGTCACAGATTGAGCTACCAATCCTCTTGGTAAATGACGAATTTAATACTACTGATAAATAAAACGTGATTGCGTAATCATTCAAAACGAAAACATTGTTGGCACTTGGTTTCGAACCCAGTTGTCCTGTACCGAAACCCAGTAACACTGGATTGCGCTATGATTGCTCTTGTTACGTGAAGTTGAATTCAATACTACTTATCAATAAAACGTGATTGCGTAATTATTTAATACTAAAATAATGGCGCCAAAG
Source organism: Zoroaster sp. YZ-2022 (assembly GCA_029582265.1). Taxonomy (NCBI): domain Eukaryota; kingdom Metazoa; phylum Echinodermata; class Asteroidea; order Forcipulatida; family Zoroasteridae; genus Zoroaster; species Zoroaster sp. YZ-2022. The sequence goes on along the minus strand of CM055833.1, from coordinate 15,236,923 downwards.
TGTTTCGAACCAGGTGCTTTTTCGAACCCGGTTCGCCTGAACCGCAACACAGTGCCAACAGATTGCGCCACTAATCCTCTGTTTAAATGGCGTTGAATTTAATACTACTTATAAATAAAACGTGATTGCGTAATCATTCAAAACGAAAACACTGTGGCCATCGGGTTTCGAACCCAGGTCTCTTGCACCGAAACCCAGTACCACTGAATTGCGCCACGATTCCTCTTGGTATATGTGTATGAATTTAATACTACTTATAAATAAAACGTGATTGCGTAATTAATTAAAAATATAACATTGGGACAAGTAGAATTCGAACTCGGGTCGCTTGCATTGAAACTCAATACTAATGGATTGCTTCACCAATCCTTTTGATATTTAGGTTTGAATTTAATTCGATTTAGAGTTGAATTTAATTCTAAACCGTGACAGCAAAACCACTTAAAATGGAAACAAATGCGGCAGACCAGTGCTGGGATTCGCTTGTCCCAAACTTTGGCGCCTTAACATTAGACCGTTGGTTATCTGCCATGGAATGTGAATGATTGGAGATTTATTGCTAGCAACAAGCATTGGTCAAAATAAAACACAAGAACTTTCTAATAGGGGTTCGAACTGCCAGACGTACCAGCCTAGAAATGTACTGATTGAACTTTCCAGTGTACTACCGGCTTGCACCAACTATCCTGTTCGTATCTGGAGTTGAATTTAAAACTACTTCAATAAATCTTGATTGCGTAATCATTCAAAACTAAAACATTGTTGCCACTGTGTTTCGATCCCAGGTCTCCTGCACCGAAACCCAGTACCACTGGATTGCGCCAAGATTCCTCTTGGTACATGTAATTGAATTTAATACTAGTATAAATAAAACAGGATTGCGTAATTATTTAAAATTAAAGAAATGGCGCCACTGGGTTTCGAACCCGGTTCTTTTTTTAACCCGGTTCGCCTGGACCGCAGTAGATTGCGCCACCAGTAGATTGCGCCACGCAGTAGATTGCGCCACCAATCCTCTGGGTAAATGGTGATGAAGTTAATACTACTTATAAATAAAATGTGATTGCTTAATTTTTTTTTTTTTTTTAATATATCAAACCAGTGTACTAACGGCTTGCGCCACCTATGTTGTTGGAATCTGGTGTTGTATTTTAAATTACTTAAATAAATCGTGATTGTGTAACCATTGAAAATTAAAAAGTAAAGCGTCATGACACTGTTGGAACCAGAGTCAGCTGTACCAAGGTCTTGCGCCTTAACCATTAAACTGTTGCTTCATCTTATATTTAATAGGAATGATTGAGATTCAATGAAGACAACAACCATTGGTCAAACAAATAAAAATAAAAAAGGTCACGAGCAGGATTCCATAAAGTGGAACTGTTTGCGATTGATCAAACCAGTGCACTAGTGACTTACGCGACCGATTCGTGTTGCGTTCAATTTAATATATTGAAATTTATGAATGGTAATTACGCAAAAGAGAAAACGGAGGTCCACAAAAGACAACTGCGGGATTCGAACTGATGCTCTTTCACCCTGCAGCTGAAACCCAACATGCTATCAATTGGGCCGCCGAATCACTCTCACATGTGCAACGTTATGTAATGAAATCGCGTAAATAATTATCATGGGTAAAACTTTATTAACTAATGCGTAATTAACTTAAATGTATTCTGCTCCAGGCAACATTTGATTTAGATAGATTGTGCATAAGGGCCTTCTTCGATTATAAATATGATAATTGTTTTGAGAACAAATAACTACACAACTATCCTCGAGCCTCAATTATTTGTAAAATAGTAAAACGATTTTACCATTGTTACTGCTATCTCTTGTCTGTGTTTTTTTAAAAGAATAATATGTCAAACATATTCAATAATTATCTGATTTGTTTCAAAATAAATCATACCACAGTATTCATTGGACATCGCTATAATATGGGACGGTTCCGGTGAAGTTTTCCGTGAATTTCCAACCAGCGTGATTGTGACACAGGCCGTGCCGTCAAACACAGCAGAGTGTCCCACTAGTGGACGGCACTCTCAGGATATCTCCCGTATAATAGGCCTACCTTTCGAACTACAATATCTGAAGTAGATTTTAGCTTTGGCCGGGAGGTTGAGTAGTGGACCTTTGGGGTTTAAATGGGGTTGTTAATGGGGTGATGAAGGCTTCAGGTGGGGCGGTGGCGGTGTTTGGCATGTTTTATATGAGCAGAATGTTGTTTTCTTTTCGTGCATTTTAACAGGGATGGGAAAAACCAATTCTTATATTTTCATTCAGCTTAATTGTCGATCGGGGGAGGGTAGGGATTCAGGATAACAAGCAACTCATATTCGTCTCGTGAAAGGGTCAAGCCCTTTTGGTTATACACCTGATTGTATCCACCAGAAACCGTAAGACGATGGAGGAAGTTGGGAACGGGGACAGGAGGATTCATCGCTAGTGTCACCAGCGCTGGGAGTTCCAATTATCAAATTTGCTTTGAATACATTCGGTTGATGTGGACTTCGACATGACAGAGTAAATTCTTCATTCCGGTTATGTCAGTTATTCTTCCCATTCTAAAATTATTATAATGAATGTATATACATCTGTACTTCACGATCAAGAAGTCAAGAAATATGTACAGAAACCAACGTATAAATTTTGCAGATAATTTCATTGTGTTTTAACGAGAAAATAGTGAAAACGCATTAAGATTTTTCTTTAAAAGTCCCCATATGCAACTTCGTGTACAATCTTTGAAAATTTAATGAATTATTCTTCAAACTATGAAGCATCCAAATCAACTTGATGCCATTTTTTCTACCACCGGAATGATGTTTTTTCGAGGTATTTTTCGAACTAAAACGCAGACGACGAAACGAATATTAACGAAAAGCCTACACTTTTTCCCAATGGACGCACCACGCATTTTGGAATCCTTCCTGTTACCACTGTGCAATAGGATTCTCAATTGGTGTTAATTTCGCAGCCGGGACACTGCCATGTGTCACTTCGCGCTATATCCGAAAAAATCACACAGTCACTTCGTGCTGTATCCGAAAACCACACAGTGCGGTGCCGTGCACATAAGCCTTGTCATCATCACCATCATCACCCTGTCCATCCCACCATCCACAAAATCATCAACATCATTATACCCATCTCCTTAATGATGTATAAATGATATATTTTGAAATGATTTGTTCCAATGATCATTCTCCTTTATGTAATATCATGAATTGTGTTAAGTAAACTACTACAATTGTTGTTTATTGTGTTGTTTCACAAAAGGAAATGTTTTAACTCAAACGTATTACAATAAAAATGTAATTGAAATAAAATCCACAACTGGAGATACATCGTTTTGCCATAAATATGTAACGGAATTAAAATCATTAACTGAAGATACATCGGTTTACCATAACAATGTAGTGGTATAAAAACCTATAACTCAAGATACATCGTTTTGCCATAAATACCGTATAATGGAAATTAAATGTAACTAGAGATACACTGTTTTGCCATAAAAGTATTAGAAATATGATTTGGTTAAATATTCAGCAAAAGAATGTAAGTGCATGAAATTTATCATATTACAAAAACGATCCAAGGATTTGTGCCCAAAATTTGCAGGAATGTAGACTAAAATGATCTCCATGTTCATGCTTTATTCCAATTCCAACAGAGTCAAGTGTCCAAAAAGGCACGTGTTCAAACTTTAAACTCAATTTTCTCAAAATGTCATTTTTCGAGTTAGGCTGTTTTGCCATATAAGGGCCGGGCAGTCGTCTACACCGTAGAACGCGGTCTCGAATACGGCGACTCCTTTCTCGAGCTGATCCCTCTTGTCCGCCCCACTACCCGTCTTACTCTGTCCAATGTCTACCCTGAAATTCCCAACACGGTTCTTGTCAGCAACCTATCTTCCTTCTGTAAGGTAGTGTCTCAGATTCGGCCCATTCCCCTGGGACTAAAACAAAAAAACCTCTCTCACATCATGAGCTTCCGAAGGCAGGTACAAGTTCTGATCAATCCAAACATAACCCCTCCCGACCACATTAATTTTCTTTTTCTCGGGCGTAAACTACAGAGTTTTTCTTTCCACGGAGTCAGTCCGGTGTTTCAATTGCGGGGAATTTGGACATATTAGCCGCTCATGCAAAAAACACACACAGGAAAATAAAGATGACAACGATAACACCAACCACACATCCTCCAATCCTTTAAATCCAACACCGGTATTCATACACAAGAAAAAGTCAGACCCCAAACACCCACCCAAAAATCCCAAACCCACCCCGTCCGGCCCTACTGCCTCCTCGCCCGCACGTCTCGCTTCTCCGGCGGCTGTGGCATCTTCCGCGCTGCCCACGCGTCCTGGTGCGGGCCCCAAGGGGTCCCCGTCTGGTTCGCGGGGTGCGGCCGGGGCGCGTGCTGCCGCCGGCGAAGCGGGGCAAACCGCCGCGTCGTCCGCGCGCCGGCCGGATGGTGAAGGGTCCCCGTCCGGCATCGGTGTGCGGGCGTCTCCGGCGGGCACGGGCCGGACGACTCCCTCCCATCCTTCCACCCACCCTTCCTCCCCCCTACCTCCCCCCTGCCTTCCACCCCCACCTTCCTCCCCCACCTACCTCTCCCCCACCTTCCACCCTCAAACCTGTACTAAATACCAAATATGTGTCCATATGGGGCTCGCCACCCGCACCCTCACGTACCTTTGCCGAGGTCATTTCCAAACGGAAAGCCTCTTTCCACCCCGGCTTCGACCCCGAAAGACCCCAACACCGACACTGACTCCGTCCAGTGGGAAGATGCTCGGACAACGGATGACGACCTTCCGACCGAGCATCTTCCTACTACCAAAGGCCCCCTGCCCGAGGCAGAACTTATCAAATTCCTGTCTTCGGTAAAGAAGCGTAAGAAACCAGTCCAGGTTGCCAGAAAATTCACGTCTGACATCCCTGGGCTGGTTAAACAACTCAAACCCCTTCGCAATAATCCGCAAATCAAACGAAGCATGCAGCAGAGGATACTGAAACTCGTCAAAACCCTAGATACATAAGTGTTCTTCTTTTTTTTACTTTCGTCATGAATGCTCCTACTCTTGTATTTTTTACGCTAGGGATGACACGGTCACTGCTTACCCTAAACACCGGAGGCTGTTCAAATTCAACTCTGAACGCCTCCCTCCAAGTATATATTGAAAATATTACCCACAACCCTGACATTGTTCTTTTACAAGAAACGTATAAATTAACTGAAAAAAGTCCCTGCTGGAACCTGTGGTCCCACACCCCACACTGCTCCCCCAGCCCCGCTTGTGGCTCAGGAGTTACTACTCTAATTAAAAATAATAAAATAGACGTCGTTTCTTCGGTTACCATTTTTGAAAGCTATATTCTCTACACTGAAATCAACTTCAATAATACCACTTATCATATTTACAATACTCTTATCCCCCAAAATGACCAAATTGCCCTTTGTGCTATTAACTCCCTTAGGGACCACAGTTCCAGCCGCAGTGACGGTGTCGTCATAATCGGAGGTGATTTTAATTGTACCGATAATCCGGCCATTGATCGTCTGTGTACGCCCGCGGAACGCAGAAACAAAGTTTCCATGGCTCTCAAAGACGCTGTCAATGCATTGTCTCTTTGTGATGCCTGGCGCAGACTGAATCCTCTGAAACAGAAATTCACCTGGCTTAGAAACAACCCCTCCAGATTGTCTGGCGTTTCTAAAGCAAGATTAGACCGTTTTTATGTCAACACTAGTATTATGTCTTCTATTCATTCGTCCGAAATCTTTCCTTGTTCTTTGTCTGACCACTCGGCGGTCAGTCTCATTATTAAACTTCCTTCTAACATTCCAAGGGGCAGTGCCTACTGGCATTTCAATAACTCCTTACTCGAAGATTTAAATTATTGTAAAATTATTACTCACTTTTGGACTGATTGGAGAGAAAAAAAGTGTGATTTTCCAAGTCTCGCCTCTTGGTGGGACTTCGGAAAAATTCATATTAAATCAATCAGTCAAATGTATGGCTCCAAAAAAGCCCAAGAAAAGCGGAAAGCCTTTCTTGAAATTAATAACAAAATTGACGAGATTCAGTCTGCGCCAGACCTAAATCAAAAGACCAGAGATGCTCTGGCTGAACAAAGACAAAACTTAAATTATCTACTTAAAATCGAAGCTCAGGGTGCTCTCGTCAGAACTCGCTTCAAACACATTAAGTAGCTCGGTGGAGGAGTCCTGATCGCTAGATCTTTGGGCTTGCTTGTGCCATTCCTGTAGATGTAGCTATTACCTAAAATAAAATTTAAATACATTTATAATTAATTATGTGTGAAATAACAAATGTATTATTACACAATTTATTTATAGAAAGTGAAAGATAATATTGTAACAACATTTTTCAAAAATGTGCTTAAATATCCGCTGTTTTAACCAACCACACACCAACCCTTAAAAACATTCAAATAATAAATCCCATATCCCACTATTTTATTTTAAGCTAGGTTTCAACTGCAAAGGTTCAGGGGTTACACAGTTGTAAACCTTAAATTTATTTGGGAACTACCAACTTTGTATTCTCTTTCACTTACTATTACTATTATATCATCGTGATTGTACAAACTACAGTTCCATGACAGTAACCAGTGGGTTAACATTGCATGTTTAAGATGATAACAAGTCCCAGGCATGTCAAATACAATGTTCCCATCTTAACTCCCATGGAAATTTCTTGCAGTAATACTTGTGGGTGCATGGTGAATAATATTATTATTAAAAACAAACTTACCCAACTAAGGTCACAGATAATAACTTCTGTCACTGCCCAACTTTGCCAGCAAACAATCCTTTTAGATGATATGATGTATGTACATTTACTAACCTAAATATATAATTGTCTTAATTGAGTTAAAACCATCAACCATGTCAACAAACCACGAACAGCTGATTAGGCCCCCCCAAAAAAGATGTTGAGTTGCCCTCCACCGACCGACCCAAAAGTGCTGAAATCTCAGGTCGGTTTTTTTTCTTTTTCCCCCGTCATTCATAGGCCTATTTATTAATGAAACTTACCAATTTTCTTTGTATAAAAGATAATACGTTTGATTTGTGAAATGTTCCACTTTTTTTACCGGTAAATTTACCGGTACCCAAGACTCAGTCTACATGTTTTCAAATCGAATGGCCCCGGCCCTCACGTGGTGCACTGCCTTCGCACACACTGTGTGCCAACGATTGCGACTCAAATCTACACGTTTTCGAATCAAATGGCCCTCACACGTTGTGCACTGGCTCCCCGCACTGTACGTGTGTCAACGATTGCGACTTGATCTATACGATTTCAAATCGAATGGCCACTCACATGTTGCATGTTGAGCATTGCACGAAATATGGATGAATTTGCTGTGTCAATCACAGCGACAAGTACAACAAAAATGCTTGGGATACTTTTATTCTGAAGCAAAATACCTTGCTGATAGGTATACAAATGAAAAACAATGTATGTGGTTTCAGTTCCAATGCATTTCAATCTTAAAATGACAGTCAAGGAGAAAAAAAACCAAAAAAAACGACCCCTTCAAATATTTTCACTGGAGGGCAACTCAAAAAAAATTTTTTTTGGCCTTAGTAACCATTCTAGATTATAATTATGTGTGGTACATAAACACATACACAGTCTGGTAACCACCATTATGTATGTCTCTTCAGTGCATATGGAGTCAGGGAACCTTTACGTTAAACTGACAACAGAGGGCGCCCTTCAACTAAAACTTTCAGGGGCATGTACAGGTGGGTTAGAAATATCAAATTTTTATTTTAATGATTTAGTCTTGTTTCTAACAGGCCTGTACAAGTTTTGAGGGGGGCAGAATATAAAAAAGTCAAACATAACGGCAAGACGGTACACAGCTTTTACTGGCCCAGTGGCGTGCTGATTGCGGCATACCATTACGGCAAGACGATACAGATCCTATACTGAGCCAGTTATACATGTAACCTTGACTATTTGTGTTTGTAACTAGTGGAGTTTAATGATTAATCACACAATTAAGAAAAATGGCCCAAAGCTTCCTTAAAATAATGTTCAAACACTTCAGGTTTTCGTGGGGTGGGCCTGGGGGAGGGTTAGGTCATTAGAATTTGGAATCATCCTTTACACCACTGACGGCCGTCCGATAATGCTCCCTGCAAAAGGAAAATTAACCAAAATTGGCAGGGACCCAATTCAACTACCAATGCAATAATCATCCAATAATTTTGCCTGGCTTTGTTACAAAATGAGCCTAAGCCAATATCATATTTTGCATACATTTTCAACCGTTCATAATAATAAAGAAAACTCCTGACCCAGATAAGAATACTTTATAATTCTCCATGAATATATTTTTAAAATATACAGTAGATTGTGCCGCAGAGCGACGAACCCCGGACTCATGCCTTTGTGGATTCTTATTGTGCTCTTGCTTGATTTCATTCCCCAGTAAGCACGATGGATTTTAGGCAAATTTCCCCACGTTTTTGCGTGCAGTCCATCTTTTCAACTCGAATTTCTCAAGGTGGTCACATATGGGGTTATTTTCGGGGCCTTTTATTTGTCCAAACTGTACGAATTTGTATGGATTTTAAAATTACTACACTATTTGTTTTTATATAAAATATTGGTTCTCTTTTGGAGCCTGTTTGATTGTTATATATTTATATTTGTATAAATAGTGTCTGGTTTGATCGCCGTGTTTTAATTGCACATCTAGAAGAGAAATCTCACTTTTTTAAAAATTGTAATTAATATTAAAATTAAATTAAAATAACTCTGTCAATGAAATATTTATATTTGAGACTTTCTGGTCGTTATTAAAAAAAAAAAACTAGAACAAATTGTCGTTCAGATTAAGAAATTATTTTCCAAATGGACTCGATGAAATCACATTTTATTATAGGTCATAAATGCTCACACAGTCCGCCGCTATTTTGGGGAAAACAAAAACACAACCCCCCCCCCCCATGACAAATCTTTGGCTACGCACCTGTAGCTTTGCACATAAATATATATTAATTATGTATTAAGAAGTAAAAAATCAGTCACATACAATCGTACTTTAAGGTTTTTGTTGTTGTTTTGTTGGGTTTTTTTTGGGAGGGAATAGGTCACGGATCCTGCACCCATTGGCGGATCCAGGGGGGGGGGCTAAGGGGGCTGTATCCCCCCTAAAATCGTAAAAATTAAAAAAATTAAAAAAATTAAAAATTAAAAAAGGAGAGAAAAAGAGAGAGAGAGGGGGAGGGGAGGGGAGAACACACTCTCATTTCCCCCTCACTGTGCTTTGTTTTTCTCTCCCTTTGATTATTTCATTGTAATTTTTGTAGTACTGAAAAATAATTGTTTTTGATTCTCAGCCCCCCCCCCCCTAAAAAATGTTCTGGATCCGCCCATGGCACCACACCGTTCCCCCCCCCCCCGCCCCATCTTAACAAGAAATCGCCGCCACAGATGGTGAAGTTGAAAAGTTTTGAAAAGTTAATAAGAAACTGATAATGGGCATGCAATGTCTTATTAGAAAGTGAATCAATTCCGTGACCTTTGAAAAACAATTGATCGATTGAGTCATGACTGAAAGAGAAGGTCAAAACTACCCTGGTTTTATTAACAAATTAACATTAACAAATTAACTTGGGGTGTTTTCTCTAAATGAGAGCACTTCAGACAAACTAAATGCTGAGAATGATTGATTGGTACCTTAACCAACTTCACATCAAATTTCAGAAAATAATTTGTTAATTTTTATTATCAGGTAATTACTAATATTGTAAGTCAAAGCAGTACAGAACATGGCACATGAATCTCTAATGTTATTCACCTGATTGTTATATCTAATTCGTTAAGAGAGGAGAATGGAAGCAGATCCTCAATATATAACGCTTTCACTGAGTCCAGGCCCGCGAGAACACATTTTTGCCAGGGCATTGCATGCACGCCGCCGGCGTGTGCAAAGTTATGTATAACTCAAGTAGTTCTAATTATAAGAGCGCGGCGCCGAAATAGTGGGAATTCAACAATGATTTTTTGTAATGTGTTACAAATTTGTTTCAGGGATTTGTTTTTTTGGTTAGGTAAGAATAGTTATAGTTCTTATGATAGAATGTGCATTATGTTCGAAAAGTAGGGGGTGCTGTAGTATATTCCAGCACCCCCAACCAAAACGTTGGGGGTGCTGCAGCACCCACAGCACCCCCCGTTCTCGCGGGCTTGAGTCCCCGTACGTTTACACTGAAATAATACCAAATAATTGCAGTTCACACAATTCACACATAACATATTTAAATCAAAATTAATAAAAACCATTCACTGTTTATTTCAGAATCATTTTTGTGATTATGACATCACTATTAACGTAACTTAATTTCTATGCTGGATTTATATACCTGGCTCTTAACTAGTCGTAATTTGTTTATAGAGATATTATTTCAATCCTACAGAAATAAGATATATGTTTTGTACATGTACATTAATATGGGGACACAATGTTACGTTTCGTTTGAATAGGTTTTACTTAGTGACGAGCTTGACATAATTATACATTGTATACACATTACTACAAAGCATTGGCCATGTAGAATTAAGAGAAGACTTTTCTGCTTAGGTGGAGCAGATCTATCGTTTATTTTACTTGTTTGCGTACTTCTGTGCAATGGCGGCCAAGACTGAAGGTTACGTAAGGCAGTGTCCAAATTGGCCCGCAGATGCCAATACTTAAGCGTTTTCAGTTCAAGAAACTGAGACATTTAACTTTTACACGCGTTATACTGGCAACTTTTTAAAATAGTTTTATACATTTGGCAAATCGTACGTGGTATTGTGACAGGAAAACACTCCATGTTAACATCAGGAAAATTCTGATACACCAGACCAACAGGCCTACAATGGGCTGCTGTTTTTTCTTAGAAGGTATAAAACACCTACCGGGAATCACTGCAAAATCAAAGTATAAATATGTGGGGTTCATATCAAATGGAACTGTAGTCGTCCCTAGATCCCTGGGCCAGTAATACCAGAGCGATGCAAAACTACGGTGTAAAACGTAACATACACCAGTTACGTCCATTTATTGGTGTTCACCATGTATATGGTGTTCATCATAGACGTGAGTAGAGGGTTCATGCGTTCAACTTAATTAGTTGTCAATACTCATGTTGTTGCAGTGTAATAGCTAAGCCCTGATATGTTTGAATAATTAAACTTGGGAAGAAACTAATCGTTGTGATACTTGTTTTCAGACATTAATTTAAAGCCAAAACAACGATATATAAAAAGCTGTTCTCAGCATCAGGAATGCATTAAGTTCGTTGAAGGCACATAATCTGTGGACACCGGTAGGAATAAGATAGCTACACGGCGGTTTACCGGACGCATCTAACTGTTGCCCAATACTATTTGGCACCGCTGTCTCCACTGCCGTTGTCGGTTCCGTCAACCGATTCCTGGCAGGATGATCCGCACTCTCGTGGAACGACTTCCGAATCCCAAGTAACCAGTAGTTCTTCCTGTCTCAGTGTTTCTTGGTATTCGCTTTGTGATGAGTAATTGTTCACTGAAAATCCAGGTGGAGCTTCTGACTCGGAGTCAGCGCTGGATCGGCCGTGTGTCGGCGAGGGATTAAAGTCAGTGCGCCCTCTGGGTGGAGGGTATGGCAACTTGGTATTTGTCCGACCATTCCTACTCGGGTTCTTGCCACCACTGCGCACTCTGCCGGTCTCCGACTGTGTACATTTACATGAACGTGTATTGAACGCAAATCCCTTTTTGCAGGCTGGATGTAGACAACGCTCTTCCATAACACATCTGTCATATATACCAGGGAAAACAAAATCCGACTGTCTTTGAAATATTTTCTTCACGTCTTTGGAGCCATTTTCATTATAATATTATTTGCATATTCGTTCAACTGAATATCAACATTTTAAAGAATTCGGTCAGTGACAACTGTTTATAAAGATGGATTTAACTTTTAAAAGTGTTGAATTAACATGAATAAAGTTAGACTTAACTTGACTTTGTGTTAATTCAACAGTTTCTTTGAGTTGATTTTAACTTTATAAAGTGTTGTTACTCACCGAGCTCTTATGGTTGATTCAACACTTTAGTTTTAAGAGTGTACATGGGACATATGTAGAAGCTAAGTTTAAAAAAGGAATGAGCTACATTAAGGCCTACATAGAGGCACTGGTTATCCATAGGCTAAGTAATTGCAATGGATAATTATGTTTGATATTTATTCATTACTGAGTATACGTTCAATTTAAAATTCACTGTGCTATTAATAAAGGGTGTTGTACTACATCATGACACACTTCCGTTTGGCAGTGCTATTTTTAAAAGTACCCTTTTAGCTTCTATTGGGCTATCTCACACCTGTTTTATGTGTGGTTAAAGGGGAGGAAACGTCTTGATCAGGTTCGTTACAATCCATTACAACGCTAATGTTGTTTGAACTTCGAAAATAGAAAATTACTTGTGATCTGGCACAGTGATTTTATAGCCCGTTCATCTTGTGAAGCACTGGGCTCACCTGCAATCTGCAGCCGCCATTCTCCTCCTAGCCCGCTTAATCTTGTTGCATCCTCCATCTTTATCGGCGCACTTGCAATCACAGGTGCCTTCATCCTGTTGGTACGGCTTAGGGCATGGCTTGGTGCAGGCGCAACGGCAAGTCACCTCGTCAAACGTCATGGTGTCAGAGCAAACCAGGGGCTCGCATTCGGGCGTCCGAGGGCGCTCTTTACAAACGCACTCGGTGTCTGCGTACAATGAGTGTCTTATGTAGCTTAAATCTCTATGCATCGATTCGGGAACTACCCTCATGATGACACACTAAACGAGGTGAAAGACACATTTTACATGAATCTACAGGTTTGATTTCGTACAATCGTACCCTTTTTAAAGGCCTTCTCAAGGCCAGCGGCGGCACCAGACCTGTTAAACTGGGGGGGGGGGGGGGGCAAAAGCTTAAATTTAAGGGGGGAAAAAATCGGGGAAAAAATTTGGAGGGGGGAAAATTGGGGGGGGGGGGCAAAGAAAGTAACCGGGGCATTTCCCCCCTCCCCCACCCCGTAGTGCCGCCGCTGCTCAAGGCAGCCTCAAACCGACGTGTACGCTTTGCTATTTTCAAGTACAAGTACATGTGTATATATGCACTCTATGGACTCTGTATACATGTACACTGAAATAGTCACCGTTGTACACGAAGGTGAAAGTTTAATCTGGGCTATGGTTGCCCCAAAGTACGTGATTGAATTTGTTGTATTAAATTAAGTATAACGTGCACTTTATTTCAATTAATTTTCATTAATCATTTTTAAAAACAAATTTATGTCAAAATTCAAATATACCACCGAATACATACCGAAATCCGTAATAACAATATTACATACTGTTGATACTCACTGGCCTGGATACATTCTCTCTTGTATTGGCTTTTCCCACGCAAGGAGCACCTCCAGAGCAGCACCCACTACCCTCACATCGCCTCACCAGCATGCATTCTGGATACAAGTAAACCAGTCCACCTCGTGTTAAGTTCAGTTCCTCGTACATGTCTATGAGGACGGGTTTGGGCTCGCCGCAACTGATGTTCTTGCCATAACTGTAAATCTCTTGTAACACTGAGAAGTTCAGGAGTTAATTTGTGTTATTAATAAACAAAATCACAAGATTGGGATTAATGTGATGAATCTTTATACCTTATATATAAATAACTTATATAAGTTACTTTAAATAGATATCACAAGATAATTATTAAACAGAACATAGGTGCCACCATTTGGTCGGCAATTAATTTATTACGCTGTTTCATAAATTTATTTATTTAATCACTCTTTATCCATACCATGGTACATGTTTTGAATGCAATTACTTATTTGAAAGCAATGTTATTATTTTTTACTAAAGTTAAAGAGCCATGTACATTTTTTAAAGCCCTATAAACTATTGGTAATCAGAAACATAACTGATAACAGTTTTACAGGAAACTTACTTGATGTAAAGTTGTTGATGGTAACGATCATAACTTGAAATATTTTTGTTTGTTTTGCAACTATTTATATAAAATTTTCCGACTGGATGTTTGTCTTCTGCGGGAAACTGAAACGATCAAATGTCCATTATTTTCTGGATACAGCGTTATTTTGTCTGTTTGTTTCTGTTTGTCTGCTAAGTTTGTTTCCGTTTGTGTATTTGTTTTGCGGTTTGATGGTCTATGTATGTGTGCATTCCATTTGTTTGTTTTCCTGCCCATAAATGTTATTGTCATTTAAATGTGTTTGTTTTCCTGCCCATAAATGTTATTGTAATTTAAATGTGTTTGATTTTTCTGCTCGTAAATGTTATTGTACACTGTAAAAAAAAATCTGTAAATTTACATCAAAAGTGATGGCAGCGGCATCGCCAGACACTTTGATGTAAAAATACAGATGTTTTGTTTTTTTAAGATAACGCCTCAAGTTGCTTTTATAGTATACACAAATCTGTAAAATAATTTTACATCCATATATTAAAAATACAGGCAATTTGTTATGTGAAATCCAAGCAAATGGCTGTGATCTGTATTTAAGTGTTGTGAAAATAAAAAACATAATGTTTCTGTGAAATTTTCTCTGTAAAAATACAGAAATGTTTTACAGTGTGCTTTTAATGTGAAAACAGTTATTTAATATAATGTTGGTGTTATGTATTTTTTGGTTTATATTAAAATTTTGGTAATGCTTGCAAAACTGCTTCTATGGGTATGTCTACTTTATTTGAATTAAGTAATAAACAATTAATTTGTGAACGTTGCAGCTCAATGTTAAGTCATTTAATCGTCATTTTATGTTGAAAGGTTATACTACCGCATAAAGATACCAATTATAGAGATGTTCATCAAATTTATAACAAGTACCTTTTATGTAGTGTATAAATTAATTTAGAAAAGGAATTGGTTACACAGTAACACATCATACTTCGATCTGATGTTTCCTCTGTAAACGTAGGCCGCTCAGTGTCAACATCATTCGTCCCTGTCCGACCGACTCGCCATGCGTTCTGGACGGACTCGTTGACCATCTTCGTCCAGCGAGATTTGACGGTGTCCACGGGAAAAAACACTCGCAGGAACTCCAGTGGCGTTCGTACTTGGGCCATTTTTCGAGCAATTTCCATCTTATAGTCCTGGCGATAAAACAATGTTTGTGTAAGCAAATAGTTTATTGACAAGATTTGTATACAAATGACCCATTTTCGTTTTTTAGAACAGAATGTAATGTATTTAGTTCGGGTTTAACATTTTAAAATTCAGGAGGAAACTTGCAAACAAACCACACATTTAATATCAAACTTACTAAATAATTTTGTCTGACACTGCTATAAATTTTTAAAGTAAACCTTGTGTTCAAAGGTTTTCAGAAAGATAACTCTTTTCCTCTTCAAAGTTAAAACAAAAACAAACACGAAAATATATATATATGTATTTTCACGATTTGTTCTTTAACAACACAATTTGCTGAACATTAACATGTTGGGTATTTAATGTATATCCTGATGCAAAGAGAGTAAGCATACTCGCAAAAGCAGTTTTGCCAGCATTATTATGTTGTTCCTTCCCTTTAATATACAAAACAAAAGGCTGTTTAAATTAAGTTGAAATATCTGTTTCAAATATTTGTGTTCCTTTCTCTTAAAAAAATTAAATAACAAATAAATAAATAATCACCTATGTCTGTCGCATGTGCGTCAATCGGTGGGGGACGGGGGATGACATGACCCCCACCACACTTTTTGATGGCCCCCAAAAAGTTACTATCGCCTATCTTGACTACTGATGAGTAGTCCATTTTTCTTGCAACACCAAAAGTATTAATAAAGCGCTCAGAATGCACCACAGAGCATCCAGAGGCTAAACATTTTCCTGACCCTGAATGCTATAAAGTAGGACCTACACTGCGGCTACGCGTGCTTGGACAGAGGCGAATTTGCCATCTTGGACATCAGACTCAGACAAAGCACTCCATTTTCCAGTCCATTGGCATCGATCAGTTTTGAGGCCAATTGAGAGTCGTGCATTCCCCACTTTTCAGAGTGTGGAATATCAATAACTGATCCCCCCACTATTGATGGTCCATACCAAAATAATACCCCAAATTTATGAAGGCAACCCGGAATGAGTATTCTACAGTTATTTTGCAAACCCGTAAAATAAGTCGTCATAAAAGACTCAGAAGGCAATCTTCAATCCAAAACTCAAACCCCATCCCCCTCCTCCCCCACCCCCCCCCCAAAAAAAAACAGACATAAATTTTTGTTTTAGGTCTTAACTTCCGGTTCTAGGTGTTAACTTCTATTTCAATCAAGTGAGTAGTTGATGACGTCATCATATTTTTGAAAATGTCTGACGTCTGTTATCGTAACAATATCAATTGCATCTTTAAAATGTCTATACATTTTGTGTTAGAATGTGTTGAAATTGAAGTTCTTGTTTGTACCGGAAGTAAAGGTCACATATGATTTTTTTTAATATTAAATTTGGATTTTAGTGTATTTCGATATCTGATGACGTCACCATGACGTCACAGCTTTACCTGAAACTATATGTCATAACTTTATTGACAACTACATGTTATGGTCTAAGTATGTGTCAAATTTGAAGGCTCTGTGAACTTTGTGTATCATATTAATTTTTATTATAACAAGATCAATATCATATTCAAAAGACCTATCAATTTTGCGTGAGAATGTGTTGAATTTGAACTTCCTATATGACACAATAAAACTTCATGCTTTGGTTCAATATCTGAGATTGGAAATTATTCATGTTATGGTCTAAGTATAATGTCAAGTTTGAAGGCTCTGTGAACTATGGAGCGCTGTCGCACGGACAGCAAAAAACAACAATTTCAAGAGGTGTTCGCGCTAACCTAACAAAACAAAAACAAAAACAAAAAACTAGAAGTATTGAGTTTGTAGAAAACAAACTCAGGGTGTTCGAGTGTGCATCATATGTGATGACGTCATCACCTAAAGTTGTTAAAAGACAAGAGTTACTTCAGGAGATATGAGTTTTCGTAATATATAATTAAAATAACATATATAATGTGCTGAATACATTAACTTCCAGTTCAGTCATCCCATATAATTTTAAATTCTTCCAACCCTAAGTTCCGGTTCAATCATGTGACGTCATTTATACTTAACAAAATTTGTCCTCATAATATGGGTGTCAATTGTGCCAAATTTGGTAAAATTCTGTCTAATGTTTTCTCAAGATAGCAAAAAGTAACTTTTTTAAACCTGCCGCTAGAGTGCACTGTTAAGAGAGATGACGTCACCAAATACATTTTTGAAAAGAGCAGATCCCACTTAACATATAAACCCAGAATGTTTTTTTTCGAATACCCTTTCAGATTTGCATTAATTTATAAAGAGCTTTTTAAACTTGAACTTCTGGTTTGGACCGGAAGTAAGGGTAAAAATAGTGTCATGACTGTGTATCAAATGTCGAGTCCTCCGTGTTCTGTATGATTATGAAGGAATTAAAAAGAGCTTTTTAAACTTGAACTTTCAGTGTGGACCGGAAGTAAGGGTCAATAGGGTCATGTCTGTGTATCAAATGTCGAGTCCTCCATGTTCTCAAGATAGCAAAAAGTGACTTTTTTAAAACCTGCCGCTAGAGGGCAATGTTAAGAGCGATGACGTCACCAAATATATTTTTGAAAAGAGCAGATCCCACTTAACATATAAACCCAGAATGTTTTTTTTCGAATACCCTTTCAGATTTGCGTCAATTTATAAAGAGCTTTTTAAAATTGCACTTCCAGTTTGGACCGGAAGTAAGGGTCAATAGGGTCATGTCTGTGTATCAAATGTCGAGTCCTCCATATTCTGTATGATTATGAAGGAATCAAGAAATTATCCATTGTGGTTCATGAGATATAAAATATATTGTTTTAATTATAATTAATTACGTAATAATTCATTATACTGGAACTATATGTTAAGGTCTAACTATGTGTTAAGTTTTAAGGCCCTTTGAACTCTGCAACTATGTTTTGGCTGTACAAATACATTTACAGAATAGTAATTCATAATATTTCTTCACTTAAACTTCCGGTTTCGACCGGAAGGAGAGGTCAGATTAGGATCATGTCTGTGAACGAATGTAACATAGTTCAAGGTCTTTAAGATGATGCAAAGATTGTGAAAATATCGTCTGTGGTTCATGAGATATGATTTTTTGAAATATTCAACTTTCGGTTTCGACCGGAAGGAGAGGTCAGATTGGGGTCATGTCTGTGAACGAAATGTCACATAATTCAAGACCTTTCATATGATGCAAAGATTGTGAAAATATCTTTTGTGATTCATGAGATATGATTTTTTGAAATATTAAACTTTGATTAAGTGTAATTTGATATCTGATGAAAAAAAACAATAACAAGAGGTGTTCGCGCTATAGCTCGAACACCTAACAAAACGAACAATTGCAAGAGGTGTTCGCGCTGTAGGACGAACACCTAAAAAAAACGAACAATTTCAAGAGGTATTCGCGCTGTTGCACGCGAACACCTAAAAAACAGAACAATTTCAAGAAGTGTGCGGTGAACAACCGCACACCTAAAAAACAAAAACGGTTGGGTTGGCAAATTTAAAATGCAGGGACCTATTCACATCTGTATCACTAGCCAGAATACTTCACAAACGCCTATAGAAAGCGCCTATGAGAATCAAACAATTTCCTGAGCCGCTCGGTTCAAACTCGCGATTGTTTTGCCCCAAATACAATGTCTAAATGCTGAGGCTGTGCGACCCGGGGTGCGCCACCATATTGGCCAAATCCTGGATCCTACACTTCCTGCATGTCCCCCTCACTTCTAAGTAGCGATCGATGCCCATGAAAAATCACCGTTAAAATAGCAAAACATGGTCGAAACATCTGATACCAGACCACAACCTGATACCAGACCACAATCCAGAATCTACTCTGAATTTACTAGGGAGTCCATCTGTCCCCAACCACCGAATGTATATTCGACGAATTTTGACTGTAAAAACATTTTTTTTGTTTCAATTCCAAGTTCTTCTGCGTCTGGGAAGTATTCTTGGTCAAATAAATGTAAAACTGTCACTTCGTTACATTTGTTTGTTTATTTATTTATTAATTCAAATGTGATTTCACTTTTGATTTCACTTGATATCACATCTTCGGAAATATTTAAAAAGTTTATGTTAATGACAAAACGTCACTGTCCTCAATTGAATTTCTTGCATTGAAAGAGGGTCAACGCAGTCAAAACGTTTCGCATTCCAAACCTTCAATTATTTACGGGAATTCTCTGAATGTAAATCCTTTTAAGAGCTACTCTCAGGCCATGAGAGGAAAGCTTGGCGCCGGTCACAATAACAATTTTCGATTTAAATATTGTTAACTGTTATAGACAGTGACAGAAATTTTGTAAATGTACATGTACGTTGAAACATTTGCTGAAAGCCAGAGGCTGATCAAGGGTGATTTGAAATGGTATAAGGTAAAAAGACTTGGCCACACTGTCAAAAAGGACACGCATGAAAACGTATTGCGAATAAATGCTGATCCAAAGTGGTCACCTTTGATCCTCATATTTCGCCAACGGCTCCCGCCTAGAAAGATGTGTTTGAATTTGCAAAAATCACAATATTAATTTGAATATAAATCGTCAACATTTTGGAAATGTTACTTGTGCGGTACTTGGTATCAAATCCGCCCACTATCGGCTGGCGAACTTATCCAAGGGCGGACGAGAAAAAAAAATTGTTTTCTGTGCACTATGTATATGATTATTTAAATTTTAAAATAAAACAAACTTGAAACAATTAAGCAATAAACTTGTGTGTTAAGGATGGTGACGATTACGCATTGCATGCATTATATCAACCGGACTTCCTGCAATAGATCCCGACAGCGGAAAGACGTAATCCATGCGATGAGGTGAATTGAACAATTAAAAACCAAAACCTTGTACTGTAGCGCAAAACAATAGTTTGACCTTTGACGTGAACCCAGCAGATGACAGAAATTTGAAGAACAGCCTCACGTGACCCCTTGGCGTGGAAAACCAGATGCCGGACTTTCTAGACAGTAAGTTGTGACAACCCATAAACACTTGGAGTAAAAGGTTATTAAGTGCATGATGATCATCAAGTTTACCATATTATTAAAGGGAAACAACATTAGCAAAACATATGATCCTTTTTACATAAAATTAACTTGTGTAAAGTATATCAATCTTCCTGAGAGATTTCTCCGTCTGAAGTGTATAATTATATTCACCTTAGGGAACAAATAATATGTAAAAAAGAAAGTAAATTCATTTAAAAAAATAGTTGCTGTTCGGCAACTTTTTATGTATTGATAATATTGGGCACTGATGTCGCTAGTTCTTTGTTTAGTGTTAAGAAAGTTATGATATATTGAAATAAGCTGAAAATACGCATTAATTATAGTCATTGTATACATAAGTTGCATTGTGTGTTCCTTAGGCGTCCAAGTAGTACTAACACTAGTCCAAATGTAGTTTTAGGCAAGACCCGATCGACAGGACGGGTGGGTAGATGAGACTGTGAGTGGGAGTTTTTTGGGACAGTGGGTGGCAGGAGACCGATGAGGTGTTTGTTATTGTTCGAAATTGACATTTTTGTTTGCAGTATTATCTGTACAGATATTACTACAATAGTACAAAATTGCAACAAAGTGTTCAATGAAAACGAACACAGGGGTTTCGGCTACATGTATATTGATAATTATTGGGACACTGAGTAATCATTGTACACACAAATTTCATTGTTTGTCCCCTAGACGTTTGAGACAATTTGTATGTGGATAAATGCAAAGGATGTAATGAATCAAATTAATGCCCTTCCATTAAATGTGTGCAACGATTCTCAAACGATTCAACCCATGTGTACAAACCCTGTAGCTTGCGCTATGTACAAACACTTTGTCCTCACGTAATCATACCAACGTGTACAGTCCGTATGGAAATTTCTGTAAAACCATCACCGGCAAGAGTTGAATGACAACAGAACGTGCACTATTTTTATTGCTATCGTGATAAAGGGTGAGAAAGGATGGTACCACATTCTACCCATAGTTGGTAAATTCGAGCAATAAAATTTCGAAGTTTATATTGACTTCGCAGATTAGACTAAAATGTTAATGAAATAATATTTACTGACGTAATGATGACGTAATTGGTTTTAGAGACTAAGTCACATTATGGGCTTTCATATGGTGCATGTTTTTATGCGAACATGCCAAGTGCTTATATGACAGCTCGTGGGTCACACTATTTGTTTAGGTCGACTTGTCCGTTCTCGCCGAACTATACGTCCCGCAGATTAGACTAAAATGTTAATAAAAATAATATTTACTGACGTAATGATGAGGTAATTGTTTCTACAAACTGAGTCACATTACGAGCTTTCATGCTACATGTTTGTATTTATGTGAAAATGCGAAGTATGACACCTCGTGGGTCGAGTTTTGCGTAGGTCGAGTTATCACAAGGCTCGAGTGCTGTCGTGGATCCTAGTTGTTCGTGTCGAGTTGTCACAAGGGTCGAGACGTCCTAAATCCCCCCCCCCCCCGCAGCGTCACACTAAAATATGAATAACATCATATTTACTGACGTTATGATGACGTACTTTGTTTTAGACACTAATTCACATTGCGGGCTTTCATATGGTGCATGTTTTGTATTGATGTGACGATGCTAACGAGAAAAAAAGAACAGAATATTTAGAAAAATAATTCACATCTTAATCAGATCACAATTTTGTTCACTACATTCACATAATAAGCTGGAATTTTCACACGTTGGTTTTTATAATGTATTTGTATTGAAGACTGCTACTTACTGAGGGTCTTAATGTATTTGATGTATGGGTTATTATGGACATGGGCGAACACATGTATATTTTCAAAATAATGACCATATTAAACGTTTTTTAAATTGTATATTCTCTCTCTCTCTCTCTCTCTCTCTCTCTCTCTCTCTCTCTCTCTCTCTCTCTCTCTCTCTCTCTCTCTCTCTCTCTCTCTCTCTGTATTTGATTAATACACGAATGAAAATGCTTTTTTATTTATTACGAATTACGCCAACTCAAATTAAAGCAAAACCACATTTATTTCGAAAATAAATTATGCCCGTGCAAAGAGCAGTATAAACCAGCATCTGGTATTAACATCAGTAATCAGTCGGTTCTAGAGAATTTTTAAAACTACTTTTTATAGGTTCATGGCTGGCTGCTACTTCCTATTTAGAAAAAGAGGTTTCCTCCTTCTTAAATGATGACTTATTATGACAGTGTAAATCTGATAATCTGTTAAGACATTAATTTGTTATTTCCTCCTTTCATCCCATTTATCCTCTTCCGTTTGCCTTGTCGGACAGTTTCCAATTGAAAAATTTACACCCCCTCAAAAAAATAGTTAAATACTACCAAATAAAAAACAAAAAACATATAAGAAAGACGAGGCAATGTCTTCACTAATAAAAAGGCTATCCGATTTCAGAACAAACTCCTTACTTGACTTCTTCCTGTCTGAAGAGATAAATCTCTGTGTCACCGAATCGTCGTTGAATTTGTCCTTGGACAAGGTATAGCCGTAAACCGGGCAGGAGGGTAACAAAAGGGAAATTGGTGTGGCGTCAACTGGATTTCCCCCGAAATCAGTGCCCCAACATGCTGACAAAAACAAGTGATCCTCATGCAAGATGTAAAGTGACTTATGACATCTGCTTGCCAATTATTTGTGTTTCTGCATTGCTGACTAGTGTTTTTCTGCATTTCATGACAAAATAGAGCTGAAGCAAGAAATGTGCGTAACATATACACACAACATGAGCATAATTATGTGGAGGTCAAGATCAAACACATAAATAGCATTCACGCAGGCCTAAGTTGGGTACAATTTAAATTCAGATCACGCACACCGCTATAGTTTGTCCCCACCCCCCCCCCCAACAAAAAAATAAATAAATAAATAAACATGAAATGCTTCCCTCTATAGTAACCAGTGTATACCAGGAATTGTTCAATATTTTTCTTTTCCAATTTTCTCATCATCATCAACCAATATAATAATATCTCCAGAACGCTTTGCCAGACCATGCTGAAATTTCCTGACCTTTCCTAACTTTTCTTTGGGACCCCTCAAAATTGAATTTCCACTATTTTGTTAAAAAATACTCGATTTGTTATACTATAAGACATTTAATATGTGTTTTGTGGTTGTTGTCAACTTTTAAACTCTGAACTGGACAATATTGAGTCATGTGACCATTTCCAATGCATTCTGAGAATTCAATATGGACGTTTTGATTTTGTAAAGGTTTTTTCGAAATGTTTTTGATCAATATATAAATTATTGTTATTATGTTATTATATCTGCCTTTATTGTACTTTTGGTTTAAAAAATCCCAATTTTGGGTCAAAATCTTTTTTTTAAATCATGCTTTTAGAACAAAATGACCGAAATGGTGCTTATAATGCCATTTAGCGGTGATCTAAGTGACGTCACATTGCTGCTTGTACTGAAGAAAACTTTTGTGCCAAATTTCATGACCAACGGATACAAATTAAGGAAGTTATGGGAAAATGAACATTTTTTACCAAAAATGAGGGAAAATGACAAAAATGGGTATAGTGCCCGCTAACGGTGACCTATGAAAGTTTTCATGGCATCATTCGATAGATCGTGTCAAACCGAACATGCCTACGAAGTTTCATGAAAATCGGCTGAAGAATACAGAAAATACGGACGGGGCCACAATGAGCCCCCCCCCCCCCCCCCAAGTCTGAGAATGAAAGCCCATGATTAAAGGGAAGCTATAACATTGGTAATGATTGCCTACCTACTCTCTTTGAATTAAGATATACATTAAAACACTATCCTGTGAATGTTTCAGCTCAATTCAGTGTCTAAGTCATGATAAAAGTGTGAAAAAGTAATTCACAATTTGAACAGAAACAAAATTGGTGCCGAAAATTGCCGCCTGATGGCAACCTTTAATGTGCAAATTTGTTAGTGTTCCTCTGAAATGAGAAGACGTGAGAGAGAGAGAGAGAGAGAGAGAGAGAGAGAGAGAGAGAGAGAGAGAGAGAGAGAGAGAGAGAGAGAGAGAGAGAGAGAGAGAGAGAGAGAGAGAGAGAGAGATTTGGATGTGATGAACATTCCACTGAGACCATTCTGCAATTGATCAAATTCAAATCAACCCAAATATGCATTTATTAGCCTACCCTTCCCCTCCTAATCAAATTCCATAAAATTGGGCTGTTTACATGCCCTTAATTGGAACGAAGTGTTCATGACAGCCACTAAAAACCAACAGAGTTTTGTAAACAGTGCTGAAAAATTACCCGTTGCGCGCTTCACGTTAATTTGAAGTTTTAAGGGCAACCTGTGAACCACGAATACTCTAAGCTATTGTAATGACCCGTGCAATGCCCTTCTGTTATACGAAACTTTAACAAGACTGACTCTTTGCGGTGCTTGTCAAAACTTGGGGTTTTGTTCCCGAATTGTAGGAAAAGACTACGTATGAACAGAAAGGTACATGTACAATGTGATGATCATTCTTACAAACCCTGCAGACAAACTATAGCCTGACGAAAGCATATCATTAAGCAGATACAATTAAATAAATCAGACTTGTATTCTGATGGGACAGACTCACGTGGCCGGTAGATTGGCACCACCGGCCACAGTAGCTATAGCTTGAAAAGTAACAGACCTACCGCCAAGTTTCTTGAGGACGGATCTGATGCTTGGAATCCTGTCTTACGACGAAGAAGACTTCGTCTGCTACTAGCCACCATCACTGATGTATGAGCGCGAGTCTTGGTCTTACCACGACCCAGTTCTGCTTTAGCTCTTGGCTCGGCAATAATGAGAGATGCATGCAAACCAAGTAATATAAGTATCACACCGGTACACCTCAATGCATCCATCATGGGCTCCTCGTGTTTGCTCAACTGAATGTTTATGGCTTTATGACGTTCGTGGAATTCAAATTTGTTTGCATTGGGACATGCAATGGCACCGATCCCCGTACAGTGAATAGCAGCAGCCGTCAATGTTTAATGTTCTTGAACCACGTTGACGTTCCCATATCTTGTCTCTACATGACAAGATTTAATTTATTTGGTTGTACGCAACACGGGTGCGGGCTGGGACTGTCCTCCTGTGCTGATACCAACGGAATACAACGGGGTCACCAACTTCCGACTGTGGCATGCCCTCGAGTACTCGGTATCAGCTGGAATGTTTTGATTTAGGCGATTATGATTGGCAACCGAGTTCATAATTGCAGTGCACTTCACATGGCAGTATCAAGTACAAGCAGTCTTCAACGTATATTTTGACTCGGTATGATGCATTACTAGGAACAGCTGTCATTTGAGTTGTTTTAACTGGGCATTAAAGAATATTTAGAACATTGCAATGTCATGTTCAAAGTTCCCGCTGAAAGGTTGACGGCAGGTTTTATTTTAAGACATGAAGGGCGGGTCCAATCATCATATTATGTGATGTCAACCGTAATTTAACTTAACTTAACGACCGACACCTATAAGTCATTCGCGAGTGGGACCAACTCCAAAGATACGCCGAAGCAGAAAACAAAATTGGAAGTCAGTTTACGTTTTACACCTGTGGTTTTCACAAAAAGTATAATGATCAAATTTTAAATAAAACTTACTTGGTGTAGAGTCGATGATGGTAAACAAACCTTGAAATATCTCAGTCTGAGGTGCTATCATTTTTAGAACAGTTAAATATTATTCCCGATAATTTTATGTCAGTATTTTGTACAACATAATACACAAATACAAAGATCGTGTTTGCCGATAGACATTTCTTAACACATTTTCACTTGTTTCTTGTCAAAGTCACCAACATAATGAGCTGAAACTTTCACTGATCAGTTGTTTATATGTTATATGTATTCACATTAAGCAATTAAGCTAAAGCTGTTATTTAACCGACAATTGCATGTTTGTAATTTTCCGTGTGGAATGAAAACGGATATTTAATTCAAGATGAAAATTTGAATATTTGTCAAAATCATGATTTAATATTGAATGTGAAGTGCCATGGTCGAGCGGTTTAGTGCATCGGATTTGGGTACTGATGGCTGAGTCGTCAGAATGTGTGGGTTCGAATCCTGGCTGCGACCATGGTACTAATGTCCTTCAGCAAGACACTTTACCACAATTGCATCTCTCCACCCAGGAGTAAATGGCTACCTGCGAAGGCAGAGTTGGTTGTTGCCATATGCGCCAAATTGAGCTGAGATGGTTACAGGAATGATTTATGAGCCTGATGAGCAGGGATAATAATGTACAGAGCCTTGATCTAGTTGCTAGGATATGTGCGCTTTAGAATCGTGTATTATTATTATTTAAATATTCAATAAATGTAATGTTTTCAGTTTTACCCAAAATGATTTTATGCCATTAGGTTTATGCTTATGAACGTCAAAAATCTTGGGGAATTATTATACCCGAGGTGTTATAGTTTTACAGATTAAGTTCCTGCAGATAACATTATTTTGATTTTAACAACAGCACAGTTGGTTGACACGTACTACCCTCTGTAGAAAACGGCCGCCCCTATTGACTAGTATTGTGAATATTGAGCTATTTGTTTCTATTCATACCTGTATTCACCCAGCCATTGGTCGTGTACATAATACAATCGTTTACCAATAGGGACCTTCAAGCCAGTACACATTGGTCGATGACTGCATCCATATAATAATAATAATAATAATGTGTGGACTTATATAGCGCACGTATCCACCAACTAAGTGGTGCTCAAGGCGCATTCTTTTTTACGTGCATTACACAACACACGGGACCTACGGCTTTACGTCCCATCCGAAGGACGAAGCAATTATGGTTAAGTACCTTGCTCAAGGACACAAGTGTCACGACCGGGGATCGAACCCACACCCTGCTGCTGGCAACACCAGAACTTGAATTCGGTGCGCTAGACCGCTCGGCAAGAGATATTTATACAAACCGACTCTTTGGCTTCAGTTTATTTAATTGTATCGTTAATTGTGTCGAGAAAAAATGCATGCCAACGTTGGACAAACGATAAAAATAGAGAAGACATGCCAGTAGTCAAATGGACAAACAGTTAGGCAACATAAAAAGGACAAAGCCAAAAATCACGTGTTATGTAAGCGACAGTCTCCGTAAGTGTCTAGAACTTTCTTTCAGTAATTAAGCTTAAGTGAAGAAGTTTGTTCTTCATCAAATCACTGGCAGACTACCGAATTAAGAAAATTCGCCGAGCGTCAGAAAGAGTGGATTTTATGGCGAGTCGACCAGGAGTTTGTAACTTCAAGTTAAGTTTTGAATAGGGCCTATTGCAGTTAGAAAGAAGTCTACGAAGAGACTCTAGTATTGAAGTTTGTGAAATGAACAGTTTTGGTGATTCCAGTGTGTTTGGGAATCACCGTATAATCGCCAAATGAAGTCACCAAGCTAGTCAATAATAGACAACCAAACAAGAGAGGACTGCCGTTGGGAGGTGTAAGCCACTTTAATCGTAATTTTGATCATTTACGATCATTACAAATAACGAGTGTAACCTTGCCTGAGTTCTTTGTTGCGTCTAGAAAATTCTGGAGTGCGCGGATATCGCAAATTATATCGCTGGCCGTAACAAGTTGTAACAAAAGTTTATCAAACAAGGTTTTACGTTTAGCTGTTTACTATAATTAGTATATATGGCTGGTCAATTTGATGTTCAAGCTTTTGTGGAAAGCGAGGAATTGTCTCTCAGTCAGTTGGAGCATGCAATTGTCTAAAGATGAATTCCATGTACAATGGAATTAAAATATACCCAGTAAAGCGTAGTCAAGGCTATTGCTGAAAAGCTCAGTGTAGAGAAAGACAAACCTTCGGGAAATAACCAAGTAGAATTCAGACAAGGAAAGAGATCCAGTGAACTTTGACCTGGCTAAGAATGTTAGGCTGGTAGGCCTACCAAAATTTAATGAAGAAGATAGATGTTGAAAAAAATTCTGTCGTTTGAGAAATTAGCCAAAAGTCTAAACTGGCCAGAGAAATATTGGCTATGGGCCACTTATATACATAGTACACTTAGGGTAAAGCCCAAAAGGTTTATTCCACTCTCTCAGAATAGCAGTGTAGCAAAAACTCTACAGTTAAGGCAACCATTCTTAAAGCATAATGAGCTAGTCCCTGAGGCTTACGGGCAGACGTTCAGAAGAATGACAAGGCTGCACTGGGAACCCAGACATATGTCGAATTTGCCAAACAGAAAGAATTAACATTCGATATGTGGTACCGTTCACTAAAGATAGAAAACGAATTTGAGGAATTAAATTAGGTTGTCCTCATGGATGAATTTAAGAACAGTGTTCCTCTTAGTAATAAAACTCACCTACAAGAACATAAGGTGACTAAACAAAATAAAGTAGCAGATGACTATAGCTAACCCATAAGACTAGTTTTAATACAAAACAACACTATGTCTTCCAGTCGAGTGGTTTCAACAGAAAATGGAATAATAGTAAATCAAGTAATGAGGCAAAACCTAGCACTGATAAAGTCAGTGAGGGTGGAAACCTTAATCCAAGAAGTCGTCACCAAGAGATGCTATGAAGGAAGATGGGAAGAGGTTCACCCTGGTATGTGACCACTCATAGGACGGGTCACACTAAATCAAGATGCTGGTTTATAAATGATAAACAGAACAATCTCAACAAGCCTGTTCCTTTTGTACGCAAAGACAATCTCCTTCAAGAGACATCTGATGGTCGAGATGCTAGTAAGAAGATTGAAGATGCCATCGATAAAATAGATGAAGCTTATCATGACTTCATATATGAGGGTGAGGTGTCGTCGTGTTCATGGTGGATCCGACAAGCCAGTTGTCATCCTGCAAGATACTGGGGCGACAGAGTTACTGATGTTGGAGGATGCTATGTGAAGGTACTGAGGATAGTTATATGCCCGGCCAACTCCATAGGGTAAATTAGTCACCGGCCCTGTGACGGTAGGGATTGTTCCTAGTTTGAAAGGTGAAAGGGTGTTAGTTTTCTGCTAGGAAATGATGTTGCGGGAGGGAAAGTGTCGGCATGAACCTGTTGATGAGCAAGGAACGCACAGCCTAGAGGAGGAATATCCTGGAAGTTTCCCGGCCTGTGTTGTGACAAGATCCCAGAAAAAGAGGGAAGAGCACGACGATGCAAAGTCTATGGCAATGGAGGATGATTCTGGGGTTTGGCTGGCTGAGACATTCTTCAAAGATTTGAATAATGAATATAGTGATTCTCCGGATGCTAAGTTTAGCAGATCTTCATTGATAGAAAAGCAACAAGCGGACTCTGGTTTGAGAAACCTCATTCAGACGGCGTGTTCTGAGGAAGAATGTCATTCATTCATTCATTCATTCATTTATTAACACATATTCCAATGTTGACAACAAGAATGTTGTTACAAATAATTACACAATATCAAGAGGTCCTACAATATGCAAAGACAAAATTAGTAACATGAAAAGACTAATTATGAGAGAAAAGCTTGTCAACATTGAGGAAAAGAAGAAGCCGGGGCTTTTATTCCTTTCCCTACCCCCACCCCTCCCCTTACCCCCACCCCTCCCCTTAATTACAAAATGACAAATTTACTGGACAAATACAGAAGACTACATTCAACAATAACATTGGCAGGAGATCAGACCAAATAATAAGTCAATTAAATAGCATCATTGAGCAACTTAAATTTAAGTTTTTTTGTAAACGTTTTAAGAGAGCGAGACTGTTTGACATCATCAGCCAGACTGTTCCAGAATTTAATTCCACATTGTTGGGGACTATTTTTAAATAAAGAGGTACGATTAAAATGTTGATACAAATGTTTCCTGGATGAGCTTCTGGTTACGTGACAGTGAACATCTGAAGTTAAAATAAACGATTGTTGAAAGCAAGGGGGTAATAAATTGTTCATTTGTTTGTACATAAATTTCCCAAAATTAAGGTAATAAATATATGTTAATTTGAGCAAATTTAAATTAGTAAATAAAGGAGTTGTGTGATCCAGATAACCTGCTTTGGAAATAATACGTACAGCTCTCTTTTGTAAGAGAAATAATTTGTTATGTTGTGTGATCGAGCCACCCCAGACAATCAGTGAATAATTTAAGTAAGGGAGTATAAACGAATTATACAGTGTTAATAAAACATTACTAGAAAGAAACGGCTTCAATCGATTCATAATACCAATATTTTTTGAAATCTTAGTAGCTAAAGTATTAATGTGGTTAGAACAACTTAAATGACTATCAATGTTCATACCCAAAAAGTTGGTATTTGAAACTTGTTGAAGATTAATACCATTTAATACCAGCGGGACAGCATGAGAAACTTCACGATTACCGGCACTGAAAATAATATAATTTGTTTTCAAGAGATTAACAGATAATTTATTAGATGACAGCCAAGTGGTAATTTTAACAAGTTCAGTGTTTAGAATTTGAATACCAGTGTTAATGTCATTATGATCATACAATAAACTTGTATCGTCTGCAAATAAACAAAATGAAATAATTTTTGAGGTATTACAAATATCATTTATATAAATAAGAAATAATAAAGGGCCCAACATAAAACCTTGAGGTACACCACATGAAATATATTGATACATGGATATGGCAGAATTATAGCAGACAAATTGCTTTCTATTACAAAGATAATTTTTAAACCAATCCAAAGCTATGTCCCAGAGTACTACTACATCAAGTCAGACGTATTGATGATATGAGGAATTGGAGACCTCCAAGGAGGCCAGCTGATGAGGAATGGAGTATTGTCCCTCAAGTTGTTGTCCTACCTTGTTACCGTGATGAAATTTTGAGGATAGCCCATGAGATTCCGGTCGCATGTCACCTTGGCATTAGAAAGACGCAAGCCAGAATCATGGCACATTGGCCTAAACTACACCAAGATGTAGTTAATTTCTGCAAGACGTGTTTTACCTGTCAGGTAGTGGGGAAATCTCAGCCTGCAATCAAGCCTGCACCGTTAATTCCTATACCTGCTTTTGATGAGCCATTTAGTCGAGTCCTGGTGGATTTTGTTATACCCTTGCCTAGCACGAAGTCCGGACATCAGTTTTTATTGACCATCATGGATCTGTCAACTCGTTTTCCTGAGGCAATTCCACAGAAGAAGATAACAGCGAAGGTCGTTGTTGAGGCTCTGGTGTAGTTTTTCACGAGGAGATCCAGTCCGATAAAGGGTCTAATTTCATGTCCAGTGTGTTTCAACAAGTCACGAAGGAATTGGGGATAAAGCGTTTCAAGTCTTCTGTCTATCACCCACAGTCTCAAAGAACCCTGGAGAGATATCACCAGACCCGAACATTATAAGGGCGTACTGCCTTCAGTTCCCGGAGGACTGGGACAAGGGAATATCGTTCTTATTTGCCACCAGAGACACGCCCAATGAGTCCACTGGTTTTAGTCCATTTGAGTTGGTCTATGGTCACGAGGTCAGAGGTCCTCATAGGCTAATCAAGGAACATTTCTTGGCTGAGAAGAATGAGGCGAATCTTCTTGACTACGTTCACAACTTTAAGGAGAGGTTGTCCAAGGCATGTTCTGTGGCTAAGGAGCACCTGAAAACATCTCAGCAGGCAATGAAAACCCTAGCCGATAAGAAAGCCGAGGTCCGTAATTTCACCCCGGTGATAAGGCGCTAGTGCTGTTGCTTCTGCTCGGTAACCCCTTCAGGCAACATTCAGTGGGCGCTATTGCATCGTGCAACGTGAACGGAACGGAGCTGTAGACAATCAATAGGCGTAGCCATAATCGGGCTATACCCAAGAAGATGAATTAGATGCGTAGGTTCTAAAACCGCAGAGCTGGGGTCCCTCGATGCTAAATTTTGCAATTCTGAAATTCTGGAAAGTTTTGATAAATGCTAATAACCTATCCCTAACCTGAGAAACAAAGAAAATATCTAGTTGTCCTACTTCACAATCACGAAAAATATGTGCAGATAAACCATGCTGTACAACTCTGGCCGTTTATGACGTAGATGTGGGAAATTCCAAACTAATTAAACAACCACCCTACAGACTAATTCCTGACAAATTATCTAATATTCGAGATGAAGTGAAATTCATGCTTGAAAATGACATCATAGAACCAAGTCAGAGCAGTTGGAGTTATCCCACTGTTACTGCACCAAAACCTGATGGTTCACTGAGGTTTTGTATAGATTACCGCCGAGTCAATACAGCAAAATAGATCTGCTGAAGGGATACTGGCAAGTGCCTTTGAACGACTGAGCCAAAGAAATTTGAGCTTTTGTGATCCTTGTGACGTATAATCTTATCTCTTACAACTAATCACCATTGATGACGAAATAATTGACGTATGAAGACCTTTGTTATGACACCGATGCAATCAGCATGCTTCGATCTGTGATTTAATAGAAACGAACCAAAAAATAACAATACATCTGATAAACAGCATTTGCAATTCACTAATTATCTCAAATTTAATTACATGAACATAATACTGATTAAAACAATTGTTTATCAAAAATTGTGTCCCCTGTGTATTAATTCTCTTTGCCTAAATTTTGCTTTGTCTCAACATCAATCAGCTTCAAGCATCAACATATGAAATTAAATCTCCAAATTTAACCCTTTCAACTTAAATCACCACATCATCCTCAGCAAAAACTTAACTAGACATGTTGTATTCCATAGTAACACATACATGCATTATCCTATAAGCAATAAACACTACACGTTGTTAAACCTCATGCTCAGAATAATAATAATAATAATGTGTGGACTTATATAGCGCACGTATCCACCAACTAAGTGGTGCTCAAGGCGCATTCTTTTTTACGTGCATTACACAACACACGGGACCTACGGCTTTTACGTCCCATCCGAAGGACGAAGCAATTATGGTTAAGTACCTTGCTCAAGGACACAAGTGTCACGACCGGGGCTCGAACCCACACCCTGCTGCTGACAACACCAGAACTTGAATTCGGTGCGCTAGACCGCTCGGCCACGACACTCCACATAAGAAATAATCAGGTAAATTTTGCAATCAAATTTTACAATAATTACCTTCCGTAATTTCCCATCCATGATACAAACTTAACTTAAATAACTAATCTTTATTTTAAATGGTTTATTTTATACTTACATTGGGCGCATTCAAAAAGAGAGTTAGTTAGTCACGACGATAGTATGGTGTCTACAAAATATATCTGGCGAATAACGCACAATAGCGCCCTCATTAGACCAACGAGTAACTCACGCCTATGACGTCACATTGCTAAATTACTAATACATGTAATCCGCAACATCCCGGCCCCTTAAATGAGAATACTTTTTTGAACATTTACTTAACACTCAACTACAATTTTCCTTTAAGTCACACTTTGATAATCACTCGAATTTTAATAATCAAATCCAAAATGGGCAGTAACATAATTAACGCGGTAAATAACATTATTTTAAGGCATAGCAATTGACAACAAGTTAAACATGGATGCAGCTTGCATGAAATCTGAACTCTGATTAAATATGAATTTTGGGCTAATTTATGCGCACTTAATCCAAACATATGCTTGCAAATGTAGCCTGAAATGTGCACTCAATATCACAAATGCAAAACAAATTGTTTTGAACTTTGTCCATTCTCTAGCTGTCATATTCAATGCAATGTTTAACACTTTCATTACCAGCCACTTATGTAAGAGAGTACCCTTCTTTACCACAGCAATTAGGAGCCCAATGTCACTTCAGCACCAGTGGGTTTTTCACAATTTCATTGAAGTGCGCCCTCACTCTGCAGTAATAGACATTTTTTTTTTACATGTGTACTGTACATACCAAATGGCTCAGATATATTTGTAAGTAAAACTGATGGTAAAAATGAGTATACAAAGGGAGGAAAATATTGTGCATATTTTTTTAGTGTAAAAGCAAAACAATGAAATAATTAGATCAGTATTTACACTGAAGAAAAGTAATACAAATAGGTGATATTTCAGAGAATTTGTAATAAATACATGCAAATACGGTACATGTACAAGATTTCTTTTCCATGTGAAAAACAATAACTTGGATGAGATTTTTTGCGATTTTTTTTGTTTTCTTCTTGGAAATGAACCATTTACTTGTATTCAGTGTACATACATCACAATCCATGCTAACATCCCCCACCCCCCAATTCAATGTTGGTTTGGACTGTAATCTGCGGCGCGTCCGACCTTTCCCAACATTGAATTGGGGGGGGGGGGGGTGGTTGGAGGCAAATAGTACAGATTTACAATCAAATGGTGTGGTATTTCTGAAAGCAAGGAACTATGCACATAGGTTGTGTACATTTTTTACAGATCATCGTTGTTTGTTTTCGCCTGACTAATTTGCGGTTACTGCAAACAATGCAGTCACGTTTCTTTCCATTGGGGTTTTTGCCAGGATAGTGCTGTTGCCCTGTCAACTCGATAGGAATATGGTATCTCAACTGACTTGTTGCGTTACGTTCCCAACCCAACAGCAAGCCCTGTACAATCCCTATACGAAAATAAGGTAACTGACATTTTTGTTCCCTGCTGTGCCGGTGAATATTACTCTGCTATTGACAATACAGATATTCAGCATATGGAAAAAAAAACTCTTTTCCACCATTTCAAGCTTCTGTGTGTATGATTGTAGTACTGAAAACATTGGTCGGCAAGATCAGTTCTACCCATGCTTTTGTTGTAATCTTCAATACAATTGGGCTTCATAACATCAGGAAATCCACTTGTGCTCTTATTACACCGAATTTGCGTTTTGGACAAATCAGTGTTGCCTACATTAGTTAAAAGTGTTACAGATTGTTTGTCTTGCCAAACGATACACAATTGCCCACCTTTCACCCAAAAAAATGGGTCATCTCCTTTCTTCATTTTATGTTTTTTGGGGTTTGCGGCCTGGGGTATTCCCTGTGTAGTGTAACGAACAGTTCCACAACATCCAAATCCTAGTTTAGAAAGTTTAGCTAAAAGAGCTGGGCTAGTATAGTAATTATCACAATATATTATGTGTCCCTTATTCTCAAGGCCATGGACCAGATCAATGACGACTGTTCCTGCAACTGTTGGGTTTGGTGGATGGCAGTCTGATGACTTGGAATCCACATGTACGTCTGCATCATAAACAGTTTGGATGTCGTCAGCTCCTGTGTACAGTTTCCAAGCACACGTGTATCCTGTTTTGGACTCGTTCAGGGAGAAGGCTTTAATACCCCGTTTGATAGGTTTTTTAGGCATGTACTGAACAAAACTTAAGCGTCTGGAGACAGATTCTGCGCAGGGTTATACAGGTTGAGAAACTTCGGGACGAGGACTTCTATCAAGGGCCGAACTTTGGAAAGTTTGTCCCGTTTAGCCAAGGCTCTACGAGGAATTTGGTTATTTGAGATGTGGAGGAACCGAAGAATTGAACTGAACCGATTACGGGACATGATCGACGGATAGAATGGGATGTGAAGAATTTCAGATGTCGACCAGTACATCTTGTATTGAGAGGATTTGTTTATGCCCATAGCAATGAGAAGTGCCACAAATGCCATCATTTCTGGAATGTTGGTTGGGTGTCAGGAGAACTGTTGATCAGGATTTGAGTCTATTGTTTACTGCGCATAGCGATTAGTCTCGTCGACGAGCATATCCCACACGAGTTGACAAAAATACAGCTTGAAGATCTCCACTGCCGACAGCGTGGCAAAGTCGCCGGTGGGGCCAGGATTTCCAGTGAACTGCACAGTCCCACACTCGTAATGGTCTCGTCGTTCCCAACCGGATCGGAAATCTAACTTTCCTGTAGTCCTCATTGATCCCGGCCGGCTGTCACCTTGGTAGGTAGGCTGCAACAGAAAAACAAGGCAAAGGAGGATTAATCTCGGTCCTACATTTGTAAATACAATATCTCAATGCTACTTTGCTGCATGTGCACAGGCCACAGGGGGTCATGCGCAAAATGAATATTGTGCTGAGAAAAGAAATATAGCGGCCTCCATCCACTCTCCAAAACTCGTTGCCGATAAATTTTCGTTTTAATGTGGGATTGTGAATGTGAATTCCCCCAACTTCTTGCATAATACGACTTATGAGGGCCTTTCGAATACGAGGCTATTCTTTTGGAAGCTTGAGACTAAGAGTGCATTTTCAGCTTGTTGACGCTAAATAGCACGACCGGCTATGGGTGGATGTTAAAATTTCTATGCTATATCTATACATCAACTTGCTGTTTCTATGAATACAAATATAACCCCAACAAACTACTAAAAATTGTACATTTTCATTTGAGCACTTTGGGCCTGACTTTTTTGACCCAGTCCAGGGGGTGGGGATTTGGTCAATCCTATTCAAGGGATCCGTTTTCTAAATTTACATTCCTCAACTCCAACAGTTGTAACCCCCTTGAGCATATAAAAAATGCATCCAATATTTACGCTATAGGAAATATCGTTGAATTACATTAGTTTGCATTGGGCCAGGAAGAGTAACGTTAACTGTTAGTTATTCACTTTTTTTACTGTGATTTAGGCCTACCTCTTGAAATTCCGCTGGAAGTTCTAATGTGCTGTCGTCATCTGTTACTTCGTCATCTGATTCTGAGCCACTGTCTGCCAAAATCTCAGCCAAAATGCCATCATTTATGTCCGTTTCCATCATGATTGCAACTAAAAACTGACCGTTGTGGAAAGCGAGTGGACGCTAGCAGGGAAAACCGCACAGAGTGACGCGCTTTTTTCTTTTATGAACTTTTAAACACTTCATTCCTGTCAATAGAGGGCGCCAAACAAAAAACCGCTCAAGCATTTTCAGGTGGTGAATTAAGTAGCCGTGGGCGTCAAGGGCGTCAAGGGCTCTAAAAGGTGCCGGGGCACCTTTTAGAGCCCACAGGATCGAAGCGTATCACAAAAAAAGCTCTTTTTAGAGGATCGAAAGGGTTAATGTAAACTCCTATGCTGAGCTGATAAACCTGCCAGAGGGGAGTCTTGCCCACACTGCTTCATTAAATTGCACAAGAGGCGGCACTTGGCTCACGCCTCAAATCATGCCTCCATGCATGACATTTCAAATGCTCCAACATTAGAAAATAACAACGTAGTAAATCACTCCTGAATATGGTTGAGATCCATGTGTCTATTTGGCGCTCTCTAGACCTTCACAACTGATTCCAATAAACAGAACTTGTGAATTGGTCTGACAAGTGTTGATGATTTTGTCTTCACTTTTGCTGTCCTGACTAAGATCTTCACCCAAATATGTCTCCACTACTCTACCCATGGTCCACCAATTCCTGGGCAGGTCTTCACCGATCAACACAATGTCTCCGGCCATGATGTTCCTTGCCGGCTCGTTCTACTTCCGTCGCTGCTACAAAGTGGGTAGATATTCCCTGATCCATCTACGCCAGAAAATGTCCACCAAATATTGGACTTGTCGCCATCTTTTGCGGCTGTACAGATCGTGCCTACCAAACACATCAGCTGGGAGAGCAATGTTTTGTCGCAATAGGAGAAGATGATTCTGGATCCTTCACGTCATCAAAAACTACAGTAAGCGGACAACCACTGATTACAGATTCAACCAAACACATCATAGTCGAGGAGCAATTGTTGTTTCAAGACTGTGTTCAAAATCTTTCTGGTTGTTCTTATCTGTCTCTCCTACGATCCTCCCATCCTCCCATGGATTGAACTTCCGTCTAATCCCCTTCTGGAGAAGATACTCCTGGATCTGCTGCTTGTTCCATCCAGCGATCAATTCCTTCCCTCAGCTCATGCTCAGCACCTGCAAAATTGGTGCCATTGTCACATCTGATAAGTTCAGGTTGACGTCGTCTTGCAATGAATCTCTGCATGGCATTGAGAAAGGATGTAGTACTTCAATGTGAACTGCTCTCACTACTAAACAGGTGAAGATACACCTATCTTTTGACTTGACTTCGGCCTTGCTTACCCAAAAATGGGCCAAAACAATCAACTCCCACGTGACTGAATGGTGGTTTCTCAGGGGTCACCCGGTCTCGTGTATGGTAGATCAGCCATTTTCTGTACGTTAGGAGAAGCTGACAGACGCTTGCACACGAAACAATCACGAAATACCCGGCGTACTGATGTTCTTCCTCCAATTACTCCAATTATGCTTCTGTGGGAGGACTACAGGATGCTTCAGTTGTGCCTGCAATGTAGAATTCTTCCTTTATCAATCCTTTATTGTTCATTTTGGGGTCTAGTCGGTAGAGAGGACTAGATTTCTTCACAGAGTTAGGTATGGTATTCAGTGCTTGGTATTCGTCTGGGTAGGCCTGTCGTTGAACATATCTGATGATTGTTTGTTCTGCTATGTCAAGCTCATCTACTGTTAGCGGTTTCTTCATGTCACCCTGCACACACTGATCTTTGTTTTGCAGGTAGTTCCTCACACGTAAGACCCATGTTACAGCTTTCTTTAGCTTTTTTTAATGCCACGATGAATAATGCTTGAGCAGTTTAGCTGTTGCATTATTTTCTTCTGACTCTACAGCAAATGTCTATGCATTCTCCTTACATTTCTTAAGCTCTGGATCACTCTGTCTTAGGGGTTCCGTTGTTTTCGGTTAGGTCAATCTTCTTCTTCCATCAGGATGAACTGTGGCCCTTGTAGCCATATTGTACTACTTGTTAGCTCACTGGCTGACATTCCTCTTGATAAGTCATCCGCAGGGTTTGAACTTGTGTCTACATAATGCCACTGAGTTGGTTCTGTTGCATTGTACATCTCAGCTATCCTGTTGGCCACAAAGGTACGAAACCTTCCATCTTCACTCATAATATGCTGCTGTCACAATAGTGATGTCTGTCCAGAATGTTGACTTCTTAACATGTAGATCCAACTCCCGCCTCACCATAACATCCAGTTTAGCAGCTAGCGTCGCAGCACACAGCTCAAGACGAGGATTGTCATTGTTTTCAATGGTGCAAGATGTGACCTGGCCATCACAATGCTGCTGTGTATCTGATCATCAGTGTTTTTCATGATAAGGTATGACACTGCACTGTAAGCCAATTCTGAGGCATCTGCAAAGTGATGCAGTTGATATTCTGTCACCGTTCCAAAGCTGTGTGGCTTCACGCATCTGTTAATCTCAAATTCCTTCATTTTGGGCAACTCACATGTCCAGTTTTGCCACTCATCACGTCTCTGTGCCTCTGGTACCAGCTCATCCCATCCTAATTTTCGTCGAGTCAGTTCCTGTAGTAGCAACCTCGCTCTCAGGATATATGGATTGGCATATCCTAGAGGGTCGTAGATTGATGACACGATGCTCAGTAGCCCACGTCTTGTCAGTGGCTTGTCTTTAGGTGCCAACTTGTATACGAAGCAGTCCCTTTCAACATCCCAGATGACACCTAAGGCCCTGTCGACTGGTAGAGCATCAAGGTTTAGGTCGATATCTTTCAATTGTTTAGCTCTCTCTTCTATGGGGGTGGACGTCAGGACACTTGGTCTGTTATTCAGCCACTTAGTCAACTTGAATCCTCCTATCAGCAGGATCTTCCTGAGCTCGGTTGGCAGTTTCACTGCTTTCTCTTTGCTTTCTATGGAAACTAGACAATCATCAACATATATATTGCGCTTCACAATCTCTACAGTTTCAGAGCAGAATTCATCCTGGTTATCCTCGGCTGTCTGGCGCAATGCAAAATTGCAGCAACAGGTGCACACACATCCGATACACGTTCGGTTGTTGTGTCATGTTGCCAGCTGGCCACCATAGAAATCTCAGCACATCTCGATCAGCTACAGGCACTTATACTTGATGGAACATGGCATCCACATCTGCCATAAATGCAAATGGTTCCTGTCTGAATCTCAACAAGACTCCTGTCAGTCTATTCGTTAGGTCTGGTCTTTGCAGTACTTCGTCATTGAGGGACACGCCACCACTTTCAGCTGCGCAATCAAACACAATGCGCAGCTTGTCTGGATTCATCGCATGAAATACAGGATGGTGAGGAAGATACCAAATAGCTCTATCATCAGGCTGATATCCTTGCCTCTCAATTTCTTCAGCATACCCCTTCTTGGTACTTACGACATAGCTAATATCATCATTATCAAGCTTTCTTGCAAGACTGTGCAACCTCTGTTCAGCTAACCATCGGTTGTTTGGCAAGCAGGGTGCACATCCTTTAAATGGCACTGATAACTGATACTGTCCTCCATCCATACATATTCCATCTTTCCAAATCTTCAGAGCCCTTTGGTCATTAACCGACAAGCCTCTTTCCTCATGTATAGTATTTAACGCTTCTAGTTTCCAAAACTTATGAACCTGCTCTTCCAGGCAGATGTCTCCATGAATGAAGCTAGTGGTAGCTCTCAAGTCTTGCTTTCTTATGCTCACTTGGTTCACTGGACCATGCAATGACCATCCCAAAGCTGTTCTCACAGTTCTCATAGTGTTTGTCCTTTCCTGTCCTTATTTCAAGGGGCATGTGTGTACCCTGCACATTGATTTTAGATTTCGTGTACACCTTCGGCATCTCTACTCGGTCTGTCGTAGGTCCTGAGTCTACAATTAGGCTCACCAAGGTGGTATTGATGTCACTGTCCATCTTCTCAAGTGTTGTCAAGTTGAGTCTTTGCTTAGTCCCTTCTACTCCAAGCTGTTGAGCTAAGTGTTCTGTACAGAAGGTGTTTGTGGATCCTGTATCCAACAATGCATAGAGTCTAACGGGTACGATGGGTAGTACACTTCTGCTACCGGCCCCTGTGACATTACTACAGCTGGTACCCGTTGCTGGATCAATGTAGCCATTTTGAACTGGGGCTTCTGGTTGTGTAGTTAACTGAGATGTCATTTCTTCTTGCGGCTGCGTTGTCTGTGAGATGTGGACAAATTTGGTGTGTTCTCTTCCACAATCAGCCGCAGAGCATGTTCTATTCAGCCTACATGCGCAGAGGACACTTCTTGGTGACTACTTTATCCGTTACCATGGTAACTGAGAAGGCGCCTCTTGACCTCTGCTCGTCACCCTTGTTCTGCAAACCCTCTCGGCTCCCCTTCCAGCTGACTGATCCAGAGACTGGATTATTGTCTTCTTCTGCAACATCTTCCACGAAGGAGACTAGGTCTTTCATCTTTGGTGTTATATCTTCCTTTTTCTGGATATCTCTCACTATTCGGATCCATCTGTATCGAAGGTAGTTTGGAAGGCGTTCCACAATGCTCTTCAAGAAACTCTGGGGTGCCATCTCATTTTCAAACCCTACAGCTTGAAGGGTTTCATAGCAAACTCGTAATTCATCTGCCAGTTCTCTGAGAGCAACGCCGTTATGTGCGGAGATAGTTCCACCCTCTGGTCACCTTCTTAATCCAGGCATCTGCAACCTTATGCTTATTCCCAAATCGCTCTTTGTGAGCAAGGTTTTAGCTCTTGAGTACCCCTGAGTGGACTCCATCACCGAGCATGCTTCTATCACTTTACGTGCATCGCCCTTGCAATAGTGTAGCAGCCTTGTTAACTTGTTGTATTGTCCACATTAATCTCAAAGGCTCTCCAAAATTCCGAAAACTTCTGGTGTTCTCCATCATAAAACTATCAGGCTTTGCTGCTGTTGTTTCGTCTGACGCAACATTTCAATAACGGGCTTGGTAGTGGATTGCTTGAGAATGTTCAATAGGGTAAGCTATTGTTCCATCACAAGATTGATCAGCTTGGGGTGACGGGTTGGCCCGCAATGGGGAAACCATTGCTAAAATTTGCTTGGAATACAACTGACAATTTGTATCAAGCTACAATAAAAAAGAATTTTCGCACTTTTTCTTTTTAAATTTAAAACATAATAATAATAATAATAATAATAATAATAATAATAATAATAATAATAATAATAATAATAATAATAATAATAATAATAATAATAATAATAATAATAATAATAATAATAATAATAATAATAATAATAATAATAATAATAATAATAATAATAATAATAATAATAATAATAATAATAATAATAATAATAATAATAATAATAATAATAATAATAATAATAATAATAATAATAATAATAATAATATAATAATATAATAATAATAATAATAATAAAGATTTGTAGCGCGCACATATCCACCCTGCTGGGCGCTCAAGGCGCGGAAACAAAGAAAAAACATGAATACAAACAATATACAATGATAGCATAGGGAGGAAATTATGTACTAAGATACATGTACCTACAATGCAATTACAAATATACATCATTTTTGAAGAATTGTGACATAAGATGAGTTTTA
The DNA here is from genome assembly GCA_029582265.1 of Zoroaster sp. YZ-2022. Taxonomy (NCBI): domain Eukaryota; kingdom Metazoa; phylum Echinodermata; class Asteroidea; order Forcipulatida; family Zoroasteridae; genus Zoroaster; species Zoroaster sp. YZ-2022. The sequence goes on along the minus strand of CM055833.1, from coordinate 15,194,505 downwards.
AGCATCGACTTAAATCTAGTTATACTATGACAAGATTTGAGTTTAGTTGGAAGATGATTCCAGAGTCTCGGAGCCGCGACAGAAAAAGACCTATCACCCCAGTTTCGTTTTGAAGTTGGTTCCTTTAGGAGTGACATGTTGCTGGAGCGCAAATTGCGTGATGGTGTGTAGACTTTAAGCAGTTCAGAAATATAAATTGGAGCAATGTTATTAAAAGATTTGTGAACAATTAACATAAGTTTAAAAACAGTTCTCTGTGAAACAGGAAGCCAGTGCAGTTCTTTCAAGATTGGCGTGATATGGCATGACTTTCTGGACAAAGTCACAACACGAGCTGCTGTGTTTTGTATGTGCTGAAGACGAGATATTTTATTCTGCGGGAGACCGTAGAAGAGAGCATTCCCGTTATCGAGCCGTGATGTGACAAACGCATGTATAATTTGTTCAGCAGCACTTTTATTCAAGTATTTCCTTATTCGGCTAATATTTCTGATATGAAATGATGATATGCGAACAATGTTGGAGATATGAGGTTTTAAAGTCATTGTCGAGTCAAATATAACACCCAAATTACGTGCTTGTGATGAGGGGGTTATCTGCGAGTCACCAATTGTAATAAATGGAAGAGAAACATTAGACAATTGCTGACGTGATCCAAATAGAACAAATTCTGTTTTTTCATCGTTCAATTTCAGGAAGTTTTGTTTCATCCAACTTCGAATCTCTTGAATACATTTCTCCAGTGTTGTAATGCAGGAATCGGCAGGTTCTTGAGAATATTTAAACGTAATGTAAAGCTGCGTGTCATCAGCGTAGACATGGTAATTTAAATTATACTTCAAAATGATATCACGAACTGGAAAGGTATAAACAGTAAACCACTGTGGGCCGAGCACAGAGCCTTGGGGTACAGAATAGTCAAGAATAACAGGCTCGGAGATAGCGTTACCAATACAAACATGCTGAGGCCTATTTAAAAGGTAGGACCTACACCAATCCAGGGCTGTGTCATGTATTCCAAGATGATATTGAAGGCGGGAGAGAAGGATTTTATGATCGACCGTGTCAAAAGCGGCGCTTAAGTCTAACAAAACTAATGCAGTGATTTTTCCATCATCCATGGCAGATAAAATGTCATTGTTGACGCGGAGAAGAGCAGTTTCCGTTCCATGAAAATGTTTATAGGCTGACTGAAATGTGTCCGACAGGTTATTAGCACGAACATGGTCAGAGATCCGTGATGAAACAACTCGCTCGATTGTTTTTCCAAGGTACTTTAATTCGCTACTCGGTAATTTTTGAAAACTTCCTTGTCCAAATTCGGTTTCTTCAGGAGTGATTTAACATGAGCAACCTTCTGGCTATCAGGGAAACAACCGGAAGAAAGAGATCTGTTTACAATAATTGTGATATACTTAGCAAACACATCAATATTTTGTTTTATTAGCGAAGTTGGTACTGGATCAAGTTCACATGATTTTGATGGCGATTTCATGATGAGTTTCTTGATCTCCGTAACACTAGTAGGCTCAAACATAGACAGTCTACATTGTGGATCCTTGCGTGACGGTGTTTGTGATAGAATGGCAGGTACTGGGGGAAAAGAACGACGGATATTCTCAATTTTTGTGACAAAAAAGTTTGAAAAAGCATTTGCGAGGTCCTGATCGGAGTGTGTAGGTGGAAGCACTGGAGTTTTGGGTTTATGAAGCAGCTTTTCAACAATGTTAAAGCGTTTTTTTCTGATCGCCAGAGCTCTCTTCCACAAGAGATGAGTAGTGAGTTATTTTTGCCTGGTTAATCATGTTCTTCACAATATCACGTTGGTTACAGTATTCTTGCCGATGCACTCCAAGTTTCCCATTGTCACGCCATTTTCGCTCAAGTTGACAGCGGATTTTCATTGCAGCACGAATATCATCATTGGACGAGGGGGATTGTTCATAACTCCAAAGAAATGTGTACATAATTTAAAACACACAACATCAACTAGGGTATAAAAAAGGAGACAAAAACACACAAAAAACAACTTATAATTCATATTGTTAAAATATTTTTGGGCTGTAAATTTTCAATTCATGTTCTCTTAGGTGAAGGCTGTGGAGTACTTCAGGTCTGTTTTCCATGAATTTACTTCTCCAGGTGAGAACTCAGAAACCTAGACTGAGTAGTCTTTGCAGCAAGACAAATGGTTCATGACTTCAATTGTCATATTGACCAATGTGTAGCAACAGGCCTAGTTCTGTGTTGTTCCTGTCTCTGGTTGCCTGCTTGAGATGGCATGGGAGCTCTGGACCACAATAAATGCTTGTTCTTCAGCCTATGCTCTTCATCACCAATTCTCGTCTCATGATCAGCAACTGCATGAGAAGTTGAGGCTACACTGTAAGTAGGGACATAAACATACAATTAATGACATACTTTGTGGAATGGCTATTAAGAGGTAGAAAAGTCCAGTTATTGAATGCATGTGCTACTGCTACATGCATATGGTGGTCGAGCCTGCTTTTGTGGCATTATCCAGCAAGCCAATCAACATGAATGGGGGGGGGGGGGGGGGATGGGATAAAAGCTCCAACAATGGTGAATGGAAAAGGAATGAAATTATGGGGGGGGGGGGTGATGTCAACAATCTTAAGAATTCTACCATTAGCTGGAAAGATGTTAATGTAGGTCTTAATCTTGCAGACGACAAAATGTTCATGCACCTTCCAATTTATGTTAATAACAATAAAATGTCATTCTTATTAAATTAATAAAGTCATGTCAACGTTTAGTCTGAGATCAGCTGTAAATATTCTCATTTTGGGTCGTTTTCGTCCCACTAAGTGTGCGGAGATGGGGCCCTTGTAGACTTGAGATCAAGTCTGTATAATTATTAACTGTATAATACTGCGCGCAGTTTGTCACAGCGCTGTTCATAGCGCCCCAATGTGTATCATTAATTGCGTAAGTTTGGCTGAATATACAGACTTGAATGTATAACGAATCGATTATTGCAACAGAAACTGAACATACTCTGTAGGCCTACCTAGCCTATAATCTGAATGGAAACTTCGAGAAGAGCTCCATGTACACGGATATATAGGAGCTCTTCTGGAATGTTCTATTCAGATTGTATACGTACACAACCGTATGAACAAAATGTATAGCAGTAGATTTTTGAATGTTCATACATTTGGGGAATTCGACCAATCGGATTGTTTCTCCGGTTTTCTGGAGAACTTGCCATAGGCCGTGTAGAAACGTTGAACGATAATATTCGAGTCATTAGATTTGGACGTACCCTCGTGCTCATCATGGTAATTTCACTGCTGCCAATGGCAAGCATATAATTAGGGGGGTGTATTAACCCAATTTTTTTTAGATGCCCCCCTCAAAATATGTACCAACCTATAAGAAACAAGGAAAAATACTCAAAAAATCATTTGAGAGCGTTAACCCCTGTACATGCCCCCTGAAGATTTGTTTTTGTGAAACGGCATGGCATCCTGACTTTTTGTGCAGATTACCTGTATACCGTTGTTGGGGCACCAGTCTATTTTGTTTAAAACACTGTGATAGGGAAGCAATGAAGAGAACATCACTTCAACAATTAATTTAAAGTACTTTCTCATGTTTACCTGTTGAAATTTTAGCATACTATTCCATGACAACCTTTCAATTACCTTATGAAACAAAACAAATCTGATTAAAAAGTAACATTTATATGAATAAAACACAGTATTCCCGTGGGTTTTTATGGATTGCAACTGAAGATTTTATTTCATTATTGTATCAAACTTATTTTATCCTGGAATAATATAAAATTGATATTTGCTTTTAACATTCTTCTAGAAAAGAATTAATTAATAAAATGTGAACCGCTCTACGAAAAAGGGTATTAAGTCGCGCTATGCTATTACACGTAAAGGGCTGTTCTATGTGGAGACGGGTGAACAAATCTTCACAAACTGATTTTTTTAATTTTTTTTTGGTTTGTTGGCTTCTATAATATCAATATTTTCATAATTTATTTTCAGAAATATTAATATTGATGAATAAAGATGAAAAAACAAACGTTTTTGTGTGCATTGTTTTCGTCTTTTGTTTTACTCTTTATCCGTTTTAGAGGAAAAAAACCCACCAATGTTATGCTTTCGTAGTGATACGGTTTTAACACCCGCTATCAATAACATAACTGTTGCTATGGGCATTCAAGAGAGTTTATTTTCAGCTCATTTCTTTTTCCACTTAGTATATTTAAAGGGCTGTATCTCTGAAAGCACTGTCGTTACATTGTAAAATATGAATATGCAAATTATTAATATATCTCCAGAATGCAAAATGCCACAGGGGTCAAACCTGTACCAAATTAAAGCTTGTAATGTGACCAATTCAACTATATATATAACTAATGTTTTTATTTGTGCGACATAATACCCTTTTTTGTAGAGCGGGTCACAAATAGTATGAATGTAAAATAGTACTTTTTGGCCACAGTTACGTTTTGAACCTAGCAAGTTCTTTCTTAGAGAAAGAACCCGCTAGGTTTGAGATGTAAGGCCAGGAACTACTATTTTGCATTTATACTACGGGTCCTTTAGGTTGGTAAGCAGTTTGCAACAGCCAATTCTCTATTTATAAAATAGTACAAAAATATATTTACACATCTAACTAACATTAACAACATATTTCATGGCTTAGCAGGGATTTTGGATTGTATAACGCCAAAATGTATTTCGGTAAATGATACAGTAGATATAATGCTCTTGAACAAGTTCTGCTAGTAGATGTGAAGTATCATTTTATTAGTAATATTTGCGATTTATGCATGTATTGAAATAATCTCTTTTGAGTTGTAATTAGGGTTCTGAGAAGAACCTTTGGTTAACTCAATATTTCGATCTGTATGCTTTGATCATCTTCTGGGAGAATGCCGGAATGCTGGTGCAGGAGGGGCTTAAGTAGCTCGGTGGAGGAGTCCTGATCACTAGATCTTTGGGCTTGCTTGTGTCATTCTTGTAGATGTAGCTATTACCTAAAACAAATTTGAAATACATTTATAATTAATTATGTGTGAAATAACAAATGTATTATTACACAATTTATTTATAGAAAGTGAAAGATAATAATTATTGTAACAAATTTTTCAAATATGTGCTTAAATATCAGCTGTTTTAACCAACCACACACCAACCCTTAAAAACATTCAAATAATAAATCCCATATCCCACTATTTTATTTTAAGCTAGGTTTCAACTTCAAAGGTTTAGGGGTTACACAGTTGTAAACCTTAAATTTATTTGGGAACTACCAACTTTGTATTCTCTTTCACTTACTATTATATCATCGTGATTGTACAAACTACAGTTCCATGACAGTAACCAGTGGGTTAATATTTCATGTTTAAGACGATAACAAGTCCCAGGAATGTCAAATACAATGTTCCCAACTCCCATGGAAATTTCTTGCAGTAACACTTGTGGGTGCATGGTGAATAATATTATTATTAAAAACAAACTTACCCAACTAAGGTCACAGATAATAACTTCTGTACTGCCCAACTTTGCCAGCAAACAATCCTTTTAGATGATATGATGTATGTACATTTACTACGCTAAATATATATTTGTCTTAAACCCATCAACCATGTCAACAAACCACAAACAGCTGATTAGTAACCATTCTAGATTATAATTATGTGTGGTACAAAATCACATACACAGTCTGGTAACCACCATTATGTATGTCTCTACAGTGCATATGGAGTCAGGGAACCTTTACGTTAAACTGACAACAGAGGGCGCCCTTCAACCAAAACTTTCAGGGGACATGTATAGGGGGTTTAGAAATATACATTTTTTTTTTAATGATTTAGTCTTGTTTCTAATAGGCCTGTACATGTTTTGAGGGGGTCAGAATATAAAAAAGTAAAAAAAAAGTGAAATAATACCCCCCTAATCTAATGCAATGGGATCAAGGTATCACGGTATGAAACGGCGCGCATCCCCACAAACAAATACGCCCAAATCTACGACTTGATCTCAAGTCTAGGGCCCTTGGTTCCCCCGTCTCAGGTAGGTAAGGTTGTCGCCCGTCTAGACAACTTAAAAAAGGAATAAATTATTCTTTTACCCTATCAACCCTATCACATTGTTCCCCCCGTATTTTCTGTATTCAACAGCCGATTTTCATGAAAATTCGTAGGCATGTTCCGTTTGACGCGATCTATCGAATGAGGCCATGAAAACTTTCATAGATCACCGTTAGGGAGCGCTACACACATTTTTCGGTCATTTTCCTCATTTTTGGTCCAAAATAGTACTTAATTTTTATTCGTTGGCCATAAAATTTGGCACAAATGTTGTCTTTTGTAAAAGCAACAATGTGACAACATTTAAATCACCGCTAGAGGGCGCCATAAACAATGTTTTTGGTAATTTTGTTCCATAATAAAGATTTTAAAGATTATGACCCAAAATTTGAATTTTTTTAAAACCAAAAGTACAATAAAGGCAGATATAATAACATCCATGGCACTACTGATGACATAAATTTATACATTGAGCAAAAAAAATGGGGGGAAAAATAAAATATAAGGTTTTGGGACAAAGTTTAAAGACCATACAAAAAGGTAAATATTTTCAACCCTATTTTAAAAAGTAAGTAATTCAAAGTAGGAATCATCAAAAATAAGACTTTCATTATTTTTCTTTAACCCTTCAAAAAAACTATGAAAATGTACGTTGCCACTACTGTGAACGACAGGCCCGAAACAAAAGCCGTCGGGGATACTTTATGATGACCTACATTTATGGGAGCGTGAACGCAACAACTGCTTACTGCGGCACGTTTTGTAACACAAAGCATATTACATCGCGTACAGCTGCAAAAATAAGTTTACCAACTACAACTTCCGAAAGTGTTTTTGAAGAAGTTTCCAAAAGTAGTACTGACCAATTGTGTTGTTCATCATCGTCATTTGATGGAGATTATACCGATGCCAAAGTTGGTGATATAAGTGACATAGAATCGTATAAATTAAGCCTGGAATGGACGAAATCCGGATGAAATCCAGGCGAAAAATAATGGCGAAGCCGAAGGAAGATCTCGAGGTCTGGCATAAGTGCACATAATGGTACCCTATTTTTCTTGCTTTTTACGAACAAATATTCTAAGAGCAACCAAAGTTTTGAATGTCCAGTATTTGATTCGTTGAATTTTGTTATCAGGAAAGTTAATGTCACTGCAAAATGTGTCCAAATTGTTCTTGTTTTGTGCCGATAAAAAATAATCCTTTGGTGATCTTGCTGGTAGTGTCAACCAGACTAATAGTTTGACAATGACCCGGCCCCGGTATGTATACGTATGTCCACACTGCACTGGAAACTTACGTGCACAATAAATTAGTTGCACGTCAAGGGGAATCCCATACACACATGTACATGTACGGCCACGGACAACGCGGCGGCAGCCAGACCGTTGTTAAGACGGCTCCTTTTAAGCTCCCGTAAAAGTACGTCATAAAAACAGGAAAAATTTTTGCTGCCGCCACGGGCCGCAATTGTCCAACAGACGTCGCGGATTTCAGCCGCTGGAATTTTGGCTGAAAATCAAGATTTTTTCAGCAATTTCTGTTTTGTTTTAACGTTTTTTGGAATAGCATATAAATAACTAAATACATACTGAACAATTTTGAGTAAAAAATCAAGGTACTTTGTATGGACTATAAGTTATTGCATTTAAACGTAATGACGGCCATATTGGATTCCCAGAATGCATTGGAAGTGGTCACACGACTCAATTGTCCAGTTCAGAGTTTAAAAATACATATTGAATGCTTACGGCCCCCCAAAAAGTCTCTGGTTTCTAGTCTCCGCGCGCATCGCCTTAGGCCCCCGCGTTGACATTTGTATTTATTTATTTATTTTTATTAGGTGTTCGAGCGACAGCGCGAACACCTCTTGTTTTTGTTCGTTTTTTTTTTAGGTGTTCGGGTATGTGCCCGAAACACCTATTGTTTTTGTTCGTTTTTTTTTTTTACTTCTTCTTCTTCTTCTTCTCCCCCGCGACTGTCCGGTAACAAACACATACTTGCAAACTTCACATGAACTTGAAACTTGGCATGTACTTAGAACTTAACAAGTAGATGAAACACGAGTTGTGAGTGACCCCAATTTGACCTTACTTCCTGTCCAAACCGGAAGTCAATGTTTAATATTTAAAAATATCATATCTCAACAACCACAAGAGTTAAATTCACAATTTTTGTACCATTGTACAGATCGTTAAATGTCAAAAAATATTTACAAAAAGATGACCCCAATTTGACCTTACTTCCTGTCCAAACCGGAAGTCAAATTTAATATTTAAACAAATCATATCTCAACAACCACAAGAGGTAAATTCACAATTTTTGTACCATTGTACAGATCGTTAAATGTCAAAAAATATTTACAAAAAGATGACCCGAATTTGACCTTACTTCCTGTCCAAACCGGAAGTAAAATTTAATATTTAAAAAAATCATATCTCAACAACGACAAAAGGTAAATTCACAATTTTTGTACCATTGTACAGATCGTTAAATGTCAAAAAATATTTACAAAAAGGTGACCCCAATTTGACTTTACTTCCTGTCCAAACCGGAAGTCAAAGTGTAATATTTTTAAAATTCATATCTCAACAACCACAAGAGGTAAATTGAAATTTTTGGCAACATTGTATAGATTGTTAATTGTCGAAAAATATTTACACAAAGGTGACCCCAATTTGACCTTACTTCCTGTCCAAACCGGAAGTCAAAGTTTAATATTTTAAATAATCATATCTCAACAACCACAAGAGGTAAATTCACAGTTTTTGCACTATTGTACAGATTGTTAACTGTCAAAAATATTTACAAAAACATGACCCCAATTTGACCTTTACTTCCTGTCTAAACCGGAAGTCAAAGTTTAATATTAAAAAATAATAATGCAAAGTTTCTTTAAAAACATTCTGACGTCATCATCACTGCCCTGACAAAACTCGAACACCTATGTGTTTGTAATATCACAAACACTGCCGTCTAGTTTATTTATTTTTTTGTTTCCTCTTTTTTCACATAGGCGTATGCAATGTATCACGTATTACCCTGTTGGCAAAATACCCAGGTTATTTGCATCTGACTGGGGCTTGATCCCTGGCTACTCGGCAGATATGGTTTGGCCTCTGACCTGGCCCCATGCAGCAATAGATAATTGGCATAAGTGGACCGCCCACCAACATAGGGGCTGGTTAGCTCAGTTGGTATATATTAAAAAATTTCATTGTTTAACTTTTTGTTTATTCTACAAGGGAAATTGCCGAGAATCACCAGTGAAAAAGTAAAAACACGGATGATGCATCTTTAATATGTAATATGAGTATACAATCTCTACGGAAAATTGTTTTGCTTAGCTCCATTTCGTTCATATTTGAAAAACCAACATCTTGTTTTCTGCCCCGAAGTTTTTGCTTCCGATGCCCACGCTTGTTTCCTTTTGTCCGCGGTTCCCTTGGGCGTCTAGAAACCCCCTCGGAATTCCTGATCAGTTGGACTGCATGTTGACTTGACTATGAGTAAATAATAAAACGGGACTTTCTCAGTGAACTCAATCGGATGAAATGATATGGTTATTCGGAGAAATAATTGACAACTTGTTCTTTCTATCTTTAGAACATTGGTTTAACTTGTAAACATGCATGGGGTAGTCATGCAACTTCGAATTATTAATTGCAGCGCCCTCTTTGGGATACTTTAATTTAAGGTAATACTCTCTTCTTTAATTACTTTTCCCAGGCAATTTAATTTTGTGGAATAATGGTAGTTGAGTACATTCTGTGATATATGATTACCCTGACATATTAATTGAACGATAATTTAAAAACAGTTTATATTTTTGATATGAGCATTAATGATCATAGGTTTACATCAAACGTATGCCTACATGATGGTTCTGTCTGAGGTGCGAACTTTTTAAAATAGTCAAATTTCATTCCCTTGTGTGCGTCAGAATTTGCTGTTTTTGTTAACACACTGTAAACAATTTCCACATGAGAATAAATACAGCATTTTGTTTGTATACCGAAATTTCTTATTTTTTCTGAATAACGACACGACCACAGCTGAATCATTCACATGTCATTGTTTTATCTTTATTCACATGAAATGAAAAACAGCAGAACGGGCGCCAAGTTTATCTCTTGTATACGTACCCTTTAACATTGCATAAGCTGACCAAATAAAATTATCCAAGATGGTTAATTTATATTATTTATTTTACCACATTTGTATAATTCACGTACGTTAATTGATACATGTATACCTGGTATATTACGAATATCAATTTTGCATATAATTACAATTTACATTGATGCTTTTCCTGCTAGTAAAAGAAAATAATTTGTACAGCGCCCTCTTTGTTTTGTATTAGTGGACAATGATAAAAACATCAGTTATTTATCAAACGATTTTGATTTTTATAATCGAGTATGGAGCCGCATAATGTCAATTGTGTGGGGCTGATCCATTGTTGTCAAAATAGTTTGACTAAAATATTAATGAGCAATTGTTATGAAAAAGCCCAGGCACTGCATACTATTGCCCTCGTGATTTTATGAACCGAACGGTTTGCTGTTTAGGCATAATTTATTTGTTTTATATCAATATGTTTTATTGATATGCAACTAAAATAATATACATGAATTTGCTCACATCATCAAAATTATGTGCCGTGTACGAATAATTTAACTTGCCTGACCCGACTTGACAACATGTCACGATTTTTCGTGGGAAACAACATAATTCTTTCACACCTTGCACATTTTGACATTCCAGACGGCATTGTTGTTCGTCTGACCACATTGGTATGAACACGACACGAACACGTCATAAATGTAACTTAACAACAACTTGATGAAGCCAGACTGAAAATGTGGCCGCATTTTCCATAACTTGGTAAACCAGTCTTTACTGAGTGTGCTTGACTGCCATTTTGCGTCTTGAATATGGTGGAAAATGTTGATGTCCATCCTGAAAACAAGGACACGTGGTCTAGTTGCAGTACCTGTACCAGTGTGGAGTACGTGGCGGCACGAGTATGACGATGATTATGAAAACATTATTCTGAGAAATTTCCTGTGAATTTCCTCAAACCAGCTGACTATGACTCATACAAATCTGTCATTTGTATCACAGACTGAACTGTAAGTTGTACTGGAGAGGGAAATGTCATGTTTAAGTTGGACCGCACTACGGTGCCGCCACAAATCTTGAAGGCCGGCATACTTTCCGGTACAGTGTGCGTAAGGTAAGCATATCTCATTAAAATGATATTCATGCGTTGAGATGTGTAGACATGGTAGATGACTTTTTTGCATTGGAGTTTCCTCTGATATCGTGTATGGTATGGCAAGCAAACGTCTGTACCGTTCAAAACATTTGTACGTTAACATTGTAACCTGGGATATTGTGGAAATAACATAATAAATTAGATTTAAGATTTTAAAATCAAGATGTTGGAAGACATCCCATCAAAGAACAATTTTAGGGTAACTGATGTCAATAGCGGGCGCTGGTCACGAAATATACAGAGACTGTTTAATGTTTATTTTATTTTACGTTTTGAAGGATTTTAGCTAAATAGCGACAGGAGTGTTGATTTTAACCGGAATAGGTAAGAAGGGAAGCATCTTATTGTTTTGCATCAAGTTCTTTGAGGTTCTGCAGGTCAAGTGAACAATAACTGTGTTTTCCAAGTTTGATGTATAGAAGTATAGATGTTATATCAAAAATAGTATTCATCAAGGTAGGAAAGTCAAACATATTATGAAGAAACAATAATGATGGACAGTAACGTTTGATATGGAAGATGATCATCAAATCTTCGATTTAAAAACATGAGGCATGGGCGAGAGTGTGGTTGTTGTTGTTGTTTTTGTTTGTTTGTTGGTTGGTGTGGTTTTGTGTGGGTGTGTGGGGGGTGTGGGTTTGGGTGTACAAAACTGTTGCAGCTATTTCTATGGCGTATTCGCTGATTCCGCATAATCTGACGTTGTGGAGGAGGTATGCACTCAACCGAGTGACCGCTCTTGTTCAACAATAATCCTAAATGGCATGTCAGATATTTGTGGTGGTGCCCTTTATATCACAGAACTATACATTCTGTCGGTGCTTTGGCTCACGTCATGCACAGGCAAGGTACAATATTACCCTTTTACTTTCGTTTTAACCCTCTAGTTTTCAAGGCAGATATAGTAAACTAATCTGTGAAAGATTCATCATAATGGGTACTCATCTTTTTGAGAGATTACGACGAAAAACTGTCCATGTATTTGTATGTTTTGTTATAAAATGTTACTGGACGGAAACGTTTTGTAAATTCGACTTAGCAATTCCCCTTTTCTCTAAGATAAATATAGTTAGATAAAATCAGTTATCGGGATGATTGATACGTGAGCCAAATTAACACAAGGTTAGTTTTTTAGATAATAACTGGTAAATGTGATAATCTGGTAATTACGAATGTTGTATCGTCAAACTAAAGGTAGGGCTATTTATACCAATGTATTTCAGTTAAAAAACTGTTTGTCATTTTGAAAACTATAAACACAGAATAAAAGGCATACTTTAACTTGAAATGCAAGTAAATTTCGCCTTCTGCTGTACGTATAATTCTCCAATTATTTACAGTGACTTTGTATACTGACTATGTCTGGATTAGCATGAGATGAACAGTTAGCTTTTGATCGTTTTGATCTTCTTTTATTCAAAGCAACTTTATTGTTACACGCAAGTATTTTGTTTTAGATCAATAAATTCCCATATCCATACAAATAATGTTACATCCAAATTTGGTGTCAATAATCATTTCTCGATAGCATTTCTGTCGAATGGTTTTGATCATCTCTTTGTAAAATGTCGCAGAAATCTTCCATAACTAAGTATTCAGTTAATTCATGTTGCATATTGTTCACATTTGTCCGTTACATTTGAGGGTAAATCGGCAATGGTACGTTCTGTACGAATTGCCTCGTCATTGCGGTTTGGAATGTTGCTAACTGGTATATATTTGTGGATAGAATGTGTGTTTTTTGGGTAACATGTTAATGACTGTTTTTATTCTTCATAACGATGATACAATTTTATCTCTATCTGGTGCAACCAGTACACACCCAAATTTAATTAAGAATACACAATATTATATGACAGGTGAAATTATCGCTTAATGGGTAATGCTTAATACTGCAATATAGGTCGATGACCTACCCTCCCCCTCTCAAAAATATAAATAAATAAATAAATAAAAAATACGGAACCCTACAAATGATCTTTACATAAATGTGTTTGACTGATATCCAAAATATTAACCAAGTAAAAAAAATGTATACAATTTAAAACGAGTTGCCCATATACTGAACAAGTACCACGGATATTCTTTTATAAATGTAATTTTATCAGTTGATATTCAGGCTACATAAAGGAAGGCCCTGTACATCACTGGCAGTTTACCACATGATGAAAGTTGTCAGTGCACTTAGTAAAAGTTTATAATCGTGGTTAACACGACGCTGTTAAAATACGACGACAGATCGTACAATAATGTGTGGGACTTGTAGTAGTGGCTTAAATGTGAAGGATGATATTTTAAATTTGTGTGCATAATGTACAACGAAGTATTGCAGTGCACATCACAACCAATCAGAATTCCACGGCTATAATAAAGATGACACCCAAACGGACAAAGACACAAAGAATATAAATATTTAAACAAACCAAATTTTCCCCCTTGTTTGCTTTCTTCACCAATTATTCGCTTATTATTATTTTGTTTCCCACATGAAAGATTCTGGGGGGAGGTGATGGTGATCCTATGAACCATACCCCCAAAGACCGAAAAGGGGGTTGTATCCCCCATACCCATCCCCCAGGATTTACGCCCAGGATCTATTTGTAGGCCTAAATGATAGAAAACTGTGTACCAATTAACTATGAATGCACACAATGACCTTTAACCCAAAGTGTAGAAAGGTTTAAAATCTTAAATCGTACAAATATAACAATTAATACATTACAACGTAATATTTGTATAATATGTAATATTAATATTATACAATACATATATTTTTTTCAATATGTACATGTACGCCACTTGAAGACCAAAATATGGATTTCACCAATACATGCACATGTACAAGTTGTAATAGTTTTGAAATAATTATATATATCTTGTTAACTGGGTTCATCAAACTTTGACGTTTCACCAGCAGTCGCATTCAAGAGGATTATTAGCTTTTAATTCTACTTAAAAACCGCAGTTGGCTTTTTATCAAGGCCGATACCAAATGAAAATACACTGCATGACGATATTGATATAATTTGCCAATACTATACAAAACATTACAAACAAAATAATTTTTTTTAAATGCCATTGACAGAAGTTTGCAGATGAACACTAATCATTAACTTGTAGGATAGTACTACACAGTATGTAACTATATCACATTTAGTATCTGTAGGCCAAAGCCTATGTAATACTTTTCAGTGACGTTTCAATAACCTTTTCAGAGCTTCAAGACCATTATATATGGATGACAATTTGTAGGAATCGAAGAAGGGAGACCAATTATGTATTTTGCAAATAATTATAAACATGGACGTCAAACACAGAATCCGAATAGGCCTAACCATTATTCAAAACACCGTTATTCTTGTTTCCCACTCCCGGTACTTCAAATGACGGCTTTTATGTATAAATTATGTCGTACCAAATAGATTTAAACTAAAATATACCATTGAAATGTTTTACAAATACTTGAATACTCATGGTCATTTTGTAAAATGAAACGCACACATTATTAGTATCACAGCAATAACCATAATTATTTTCAATCAAACGTTTTTCAGGTAATCAGTTGTCAATGACATATCTTCAGTTGATACTTCCATTAAATTTACCATATTATAGTAATTGGATATAATTTACAGTAGGCAATTGATGCAACTCTACACACTACGATATGGATTAAGAGTACGGTATACAAAGCATTGTGATTCATATAACATGTAGGCCTATTTTTGTAAATAGCCTAAATAATGTGACCCGACCGTACGAAATGAGTCAGAAGTCTCAAATGCCTGTATTGAGATACGGACACGTAAATACGAGTCATGCTTGTGTGTTGTCGAAAAATAATTGTTTTGTTTTCGAAAGAAATAAGTAGAAAAACATGTTAATAACTCTACACAGCTAAAAAAAAACACCCAAAACAAAATCGGAAAATGTTCAAAATCATGATTTTCTTTGTGCGGTAACTCGGTAAATATTGCTTGAAATATGAAAATGTTTCCAGTGTATTGCTTATCATTATGTAAAGATATTTAGGCTCAAAACACCTGGTTGCTATGGAAGAATGATATAAATAAATAAAACCAGAGATCAAGCCCAGACTTAAACGTGCGATATTCCCGTTTTTTTTTTTTTTTTTTTTTTTTTGGGGGGGGGGGGATTTATGACCGAGGTAATGTGTTTTATGGTATAACTTCAGTATTTTTTAACGTATGAACATAATTTTTTTTCAAATGGAAGAGGAGAATATGCTCTTTCAGGACCACATAAAAACTCAATTTGTGCCGGCATCACCTTAAGACTCATTTCGTAGGATCCTGTTACATATACGAGTATCACACCGCAATACATCAAGAAATTAATGCAATAAAATGATTTGCTTGCAATAAGGCCTATACTTTGTATTAAATTCAAGAATTTGCTATTGTACAAAGTAAGTGATCGGACAATCAATTCGCAATCGGCTTGATGTATTCCCGTTTTAGGGGAAAACTTCGCAACATACTGCAATTAATTAACCATTCCGCACCGTATATATTTTTGTGTAGTCCTGTATGGAAATACAGACATGTCCTCTCTCTCTAAAGAAATAATACAAAAGAAAAGAAGAAAAAGGCTAAAATAAAAATTATATTTGTGTGTGTGTTGGCTATGCGAGGACATTCAACCACAAGCTTATAATATTGAACTGCGCCCTCTTGTGAACATTTCTCAAGACAACGGTCCTTGACTTTTGTTACTTTTATTCTCCCGACCCAAAATATTAACCCTGAAAAAAATCAAAGCAATACAAAATACATTACATTATCTAGTTACAAAGCTATACGGAATGATTAGTATCTTCCTCACTGTTTGACATCTGAAATAAATTCTGAGTTCAGTTTTCAAAGATTTTTCGGATTATAAAGAGGGCATTTGATTATATGTTGTACTTTGAACAATATGACACTGACGAATGGGCAACATTAAAACAGCAAGGTGACACCATTTTCTTGCTGGTTAGGAAAACGACTTAATTGTTACAAACTTTCAATCAGAAAGAAATATATACTTGACTTGTAAAAAAGGCTTTTGATTTGAATTGACTTGACTTGATTTGCAAATAAATGATTTGTGAATTAACTTGGACAAATTACTTATAATCCAAATATGAAAAAAATAGTAATAGATAGAAACTGAAATAAAATAAGCTGTCTACAAACCTTACTATGTGTATCGTATGCTGGGATCTGTGAGCTATTTTCAAAAACGTACGCCGGAAAAGGCTTAATAATAGGCCTAGTTTTAATTCTAAACTAAGAAATAACTTCCTGTTACTAAAATTTCACAAAATTACAATTTTATATATGAAGACATATGTTTGGCTACAATAATTTCAAAATGCAAACTAATAAAAGGTATATCATTCATCGGTTTTATCAATACTTACATTTCGTTACATAATATACAGAATACATAGGGAAATTGTATTCAAAATAACATATAAAAATCAATAATACACATAACCTATAAGCACCATATAAATCCCTCAAATATATAACTGCGTCTTAAAAATAGTTGGGGTTATATTGACCGCAAGAAAATGTTACAGTTATACAACCTAGACTGCTCTGTACTTTGTTTACCGGTCATTATAAATCAGGTAAGAAAGATACAAATTGATTGTGATTCGAACATATTTATTACAACAAATAATAAATACTGAAATAACTTTCACTTCAAAATAAACAAGATTCTTAGGCCTATGGCGTCTCTTATTAGTATCTTTTGGGAAAATATATTTTTACAGGTTCAGAAACCAAGCCTTCTATCACGACACAGCCATATTGTATTTCTCCAGTACAAATACACTTGACCAAATCGATGCTGGTAGAGAAATAGTCTGGTCACGTGTATGCAATTAATAGTTAGCGCTATAATCGTACTTGCATACAGCATAGAGAAAGTCCTTTCTTTATGCATACAGGGAACATGGATTTTAACACAGTACTTTCACATTATGTTTGTATAAAATCAACGTTCCAGCTACTTTACACAAAAGTTTAGTTCTATCCCGTTTCCATTTTGTTCAAATGGTACATTATAGAAGTTGATGGCTGCCCATATTATATTATGTTGTGAGTATCCGCTTATATTTACAGCGGTGAAGCTGCTATCTGGCTCGGTGGTTGTATTTAAGTCACCGGGGCCAGTTGCAACTGCCTTGTCGTGCGAAAATGCCAAGGCTCAAATCCAGTGTGAATTGCCAAGTATAGTCCTGGGCCCAGCCAAGGGTTCCGGAAGCTTAATGGTTTTATATAGCCTGTGTTGAATCCAAGGCATATCTTTAAAAAATATATGTTCACAGAAAGAAAATGTATCTGACAAGACGTAACTGTGACATAAGCTAGCAACAGAAAATGTATGCAAAACTATGCAAAAAAGTGTGAAAATGTCTGGGGATGATTGCGGAGAGGGTATGTACCCACAACTGCCGAATATGAGCCTCTGTGAAAATATATATAACTCGATGCACACGTCAGGAAACCAGACGTGTATCGATTATATTGTATTCCTGCATCTCGCGTGAATTATCAGATATTTGATACTTATCTCGACTGCTGCTCTTGAACACATTTACACTTGTTCGTAGAAAATCTGCCGTTGACGCAATTGGGAGTAGCACACAGCCCTCTTTTCACGCAGCTAAAAAGTGATAAAAGAAACAAAAATATAATATGCTTAATAAAATGTTTTTTTTTTTTCTCCAGTGTTGGCGACAATTTATTTACAGCAACACTGAATTTCCTAATTGCGAAATATCAAGAGCACGGCATTTGTTTAAGACGAGGCATGTACTTTGCGTACAACGGGGAAACAATACAATTGTTCGAGTTAGAACGAGTATCAATAATAGAGAGCGCATTAACCACACATTCATTGGTGGATCCAGGAAAGGGGGCATGTTCCCCACCCCCTTATCGCCACTCAGTTAAAATTACCAAATATGTTTTTTGTGTTCCCCTTTTTGAAGAGTGTGCCCCTCCTCTTGTTGCCAATGTGCCCCCACCACTCCGTTGAGAACCTGAATCGTATATGCCTGCAAACATTAAAGCATAGCCTTTGTATTCAAGGGGCAAATCCATGATGGCTAAAATAGCAAAACTGAGGGCACTCAAAAAAGTGTATAGTAAATTTGCACGATTGCATGGCAAAGGCGTGGAGTAGCATACTTTTACTCCTAGATCCACCAGTGTTCAATATGTAAAAGTAAATTGAATATACTTACTCGCACTCTTCACTAGAAAGTCTAATGTCCTTTCGTCCTCGCTGTATATTCTTACACACCCGGTTGTTCACTAAACAGTCGCAGGCACATGTTGTCTCGTCCTGTAGGAAAGGTTTGGGACAACTTTTCCGGCAGGTACAGCCACATTGCCCGTAACTCCAGACCTTGCCGTTCGGACAATCCGTCTCGGGTGGAGAGCAGAAATCGGGCTTCTCGACACATTCACAGAAAATGTCCTCCACAATGGAACTCACGTTTACTAAAGTATTGATGAGGAACTGAAAGTTGAATATTGGGTTAATAATTACGGTATTGACTACAAATTTCAGGAAGTAGGTCTTATAGAGTTGAAGAAAGGTATTGTGGTTTAAACATAAATCTTTTAAATGGGCCTGTGAATTAAGTTCTGTTTCGTCTCAGTATTTGCTGATTAGCCCTGGGTTGCCAAAATGAGCTGTATTACGCAATGCCCATCTTTCACTGTATTCTCACAAGCATGTAACTAAGACGAGTGACACGAGGGATTTCCAAAGGATTCCACCCGTTTCCCAAATTATCGATCTACAACCAAATTGTATTGTTTATACAATGAATTATCCTTTCTCTTTATAAAAACAATAGCCTATTCATAAGCCATTTCTTATGGAAACATATTTCTATATACCATGTCACTCTTGTTCACGTTTTGATACAGCCTGCACTTAATAGTATTATTAATTTCATTACAGACGCCAGTGTTGGTATTTATATGGGTAATTACCAGTTGCAGGTGGCAGTTTATACATGTTGTAATCCACACAGTATCAAGTATTGTTCAAGTTATCGATGATTTAGATCTGAGGTAAGCCTTGGCCTAAAATGCATTTTCAAAATTATAACAAGAGGATTTTATGGTCGTGTCATTGATAACAATTCAAGTTTTGCTGTGGCACAATTTGACAGACAGCGCTCTCTCATGTTGTTTATATATCTTACCAGTTTTGAAACGTTTCGTTTGCCATTAGTACTTGGCACGCATTCCTGGTCGTCACGGCAACAACCGCCATTTTTACAGCGTTGAACTACAATGCATGGCGGAAAGACTTTGATGTCATATCCCTTGGGGATATTCAATTCTTTGTAACTATCCAGGACCGTATCTCGGGGTTGGCACTTTGCCTGGAGGAGTTCTTGCTCCATTATCTTCATATTGGGCTGAGACACTGATGCTGCTGAAATATTGAAACAAATGATATATCCTTATTAAATACTTTAATTGGTAAGCACAACTGATGAATTCGTGCTTTGGGATATTGAACAAGCAGGATGTCGTAGGTTCAAGTCCCGCTGGAGTCACCAGTGGATTTGTTTTTTTCTCGCAGACACGCAAAAGCCCCCACCAAGCATACAGAGCTTCGTCACTGAAGGGCAGTATTCATACCACATATTTTGCAAAGTAACGATCAGTAGTTTCGGGAAATATGGCAACAATTATGTTGATATTAGGGCCAATATTTATGAATTATGAGGAATTAAACAAGCAGGCAAGAGAGCATAATTAGGCCTACATCAAAATGAAGCGTCCAAATCCGTTATAATTAAATAATATGCTCATTGCGCTGCATATGTGATGTGTCTAGCGATTGATGTTGCTAATATTAAGTGCATCGTATAGTTCTTGACCAATGGGTCAATTAAAACATATTCTACGTACATGTATTAGGTAACCAAGCATGCAAGATGACCTCAATATAAAACCATAAAGAGTTTGCGAGTATACAGATACAGGTTGTTTTGAAAAATGAGTGTCATCAAACTGGGCTTAGCTGGCAAACCTTGATAAAGTGGTTTCGTAAATTTAAGTATGCATTACAAGTATAACATATTACAAACATTGCAAAATAATCACTAAGATTGTACACATGCCACAGGCTCCGGTGTTTGGTACCCAGGCGTACGCACGGAAAGTGCACGTAAAATTGTGAGATTTGCACTCTCTGTACTAAGAGTAAAAAATAGTCCTTTTTCCCGACTGGTATTTGAAGGGGGACTCGTTTAATTGATTGGTGTGTTCCACATGGCTTATTTATTCACAAAGACCTTTATTACACAAATTTTTAATACTGCTGCACTTTTTCGAGGGGTGAAAATACAAAAAAGGGTTCTCTGAAATTTCAAGTTATGGCTTAATTTCAATATGAATTCATTTATGTATTAAAAATGACGTTCGACATATGGTATGCGACGATGTGGCGCTCACGGCTTAACAATACCATAATGATTTATGGCCTACACGTTATAGTGCCACATTTTATTTATTTTGCGAAAGGGTATCCAGGGTGATTTGAGCGATTGTCCCGTGAGAGAGAGAGAGAGAGAGAGAGAGAGAGAGAGAGAGAGAGAGAGAGAGAGAGAGAGAGAGAGAGAGAGAGAGAGAGAGAGAGAGAGAGAGAGAGAGAGAGAGAGAACACCAAGGCAAAACATTACCTAGCTGCTGTGCAAGTGTTCTGTGAATATTCAAAAGAGAGGAACTTGACTGTGTGATGTTGTTACCACTATAGCATTTGTGACCCCGGTTATGGTCTTGTGTAACCCAGGAATGACGAAAAACCGTAATTTGGAGGTATATACGAGAGGGCCAGGGACGCTCAATTACAAATAAATGGGAAACAATATTTGACCGATCTTTCTAGTGATGGGTACAAGGGTGGTGTTGACCCATTTTAATAATCATGCATGTAAAGTTACTAAATGTGTTCATGAGTGTCTCTTATTTGCAGTCTGCGCCCATTGTTTGCTCCACCTCATTAGCCGCACTGTATCAACCCCTGGAATAATATATTTCTGTTTGTCAAAAGGAGCAGCACACGCCCTACTGATTCACCTATTTTCAGGAGTAGAAACAAATTCGGCCTGTATTATACAAACAATTTAAATAAACAAGCAGCTTCACAAAGGACTCATAAGAATACTTGACACGCTTGGATTTCTCCCCCAGAGGGCTGACTCCTGAATATGTCAGACGGGTATTCATGACGCTTAACACCTTCTTTAGTTAGCAATTATTCATTAACAGATGATTCCAAAATGTTTGATTATGACTGGTGTTTCGTCGATAAAGAGTATGCAGTCGAGTTGTACAAAAATGCCTTCGGCGATTCACGATGTATGTATAACTATAAGGTTGCTGATTGAAAAATGGCTAGTTCAACAACTGAAACATGTGAACAATTCAAGGATAACACTCTGATAGCTCATCAGTCCAACAGCTAATTATTCCGATAGCCATTTTGCTTGCAACCCATTGTTCCGACAGCATTTTATTACGATAGGCCTATCCCATCTGTCCAACAGCTAATCCAACTTTATATTTGTTCGGACACCAACATTTTAAATATTTTAGCTCTGCCATAGTCACAACATTTAAACAATAGGTTGTCGTAGAACGGTAAAACGACTTATTAAAGAGGCACTCTAAGGTCAAATTCAGTTTTGTGATGCACTCATTTTCCAATAGATAGAGTCCTTATTAAAGTGTGAAAAAAATTACAAATCTCTAACTTCACTTTAAAGTGGTGTAACATATCATTTTATTTGATATCCTTTCAGAGCGATATTTGAAACATGACGTCACTATTTTCTTACGGTAAATGAGTCTGTAACATTCCATACAGGAATTTTTTGTTGTCAAAAAGTCAATTTCAATGCCGATTTGATCAAATGTTGTGGAGATTCAGGAATGAACTGCAAATTCACCGTACAAAAATGTAGAGATCCATTTATTTGAAATGTGACGTCACTGTTGTCTTTGGATGTTAACAAATTTCACACAGGAAGGTTATCAAATAAAATGACATTTTACATCACTTTAACGTGAGGTTAGAGACTAATTGTTTTGGTAATTTTTTCACACTTTAATAAGGACTCCAGTTATTGGAAAATCACAAAACTAAATTTGACCTTAGAGCCCCTCTTTAAATTTAAGTCCAACTATTCACTTGTATGACGTTCGGACTAAATGGGCTGTGGGACTATCGAACGTTCCACGTAATGTATAATACAAGAAAGCATTCAACATGACGCACTGGGCACAAAAATTACTTGTCGAGCTTTCCCTTGTGGCAATCATAATGTTGAGCATGTTTTAATGGTGTGGTACTGTCAGTGTTGTATGGACCGTTCTGAGTTAAAAGCAAGGCCGTCGTCTGGGGGACCTTGCGATAATTCGTGGGTCCTGCACTCATGTCCATGTGAACTCCCTCCGGCAGTAAACTATACCACCCTATCGGTGTGCCGATGAGACACGGAGGATCACTGGCCAAGCACTATGCACTATTGACTGGCCCCCAAATCCATACCATTTGTCCCGGGAGACTTTTCAAAATACTCACTGGACCTTTCTTGTCAAAACGTCCAAGCAAAAAGGCATTACACTCTTGATATTTTTCCCAGCTGTGCTTAATATCTTTCCCCATAAGTTATTGGGCATTTTAAAATGATATATCATTTACAATTGACCGATGCAAACAATTTATCAGTATTATTGACGGTAAATCAGACTAACATTTGTAATCCATGACAACCACGTCTCATTAGTTGCTATGTTACCTTATAACCCCCCGAGTAGCAGTACGTTTTTGCTACAATATTTACGTAAAAACATTGTACCCCGGCTTATGGAAGCTTCCCCTTCATGATTCTTGGTAATTTGCACTTTGTTTGATCACCAGACTTGAAAGAAGTGCATAAATGTTGTACATTACTTTAATGTTCTGATAACCCATTTCGTCTTGCAAATCTTTATTATTGTCGGAAATTTGATGGCTTAATTATCTGGCAGTCCACTGTTTTCGATAGCCCATTATTCCTCTTCTGCCTCGGTGAGAACAGTCCATTATTCCCAATTCGGAACAATCAGCTGTCAGAACAATTGGCCGGCCGTCTGAACTATGAACCCTCCAAAATAATGTTTATTGTTTGGATTAAATGACGCATTGGTCCGACAGCCCAATCAACCTTTCGGACTTACGAGCTAGTTTGGACATGGGCTGTCGAAATATCGGCGTATTAGTTGCTTCTCTGCAGTATTTGTCTGCAAATTATTTTATACTAAGGACAGTTAAGATAGACCTGAACACTTGATAGATAAAAATCAATGAAATAAATCATTGTTCATACGCCGAAAATTACTGATAGCACTGACATATTTTTGTAGTTGGTCCTCAGACTATAACAAATATTGAATCCTTGTTCGTGCGTTGTAAGTTTCGCCAACCAAGCTGTTTTGGCGCCATTTAATTCAACCTCGCCTTGCCCGCAGGCCAATCAGCTTACTAAATGACAACAGCAACTAGTCCAGAAGGGTTAAGACAGCTTTTACAGAATATGTTTGTCATTTTGCGGTCGAGTATAATTAACCAATGATACGCTGCCTCTACGAGAAAACAATATCATTATGCACTTACAGTGGCACTAAGAGAATCAGATATCAAGGCAAACGTAGTCTCTCCTTTATTTATAACCGCAGTATTATGAATCATGTTTTGATTTGAGCATGCATCTTGATGTGTAGCCTATATGTTGTTGTTGTGGGGCATGGAATGTTTGGAAGTGAATCGTTTTAATTTAGGATAACAAAAAAGTGTTGCATTGTCCCTTGAAATACCTGAACATTATGTTAACATTTGACGATTTCTAGCTGCTTAGATTTCACAACATACATCTTGCTTTGTATGTGTTTGTCTGCGGGGTATATGACAATTATTGGGCATGAAATCAATTAATCAGTCAAGTATGGTTTATTCATATTAAAATGGCATCGCAGCCCAGGAGCTGAATTGCGCGAACCTATTAAATACTTAAACATAATACCAATATTTACAAATAGAATCATAACAACGGACAAGTCGAGGACTGTTCGGCAACCGATCGACAAATACTACCAAACATTAACGACTGCAGCTCTGCTACACATGCGCCATGCTTTTTATGTTTCGTCTGCGTTTTTGTCATTCACTGTAAAAAATAAAAAAATAAAAAAATAAATAATAAAAACACCCCAACACCCCAACAAACAAACAAAACAACCTTAATTATAAACAGCGTATTTGTATTCATTTACAACCACTCTTTTTTTTTACATAAATGTGTTTTTGCATTCATGAATGTTTTCATTTTCAAATGTTTTCATAAAATGTTTTTTTTTTTTTGTTATCTTGTCAGCGTGTCTTAATATCTAGTTGTTAATGTGTCAACATGTCTTTAAATTAATTAACGCACAAACATGTTTTGGTACAAAAATATAACACCACAGCGCATTATTTTTGGCCGTTGAAAAATAAACACAAAAACTTGTTCATAAAATGTTATCAGAAAGTCGATTAAACATTAATACTTCATTTCACAGTGTTGTTTGTTAATTACGTTAACAAACAAAAAGACCAGAGATGTTGTTCCATGATTATAGAAACTTCGCTAGCTGGAGAGACTATTGTTATAGCAAGCTACACCGGTTCGACGTTTGGCACAGAAAACTTGATCAAAAGAAGACAACTGCTCAGTTTTAATTGTCGAATTTCGCTTCAAAAGAGTGGTATACGTGGTATTAATGACCTCGTTTTTAAATCATCAGGCTGCGCGGCATGTGCAACAAACTGGAGATCCATCGACCAATCCTTTCAATTTATCGCGTCTGTCATAGTCATCCGTGACGCCGGAAGCTGAATTGCTGGGCCTTTAAGTTACTGCCTGTACGTTTTAAAAATCACACATCCGTCTGTTTCGACAGGGAGCGAGGACATTTTTTTCAAGACCTTGTTTTTCACGCACTACCAAGCGGAGGTGTGGGTAACAAGCGGGGAATCGGAGGAGACTATTCACACCGTGGACAACTTGGTTACGTACTGTAATCACATACGATACCGTACAATGCCAAAAACACTGTGAAGTCATTGATGTCCATATTTTCAAAGAAACATCGTTCTGGATCTTAAAAACTTAGATAGAAGTGCTGAATTCAGCTATTTAGAAATGGGATTTCCGGTTTTCGACATAAATTATAAGGGCATGTACAACAATGGTAATTTCCAGATTAACAAATTAAAACATTATATATTACCTAAGAGTAATACTTGTAAATTTGTTGCAAGTGTCAATCATTCTGAGAAATTATTCCGTCTGAAGTGCTTTTATCATGAAAGCTCTTCAAAATCTGAGAGGAAAAAAACCTACACTACACTAGGAAGAAATGTGTACAGGTTAGTTTTATGACCTCATTGGTCCAAGAACGGGACCACATGGAGTCAGTCGAGACTGAGACGTACAAAAAAGGGTCTCGAGATCTGCAGCACTGCTTGGAATACAACTGATCTGCAGCACTGCTTGGAATACAACTGATCTGCAGCACTGCTTGGAATACAACTGATCTGCAGCACTGCTTGGAATACAACTGATCTGCAGCACTGCTTGGAATACAACTGATCTGCAGCACTGCTTGGAATACAACTGATCTGCAGCACTGCTTGGAATACAACTGATCTGCAGCACTGCTTGGAATACAACTGATCTGCAGCACTGCTTGGAATACAACTGATCTGCAGCACTGCTTGGAATACAACTGACAATTTGTATCTGGATGATGAATTTTTGCATTTTTTTCTTTGTGCAATTTATAACATGTTCGTAACTCCTGAAGTAAATTGTACATAATTTTCAAACACACATCATTATTCTCAAATTTAAGTCGTCTTCGTCCCACTGAGTGTGCGGAAATCTCATGTAAGGTTATCGCCCGTCTAGTCAACTTAAAAAAATAGAATACAACCACCACTTTTCTATCAAAATATGACAAATATCACAGATTTTCCTCAGTGTCTGTCATAATACCCCATATGATAGGGTCATACTACCGTTGCTGCTGCATAAATGAGTCATTAATTTTCAGTCACTGTGTCAATCTTCAACTAGGACATCGATTCTATCCGCTCAGTGCACATCGTAGCCCTCTAGCGGTGAATTTGCACCCAGTGGCTTGATGATAGCCACTTTTGTGTCGTGTGAGCGTTGTGCGTACACTTTATGTGCGTATGTTATGGTACTAAGCGCGCGTGTACTTCTGCCAGCCAATGATCGCTGGAGATATTCAGCGCGACGCA
The DNA here is from genome assembly GCA_029582265.1 of Zoroaster sp. YZ-2022. Taxonomy (NCBI): domain Eukaryota; kingdom Metazoa; phylum Echinodermata; class Asteroidea; order Forcipulatida; family Zoroasteridae; genus Zoroaster; species Zoroaster sp. YZ-2022. Next base: position 15,167,752 of record CM055833.1, on the reverse strand, counting down.
CATCAACTGCAAAATACGCCAAACGCGACACAGTGGTCTGACAACATGTGCCCTCAACAGCTCATGCACGGTGCGAATACCCTGTCGAAAGTCTGCTCTGACCGTAACGATCCCACCCATTTAAGGAGAGGAAAGTGTGGTCAAGTGAGGATTGGAAACGATATTTTTTTTTATAGATTTTGAACTATTAATGTATGCACATCCAGTGAGATGTTGGCCATTTTGTCATCTGCTAAAAACACATCCGTAGTGAACGTTAGGCACTTTCATATAAAAATAGTTCATGACTCCTATACCTGCCAGTTTCAGAAATGCTCATTTCTTGTCGTCTCACGAACTTCTCGAACTTGTTTCCGTCAGTGAACCGGGCTTTACTTGCCGGTCCGCCTGCTGATGATCGATGTTCTCTCCGTGACGGTTTGCAAGAATTTCTCTTGCCGTTTCTCACTGTGCAGCCCAGAGAATCTTCTGTATTCAGTGAATTGACTTGTTTTAGTCTGGAAAAACTGCATTTAGCTGCTGGATCACAATGTAAAATGCTGTCTTCAGTATCCGGCATGTTGTTGATCTGTTGATCAACAAAGTTAGCTCCAACCTCATTCCCCAATGTCAATAGAGTAGTAGGTACTAGGTATACAGAAACTACTCAAAAGCCCTGATGACAAGGTTAAAAAGGGCTCTTTCACGTCTTTCAAAACCTCTCAACTAGCAATGCATTTTTTTCCTCAAAATATACACAAACGTGACACTTTTGCAAGGGGGAACGTTCACTTTTTTGTTAACAAATTGTTATTGACCTTATGCGTTGACGTCATCACGCCGCCATCTTAGAGGTAAAACGATGATGAAACAATGGAAAACGCACATCTATACACGCGCGGCGCACAGATTGGGCCAATGAGCAACCTTGTTTTGACCTCTAGCTGAGGGCGCCCTACTCAAATGACGTCATGTGCATCAGGTCTATTCCCACCGCGATGCAGAGCACGAACGAACACAAAACTCTGCCCATGATCCAAAGGGTTGAAATGAACATACGTTACCAGATGAACATGTTACACCTTCCATTTGAAGGCGGTGTGATATTATTTTAACAGGTTTTGTTTACCAGTGCATTGTCCTGTGTATGAGTATCATGATCGCAGAAAACGCAAAAACAATGCAACACTCAAATGAAAAATGTAACGCCCTTTTTTAAACAATTTTATTAAATGTCAAGGTGACAATTTGGTATGGTATAATTTTTTTTTTAAATCCTACTTTTAAAAGGACGGTACAACATCGGTTATAGCCAAATTGTCAACAAATTATTTTTTTAAAGCTTACATTGTGTTTAGTTGGTATCAATCAGCCTGATAAATTATTGTCTTTTGGAAGTCTAAGATATCAAAAACCAGTGTGGTACATTCCCTTTAATACCACTGATTATTTGTATCATCGATCTGACATGTACGTACACTTTCCGTATATTTATTTTATCGTACCTTTAGGGCCACTATATGAAACATTTTGTATTTTCTGAAAGTTTACTTTTTTATCGGTTAGATTACAACAAATATTGACGGAGTTGACGTAACAAAGTGCGTTTTCTAAAAGAGAAAATGTCCTGGAACATATTTCTTGCAAGTGTTTGAATCCATCATTATAAATGTACAGAATCAGTCAATGTCAGTAGTAATTCACAGCATCTTGATTCGTTTAAGATTTCTGTAAGATAACGTCACTGCCATAAAAACATTTCCAAGCTCGTTTGGGTGGTTCTCTACATCATGTGGAAAACACGTTTTTCTTTACCAGAACCAATCTATATTTAGCAACGGTACCCTAGTTTCAGTAATTTCAAAAATTCCTGGTTCAACCAGTCCGTGTGTCATCACTATAAACAAGAGCTAAGATAACTGTCAATGTGATACAATCTTAATATGAAAACATCGTTTTCACATTTCACGTTGGCATTTCAAAAACCATTGCAAAGTGTCCGCTGTTTTTGTTTTTGTTTTTGCTTTTTTGGGGGGAGGGATCAAGCCGGCCATTTTTCAGTGGGCAAGCCCGGTGTACTAAATATCTTCACTATTATCAAGATGTCGGGTGTTCGATTCCCACAAGAGCAGACGTTGGCTTCGCTTTCCCTTTGAGACTTTCAACTCTCCAACAATTTGTAAAAGTACTGAAATACATCAGTGGACGTTTATGAAGACATGCAAAAATATTAATAATGTTGAACTAAAACATGGAATCGACGGCTATGAGAAAAATAATAATTAAAAGCAAACTATATATGCATAATTATTATACATTATTTATGTATCATTGTTTAAATGCCCACTTGGTTCCGATAAGACCCCCCCCCCCCCCAACCACAACCAGCACCATCACCACCTTTCACCAACACGTGTAATACCGTATGAAATATAATAGTAGCATCATGGGGATATCCCTTTGGGCAAACAAGAATTCCAAGATATAAAGGGAGCTTTCGACGTGATGCTATTTGTAGCTTACTCCAGGTTAAGTACACACGTCAGGCGTTGGTGCTTTGTTTCACCAGTCTTACAGCTGCTGACTTCACATGTTTTCATTACCCTTTTCGCCACTCACACAATCAAAACTTTGAGTCGTTGGTGGCAGAAGAAATCATCTAACATATTTGCTATTTCGGGTTCATTGATCTGCCGTCACTCTTCGTCAAGTAACTCCCCGATCCTGTGTCAGCTTTGGGTGTTGTTTTAGGCTCAGTTTAAGATTTGCAAGCTTGGTCTCCAGTATTATCTGGATACACTTTATGCAATGATGTGATACAGAATATGTTCAATGTATTTACCGGCAAACAAAATCGAGCACTTTTAAACCTGTCTGTTGTTTTGAAGTACTATTGAATCTACAAACATGAGCCTTTGATATTAATCCTACCGCAAAACCCTGGGGACATTCTAAAGTGTCGGTACGCATATATAGATGTCTGTGGTCTTTAGTCTAAGGGGCAAATGCATACGATTTAATATTTTATTGCCGTGGTGGGATCAAGCATATATTAGCTTTCACATAAATATTATATTACTATTTGACAGGTTAGTTTGTCTTGTAGAGCATCCAGGCGTTTGCATATTTAAGGGCGGTGACCCGGCATATTTCCATCCCTTCCTAAAAGTAAACACGTACTTGAAGAGTGATGAGCACGGTATCTGTGCTATCGTCAGTAGACGAACATCGAATTAGTAGGATTATTGAAGTGCCAATTTTTTCTCAGGCCGTTCCCGCTCGAAATCTCCAAAGATTTCGCGCGCTTTGCATGGGACTGTCTGCCATTCAAATAACCTTTCGCGATGTCTTGTGGGGGATGGACGGGGTTTGTACCTCTCAACGGAATAATCAAAGTTGTTTCCATGAAACTACGGAATGTTGCTATTACTTAGTGTTCTATGTTCTGCAATGATACCCTTGATCTTTGACGCTGAACAAATCCCTGAACTCAACCTACATCGTTCTATTCCCGATTGAGAATAGAGACTGATATTTCACATTGAAAGCGGCACTCTTTTGTTAGATTGTAAATTCACCCTTTCAACCTTTTAGAAATAAGGAATGCGGGCAACAACAAAACGAACGTTTAAAATTGGCTGATTCATTTACCAGCAGAAAAAAAGTTTGATTCATACATTTAATGATATTTGTCAGGTCGGAATTAAAATTAAAAAAATTAACAAAACATCAAATTAAAATTTCTTACTTTTCAATTTTCCTGCTCGTCCTAGTCTGACTCTATTTACGGAGCTTTCACCCACTATTCCAGAACTGTTAGGGAAATTCCTCAGTAGGTAGTCTTTCACTGTACTGACAGGACCCGTCGTCTCATCTGATTTTTTATTTGACTGTAAGAAAACAGAATGGATAATAACCTTAATATAACGGTCATTGATTTTTCTGTAAGAACCGGTATCGTATTTAGCGGATTACGTGCGATGCCTGAGAAGTTAAATTTGATTACATTCTTCTTTCGATGTGCCTATCTTCTTTCTGACTGTTCAAGGTTTTAATAGTGGTCGGGATATGCACTTGTGTCTTGCGACTGCTTGTCAAGCGCTCTATACCGACCGATTTCCTGTTGAGACCTGCTTAATTTTCAGCATTCGAAAAGTGTCCTCCATTTGTACAAATTTGGTAAAACTCCAATACAAAGTTGATACATTAAGCAATGCCAGCAAGAGAAATGGTTCTATGAATTCAGGGAATTCAACATCGTTTTAGGAAATCTCACACCAATGACACTATGTGTAGCTTAGCAACTTAATTTGTGAAAATAGACTGAGGGGGCAGATGCTATACAATGGGGTATTATTCACGCGAATTGCAAAATAGACACCGAACTGTGAACGTTTAAGCTCAATGAGTAGTCACGTCTCTCGGAAAATTGTGAACATATCTTTACAATTTCATACCTGAAAATCTACAGTCGTAGAAATTATTCCAACGCACAGCAGCGGGGAAAGTATGTAAAACGTTATAGAGCCTATACAGGGTGTCCCCATAAAAAGTATACCGAGATCAAAATTACTGTAATGGCAAAACTACTTTATATATGGGAAAGAGAAATATATCTCTAGAAAGGGTAGAATGTCCTCTTTGCAATGGTATACAGCTTGTGATGTTATTGACACAGGTGAGTGAACAAATTAGACAGATGTTAAGGGTACTGAAAGCAGGACTGTGACAAGTTTGCATATTTGAACAACAAATCTCAACCATGCAAGTGTGCAGAATACCAAATGCCTTTGTTTTTTCAACACATTCTTGAAAACAAGGAATGTACCTAAAACAATTTAATCTGCTTTGTTTTCGCTACTTACCTCAAAAGTTTAATGTGCAGGTTTTTTAAAATGCTTTTTGGACCTTTGTTATTCAAATATGCAAACTTGTCACAGTCCTGCTTTCAGTACCCTTAACATCTGTCTAATTTGTTCACTCATCTGTGTCAATTACATCACAAGCTGTATATCATTGCAAAGAGGACATTCTGCCCTTTCTAGAGATATATTTCTCTTTCCCATATATAAAGTAGTTTTGCCATTACAGTAATTTTTATCTCGGTATACTTTTTATGGGGACACCCTGTATATCAAAATAATTTGACATTTGAAATAATAATTTGTTATTTCCTCTAAAATAAAGGCAACTCAGACAGAACAACTTCCCAGGACGTTTGATGTCACCAACTTTACATAATTCTTAACAATCATTCGACACTGTTTTCAAAAGTGTATAATTATTTTTGTTTGTTGATTTGGCTTATGAGGATGAGGCTTTTCCTTTCCAAAGCTGGAGGTACAGACGCATGAAGGGGTTAACCAAATATAATACCTCTGCCTTTTTTCCTATACACTACTGACTACAGGTCAAATTTATATTATTGTGTCCTTTTGGGTGACATAAATTGATATCCTCATACACTTTCATCTTTTTTTTTATCATTCTGACATTGACCAAGTATTATAGGTCTCCCCTGAAAGGATATACTAATTGTATTTTTTTAATTGTATTTTTAGTCGGACAATGAATGGAAACTATATTCCTTTGCGGAATAAACTGCGTTCATATTGCAGTGTGCTGTCCTATCAAAGAGGTCATACTAAGTGGAATATACATAGGCCTATATAACCATGGCGGGTTGTATTTTATTTTAAATATAAAGAACAAAAGTAACTAGAGAGTATCAATCTAGCTCATCAAACAAAAAGGGTCACTTCGAGTGCTCTACACTGTGTACTGTAATAGTTCTTTCCCTCGGTCAAGGCTTCATAACTGAGGCTGATACTACAGGAAGTATTTGTCCTTGTTAAATTTGTCAACAAGTAACGAATAATTTCCTTTTTCCTAGTCCTTCACCACGGGTTGTAAATCTCACTAGCATACGTAACACCATAAAGGTACCGTACTTTCTCTGTTGCATATTTGGACCCGAATTGCAGACTGCTAACTGGGGAGCACAATTTGAACTCCGATATCAATGTATGAAAATATGTTGCACATAATGTATTTATTTATTTACATCAATTGGTGATGAAATTTCCTGTTAAAGGTTTCAGCTATAAAAACAACATGTGAAAGTTTGAGCTATAAGTTGTGTCGTTCACGAGAAAATAGTTTAGATTTGTTGTATTCATTCTAACGTGGAATTTAGGAAATGATTTCCCTTTTCATAAATGAATGACAGCACTTGAGACACTAATACTTCCAGGGAAGATTGATACCTTCATTAGTTTTATATTGTACATTAAAATTCTACCTTTTAGTGATTTTGTTTTTTGTATTACCAATCCTTTACCTTACCTTTATATATATATGTCATGTTTTTAGTTAGATAGAGGTAGGCTCATTTGGAATTCATGTGTCAATCCTAGCATACAAATTCCTCGTATAATTTGTGATTGATCATGTATTTTGTTTTATGGTGCATTGAGGACGGTCATGATTATGGTAAAGGCACTGTTTCATTAATATTTTTTTCGTAATTAGTTTGAACAAAAACTCATTAAAGGGCAGGTGTACACTGCTTCTACACAAACAATTAAAAACAACTGTTGACTGGCTCAGAATTAGTTCCCCATTAATTTGGCTGACAATAAATATATCAGACCGTCTGCCATTTAACTTTTATCTATATGTTCACATTGGCTGTTCCATGCAGTTGTAGACGACTTGTTGTACATAACAAAGTATTTATGTACATATATTCATGAAGATATCGAATTGTAAGGATGGTGGATATGCTTCTTGCTAGGTTTGCCGTGAGTTGTTTATGTATTGATTCTAGGCGCGTATAGCCAGGGGTGCGAAGTAGGCGGTCGCCCCAACCCTCCTTGGCCCTTTTTATTAATAGGCCTATATTTGTTTTAAATTATCTCACCCTAGTTTTACAAGTTCTGTGACCTCAACCAAACGGCTACACAAGTTTTAAACTGATTTATGGAAGTACATTTTAACGATATCTATCTGGTAACATGTCTATTGAATTGTGTTCACCAAGCGAGAGTGAATTCATTCCGGAAGAATATGTCAAATTAAGAGAATTCAAGTAACCAATGGGGTAATTGTCCCGTGACCAATCAAGCAGTGCAGTGTATACATACAGGAAGGAACCGCTCATGAGCCAGAAATCCGGAGCTACACAATGTTAAACGTGCTAGACTGATGGAACCTCTGACACTACCTGACATTTTAAATATTTCAGATGTTTTTGTTCCCATTAAAACTCCGTGAACCTTAGCGATTTTCTCCAAAAATCTATTTGTGTTGATATTTATTCACAGGTATTCATTGTGTGACCAGGAGTATTGCTAACATGAGATAATGCATTTCAAATTATATAGTGTAAATATTCTGTGAAAGAAGGCCTTTTTCACTTTTTTAGGATTCTGTTTTGTAAAGTAGATCTTACAATACACCTAATTTAGCATAATGACTTTAGCAGGACTTAAATAAAATGCATGCACACAGAAAGCAATATAGACTTCTATAAGCTGGTCCAAACTCTGACTCAAAATATGGCAGGACTATGAATAAACTTTAAGAAGAACTGCACGGCTCCACTTAAAAAATGTTAACATTTTGAAGCTAGATTTACGACCCATGTTTTTGCCGTTGGAACCGATGCGTGATCGAGTCCTTGGCAAATGCTGTCAAGAATACTTAACAGTGCAAATTATTCGAACGAGAAGATACCAGCTACAGTATATCAGCGTTGAGGTTAACAGCAATTCATCTTTTCTAATTTCATTCTCATACAAAGATGAATACAAAGAGAAGAACTTAAGCTCATAACAACCATTGTACTTTCTGGATAAATACCAGCTTTTTCAGATTTAGCCCGGAGCGTCTTTGCTGTTCGGTTCGAGAGTCCATGGGCTACCGGACACATTTCTCGGTCAACCGCAAAGGCTTGCCTTTTGAAGCCTCGAAAAGTCACAAAGTACATGTATACCGTGTTTGAAAGTGACTGATCATTTCATAGTGGGAAAATACGTCTACCATGCAGACACACAGAGAAACAGACAACAACTGAGAAAACCTGAACCACGTAAACCTGGACCAATATGAAATAGACTGCAGACAGATAACGCCAGCGGAGCGTACTCCACAAACTCCTCACGAAATTAAATAGTCAACAAAGTAGGCTCACATAATTATTTACACATGATATTTGTAGTTTTGGCTTAACAAAAATACCAAAAATACAACCGAAGTGATAATGCATTTTAATCATCAATTAATAACCATTAAAACCAGTTGTGGTAGAAAATGGCATTTTGGGAAATAAGAAAGGGTAATAGGTATTCCGACAAATGCATATTATTTTGCAGACTATTTTGACAGTACATATTCTTAAATAGTCACAGCGAAGTAATTACATTACATTACATTACATTACATTACAACAAGTATTTATCATGCGCCATTCCCGAGAGGCTCATGGCGCTTACAAAAGTTAATATGACATAATAAATACAAATCAGGATAGAATATGACATAAATTGATGCAAAATTAATGAGGAAACAAGTGAAGGCATTAACAGAAACAGATTGTCTGATATAAACAGGAAGATTGTTCCATAGCTTGGATGCACAAACAGTGAAAGATCTATCACCAGCTTGGACTCTTGTGATAGGATATTCAAGGCGGAGATAGTCATCTGTTGATCTTAAATGCCTATTTGGAACATAGAATTTCAAACAATTTGATAAATATATTGGTGCTAAGGCATTTAGTGATTTGTACACATATAGAAGCAATTTAAATTATATTCTTTGTTGAACTGGTAGCCAATGAGTGATTTTAACAGTGGTGCAGGATCGTGTCTTCTATTTACAGTGAAAACAAGTCTAGCTGCCAATTTAATGTTTAGTTTCTTTTCCCTCATTTGCTCTTATGAAATCCCAATTTACTTTAATTTAAATTAAAAGAGAACAGTCATTCTGACATAATAAAGACGAAACAATTTACATAATTAAATCCAAGGTTGGACGAAATTATGATAACCTCTTCTTTGAATTCCGAATGAAATATCATACCAATGAAATACTGATTTAACAACTCAAAATGGCTATAGAGATATTCAAATCGGGCAAGCATCTAGCTTGTAGGAAAAATACGTTTAAAAAAATCAATAGGGATGACATGCCACCCATGTAAAGACTTTTATTATCGAGTAGGCCTATACAATAAACTCGTAATATAAAAACAGTATGGTATAGAAGTAGGCCTATGCTCCCAAAATAGATTAATCTGATTGAGACAAATATAAGCGCACCAAATAGGTCAATGGCACCTGGATATGACACACAGTTAGGTCACCCGGGGTCACATTGGTCGAAACTGTTTCAAGATTCCGCAACCAGGAGAAGTTGGCTGAAGACGGGGGAATTTGGAAGCTTTGTTTCCGTCTCACCTATCGGTCCCCTCTGAGCACAGCAGATCATCCGCTTCCAGCCACCGGGCAAAGCATGACAAGCGGTCGGCCGGGTCCCGTGGGTGGATCTATCGATACGGTAGAGGGTATATGGATATCACTTGAGATACCCCCAAGTCCATGTTCAGATCACCGTAGGTGGTCTACCGGTCTTGGCTACATACATGTACTTAAAACCAACATGTACATGTATATAGATTCCATAATACATTGAGAAAAATGTAAATAGGATAGATTTGAATATCATTGTGTAAACGTTTCTTCATAGCTGATAATGTTCTGGTGGTGTTTTCATAGAGATGAAAATTATTGCACTGATCCCAACTGCCCTGGTAGCAATATATGTTTTCACTTTCAAATGTAAAAACCTTAAAGGGACTGAACACCATAGTAATTTCCAAAGGTTGCCTGTTTTGTTTCTGTTCATCTCTCTTCACTGTTAACAAAATGTTGTTCATTTACAGTAAGTTGTTTTGTCAAGTAACTTTGTGTAGTAACTTTAATAACTGTCATGTATTACCTCCCCTACCCTTTTCCTCTCCTTTTGTTTCGGGGGAAGGGATCCATAAGATCACCTTAAACCTTCATAAGTTGTTCAGCAAAAGTTATAGTATTTGGAACATGTATCATGATGCAAATGGCTTCTCAGACCAAAACAGGTGAATATCATCAAATTTAACATATCATGGCCAGAAGCAAAAACTTGCAAAGGGAATCATTCCGATCGTTGGCACGGACATCAAGGTGCAATAAATCCAAACAGCCAAATCTGGTTTCAGGCTTGGACGTCGTCTTCATGAAAATAACTTTTGACAGCCGCTGTGAAAAAATAACACTTTAAAAATAGTCAATCAATCATAAGTACAACGTGTTTTAAATGACTGAAAAATATATCTTTTAACGGGGTAAGGATGCACGTCTGTGTTGGTATTATTCAATAATTTATTTTTTGTAGTATTCGTACAAATTTGACGTTTGCAGTTTAGTACGATATCCTCAAATATATGACCTGATTGTATCTGTGTATTCATATATTGAGATGACCTTTTTATAGACGTGTAAGGGGATGTTAGAATTAAAACTGTAGTCTCTTAACTATCTAATCAACGGTAACATCCGTGTTGCTGAAAGATGTGTTTGAAAATACATGAAGAAATAATGTTTGTTTTTGTCATGCCGCACGAATACAAGTAACATTGAGTCGGTTTGTCACATTTTATTGTCAAAGTTATATATCACTCTGCTTTTATAATGAAAAACTCCAAATGTCAATGTAGCCCATTTGCTACTCAGCGCACTGGCATTTTTATGTAGGCAATCCACCAGACGAACCTTTGATAAACACACCTTTGTTGAGTATAACAAACGACGCGAACTGACACATGTCTAACAACTCTAAAATGACTCAAAACGTTGGAACAGACACAATAATCTGCCGCAAAGTCAGTTTTCTAAGCGTTCATCGTTTGGTGATAACCAGTTGGCCCACATTCACTTTAACTATACCTCAGGAATTTGACCGTAATTGGTAAGGGGAATGATAATAGCATAACTGTACCTGTAAATAATACCTATACAAGGATTGAGTGAAAATGAAAGGGGTACCCGCTCCTACCAAAAATGTGGTATGGTCATGCTTCGTCACCTCAAAAAGGGGTTGGGGTATCTTTGAAGATAACCTTGCGATTCTGTCGTTTGTTGCCTCGGGATACACACAATTATTTAGTGAATTATTTCACTGTAGAAGGCAAACTCAAAAACAACATATTTTTCGAATTGTGGCTGTACAGATTTTTATAAAAAGTATTCCTTAATTCTAACAGGCTTGTATTACATAGTTTTACGAAATGTATTTTCCTCTGATATAAATGAATTTCGAGACATGTGTAAATTGAATTCAGAAGAGCCATCAACGAAATAAAAAGAATCTACTTTGTTTCATAGAGTCAATGCACCTACGCGTTTGGAGACTGTAACCATATCTTAAGTACTGATGATTGAATCCATTACTCCAGGGAGAGTTGAAATATGAAATGAAATACATGGCAGAGGGACGGGATGTTATCCCCCAGCGGTAGATCAAAAGAGGCCGAAAAGTGTACTTGCTTCGAGCAAAAGTCTCCCTTTCTCTCAGGGGCTTGTTTTGTTTCCTGGCTCATTAGGCCTAAATTTAAAGCAAGTTCCTGGTGTTTTTCTGAACTTAATTTTACGCCGTAGTCTTTGTCACCCTTTTATTCTGTTATTAGCCGTCTTGGGTGAAGAGTCATACATATAAATGAGCACTGGTACGTTATTTGGCGCGTAAAATAAATAAGTTTGTTAAAGTCAACACCGGAGTTGTTTGAATCTCACTGTTATGATATGATCCCACTCTAATTTTCGTCTGCATAATAATGTACTGAGTAAGTCATTGTGGTTTTCTCATGAATGAAAACATGACGGACACCAAACAAATCATCAATTCATAACCCTTATTGTGAGCCCTCGTCAGCTGTCTTGGATTGGGTAGGATTCTCTAGTTCCGTGCGACATTCTTAATTTGACAGTTTGCAAGTGTGAACTCGGCAACCACTGAATAATAATTATTTACTTAATCTAAACAAGAGTGTGTTATCAGCAGTTCTTTGTCTGCAACAGATCACGAACACACTGAACAATGTAGACAGGTTAGCTTCCGTCAGAGAAGTCGTTATATTATGCATGCATCACCAATCGTACATGAGGCAATCGTGCTATATAAACTAGCATCTTTTCTACCCAAAAACTACACACACACCATATATATATATATATATATATATATATATATATATATATATATATATATATATATATATATATATATATATATATATATATATATATATATATTTTCTTTGCTCCAATTCGTCTTTGCTCGCTACCCGTTTATATATATATATATATATATATATATATATTATATATACACACACACACACAAAGTAGATTTATATGAAGAAACTGACCTGAAATATTATAAACGGGTAGCGAGCAAAGAAAAATTGGCTGATGCCGGACTCGAACCCGCGACCTCTCGATTACCGTACGAGCGCTCTACCAACTGAGCTAACCAGCCCCTATGTTGGTGGGCGGTCCACTTATGCCAATTATTTATATATATAAACGGGTAGCGAGCAAAGAAAAATTGGCTGATGCTGGACTCGAACCCGCGACCTCTCGATTACCGTACGAGCGCTCTACCAACTGAGCTAACCAGCCCCTATGTTGGTGAGCGGTCCACTTATGCCAATTATCTATTGCTCTATGGGGCCAGGTCAGAGGCCAAACCATATCTGCCGAGTAGCCAGGGATCAAGCCCCGGTCAGATGCAATTTACGTCTCCGGAGCCGGTGAATAATTTGATTCGTTGTACTAGAACATGAGACAGAAATATTTCATGTGATGTTGATACCACTTTAAATTTCAATTACATCTATGATCATTTATGTTTATCGAGAAAACAAATTTAAGGCAACTTCTGGTTCATTTGCATAATGACCTAAATACAAATTAGTATATATAAATCAATGCTCCATTTGCCCTGCCCACTCTGATCCTATGATATCATTCAAAATATCGTGTGACATTATTTAGACCTTAAATAGCCTATCCCAAAATAAGAAGATCCCAAAATAAGAAGATCCCAAACACTTTGCTGCCTGTTAAAAATGCTTGTGACCCAAACCAATCGAAAGTGACAATCCTCTATACCTAAACAGATGCATAAACTTAATTATATTTCGTTGCTTGATCTAATGAAAAGGGGGCTGCTTTAATAACATTATCCTGTTACAGGAATTATTAAGTGGATGTTTTGCACAAAACATCCAAGCATACGAACAATGTTCACTTGCAAACATTTTTTAACAGAAAGCACAGTTTAAGTCACATTTTGAAAGTCTTATGGACTGCTTTGCACTTTTAAAATTGGTTTTGATTGAATGAAAATGTTTGAGCACAGACAGTTATTTCCCTGTCTGTCTTTTGATTCGGTCCAATGTGTTCACTTCACTATGGTGTTATGGCTTTTGTTCAGTATTGGTATAGGACAACTTGATGCATGATAGACGACTTCATAATTTGATAATAGATACTTCTTAAGCCGACATGTGTAGATTGAAGTTGTGAACAACAAATAATGATTCGTTGGAATGTTCCGTGTTTAAACTAACACTTTTTTGTTACCTGGGGCTAAAATGTCGTAATTGTAAACAAAGTCTGGTATCAAGTCATGTGCAATTGTACCCCCATCACACCGTGCTACAAAGCACCATCAATCTTGGTTACTTTTCCTAAGTATCCTAAGTATCCTTAAGGGGAAGGTTCATCATTGGTATTTGGCTATTAACGTATGTTCATTCCAACCCTTCAGCCTTCAAGAAAAATATCATAAAATTAACCTGTGAAAGTTTTACGACATCAGGGGCTCACAGCGGTGATCCATTTCCATTAGAATGCATATACACAAATCTGATTACATTCGTTAATAACAAGCTGAAAATTGCACGTTATCTATGTTAATAGAACATTGTTAGTTTTATAACATAATTTATGTAAACAAATTACATTAGGCCTAACGAAAGGAAAATTGTCCTCATGAAAATGTCACAAATGGGCACATCATTCTCTAGCGGTGACCTTTAGACCTTTAATGACCCCGCATTATGTTCAATTTCGTGAAAATCAGGTAATTGTCAGAGAAATTATGGAGTGGGTCAAAATTAAAATTAAACGCAAAAAAAAACGATGTTTCACACAATGAAAGTATACTTAGTGTTAGTAAGTCGTGAGAAGTCCTAGACCCTTAGGCATTACTTTGTAGTAATGACCCTTCATGCTATTTAAAGATGCATCGTCCGTTTTTGGGCCGATTTGACGGGGGAAATAAATTTAAATGTTGAATTGCTATTTTTCTGTGGTTAAGGAAGTTATAAGCTTTCATTTGAAACACTGAATGAAAAAATCCATCAAGTATTAGTACCAGTCAAAATTCAAATGAATAAAAGACTGTACCCCGCGTTTATATCCCCAGGTTGTACGTGACCACACAATGTAGTTTATGTAACAATCCGAGGGCGTGGGCAGTCTTCCGATTGGCCAGCGCGGCTGTCAATCAGAATCAAGCGCGTTTGAAATATCGCTTTTATTTACAGTTTCTGTGACATCCGAATTTCATAATGTTTATTATTATTTTGTTCGTTTAACAACGATATTATTTTACAACATTCGTTCGCTTTATAAATTATATTTTGTTTGTCGTCTTAGCCAAACACGGGCGATATATCTTGAATCCAATCATATTTTTCTGTCATAATTTGGGATAAATGCTCAAATTTTAAGAGTGATAACCTATTTCGAAATATACTCATTGCTCTTTAAACAAAATATTTAATCCCACACAGCACAGAGAGGCCTATCCTATATTATCTGTGTACATAATAATATGTGACATTGGGCTAATAGTGCGTAAACACGAGTGTGTAACAGAAGTCATGTGATTTACAACTACACTGATCAGTACATGGTTTGTCTGTTCGAGAACAGCTTAACTATTTGGGATATGTTAATCGAATTTACCAAGAAATTGCTTCCAAGGGTCATGGTCATCGAGGGTCATGGTCATCGAGGGTCATGGTCATGTACTAAATGGGGGGAAAAGGAAGAACAAATCCGTACAATATTGCTGTATGTCGAGCAAGGGGTCACAAACTACCACATAACTGTGAACACATAATTTCCAATCGAAGGACTTTTTTGGAGGTACCACCCCCCCCCCCTCCGCTCTAGAATTCTGGATCCGCCCCTATAAACCCGACATACAAGTTTGTTATTAACATGACTGTGGACACTGTCAGAAATCGGTCAGCTCACCTGAAAAAGAAACTGTTTAATTAAATTCTGTAAACCTGTAACACTGGTGTCATTTATTTACGACAGAAGCACATCAATTTAGTATACCTGGCTGATTATCCAGGGACCTGCAACGTACATGGGATCCAGGTAAACGACGCTCAACTGCCCCAGATTAGTTGGCTTTGACGAACGGGGAAAGGGCTCCCTGTTTCGTGAAAAAGGTTTGCTTGTAGCACTTCATTATATTACGGGCTTTGGGTCCGGGACCAATGGTGGCCACCTGAAACAGTGGTTTTAATGGATTTTAGGTGTCAACATTCAGCTTAATGCAAATGCTGATTTATAACAAAACACTGGCAATGTGTGAAGGTACGCACGTGCCTATATTTTGTAGACAAAGTCTGTGGGCGCCTGTGGTGACTAAAGACTAGGCAAGGACATGTACTGTACGTGCGTAATATCACATTTTGATTGTTTCATTCATTTTAAACATGAACCCCACATAATTACATTCCGTTTATAAACACATTATCTTCCTTTATATTTTTTTTCAAAATTAGTAAATCATTGTATTCCCATATCTCAAGACAATATTATTAGCTATTTCAATATACACTGACAGACGGTGAAGAAATGTTTTAACAATGGGAGACAATACTGTTTCCTAGAGTAAACATACATCTTGATCTAAAAAATGTGTCAAACCATTAACTTTAAAGGTTGACCCGCGAGCAAAATTTCCAGTACAGGCCGTTTCATATTTCTTCTTTTGGAACAGCTGCCATGCCCTTAGAGTATTCTAATATCAGTCAATATATATCCTGTTTCTTGTCAAAGAGCAAAAACGTTGGGGTTGGAGGAAAATATTAAACTTGGCAACGTTTAAAGGGCCCGTTTACACTACTTCAGAAGAATATTGCAGATATGTGTCAAGTAATGATATTTTTAGCAAGGGTATACGTTTGCGTCTTTCTATTGAAATGCAAAATGTATTTAAAATTAATTCTGTCAAAGAGACTTGTCACTCTATAAAGCCAGAACACGAGAGATTCACTTACATAACGTCTAAATACCCAGATTCGTCGTAATTTGAATGATGTCTTATGATGACATACGATCTCTGTCTCACTAATGTGAAACCCGTCACGTCCATTGACATACGGTGTACAGGTATAAGAATGATTTGTCCTTTCTTCTATGGACATAACTACAGTATATGTTAGTTTGGAGCCCCTTACTATTGGACTTGACACTGGTAAACGTGAACACTGCGATTTTAGAGCAGCTCCATCTAATAGGTTTGGCTGACAAGCTATCGCATCATGCTTCAAAGATAAATTTGTTGTGACATTCAAAGTATACGTTTATTGCAGCTGGAAGGTCTGTCATCCTGACAGCATACCGATCTCTATTTGTGATATTCACGATACAGCGCAGTCTGATACCACCAAACCATCACTATTAATTTCAGAGTGTAGGCCTATCAAGTATAATTCAAAACAAGAAAAAAGAATAGCATATTGAATCGCTTTGCACTTTTTATGAATGTTAACCTTTTTGATATAAAGTAAAAAAGGCTTTGGTACAAAGCATGTGGGCATTGTATAAATCTCACAGGCGCCTAGGTGATGGCTGGGTCGGGGGAAATGTTCATCATACAGAAACAACTTCTTTCTTCCCTTTGACCATTTTGCAACAATGCTTCTTCACGCAATACGCCTCCGATTTGGTAAATGAATGACGCCTATAATTTGACATTACGTCCCTTTATAATTTGCCATAGTGACCAATCTGACTTTTTCAATTTTAAGTTTTCCCGCTCATTAGTACATTCAGGAAGAGACCTGCCATTGTATCTAATCCACATGCATGTATTCCTTATAGTTTTTGGAGATAGAGCATGCATTCAAATGACGAATGCTCTAACTGGCTATTTTTGTAATTTGGCAAAGTGACCAATACCGCATTGGTCACTATGCCAACTTAATTCGGAATTGGTCACTATGGCAAATTAGGGACGATTATTGGACTCGATAAGAAAAGACCTAAAGTGATCATGTGTTTATAACCCCAACAGGCATTTCACATACACCCTGCTGAATGCAACAAGATTTGAACAGTCTCGAAATAATGTAAGTTTTCTGGCAGTGACATTAATGGAACTAAGCAAGCCGGAGACTTTCGATTACTGAGAAATGGGGGCGTGCAATTGCAAATCCGCTGCATGGGAAAAAATATTGGAATGTAAACGCTCTGTGTATACGTTCTAAGTGCTTTAACGACTATTTGGCTATTATTAGTATTATGGCCAGCAAAAAAGTGGGGATAAATGATATATACATTCCACCCTCTCTAAATATGCGGAGGTACATGTCCTAACCCCCCCCCCCCCCGTTCACAAATCCTATGGGCTAAACAGTGATGACAAATTCAGATTAGCATATGTGGATGTATCGCCTGTGTGTTACCGGCAATTTCCGGATTTTGTTGGATTCATTGGGAACATTGATGATTTCCTTAAAAAGGTAAGTAAAATTAATTTATGACGGGACTCACCATAAATTAATTTCGGTATAGATGTTTACTGTAAAACCATGCTTCTCACAATTATTTTGAGAAATGTGTCATTTTAATCCATTTGTTTTCACTTCAAGTAAAAGAGAAATGTTCCGATGAAAATTAAAGGTAAAAAAGCACGGCGGGCGATTCATATATAAGGGGTTTTCTTCTTTTTACAATGGAAAATTTCCATTGTATAGTAAGAATTATCATGGAGGTGAATTTATATACACATTAGTGGCAAATGTCACAAAATGTTCATTACTGTTCTGGCATAGGAAATCGGTAGATGCACATGATACCGTCAAACGTTTTTGCACTGAACTATCATCCGGAAGGTAGTTCGTTTCGTTTTAAACGATTTATTTTGTCCGTTCTATTCACGGATAAATTATATATAAACCATGCATTGACGGTGTAAGCTGTAGTGTCAATTCTGTGTGGGCGTAAGTTTACCGTAAAGTGATCATCATTCCGAAATATTTATACCTAACATCAGTTAATGCACAGTTTGCGATTTATGTGTACGGGAATAGTAGTGAGGCTGAACAGAAATAATTTGCCAAACAAAGACAAAAACACATCTTCCGTCGCAAGCAGAATGTATATATGTAATCACATACCGAAGCTAGCTGATAAAAAGTTCACGGTGCATCATGAACTACATGAGTATCAGTGGCCCAAGTTCTTGACGTTTGATATCATTGCCATATCTGGGCCCGGTCGACCTTACCATGGATATAACAAGTAACAACACGGGGACAAATAGCGAAAACTGATTGCTTTGGTCACCTGATACTTGTAATTTGTCTTTAAAAACAGTAGTGGAATCTGCTGTGAATTATTCTAATAATGAATCACGTAGGGCTGAAGAAATTGGAATTATTCTCTCAAACGGTGTGTATTTTGATTAAAACGCGTATGAACGATATACATTAACGTTTTGGTCAGATTGCAGATGCATAATATTCCATACCTACAATGCATATCTATTTTTATCCTGAATTCCTATTTTTCAAATGAGACTTAATAATCAATCATTCTTGTAAAGTGCATTTCGTCAAAGACAAGACCCCAGTGCCAGAATAATATTTAAAAAAAGCCTTTAAATTTAAAAAATTTAAATTTTTATTTTAAATACCGGTAAGCCTTTCACAATCTGCAAACATAGGCGGAACTGCATTGTGCGCCCTATTCCGTCTTCACTCAGTCGTATAGAGCCTACTGCCATACAAAACAAGTGAGTATGCGCGACCGCTTTATGCTAATTGTTGTTTCACAAACATTAACTGATTGAATTTGACCTAAAATCACTAGTCTCCCAAAACTTTCTAATTTTGAGTCTCTTGCAGGCGCATAAATTATGACATGCATCTTACCATGAAATAAGGATTAGATAGCCACCGTTCATGTGTTGCTCAAAATAGCCAAAGCAGACTTTTTATGTGCGGACACAATTCTTGACATGCTGAGCATAGTAACTGTTTAGTATAGACGTATAATGACCCCAATCAGTTTCACTTGTACATCCATCTCCCTAAGGCAAACATGCTTGATTTGCCGCTACCGGGGGATATACCTCAGGCTAAATAGGAGAAACACTGGCTTAGTCTGGTTGCCTACAAGGCTACCTTCCTCCCCCATAAGACTGCTAAACAAAATTGACAAGATGTCTACTAGTTTACCTCCCCATTGTGGAATTTTAAACTTTAATACAGGCCCGAATTGGTAAATTCAAAACGATTTTTAGTCTGTCGTGTGGTTACAAATTGATGAGATTATGTTTATCATCTCCAGACAAACCTGATGAAAAAGAATGCAGAAGATTTCATACATGATTTAATATATGTGAAGTATTTATGTGAGGAGGATGAAACCGAAGATTTCTACTTCACAAAGTGATATACAAATGAGAATGAAATGTTTCTCAAAATAATCGTAAGAAGCGTGGATATGTATCGAAATTAATTTATGGTCTTAGAAAAATCTGTTTCACTGTTTACTGTAAAACCAAGCTTCCGACAACAATTTGTAGTATGTCATTTTCAAAATATTCATTTTCCTTTCTAAAAGGAAATTATCAGTGTTTTAATTGAAACTGCCGATAAAACACGATACAATTTGAGCAAATTGACTGCATTGATATAGGCCTAGGCAAATAATGTGAAGAACAGTGTAGAAGAAAAACACTTCCTCTGTTAGGCTTATCTCGTTAGTAATTTTCCAACTTTCGTTTAGGCTATTTATAGAATACTAAGTATAGTTCATACACAACTCTGCCGAATTAAAGTTGGTTTACTGCGAATGAATGAGTGAATAAATTTGTTATTTATTGACCTATGGTCTTCCAAAATTACATTAACAATATTCAATAAACAAGAACATAAATAAGCATTTACCCATCCATTCTAGAAGGGTTAAACCAGTGTGTTGCTGCGAACTAAGGTGAATCCACAACTTGTCGTTCCCGAAATTAAACAATCGACCAGTCCACCCACAACTTCCCTCTAAGTGATGACGTAGTCACTTTGAGACGTTTACGAGAGCGAGTCAAGGTCATTCTGCACTTTTCACCCATTAACGGTAATAGGCACAAGAATGTTGCTAGTCGTTGCACATAACCGGTAAAAATAAGGTGTTGATATTATGAAGTCTTAAAAACGGCGCAGCGGTTTTGTTTTGTTCGAAGAGCGGTGGGCGCCTTGCGTGTCTGGTAGTAAATGCTCAGTATGATTGCCTAATTTGATGACTGATGTTGCCTCCCTGCGGGCCCGACAGCGGGATCAGAGGGAGAAAGTCTGGCCCGGGGCACCCCTTTTCGCCAGTTTATCGCATTACGAGAAGTTAAACGCTTATCCACTAAGTCCAAGATTTCCCTATACTGACTTCGTACATTAAGTGCTTTTTAACAACGTTCAATGAATCAAATTATGCCTATATATACTTATTTTGCAGATAATTACGAAAACATTCTACCAGTATGGTACACAATCTGCTATATTTGGCGGCCTATTTGTTCTGCTTCATCGTAGAATATAAAGTTTTATAAATGTTTTTAATGTTTCTGAGGTCATTCAAAGAGAATGAACAGCGTTTGGTTTGTTGGCAAACCTGCTACAAGTACATGTATGCTAATGCCCTATAAATCTAGATTTACATTACACAATCAAACTTAGGACTATTACGTTATATTGTGTATTCATCAAAACGTGGAATTTAGGCAAAAGTACTAGAATTTTTTTTCCTTAACTGGAATTGGAAATTATTTAACTTTCCTTTAAAATGACAGTACCTTTGGGCAATTTTTTTTTACAAAGATTGATACCAATAATCAATATTAAAATACTACCATTTTTGTTATTTTTGAATTACCAATAATAGCCTATTCTAGAACATATACCTCTATGCATATTCACAAGGTAGCATTATAGTGTTCCAATTTGTTGTATTTTCTGTCGATGTATTTTGGGCAATTTCGAGAAATTTAGTTTTATTTACTGTTTTCCTTGAAAACAAAAGAAATATTTTAGTACTAAATAAGTGCCTAAATGACTTAATTAACTTTGAATAATTTTGCTTTAAAACCACTTTTTTCTAACGAATATATTGAAATGTGTAACCATTTTGATTATTTCTATACATTTTTGAGATTAACTAAAATGTCAAATATTTTGGGTGAAATAGTCAATTAATTAAAGTAAATGGTGGCCCGCATTTCGATGATAAACTAATTATGGGGAATAGTTATCATGAAGTCTCTATACAAGTAAACCTCCTTCACTAGAATTTAGATGTGTTTTTTTCCTAATCTTAAAGGCATTGAGGGTGCCTATACACATTTGTTGGAGAAACTGCTTCTAAATGTTTCCTTACTTTCTTTAAATCAAAATATACAAAAAACAACCAACCTGTGAAAGTATCAGCTTATTAAACGGTGTCGTTATCGAGAAAATAGTTAACATACATATTATTCAGATATTCGTATTCATTCTAATCTAATGTTAACTGTGTTTAAGAAAAAAATGTGATCATATATGTTTTTCGAGATTGCAAATAGTGTATAATGGTATGGCTTTAATTTAAAGGAGACATGTACATGAATATAACCTCCAGTTGTTACGTGAAATCATGAAACATCCCGCCAATCGTTTTAATAATACATTTAGTGGCCTCGTGGGGTGAAACCTCATTTGCACATGGCCTTGGCATGGGGGAAATGATGAAGCTTAACTACCCTATCAGACCCATTTAAACGCTACTGTGGGATATGTATTGTGTGACAGCTTCGATAAAAACAGGCATTCACCATTGAGTAACAGTTGTTGCCTATATATTGCTATAATAGGCCGTATGAAATAGTGCGCACTCGTACTCCCAGACGTAAACCAATCCGGGTGTGCCATTACATGAAACTGAGATAGTTAGATAGATAGATAGAATAATTTGCTTTTGTTTATACTGAAATCAACCGGGGAAGACACTTATACAAGAAACAAACCGAACAGTCACGGCCAATGGTGTGATCCAAATATTTCTGTCCTCTCAGCGAGCTTCATATTTTGCGTATCTATCGTATTCATAAATATGTCAACTACAACATTGATTTATCAGTGGGAATTGACTACTTTTACAGTGAGCGCTGTATCAAAAGAAAATGTGGTTCGAATCCATTCGCTGGAAACTGTAGGTAGCAATGATTCATTGTGTAATTGGTAAGGTATATATCTATAAGAGAAGTTGAGAAAACCGCACAGTATCCAGTAATATGATGTTGGAGGCGCCCGACAAATGGACGAATTTCATTTAAATAAGTCGTTTTGAATGAGGCGTACACGCATCAGTCATTAATAAATCTTACCTGTCGCGAGTCCTCGAGTGCATGAGAAATCGACGAACCACTACTGAGAAGTATGAGGTAGCAGAATAGATAAACCATCCAACCGCTGACAAAAGCTCGTGAGGAATAAGACATCCATGTCATAGCAATAGCTAGGCAGTTCTGAAGCAAAGTTAATACGCCGAGGTCCGGATGACAACCATAAGTCCCTTTGGCCTCGCGCCAGTACGGCTTAGAAGTTCCGGCACTTAACCTCCCGGCCATGCCGGTTTCTGCATTGGGGCGGCCCCAACTCACACACGACGGGCAAGTACCCGGTGTCCTCACGATGATGGTACTTGACCGTTTGCAACAACGATGATACTTATTGCTACGACGATAATGGGGACATGTACTTGGGGCGATCACCATCGATGCACTGTTAGTGCCATCACATCCACAATCCGAATACTGTGTGCAGCTTTCCCAGTCCGCCGAGCACCAATTTAAACCCGTCTCGCTTCGTTGACTGTTCATCTTTAAATTCAGAAAAATAGGCATTAACTGTCATACACCGATGTCGATGTTACATTTTAAACAAATCCTCTGCAGGTGATGTGAGTTTGCGTCTCTCAGGACTAACCTTCTTTGGACGGAATCTGCGGATTTCTATCTCTTCTTGGGGTGATAAATCAAAAATATATGACGTGAGCGTAGTTCACTCCAGGTTTGATAAGTATTTAACCTTATCCTGTCGATTCGAAAATTTCCCACAAATACAAAGCAGCACCCTAACGAACAGCCTCAGACCACATAATAGGTGTCGCTACAGTGCAGACAATATTTTCAGTGGTGCATCAATTTCATATGGAGGAAAATATCCCAATTGGCCTTCTCGCATGAGGGACCACAATGAAAAACCAACTAGCGATCACTGGTGCGTCACCTACGCAAGCGCATCGCTTCCCTGCTTCCATACATCAGTGTCATTAACACACAAACTAAAAGCATACGCAAGTAGCTTTCTCTCAGTGAATATAGTGTTCCGGATATAGATACAACTTTTGTCGGAGTTCACACACGTTTCATTGTCTCATTTTATTGTCTCATTAAGAGTCGCACCTAACGAATCTTTAAAGCATCTATAGTGCAGATAGACCAGATAGACAATTGATGTCAGAGACAGTTGTTTGACTGATATCCCTACCACGTGGCCCTCAAACCATCTGTCTGTGTGGCGATGTCTGCATGCAGGTAGGTATCAGTAGCCAAGTCTCAGTTTGTCAGACCCACACACGCCGTGGTAAACTTGTCACCTCTGCCAAGCTCCACTCCAATTCGCCTCGGTCCTTTCCAGAATTCAACGCCAACCTATGGGCTTTAAGCACGAGGGCGGACCCAATTGTTGGGTGACACAATGCAAATTAAGGTCACAGCTGCGCGGGTGAGATACATACATAGTCCCTTTAAAGGAAAAACGAAAAGCCCCTCCAGGTTTGATACCTTAGCAGACCCGATTGGGTGACAGTCAACGATACACCGACCATTCATGTTGTAAAGGCACCACATGTGAATGAACCTTAAAATGCCTAATAAATGTATTTACATCTGTATATATTAAGACAAGGCAAGATCAAGTACAGGTTGCTTGGTTGATACGCAGACTACTACCCACGCTATGCTACGGCAAACTGAAAGAGGCTATCAAACTGAAGCATACGCCAAGCTCAATAGTTTACACAAAATGGTGAAAATATTTCAGCATTGAAACCCGCTACAACCACGGATTAATAGAACTAACCAGGTCTCCCGTCAATGTTGATACATTTTGGAGAAACAGATGGAAATGTACGACGGAGGCTGCGCTAACTGATTGCCCCCCGGTTCACCTGGGACTTGCACGCAGAAAGGCCTGCCATGCTTCCACGTTCCAACCAATGCCAAGGGTGCACGAACTGTATTATTTAGGCAATTTGATACACAAAACGACCAATGCCAAGGAGTAAAATGAAAAATTATGCCCCAGACATCTGGCAAAGGTTTTCAGGGGGAAATATTTCCTTCCGATCACAGTAGCATTTGACAGGCTGGAACCAGCAACTGTGTGCGCATGCCAGGTAGCAACAGAAAGTGGGGTACTATTTCTTTTCTGCGGACACTCGTGTAGGAAGTAAACGTTCTTCATAAATACACATAAATTCAAATTGAAATGTTTATAACACCTAAAGTTCACACACAAAAGCAAGAATTCCTTCAATAATTTTCAATATTAAGTTGGTTGAAAAGATATCATGCTCAGCATAAACAGATTATTCTGTCCTCGCAACCACCTCTAAAAACTAACAAACAAAATGAAAGAATACCTGATAACCAATTGTTATAAAAAAAATTACCAAACAATATAAAACGCAGTGGAGGAAAGATGAATGGTTTCACAGAAGCAGGAAGGTCGTTCTAAAAGCATACTTTTTTATCATAAACTTAACCATTCAGCATGAAATTAACTTTTTTGGGGCCGAATCAAGCACATTCTGCTCACATGAACGATTCTCCAACGTTGTGATGGTTGTCTCAAAGGACATCGTAAAAGGGGAATTGGAAGGCAGCGAAATTAGAACCGTGATGGAGCCATGCTCTTTTCATTTTGTAAATCTACACGCATGACATAATCTTCTATGATCGTGGATGAACTTTGATATATAGGAAAACAAGAGGTCAAAATAGTACATTTAATTTAAACAGATCTATATGACTTCTCTTCAAGGGTTCAAATCAATATTTAGGGGGAATCAAGTCTAGCGAGCATGCCCGCCTAAGAGTCCCTGAAGCTTTAAAGTTCTAGATATTTCATCATAAAATCATTTTTGAAGTGTTAATCTATTTTAAATAGTACTGATAATGTATACACAAATATGGCAGAATTATGTAACAAGTGTGGAAAATATTGAGGGATAGTTCATTGGTGGTCACCCCCCTCTAAAATCAGGGCATATGCCAAAGAAGTAAACATTATACATGTAGTTTGATTAATGAAAGGGACCGAAACTCTCAATTTTAGTTTTAATAATAACATGTATATATAAAAACATATTAAGTAAAACTTATTTGGTTGATCATGGTTAAATATGTTAAAGGCAGTGTATACTATTGGTAAATACCCGATTACAAAAGAACTGAATTATATTCTACAAAGACAAAACACGATATGTTCTTTCAGGAAGTTTATATTAAAATATAAATACATTCCGATCCCCACCCCACCCCAATCAATCAATCAATCAATCAATCAATCAATCAATCAATCTTGCTTTAATTAAATAAATAATTTAAAAAAATTATAATACCAAGATTGCGGTAGGGATAATAATTCGATTTCATTTCCCATGCTATAAGAAACGGGGTTTACACCATTGGTTATTACCTGGAAATAAATTGAGGGAATTATTATATAAAATCTTACTTGGTAAGATGTTTCGTGTGATATGTTGTAATTTTCCAGAAAACATGAATAATAATTCAAATGGGAAATGGATCAGAGGCCAGATACAATGAATACAAATAATCTTAATGCATTGTCATTGTTTTCTCTATTGCGACACAGCGAAATAAGCTGAAACCTTAAAAGGTTGGTTTGTGGACATTATCTCTTAGTTCTCATAAAGTATGCTGCATATGAAGACAAAATTAGTAATAGTGTGCACTGCCTTTAATCAGCTGAATGCTAGTGTAGTGAACATCCTAATTAGAAATGTCCTGAATTTGTCGAAGTTTATTAGTGATGCATCTGCAATGTCATATTACTTTTCAAAATTAGTTAGGCCTAGTTGGAATTAAACTGAAATTTAGTTGCACTAAAGTCAATTGATAGAAACCATCCCGTAGAAGTTGTGCCATTATCGAGAGAAATAGGTAAAATGCATTCTGATTTGTTTGTATGCATTTTAATGAGGAAAATGATCCGTCCTTGATCCATTGCAAAGTTGCTAAACATTTCACGTTTTTGAAAAATTACAGCTTGTCAGACGGAATAATATATCAGGGATATTTGGTATCATCATCAACTTCATATCAAGTAAGTTCTCAGATTATAATTATGTAATGTTTTAATCGGGTTATTACTAAAGGAGTACACTCTCTTTAACATTTGCACTACTGCTTCTTGGCATTGCAACATCCACGGTGGAAGCTATTTATAGGGATAACCGTTCATGCGTTTCAATTGGCAAAACAGGAGTGACA
This sequence comes from Zoroaster sp. YZ-2022, assembly GCA_029582265.1. Taxonomy (NCBI): domain Eukaryota; kingdom Metazoa; phylum Echinodermata; class Asteroidea; order Forcipulatida; family Zoroasteridae; genus Zoroaster; species Zoroaster sp. YZ-2022. The sequence continues at coordinate 15,140,803 of CM055833.1, read as the reverse complement.
CAAGACAGCGTGAAGACGCGTGATAGATAAGTCTTTAGAACGGATCATTAGTCGCTGGGTAGTAAACAAGGCTATTAGCTCATATGATTAATGATTGTCTACGACTGTGGGTCGGAATATTTTTATTGGAAAGTCATACAAAATAACTGTTGTAAACTTTTAAACTTGAAACGGCGGATTTCTGTACGCAATGTTACATTTTTATTTTTTTTTAAACAGCGCGTTTCGAATGTTTCATTCGCAGAGTGATATAAGATTCATTCTGATGGCAGAAATTCAGTGTAATTCAGTGGTGTTTGTTTACTCGTTTTTTCTATGTTGTGTTGGCATAATTTTCCCGTGTAACTTGGAACCGGGCACCATACTATGGTCAAAATCCCTTGATGATATAGGCTCTGGGGACATTAACTATTAATGCTGTAATGTTAAAGTTCACCGCAATAACTCAAGCGTGACGTTCATGGCGCAAACATAAATTGTGATTTTCTTATTTACCGGTAGTATTGGTTCAAATTGAAACGGATCCCTGACTGGGGGACTGAAATTGCCACTGCCTCTTTCACAAGGATCCTTGAACCTTGAGTTTTAAAGGGAAAGGTACAACATTGGCAATAAGCTGATCATAAAATTACTGAATTATTATCCGAAAGTTTACCCTGTGAAGGTACCAATCAGTTCTGCCTCGAGTGCTCTACTTTCAGAGAAAACAGGAAAAATGCAATGTTTTGCTTTAAGTATTTCCTGTAAAAAAAAAAATGTTCAATGCTTTTTCGCACTTTTCGCATGACTTAGACTCTGCATTGAGCTGAAACTTTCACAGAATAGTTATTTAATGTATATCTTGATTCCCATTAAAGGGATGGTACCACATTGGTAATTACCAGATTACCAAATTAACGTAGGCCTATTATTATATAAAAACTTAGGCCTGTTTCAAACGTCGCGCTCTTGCCGAGTCGAATTCAAATAATCCGATTTTTTTCGATTCGACACGGCAGGAGCGCGACGTTTGAAACCACTTTTGGAATTCGGCGCGGCAGAGGCACTTGGCTCGGCAGGCCCTGCCGTGCTACGTTGCAAAGTTCGGCAGAAGCACGGCTTGGTTTCAAACGTCGCGCTATAGCCGTGTTGAATCGAAATAAATTCCTATCTGGCGCAGCAAATTGAGAATACGCATGCGCAGTTGACAATGGTTGCCACTGTAGACAGGCCCACCCCAGCCATCTCTGCAATGGTAAAATGGTAATCGCCTCTGCCGAGGCGATAAAGACACAGTGCAAGTCTACATTCAGGGGAAATGTCTGATATGATCCAGAATAAATTGAAATGTAGCCTTCGATACGCGAAATGTTCGTTTGAACCTCTTCTCTGTGTACGTATCGCGGATGAATTCAAACCACCCGGTCGTGTTTCTTTCAAGTCGTCGGCATGATCGAGGGATTGTCTTTGCAGTCTTGTTTGAAAGCAACAAAATGGCTATGATAAATATAAGAAATGTTCTTCTTCTGCTCATGGAGAGAATTCTGGAAAGAAAGACTTGTTGAGCTACAACTCTCCTGCGCTGCGCTGCTTGGATTGTAGCTAACAACATAAAGTTACGTGTTTCTCGTCGGTCCGCCATTTTGTATGTATTTAAAACAAGTTGGGACTTTCAATTAAGTTCAACGTTTGAAACCACTGCCGCGCCAATGCCGCGCTATTGCCGAACTCAAATGATTTGAATTCGACTCGGCAAGAGCGCGACGTTTGAAACGGGCCTTACTTTGCGTATAAGCTGGTACACATATCAGTCATCTTGACGTCCTTTCATCTTAGAGACGTCCTTTCATCTTAGAGAAAACAGGAGTAGTTATGTCGAATTTTAGAAAGTTGCCGGACAGCAAAACATCAAAACAGAACAAAACAAAGTAACAGTTTTTCGTTGTTTTCTAAAAAAAATAAAAAAATAAAAAATAACATAAAATAAAAAATAAATAAATGACAATTCACAGGTTAGTTTTATGATATATTTCTGGAAAACTACAGGGTTGAAATGAACGTTCATTACAAAAAACCGACGATGTATATTTCCTTTCAAGGAGTATTTTACTGTCAATATTTGGGATTAAATCAGATTTTTTAGGCATATGCCTATTGTATAATATGCCTAGACCTAATGCAGTAATGATAATTCATTCCTGTTAAAATCCACGGACAACGCATATGTCGACCAAAATAATGAATTTGTTAATTACCATGCAGACATGTTTTGTTTGTTCCTTTTATTATTATAGGCCTATCATAACAAAACTGATTATTTACCAAAAATGCTTTGGTTTGGTTTGTTTAGCTTCAGTTCTGTTGGGGGTTTGGATTTGTTTAGTTTTGTTTAAGTGTGTTTTTGGATTTGGTTTTGTTTTGTTGTTGTTTGTTTTTGTGCATAGCTGTCGAACGTTGCGGCTTTATCGGCCCACCGGCAGATGTAAAGGGCGTGATGCTGTTCAGCTTTCGTTACATCGGTTGACAGGGGAAGGTAACATAAGACGGGAATCACATTTTGTTTCTCCTTGCCCGAAAGAGCTCACGACATTCATACCGTTTCTGAAGGGAAACATAAGCTACCCTTGAGGTGATTTTAGTACAACCCCGTGGGAGCCCTACGGGTGTCATATTATTGTAATGTAGCGGTTATTGAAGAAATTGTGGTTTTCATTAAAATTGTTTATGCACACCCACGGTTGCCTTATTATACGTAATTACAACGTGCTATTGATATGACTTGTGATTAAGAGAGATAGAATACCATAGAAATGTAGAATAGAGCTAAGGCTTATTTTTAAATCGAATTCCATCAAACGAATTAAGAAATAAAATCTGACTGCTGATTAGAAGGGCCCATGAAATAGGAATTGTTTAACTTGAAAATGTTATGCAACTCTGTATCCGTATTGACATCACTTTTGTACCTTCATAATAGCCAATTTGTGGGTGTTTTGATACCTTTTGGAAGGCAGTTTTTGGCCTATATGCCAAATCAGTGATGTCTCATTAACTGAGTGTTCGGTTACTTATGAGTAAACTTTTTAGGTAACCACTGTTTTCTTGCATGGGCAATGTTTTGGGTTTTTGATTTTATGCACTTTCATTGCTGCTGTGACACTTGCTGTGTTCTCACGAAACAGCGCCCTCGTGTGTCAAAATATGTTACCAACATAAAATTGCATTGCATCGGCCCTCAAAGGGATGAAAAGACAGTAACTTTTAATAAAGAACACAAGCAAAGACAATTACAGCAGAATCCATCAGAACAAACTTAAACGAAGCATGGATGGTATTACCAATAACCCGTTGTTTCCTTTTTTTTAAACGCAAAACAAACACAAAGCATATTCCTCGTTTTAATACCTCTTTTAATCAACAGAAAACTCATCAAATAAATACGGTGACTAAGACTACACAACAAATAATTATGCCATAAATAAAACACATATGAACAAATTAACTGTTGGTATGACGTTCAGGTTGACATCTTTGACACAAAACTGGCTTAGAAAATCACAGTAGCATCACCAGTTACTTCGTACATGTCAGTGGTTTTCAATTCTTTTCAAATATAAACACAAAACCTTTTTTTTTACGTTGTGATATATCATTTCCTGCAAACACCAGTTGCCAGCCAACAAGAAATAACAAAACAATGTATTGTCTCCTGTTTCTTTCTGTGTCAATTCACTTACATTTTTGAAGATTATACGGATTTTGTGTCAACGACTTTCTAAAATTGCAGTTATTTTGTTAAAACAGACCACAGCAATAAATATTGGGTGTTAACAATAAGTTGGTGCTCGAGAAAGATCGACAATAACCCCCAGGAGGTGACAAATGGGTTAAATTTCACCAAATTCTTTCTAATATTGGTTGGGAAGAAAGGTATTTACCGAACAAAAGATTACCACACGCACGCACTTGCATGTGACGATCCTGGGGAGGACCTATTTTTCATTGATTTATGGTATCTTGTTTCACAGATTTGGAGTGACTTTGAATTGTGCAACGCTGGTCCATTTTTCATCTTCGGAACCCCTGCCAAGAAAAGAGGAAGATTACCCACTGTGGTTTCTTTATCAAGGTTCGCTGACCGTGAGTTGTTGTTATCAAAATGATTCCTATTTGTCATGGAGTTAAGCATGAAATCCATCACTTAATACTGGGAAAAATTACCACTTTATGTTTGATATCGCTTTCTATACTATTACCAATTCAGTCCCAATCAACATTTTGACCCCCGTGCCGCATGCGGACAATAACCCTCAATTGCCAGCGAAATATTTCCGATAAATTGGTATATGGGCGAGTAAACAAGTCCCAGAAAAAGAAAATATCTTATCCTGGCAGTCTAGTTTGATGGGGAGTCATGGCGTCTGCAAGGAGGCCAAAAGGTGTTCCTTATGAAGCCCCGAATCCTTGGGAATGTCCCCCGTGTGCCATTGTACGTCCCTGTCGGTGTTTTGGGCGGTCTTTCGCCATCTGTTTGACGGTTCATAGGTTTCACCCTACTGACTGGAAGGAACTGAAACACCTCGTTTTGCAGATGGTTAATCCCCCTCTAAAATAAAATAAAATAAAATCACACTAAGGGTGACAATTTGGTTGAAGGGCCAGACTTCGGCCAAGACTCAATCGATAATATCCCCGTTTCCGCCTGCCCGCACTCCAACCAACAACAAAGTGGACAACGTGGATATAAAATAATACTTGTTTCCAGCCGTATCAGGTGGTAGCTTATATAACAATCATAAAGCAGTGGGTGGGTTTAAGTGTTGAGCGTGTAAGAAAATCTAGTGAACCTGAAGAAATGTGTCAGTTGGGACACGCTGGCCTCTTTTTGAGCCAATTTTCCCCAAGTAGCGAATGCAATCTGTGTTGTCGGCTGGGCTGCGTGTTGACCTCTGTTCCTTGCGGACACGTTACAATTACAATTTTGAGAGAAACAAAGTTAATTTCATGATTTTTAAAATACATGTTTGTCGTTACTGCCCTAAAACGACAGCCATGATTTTAATAATAATTCATGGTTAAATAACAGTCGGATTTATCACATGTGTTTGCACAAATAACCACTTTCCAAAGCTAAAGACAATTTGACTTGAGGAAGATTTTAAAATCATTGCAATTATGTATTCGAAATGTTTTTACGCCAAAGTCAGTTTTCAGATTATTTTTTATTAAGTCACACCTGATTTGCTGCCCGTGATGGAATTCCAAGGTTGCAAGGCAGTCCATATTTTTCACGTAGGTGTTATGATACTATAGTATTGTTACTTTACTACTCGCAGTAATATTTTTACATAACCACTTAAGATTTGTATCAATGTGTAGAAACCATTATTATAGCTCAATGCCGCAATGTGGCAGATAAATTTAATTGGAAAATTCTTCCGCCCTAGCCTCCGAGAAAAAGAGGTAATGGCATTGTAACTTACTACAACAGTCTGATCAAATCCAATTGGGTGCGACGAGTGACATTATCCCATTGAATGCATCGGAGCACAGTCGAACATATGTCGCCGAGAAATTTGGCGGCAAGAGCAAAAACGGAAACGATGTTGTAGGTCGTAGGGGCTATAGTGGGTAGTGTTCGGTGTCAGCCATACTGGAATGGTTTCACGTAGAACATTATGAGGCTCGTCATAGGCGGGTTCATGACTGGAGGCGTGAACACTATATGTATATACCAACAATGAATGTGTAACACAAAATAATCATTGTCGGTTAATATGCCCCTTTTGGCTGTGTTCCCCTTTTTCGGTCACCGTTTTGTTAATTAATACCGATGACAACCTGGGAGAATTGCATCTCAGTCAAATACGTGAAGTCGTCTAGGGTTATTTTCCTTCCATTCAGGTAAATTTGTGCCCACGAGAAATACACATGACTTCAAGATGTATTGCTCGTTTTATTACTTTCTAAAACGTAGAATAACTAAAACACGGTCACAAGAATTGTTAATATTATACAGTAAATGAACTTAGAAAGACTGTATACGTCTCGGACTTGATGTAATAAGTCAGTGTCCCATATAAAACATGAAAGGTACCCACGGTCATTTGAAGGTTATATGACCCAATTAAAACATGGGCACCACGCCCATCTCTCAAGAAACTAAATTGGTAATACAAAAACAATTATTCATAATCCAATTGAATTAAAAGATGATTTTCCGAATTGGCGACAAATTTTGATGCTGAAATGTCACTGAAAAAGTTGTGTAATTAAAAAAAAGCTGAAACAATGAGGTTTAATCGCTGAAAAAAAATCATACACAATTTGTATAGTTCGGTTGGTACACCTCCAGCGGCGTAGCCACGGGAGGGGCCTGGGGGGCACGTGCCCCCCCCCACAAATTTCCAGTGCTCCCCCAGGTGCCCCCTCCCCCCACGAAAAATCCTCATAGTGCCCCAAAAAACAGAAAAGAAAAAGAAAAGTGAAAAACCCATACCCCTGGCCCCCCCCCACTGAAAAGCAATGCTCCCCCCCCCCCCTGTGCCCCCCTCCCCCACTGAAAAAGTCCTGGCTACGCCGCTGTACACCTCTCTGATGTACAGAAGCGAAGTTGGTGACAGTATAGCCTCACGGACAACAAATCATTGCATTCAAACCCGGGGCTTAATTCATCTCACACAAACCATATCCCCGAGAGGCGAACTGTCATCACGTCCTTAGTTACAGCGGATGCCCAATCGATCTACGGTCAGCAGATCAAGCTCTCGGGAACACATTGACTGTCCGTGTGTGTCCCATACTGCACCAGTAGTTTTATTGAAGGGGAGGATCTAGGACAACTGACAAGGAGAGCGTCTGGCGACCCGGAAAGGCCCCCCTGCAAATAGGTCCTTGGTTAGGCCTAGAGTATTATCATGTGGTTGTAGTATCATTATTATACAAACAACATTTCGTATCGCATAACCTGACTCACAAAGTAGCCTTTCCAGAAAGCACCAAACGGCAAAGTAGGGGGAACATTGTAAAAAAAGAGGGACACACAAAAAACTTGCACGGTCAAAAAAGGGGGAACATTCCCCTCTTGCCTCCCCCCCCCCCTACCCACCAATGCACCAATTGTACAACCGACTCCACTTTGTTCACTATAATGGTAAACGTTCAAAGATTGAACTCATTCAGTATAAAACAAACGCTTGCTTAACATAGGGAACACGCTGCAAAAACTGGGGTGTCGAAAACTACAGCAGTGGTGTTAATATTTGGAAAATTGCCCAATATGTGGGTGGCATGGGTGGCGTAGTGCGTTAGGCGCTCGCTTCTCACCACTGTGACCCTGGTTCGAATCCCCGCTAGGGCCACATGTGAGTAGAGTTGAGCATTGGTTCTCTCCTGTGCCACGAGGGTTTTTCTCCGGGCCCTCCGGTTTTCCTCCCTCCTGAAAAACCAATCACTTTCGATCTCAGGCTGTGCTCGGTGGTCATGTATGGGTCGATATGGCTGGCTGCTAAGAGCGCCCTTGTATGCCAGCGGCTCGACCACTTTGTAGCCGCGTCCTTCGCAATTCAGCTCCTCAGCTGTGAGTAAGGATGATTAGCCTCCCCAATTATTATTATTATTATTATTATATGAAAACCATGGAATAATAAAGTTGACAACACTACACCGTGTTCCCTTAACACATTGGGTTTTGCTGGGCATAGGCCCTTTGTATAAAATAGTTTAATATATGAAAATAATTTAAATTCAAGAGCAATTCAAAATAGTATACTAAACTGAGGGCGGTTAACCGAGGGCAACTGCAGAGTGTCGGAACCACAAGTTGGGAAAAGAAAGAGCCAGGCTCATTTCACCCGGCACGGATTAATGGGCCCATGCATGGTTCTTCTGATTGAAGTGTATTATTGGTGTGTTTATGTGGGTGGTAAATAGGTCTTCCACTTTCACACGAAGTAATTGCAACAGACACCGACAAAAAACGACCAAGGACCTACCGCAGTTGATAATAATTGAGAAGTGGAATCACCGTTTTTTATGTATAGTGTTGTACCTTCGTGGTGATTTGTCTATTGAGCATTAAAGTAATTACGAAAGCTGAAGACATCTTCATGCGAAGTGAAGGCTAAAAGACAAACGAAGATAAATTTAGACTATAAAGTGTGATCAGTCATTTAATGTTAAGGTCACACTGTCTTGATTAACAAAATTCCATAGTTATTATTATTATTATTTGTATTTATTTATTTTATTTATTTTCGTTTTCTATATTGGTCCATCTATTGTTTAATGGTTAATGGTTAATTGTTAATCTATGTTGTATTGCTTTAAAGAAAATTGCTGGTTTTTCATTATAGGCCTGTATATAGGAAATCGTTTTCGTACTGTACTGTACCAATAATTCTTCTAGTCAAAGTACGTTTAATGAAACATTTATTGGAACATATACAACGCGCACACTCATTCTCACCAGACGTTATACAGAGAACATTTTATATGTACAGACATTCTTTTCATTAACAATCCCACCCGTAAGCCTATATTTAAAAAGTTAAATCTCTTTTTGTGTGAAAGTGGCAATTTGGTAAGAATGAGTGGGCCATAAAGTGCTCAAAGCACAAAGCAAATCGGGATCATTGACAAGAAGTGAAAGGACCTATCCCGATCTTGAGGTCAGATAAAGAAAAAGGTTGACTTGTACCGTCAAGGATTTTACACTGACCAGAGGCGAAGCTTACCCTCACTTGTTACGGGGGGCATATACCAGTATTACTTTGTGTATTGAAGAAGATGTCTTAGGCAAAACACTTCTAACGGCATGGTTGGTGAAGTGGACTTAGACGTTTTGCAGTATTAAACCCTGGCAATTTATCTGGCCAAACATTCTTCGCCATGTATCGTTTCTAGCTTACCGTGAAGGAAAAGCAAATGTCTGCATTGCCGTTAACCATCAACAATTAAACATTTACCAAACTATCATTCTGTTGTATGAGGGAGTCGAGTCTTCCCTCTTGTTTTAGCGATCCGGGATCCGTCCATGTTTAGTGGGTGCACCCACTAAAATTGGGCCGATCTGGGACCCAGGTGTGAACGCGATTCGTGAAACAACTGTGATGTACGATACCTTTTGAATACGGTACATTTCCTTGGCATTGTGCGTTTGTCGTTACTATCATAGGTTCAATCTGATAACTTGAAAAGGGACTTATTCCGGTTGTGCAAGCTCCTAAAGCCCGGGTGCATTTATTTTTAAAGGTCCATACTTACATCCATAAATATTGATAGAATCTAAAAGATAGTTATGCCTCAGTGAGAACTAGAAGTTTGCGAATTCTGAATGATAAAAGGGCATTCACAGGTTCAGAAAAAGTGCACACAGGGGTTAAAATGTTTAAATTTAATTCACTCTGATGACAATTTGAAAAGGGCAAATTCCTTTTTAGAGTTTTTCATAGTTTGCTGTTGTTGTTGATCTGGCCATGTCAATAAAAGTTATTCAAACATGCGTGAACAAATGCAAAATGTTTTTCACCCGATCTCATTATTAAATAAAACTGTCATGTTTAGCTGTGGTTAACTTCTTCTTCTTTCGTATGATGATGAGCAGCTTAGAGTGCTAGTAGCTGCATACATCGGTTTGATGACATTAGTTGAAACAGGGTGGACCACGTGAAGGTTGTCATCTCCCACCCCTGTGGTTAACTAAATAATGTGTTCGGTGTCTGGTCTCCCCGTGCATCACCTATAGTCCTCTGCACTATTTTTTGCAAACTGTTGCTTAAATTTCATGTTTATTTTGTTTATGCTCAATTATTCAACTCAGAATCCAGCTGTTATTCTCTTGGTTTTGTTTTAAACCATTGTTACATAATGTGCAGTTTACCTATTTTGTATTCCTATTTGTGTACATGAAACTCACAATCAATAGGCCATATAATGTAGCTTTTGAAAGAAATAAAATAACATAAATCAAATTTTTATTTTTTTTAAATAAACGAATTTTAAAATGAACGCGTCAACGCACTACTTTTGCAACTGAGCTCCAACAAGAAACAAGAGATTATTTGTTATTTGTTTTATTTATTTATTTTATTTGTGTATTTATTTATTTTGTTGCCTTAGCGCTACCTTTAAAAAGTATGTCTATAAAAATTATGCACTATCATCTAGGTCGTCAATACCTTCAATCTTGAATTTTAAACAGATTTTTTGGTCTGTATAATTCTGTATAATTCTGTATAATTTATGCTTAGGATCTTGTTTAATTCTAGTATTAGCCATACAACTTACAAATACGTTGGTGAAGTGACTTACAAATCGCTCAGTTTAACCTGTGCTTCCACGGCCATGCTTTATTGTTCTGTGTGCCATGCCGTGAAGGCATATTTACACGTTCAATTTGTAAATCACACGTGACGTTAACTGTGCTTGACGGCCGTACAATCGTCCCATTGCGTGTGCGTGGGATACTGGCGACAATCTGGAATTAGAAACGTTCCCTTTTCTTCAGAGCAGAATGCAAATCTTGTCAAAACTATTGCTTTGTCAACTGTTCTAACTCAGTTGCTTTGAGCGCAAAAGTGACACTTGACGTTCGTTGAGAGGTCATTGTATCCCAACAATATTTTGGTGGGTATGTTCAAAAGAGAATATTGGACCCACTCGTAGATTAAAGGAAAATAGTTAGATTTTTTTGCTAAATTTTTTTAACAACAAAAGTTCCCAAATATTGTTAAATATAACCTTTTTGTAATGTGACCCCAGCCAATATACGGAAAATCGCAAAATATTTGTAAAAATAATTCTAGAAGTTTTCAAGTTCAGTTAGAAATATATAGCCACCTGCTTGGATTCATTCAAAATAATGACGCCTTGCTGTCACCCAGAATTGAACGTACAGCAATATTCTGTACAATGTTTGAACAGGTTAACACCTGCAATGGATTCATTTGACTTATAATCCAACAGCCGACTTGCAATGTTATCAGGTAGCTTATTTATACGATATTTTAACACGAACGGCATTTTTATTATGAAAACAGAGAAATGCCTACCTACAATATATTTACACTGAACCAGTGATTATAATGATAAGTCTTGGAGTATCACGATTTGAGTCATTATACAATACAATACAATACAATACAATGAAGGCATTTATATAGCGCTCTTACACAAACGCTATCACAGCGCTTTACAGTGAGATGCAAGTACAATTTAAAAATACACAGTGTCTAAAATAAATGAGTCTTGAGAGATATTTTAAATTGACTCAATGAAGAAGCATGACGGATACCAGATGGTAGTTCATTCCAAATGCTAGGTGCAGCAGTATAGAAACCCTTGTTAGCCGCAGTTAAATGTGTAGTTGGCTTTTTGAAGATCCGGGGTTCAGAATTTGAACGGAGTCCACTGTGGTTAGGTTGGTATGGTGTAATAAGCTCACAGATATAGGATGGCGCAGAGTCAGTAACACATTTATAGGCAATAGTCAATGTTTTGAAATCAATCCGGTCTTGAACGGGAAGCCAGTGAAGCTCGTGGGAGAGGGGACACATGGTCATACTTTTTAGCCTTGAAAATTAATTTTGCAGCACGATTTTGAAGCCGTTGAAGGCGTTTGATCTCTTTGCTAGAGGATCCTTGGAGAAGTGAATTTGCATAGTCCAAACGTGCTGTGACCAGAGCACGGACTGCATGATGACAAGTGATTTCATCAATAAAGATACGAACTTGCGACAGATTTCTTAAATGAAAGTTAATGGTTTTGCATATTGAAGATACATGGTTAGACATACTCATAGTACTGTCAAAAATAACACCAAGGTTTTTTACACATGAGGAGGGTTTGATAACTGTATTACCAATTGTAATGGTGACGTCAGATAATGTTTCAAAAGTCTATGGTTGGCAGCAACAAAAAATTCAGTCTTTTCATCATTGAGGAGGAGCATATTTTTTGACATCCATGCCTAGATGTTAGAAACACAAGCAGATAAAGTTGAAAGTGTACGATCTGTTTCACCAGGTTTCCTGGGATCAACACACATATATAATTGTATATACTCAAAGGACTATATCAATTCTTAAACTTTCTCAGCTCCCTATACATCTCTGTGCTGCCGTACTACATAGCTAGATTGGCTATAACCATATCTACCCTCACAGGTACCCATTTACACTACTGGGTAAAGAGAAGCAATTACGGTTATGTCTTGCTCAAGGACACAAGCGCCATGGTCGTAGCAATAATTCAAACCTAAATTCTGACAACTCAACCATCAGAGCCCAAGTTGGATGCACTAAACCGCTCCGCTACGACACCCTCATTTCAATATTTGTATTCGATGATGAACAATACGATTTAAATGTCAAAGCCAATAGAACCAGAAAATGTTTCAATCGCAGTGAAACCATAGTTTTGTGAGAGTGGTCCCCGTCAAACGAGGTGGCACATTGACACAACGTTGACGCACAATAGCACATGCTCCCGTGGGCACGGTACTCGGTAGGGCACATTCCCTCCTCCCAAGGCCTGTTCCCCCCCCCCCCCCGCTCTAAAATCGGATCCCTAAAAATGCACGTAAGGTCCTGTAAAATAAGTATGTTCCAAATGCCCCTCCCCTACTGAGCCAACCCTAGTTACGCCACTGCATACCCCGTCCTCCACAACCGGACACCTTCAATTCTTAACTGTTCAGAACAACCTATGAATGATGTGTTGTCATGGCTATCGAAAACCATGGTTTTATTCACAACGTCCTTATCAAAGTATTCCAATTATTTCAAAGCAACCCAAAGGCATAGTTTCATGGATAAATATTTTCCGAATAATTTATTAATGGAATTTCGTGCTGCTAATCGAGGTTATATATTTATCAAGAACAGAGGTTGAACTAGGGTAATAAATCGGTGTATTAATACGGACATTGAAGGGTTGCTGGTAAATCACAATGTCGGTCTTGTAAAGGTCGACATTTGACACAGTTACATATGTTATTTCCTTCGATATAGATCTACAACAACTCCGATTTCCCGATAGCTGAGATTATATCTTAGCGTTGCCTACCGCATTAATACTAGTAGTACAATGTGTATAGGTCTAATACTAATAGAACCTACGTTGGGCGTGTATGGGTATAACTCAAATGCTTTGTTAGGGTCAGTTAAAATCCCATCGCAATAGGCCTATCTGATTATACAAAGATCTGTTACTATTAAGGAGTAATCAATTGTGTATTGAATTTGGATAAAGGTATCAAGCAAAACGTATTGTGTCTTCGAGTTTATGATAAAACGAATCTCAAGTACCGGTAGCCTACTTTTATCCACCATGATTATAAAAACAAGAATTATGTGGGGTTTTCAATTCTTTGTTTTGTTCTTTGAAAAAGGCAATCAGGAAAATTGTTTCTGTAAATATGCAACATACACGAAACACACAAAGATGCATTTTGTATTGTTTGAGAGTGCTTAATATCGATTGAACTATGCATGCCTTAAGTTGCTATGTTCATTGGCTAAATTATTTGAAGTGACGCACATGTCTTAGCAAACATTGTAGAAATTGATGGGGGTATCATGGACTAAATGGTCCAAACTAATGAAGCACATTGGGCCCTTGTGACTCCTCTTGTCCGGATGGGAATTGCATTAAGATTCTGCATCTCAACAAAAATAAATAAATCTTCCCTGAGGGTTAGGTCGCACCAGGGAATTTTATCTGGGTCAAAAGTTTGTTCAAAGCATAATTTTGCACAAGAACTGAATAAGGTCCTGTGGCCAGAAAACGAAAATTGGGGGAAATGGGTCAAAGCTTTTTTGAACTCGAGTGATACTGACTAAATGTGACAAACCCGAGCGATTTGTTGACTTTATCGGATAGACAGCAATCTGAAATATTGCCCAGGCATCAACGGCACAAGAACCGACACCAAACGTTTATGCCCCAGTGTATGTGCCATAGGACATTGATAACTTAAATTTCAGCTTTATTCAGAGACTACGGCGACAACATTGGTATAAGTTATATTGACCGGCATGTGTACAAAAGTGCAACTTGAAGAAATTTATTAGACTGTGATTTCTCCCCGGGCCACCTCTGTCTGGAGTACGATTTATCTGGGGTTACACTTGGATGTATAAGATTATCCCAGGGTATTTTTATACTGGAAAGAAATTCCTTAAGATTGACGTGCGAAGTGGAGACAGAGTATGACCAAAGGGGCATCAATCGGGCTCTGGGGTTGAATTTGTTGTGACAAACGGTTCATCGGAATATTCATATCAGATCTTTATCATTATAATATGGTCATCAAGGTTGTCTAATACACAAGTCAGAGACAACAAAGAACTTTATGCTCAAAATGGTGCCCGTTATTTTTCAATGTGAATTTTAATGGTGCTCATGTAACTAGACAAAAATAACCACGGTAGGATGAATAATTCAATGTTGTAATTACTCGTACCGAAAGGGCTGATTTAGGGAGTATGGTTTCAGATTTATTCCTGACTACAAGCAAAGACAAAACAAACTAACTAATGCCAACAAAAAATAAAACAAACAAACAAAAAACATGTGTTCGAACAGGATTCTTCTTCTTCTGTTTTTCAGGACTAATATTTTTGGTCTGTTTATAGCAGTCTGCATTCCTAACGGTTATTAGGCCTGGTAGAATTTTCTGCTTTTTCCAGACCAAATTCTTCTTTCTTCATTGATGTTTTTATTGAGAGAACATCAGCTTGATACATACATGAATGGCGTGCATGTGTACAGTCACAAACAGTCGAGCGATCCAAAGGTTTGCTCTTCATAGAATAATATTTTTGCCGAAGACAAGCAAACACAGAGATGTGTTGACTGCCTAGGCTCAGAAGACAAATGCATTTACCCAAGAAATACAATACGGCCTTGTGACCAAGGGACGACAACATGGTACAACATGAGGCGGACACATGCAGGATTTAACCCGTAGGGTATTGCAACTCAGGTAGAGTAAAGGTGTGAGGGTCGAGGTTGCGTTAACTCCTGCCCTGACTATATAGAATAAGGATAGACATACTTCTGGCGGAGCTCACACAATCTCCCTCTGTGCCCCCGATTCTCTGAGAATCTCATCTGATTTGCTGTGCTTGCTCTTCTTCTCGGTGCATTTTGTAGACAAAGCAGAATTTATCCTTTATTCACAGTGGTTGAGAATTATCGTCTTGCTCGGCGTCGTTGGGGCTATTGCCAATACACGTGTGTTGAGTTTGCTTGTGATTGGATGTAACTCACCGTCGCGCATTCCTTAAAATACGGATGTTTACATACAGTCAGGAATCGTGACACGCCCATCAAGTGCAGTTGTATCAAGTGCAGCTATATTGCTAATCATTTCATTTATGAAAGACTACCAAATAAAAGCGTGCAATATTGTAACCACATGTGATTCCTTTGCGATTCTTTGTACACGTTAGCTGTTTCCCGCGTCTCATTTCCAGGCATGGCAAAACATAAAGGTTGACTATTTTTGCCCAGGAAATGTTGCCGCGGTGACAGCGAAAAATGAGAATCACACCTCTCAACGATTTCATCTAAATTGCAACCATTTAGGATATGCGATTACATTAAAAAATAGTGGACTTATTCAAACCAAAAAGATAAGTTAGTTTAGTGAATATACAACAGAGAAAACCAGTGAACCTCATCCAACGAATGTGAGAAAACGTGACTAATTGCCCTATCGTCACAATGCCTCTAGCCTATGCTCTAGCATATCTGTGAATCAAAAAGTTAAAGGTACTGCCCAAAACCCTAAATAATTGTGATTTTAAGTTATTTATAATTAATAGTAAGCCTATACAACCCTACTATTTAGGCATAAATTATACGGGGTTCCTAAGGGCCGAATTGTATTCGAGTACGAGTACGACAAACTCCATAGTTGTAGCATGTCCTGTGGTTGTAGTCGAGTACTTTTTCATGAGTACGAGTACAAAATGTACTCGGGTATGAGCATGAGTGTCGATCGCTAATAGAAGTGGGGGACAAGCACGGCAGTGTCTCATCCAGGATTTGGCCAATATGGGGGCGCAAACTACTTTTAGACATCAGATTTGGGGGGGGGGGGCAATTGTGAGTTGGTGATTTTTTATTTATTTATTTATATATTTTATTTATTTATTATTATCATTTTTGTTTGTTTGTTTTTGTTTGTTTGTTTTTTGCGTTCTTCATCCACCCACTCGCATCCAAGAGATAGTATTCTAGCTAACGCCAAAAAAAAGTCTCCGGTTTCTGGTCATCGGTCGGCTTCAACATCGGTGCGGTGACGCCCTTTTTCGCCCCTTGGCCCTCTGGATCCACCCTTGTCCGCCCCTCTGGATCCACCCTTGTCCGCCCCTCTGGATCCACCTTTGTCCGCCACTCTGTATGTGCAAGGGACGGCCTTTTTACGGACACTGGAAATTGTTTGATTCAAGATGCTAGGTATTGCGTTCTGAGAGCTTCATGACGACTTTATGGGGTTGCAAGAAAAACTGTATAGCATACTCCTTAGGATTCAGGGTAGGCCTACATTATTATTTGGGGCATTATATTTTCTAAGCTGTCAATGGTGAGGGACATTTATTGTCACCCCCACTCTAAAAAGTTGGGAATGTATGTCCCTCAATAAGCCTTATCGGGATTGTGTGCGCAATGAATTATGGGAATTTGGTTTGGGGGAAAAAGTTGTAAACAAACGCACACGTTTGTGCACAGAGTCAATGGAGGAGAAAGGTGATCGGCAAGAAGTTGGAAGTATTATTATCATTATTATTAATTGGGGACCGTCTAACATTACCGTTCCCCGATCGCCGCCCATCAGATCTGAAATTAGTGCCTCAGCTGAAATATTGTATTATAGCTTTTGTCAAACGCCAATTGTTTGTCCTACTGTACAAAATAATAACAATTGAATATCAGGAATGTAAAAAGGCAAGTGGCGCAATGCACTGTTTTCTCCTTTTTACCATTATTTATTTTATATGCAGTACATATTTTTGGCGATGGAGAGAATATTTCTAAAAGAAAATATGTTCAGCGAACTGAACTGAAGAACTTTTCATCAGCTGTCGAGTTTGCCAAAAAAAGTACGTTGCACATCCTGTTCATATCGAACAAAATATAATAAATGTCATTCAGAAACCAGTTGAGAATTCCTTTATTGTGTGGTTTCTGGAAATAAAACATTCTTTTCTTAATTATACAAATGTTCTGTACGGTAATTTAACTGATTCTTAATAATTTTCTGAATAATTTTGCTATATATAGGCCTACGTAAAAACGTCCAACTTCTCGCCGATCACTTTTCTCCTCCATTGACTTTGTGCACAAACGTCTGCGTCTGTTTACAATGTTTTCTCCAAAAACCCAGTTCCCGTAGTTCATTGTGAGCACACTTCTGATAAGGCCTCAATTCAAAACCGATTGATGTCAATGGACGGGAAATGGGGTGGTCGATTCGTGTTCCAGTGTTCCAACAAGTCTGTCCAAGATTGTAGATTTGCCATGCCTCTGTGCGCTTTATGAATACGCTTTGTGAGCGCTTTATGAATACGTGTGTATGGTGTTGCAAGAAAAATGGTAGTCTACTCCTCAGTAGTCAGGATAAGCTAACATATTTAGTTATTTTTTATTTCTTTATGGGCCATCACAAAGTTGGGGGATATTTGATATACTGTGCCCCCACTCTAAAAAGTGAAGGGGATATGGTACCGATTGACGCCCAGGTACCAGTTCAATGGAACAGATTCATCTTTAGACCCATTTATATTTGTCCACGTAATTACGCATTTAATGTTGTAAGGTGTGCGAGTTTTTCTTCATTTATTCAGAATGTATGCATATAGTGCATGCGTTGACAGCCTCTATAGAGGGTAGCCTCAAAGTTTTCCCCGTAGTTTTCAAATGATTGTATTCAAATTCCGAAAATAACTAGAATTATTTCGACCGTGTGTTTGGTGAATCTTCTTGGCCTTATCACACAGTACGAATCGATCACGCATGCAAGACATGTCTTTGAAATATTTGACACATAATAACGTCCATAATAAAGTATACATGCATACGCGAGGCTTACCAGTTTTATGAACCGTAAAAGGTCTGTCAACCATGTTGCACGGAAGTTGAGCAAAGCAAACAAACACTCTTTATTATTTACGATAAAAAAGTATCGAAAATTAATTATCAACGCAGCGGCCTCGATACAGAGATTTTGAACTATGTCACGTTCGGCAAACGTTGGGTCCAACTGTTTTGTGAAAACAAGCTTTGTTACATCGATTTCAAGGAAGTAATTTTTAATACTTTTATAACAATCCGAAAGGTTACATCATGCAAAATACCAACATTAATTCGTTATTCCAGATACAAACATTTACACGTGTGTAGGCGTTTGTTTAACCCCCTAAGGAAGGCTCTGCATATCAATACAATTGCTGGGCTACCAACCATCAACCAAACTGTAGCCATAGAGCAAGGACCAGAATTCCTTGCTCTATGCTGTAACCAACCAACAAATTATTATCATTCCGTATAAGCTACTTCTCTTTGAAGCTCAGTTGGGTCGATTTCTGATGACATGATGATTCAGTCACAGTAGGCTAATTGCCAATTGTTGTGCGCATTTATTTTGAAAAAGGTCGGAGAAAATTAATTTGGACTATAAGTATAATGCGCAAATGCGTCCGAACTCCCTCCAGTGGTGTGTTACGATTAGCATTTGTACGGTACGCCAAGAGCAGACTTACCCACTGTATGTGCACCGTATTGATATGTGTTGATATTAAATCGATATTCACATATATTATTCTTGTTTTACACTGATTTAGTAGAGCAATCTACTCTTTTACACAAATTCCTTTTGAAAGGAAGTATGAAAGGCCCTAACTCTCAACCGAATAATGATCGACCGTACTTGTTATTGCAATGTTATTGTCGGCCGGAACCTGAACATCAACCCCAAATTAAATCCAGCATATGTGACTATCGTTTATCGTGATATTCTACCAGCAATATGTTTTGTTCACTCGTGAGGAATAATTGGCCTTTCATTTTAAAACACCCTGAGATAAGACCTGATCTGGAGAAATTGTCCAGAGGTAGACATTTTGGGTCAGACTGACCCGGAAACGAGGTCAGGTATAGATTCTATCTGACCCAGAAAACTGGGTCAGAAAACATTAGCTTCAGTAATTTCTGACTTGGAATCCCGGTAACTTTAATCCTAATGGGTCGGGTTGCTGCGGACCCCTTTTATCCGGCTCAATTCTAGCCCGGGAATTATTAAAATATAACATTGTAAAGCTGCAGCTAGCTATCATGCCTTAAGTTGAATGGCGACGAACTCAGCTAAACAGAATTCCCAGGTGAAAGGGGTTGTTTCAAATGACGTGTACGTGTTTGAAGTTTACTGACTCGTTTATAATTTAAAAAACCGTGTAGGTAGCTGCATTTGGCCCTCTCACATTATGCCCTTTTTTTGGCATTTCTTTGTTTGCCTGACATAATCGAAAATGTATTTTCTTTTCAATACACCGTCAGTTTAACTCAAGTCTCTCAGTACAATTCATTTCACAGTACATGTCACTTTTGACCCTTGACCGTTTCAACAATTTTTATCGACCACGCGTGCATTGTAGCCTATAGCTATATTTAGAGTACTTGTTCATCTTTTTGCTTCAGCATCACAATGATTTAGTTTGTTTTGGGTTTCTTTTTTTGTCAAGACTTCAAAATTAGAACGAGCCCGACAAGAGAACACATGTACACATTATCGGCAGTCCAGCAAACTTGGGGGCCAAACATAAGTGGGTGCCGCGACTCCCAACAGTATATCCCATTCCTGTTAGTGTTGCCATTTCGAAAGATTTTCCACACAGCAAAATGAGGCCTGAACGAGCCAACGGGTCAACGATCTGACGTTTTCCGAATAAAGGTCACCACAAGATCACTTCTAAAAGAAAGCTGCAGGGAAAGAGAATGATCAAAAAGTGCGAAGGACACTGAAAACCAACCTACCTCCTGTGATTTCACGCAATAGCTGGTAAACACGGATGTAGTGATTTGATTGTTATAAAAGGACAGGAACGCATTGCAAGCTTCACCAGGAATAGGTCGGTTGATAGGTCGGTTGTGCCGCCATGTGTATGTCGTCTGTACCCGTCACTGCTCCACTTCATCCAAATTCTTCATCAATTTCCTCAAGCCCCAACCGCGCCATTTTGTTTTCAATCATTGTGCCGCTGTCCTCTCAAACTGTTTATATTGCCTTAGAATAAAACAAATCAACACTTTTGTTCAATGACAATAACAGTTTATATTTTTGGAGGGGAAGCAATCGTCTAAGACATTATACACTACTGGTAATCTCCATCGAATAACGTATATGTGATCACAGTTTTATATTAAACTTAGGCCTACTTGGTGTAATGTTCATGATGGTACCAGCATCCCTTCACATTTGTCTTCCTTAGGTGCTATCGTTTTAGTAAAATGAGTGAAATCATTTCTAAAAATAAATATCTGTCTTCATGAAGTAGAGACTTTAACATTGGAATTAACAATTACACAACGATATAACCTGAAACTTTCTCAGGTTGGGTTTTATCATGACATATATGTTTATCTTGATTCTTATAAAGTATGGATGCATTTACAGACAGTTTACCAAACATCTACACTGACTTTAGTCAACAACAGTCAATAAAGTGACAACATGATAGCGGAGATATAGAAGCGGAACTTCCCAATCATGATCAGTTTTAATGATCACGGATTCCCCGATAAAAGGTCTATGAAACGGCAATGGTTTTAAAACCTTTTTTAAATCTAGTTGCATGTCGACATCACTTTTCTACCTTTTAATTTCCAATTTGTGGGTGTTTTGATACTGGTTTAGCACTTTTAAGTGTGTATGCTAATGAGCAAGTTCATAAGTAAAACAATGACGTCATAGCAGGTGTAACATCAAGGTTGATTTGTGTGTAAAAGGTGTTTTAATTTCCCGTCTTTTCAAAAGTCATTTGTCATCATGTTTTGTGTTGCCTTGTTTAACTGAACGAGTGTGACTTTTTTTTATAACCAATCAGTAAAACTTTTGAGGTAACCACTGTTTTCTTCGGCAAGGTGTGGGGTTTCGACTGCAGCACTAATTTCCTGTTGTGATCTTTAACAGCGCCCTCATGTGTCAAGGTTAAGCATGATTTTTTTTTTCAAATTTAAATAGTACACTCAATCTTCACTTTGCATCAAAAATACACTTCCCATTCTGTCCAAAAGCATAGATATTATTTTGTTAATATTTGTAAATAAAATTGCATTTCATATGCCTTTTAATTCTCACTGTAGGGAATGTTGATAAGAAAAATGGAAACTAACTTTCTGTGGATTTAGCAACGTTTTTATATCAAGAACATATTAAGCATTATTTAAAACCTTAAAACTTGCAGTCAATGATGTTCTAATGAGTATTCACACTAGGACATACAAGTGATGTAAGGTCTTTTTTAATGTTTAATCATTTTCAGAAGTGTAGAGCATACCAAAACATATAATAGTTTTCTGAGCGTCAAAATCGACGCCCTAGCACTCCACGAGCGTACGTAATAATTATAAAATGTCGTCAGCTCTTTCTATAAAATGAGAGAACATATCAGTCGAAGTACTTCCTTTCTTCCGGATGGGAGAGCATGTGTTGTAAACATTGACAAAAATGACAACAAAATTGAAACACTGCGAGAGCTGTGCACACTAATTTTGTATAAGGCGTGGGCATTTTTTATATTTTTATTTTTATTTTTAATTTTTTTTTATGAAGCGATGTCCAATTGCAGCCAAAATTGCTGGATCGATTGGAATTCTACTTTTTCACATAGGGGTATGAACGATTTGTAAGGCCTAATGTGTGCGTCAATAATTTCGATGTGATATTAAACAAATTTACTCTTGATTTGTGAGCACACTGGGTATATTGGTCTTATGGACGTTTATTTGACTTAAAACAAATTGTTTGTCTGTTCCATTAGGTCTATACTTTGGAGGTCCGTCAGTATAATTATGTTTGTGTATATCTTTGGTTGATGGATGCAATATCGTACATGTACAGTTCGTCTGAAATATTGTCTTAACCCTGCTAAATACATACCCATCTCATCGGCAGTAGCTCTATTGACGAAATTTATGCAAACCCATGATACGTCTACTCATAATATTCACAAGGAACTCAACAAATTCATGTGCCAACCTCTCAGATATACATGTACATCCCCGGTCACTTCCATAATTTTGCCATAAATAATCTTTCATATAGTTACAAAGGTCGTTGCCTTTGAAAAGTTCAAGGGCGTACATGTCACTGGGACAACATCCAGGGGGCACAGCTAATGTTTCAATTTTGATTGCCAACCACCTGTGGTAAAGTAATTGTTCCCGTCAAAGACGCGGTAGACCCAAGAGTCTCATTTTACTTGTGAATTGTTGAAGTTTAGTTCCGATAACGAGACATGTCTGAGGAGACGATGCTCTCGGTATGGGTATCGATATGATTCAGGAACAATGACAGTTATTTCTTAATTATTGTAAAACCATCTGCTGTATGTATTTGTTACAATTCTGATATATCCATCCA
Organism: Zoroaster sp. YZ-2022; assembly: GCA_029582265.1. Lineage (NCBI taxonomy): Eukaryota > Metazoa > Echinodermata > Asteroidea > Forcipulatida > Zoroasteridae > Zoroaster > Zoroaster sp. YZ-2022. The sequence continues at coordinate 15,118,175 of CM055833.1, read as the reverse complement.
AACCCGATTTACCATTTGTTATGTCATATGGAACCAGTACACAAGGCAATGAACAATAGCATTGATGATACTGACCAGACTACTTTCTGAAAAACCACTTTCATTCCAGCCTCGTTTTGGTCATCTGTTTTTAAATAGACGAAACACAGTTGACTCCAGTGTAGTTGTTCTAAGCCAGAATGAACCTGGACGCTTGCACAAACGCAAAACATAACCCCTCATACGAATTAACACTAAACTCAAATATTCTTTAGGCCAACCAAAAAAAGTAACCGTTTCACATAGTGGTATGAACGTTTGCCCGATTTGTGCGGCCACCATAAGGCCAAAAAAAATTGTTTGTTGAGTTGCCCTCCAGTGAAAATATTTGAAGGGGTCGGTCGGTCGGGATTTTTTTTCTTCTTTTTTTTCTTTTCTTTTTCTCCTTGACTGTCATTTTAAGATTGAAATGCATTGGAACTGAAACCACATACTATGTTTTTCATTTGTATACCTATCAGCAAGGAATTTTGCTTCAGAATAAAAGTATCCCAAGCATTTTTGTTGTACTTTTCGCTGTGATTGACACAGCAAATTCATCCATATTGCGTGCAATGCTCAACGTGCAACATGTGAGTGGCCATTCGATTTGAAAACATGTAGATCGAGTCGCAATCGTTGACACACGTACATGTACAGTGCGGGGGAGCCAGTGCACAACTTGTGAGGGCCATTTGATTTGAAAACGTGTAGATTGAGTCGCAATCGTTGACATACAAAACAGTGCGCGAAGCCAGTGGAAAACATGTGAGGGGCCATTCGATTGGAAAACGTAGATTTGAGTCGCAATCGTACACAGTGTGCGCGAAGGCAGTGCACCATGTGAGGGCCGGGGCCATTCGATTTGAAAACATGTAGATTGAGTCTTGGGTACCGGTAAATTTACCGGTAAAAAAAGTGGAAAATTTCACAAATCAAACGTATTATGTTTTATACAAAGAAATTGGTAAGTTTCATTAATAAATAGGCCTATGAATGACGGGGAAAAAAAGAAAGAAAAAAAACCGACCCGATATTTCAGCACTTTTGGGTCGGTCGGTGGAGGGCAACTCAACATCTTCTTTTTTTTTGGCCTAATTTGTGTATGGGAAATTTGGCCAGGTTCCAACAACCGTGTATACATATTAACATGGATCACTTTTTAAAAAATACGAGAAGGGGAAATTGAAGCTGCGACCTCCGGGATGCAGTATTTTTTCTGCAGTAAAGAATTGCCATTATCTTATAAAGCTAATTTTAAAAGGTTCTTCTGTAATTAATTCACCTTCAAGTTCGCTTGGCATGGTAGTCTAATGTTTAGAATACTCCCCTTCCATGTAGGTGATACCGAGATCAATAAACCGTTTGGTCAGATTTCTGTAAGCTAATTGCTGTATTATTATTTTTTTATTATTACAAAATTAATTATTTTAAAAGTAAAGTAAAGCCTTTCTGTATAATAATTTTTGGCTATGGAAGAGTTTGTTTTAAATGAAAATAAAGCCCAACATTCATTTTTAGAATACAAATGCATGTAGGTGAGTGTACAGAGGAATGTTTTTACTGCGGACAAAAATCGCCTCCGGGTTACCGTATCACTCCATGCAACATTTTTAAATTTATTCCACAGGTAACTGTATAGATAAATCAACTACCAGTACAATCGAGCACTTCAGATGAATCGATTTTCGATAGCACATTAATTAACATTAAATAATCAATACCTCACTTAGCGAATTTCGAGACCGTAATCCGAAAAGAGTTAACGGTCGATTCCGCCCACAATATCCGTCCTCGGATGACAGCGGCTCGACATGTACTTGGGATTACCTGTAAATGATTGCAATAACAGCAGGCCCTCCGGTGTCAAAGATTAAAATTAAGCCAAAAAGTGTGAGTAATGCGTAACTGATCCATCCAATTTAGCTGGCTTTATGTCAATTTTTTTCGAAATCCTTCAATGAATTCACGGCTCATTCAGTACTTGCACGTGTAATGTCAAATCATGTCAACGCCCTATAAACTTGATCCGAGTTCTTTGTTACAACCTGTATGTACACTTTTCCTAAAAGTTTATTTATGTGCATAAGATCAAGAAAATATACAATGTACATTTGAAAGGTTAAAGTTCAATGAGAGTTCACATTCTCGACAAAATGTCTGAGATCGAGAATAACTCATTTTAGGTAGGTCCTTTTTGACTATGGTATAGGCATAATATGAAAACCAGGGTTATGTGATATAGGCCGAAGTTCATTTATCAATTCTATTTCGGGATCCAATGATGAGGGGACCTAATCATTCACAGGGATATTTGTTTCACTGCCACCTTTACATTGAACCAAACAACTTTTTCAGATAGGCTTTGGTGGTCGATCAGTAAAAATTGTGGGAAATTACAAAACATTTCTAACAAATGTCTACTCAATTCAATAATCGGCAACCAGACACCTATTCAAGTGACGGCTTATTCAACTTAAGTAGACAGCTGGTTAATAGGGCCATGCAGCCTTCCGGTAATGGGGAGGGGGTGTGAAACACCTAGACGCCTTTCCCTAAACCCTGGGGGGAAATCTCGGTTATTATTATTTCCCATGAATAGCAAATATTTGTCCCTTGCGGAAATGCCGCTTCTTCCCCATCTATAGCGTCCATGCATAAAGAGAATCCAGCCATTATTGTCTCATACTCTAACTGTTTTCCGTGGCATCCTCAGGTATACCACTATACATCTTCTGCACTGCCGCCAGTGCCATGGCAAACCTTCTGGCTTACAAAGCCTCGTCCTAATCGTCTGGACAGGTCAAAAGCGTTAGTTCATAACAACCTTTTTTGTCCGTTAGGACAGACACCAGACTGACGGTCTCCTTCGGATTAATGATGGTTTTCGATCACCATATAGACCTATGATAAATAAGCCATCTCACCTAAGAAAAAGTAGCGTTATCCCCCTTTCTCTGGAGAAAACGTCACCGTCCTTTCGAATCTTAAGGGGAAGGTACACAATTGTTGTTGTTTTCGTAGCGTCGTATCCGTTCATTTCAACCCTGTTTAGATTTCTGAAAGATGAAAGCACTTCAGAATTCTCAGGATTATTGATAATTGTACCAACTTTACACCAAGTAAGCTTTAAGATAATAATTCATTAATTTGAAAAACTGGTATTTACCAGTTTTATAGTTTCCCGTTAAGAGGAGCTTTTTCCTCGAAGGATTCAAGACAACTCTAAAACTAACAAACTTTTAAAACATAAAACTCAAATTTTATGTATAGGTGTTGGCCATAGAACACGAAACTCTGAACAGTCATTTGGATAAGTGTTTAAAATAAATTATTAAATAATAATAACCCTCGCGTATATTTTGCTCACCTTGTTAAATCAAGGCACGAGTTCTTTCTGGATTTTCAGTCTCTGTTTTTTCGCCATTGACACCATTGCAAACTATATGCACCCTTAAAAAATAATTATATATATATATAAGGTCCGGTTTGGATCGAAAGCTAAGGCCACCCTCCCAATTTAATATATATATATATATATATATATATATATATATATATTGATGTTTTTGACACCATTGCAAACTATAGGCACCCTTTAAAAATCCCTTTATCTTCAAGAGACAGGGGGATAAATCCAACCTCAAGTTCCCGGTATATTGCCACAATAATGTTCAAGATGAAATTACAAGAACGGGGTAACAATTCCTGAGTTAAGATTCTTGCAGGTTCTCCTCCTCGAATCAGATAGGAAATTGTAGCTGACGTGTTTGAGGAGGTCCAACCTGATTGAGTAAATCAACCTGACAAAAACAATGTCGGATTCGGAATCGTTAGTTGGCAACAAATGTCAGCCGTCTTTACTTTCACGACATGGCAAATTAAACCAGTCTGGTTGATAAATTGCTCTGTATGGTAAATTAATTAAGTTAATTGGGGGTTAAGTGAAAAATAGCTTGACACTCGCACAGTTTATCAATACAATGCGCACGGCAAATTTAATAATAAGATTGTTGCAAACTTTGCATTTCATCTATAACGATTTCTGACAGTTGTAACTAACATGTTTCAGATGTTTATCAACAAGTTGTTTGCTGTATTATAGAGTAATTCATTTCTAAATATACCTGTTTTAAAAAGGGCACTGTGGACTCCCATGAAGCCATCGGAATAATAACAAAAGGCCGAATGTCCCATCCGTTAAAAACAAAAACTTGTTTTGAATTTAATATTGGCTGTCTCTTAAATATAGCGCAGCTCTTTATGACTACTGTTTTCAGAACATTATGTCACATTTGAACAAATTCGATAAATCAATCAACCATTTTTACCGGGAGTCAAACTGGGACCCGTGAACCAGTGTGCACGTGTTTACGTAGGTGATTGTGCGAGGGTACCAATTACCAAGTACACTTTCTCCAGCATTTATACGTCATTAGTCAGTGACGTGTTTCAACGCCAATCACTATTGACTTGATGAAATGTTGAAAAGGTTGTGTGAAGTCCAATGAATGTTTATATAGAGTATAGACATCAAGATATTAATGTTTAATGAGAGGTATATGTATACGTATGCTTGTTTTTCTGTTCTGCTGCAGTTTTAAACGGCAACTTAATTGGCTCAATTGGTCTGGAAATTTACTCAATTGTGTCCCAAAAGGGGGTCGTTAATGATGTCGGTGTTGGGTTCATGATGCTCTGCCAGTCAGCTTGAATTTATTTTTGTCCATCCCACGCTATATTGACCCATTTTGATCAATGCATGTTCGTCTGACTTATGGCTGCACTGATGCAAAATATATTGATCCGAATCTTGCTTTCTTTTTACCGTGAAAGTATTGTATTTGTGTATTTTCTCACGGTTTAATATCTTCATCTTTGTTTCTTTTGGGTTTTTAATATAGGCCTATATTTAGGTAATTTTTTAACTAAAAAGCAATTAAACTTGATATGGAATTCATTATCTCAGCAACTAAACAAAAATAAAGAGATTTAATTTCTCATTAATGATCCTCTGTATATGGGTTTAGTTGCATGACTCGAAAATATACCAAATAATATTATAATTCCTACTCTCGATAAAATGTGTTGAACCAACGTTTTAAGAGTACGGTCAGTGACAAGTATTTATAAAGTTAGATTTAACTTTTATTAAAAAGTTAAATCTGTTAATTAAATACTTTCTTTAAAGTAATTGTATTTATTAATGTTTTGTTAAGAGTTGTCACTTAAAGAGAGGACAAGTTACTGTGCTAGCCATTTTTGGATCGTGTAGTCGGCTCTTTAATACCTAATTCTATCCTTTTTTCGTTTTTTGTTTTGGGAGGAGTCCTTGTTTCCATTTTATTTTCTTTCTTCCAAACGTAAACGCACACTCCGTATTGATATCCCCTATAAATAAACCTCCTCCTATCCACCAATACGTTTAAAAATCACAAAGTAAAATAGGCCCTACAATTTCAAATATTCAGAAAATACACCCTAAAACCGGCAAAACTTCAAAGTTACAACCATAATATTCTACCAATGTTACAAACACAATCGGTCAGCCCACCAATGTCTGAAACAACACTGCATGCTGGGAGCGAAAATTGCCGTGCAGCTGCTTCGGCTGAATAGCGGTATGTTTAACGCGCAAATTACATATTTACTTGTTTCTAAGAAACAGTAAGAACTGTTGTTTCATGAAGCCTAATTTGTGAAAAGTGATATTGTGTCAGTTGCGAGGTGAATGGGTCAAGGATGCGAATTTTATTGAGGATTATGTTTGAAGTGTCACTAGAGGGCGCCTTAACTCAGATTCGACGCTTCCGTTTTCTAAAGGCGTCCCTGGCAAGCTGGTACACAGTACACTTGTGTCATGAACTTTAGCTTCCGACCGGCCATGAATTATGTACTGATAATCTGTTATTTTTTGGTTGTTCAGAATAAAGGTTAATGTATGCTCCGGGAAACCTTATATTCTTCGTTTCATAGACGGGATAACAGTTACCAACAAGTGTGTCTGTATGTTTAATGTCAGCCGCCAGTCGAGGGAAGGCGTCCTTTTGAAATTGAAAATGTGGAAAAACATAATTAACATAATTAAAAGATATAAGGTGGGAATTGCTGATAAGGGCTGGGAAACCCGTGAAGTGTTTAGGAATAACATTAAAGAATCATTCATCAGATTCAGAAATCGGGAGACATTTTTAATTTGCCAATTTAGCAAAATAAATAAACAGCTTACTTTAGTATTACCCTGTCGGTAAGCCATGCATGTAGCCACAATCCTGTTTTTGAGACATCAGTGGCACAGATCTTCTGCGAAGACCGCCAGTTAGGGCTTTAAATAGTTCAGGCCCTAAACTTATTTTATCAGTGACCGTTTGAGTGTGGACCGTTCTGAACGTTGTAAATTGGGGGAGGGGGGCAATATGCCGACTGACGTCAAAGGCGATACAAAAATTAACATCTTCAAAATCGTTGGACAAGTCGAGTAAAATGTTGAAAGGGGTAGGCTAGAGAAAAATGTTTGGGCCAAAAAATCACTTCAGGCACAAAAACTACAGCCTGTTTTGATTTGGTGCTTTATGTGCTGACTAATGGCTCGATTTTGCCGACTGAAACTGGATATTGGCTACGGTCCTGCCTTTAATCGAATACATTGTTTCTGTACTTGTATTCATCAAAATGTACTTACACTATATTAAGTAATTGTAGTCCATCCCCCGGTAAAATGTATGGAGTTTTGAGTGTGAAAATAGCAAGAGGGTGAAACACACTATAGTATATAGCACAGTCCTACATTCCCTGTTGAAAGAAACTATTTCACAAAATAATTGTACAAAGCATGGTTTAATTTATTATTTTGGCACTGATGTTTCTCGCAAATGTTATTGTTAAGTATACACACTTTTTGGGCCCAGTAAAAAAAAATAATAATAATAAAAAATTAAATAAAATAAAAAACATTGAATATTCCTCGGTTACACTTAATAATATTATAACGTTTGGAAAAGACTTATGGACCACCATTATTTTCAAATGCTCAAATACGACAAAAACAGTGTACACAATCTGTAAAGAATCCCCTAAATTGCCACCAAATTATTTTTCTTCAACATTTGCTGACCGTGTATGGATGGTATTTTGGGATGGTCATTGGAATTGGAAATTGTGCATATTTCTCCTACAAATATTTTATGAAGTGTCACTGAAACACACTTGAGACCATGTAAAAGTACAATCCTTCGTGCTTTTTAATTGATTCCGAAAGGTCGTATCTTAGCCTGTCATTGGGATTTGTCAGCCTGTGGAAATTATATCTCGAAGGAGGTCAGGAAAAACGGATGAACTCGATATCCCCCGGATATGTTAAGGTCTATATTTAGATGCTTCCTGAGTTGCTGTCCCTGGATTGGGGAATCCCCAGTTGTATTCGCAGATTGGACCTTAAAGGAGACTTCACTGGATTCATGAAAAAATATAAATAAATAAAGTCCTATGTAGCAACCTATACTAAGCAATACCACGCATCCCATCAACTTAAAGTGTTAGGCCAAGTCCGTGATGACTATTATTTTAATGTACGTCGACGTTCGGGAAAATATACGTTGAGGGCGTCCTGTCATTCGATGGAAGATAGGACCTGGAGGACGCACGATCCGTACGGTATACAAGAAGCTGCACTGTTTACAGACAACACTGCATCAGTGTTCATTGTTAACACCATGAAATACAAAAGTTGACACTATTGGTGTTATTTTAACACCCCAGATTTTTCAGGGAGGTATCGCCTGCCCACTTTATACACTGGAAATATTTGCATACACTATAAAATTTGCGTAATGTCTTTAGTATGCTTAATAATAAGTAGGCCTATCCGGTTTATATTTTATAAAGTATCAATTAAGTAGAGACGTGGTACAGTTTTTCACGCGATCGTGAAAAGGGTTGCTTTGAAAAATTGCCATCAGACTATATTTGTGTAATCTGTTTTTTGTTTTGTACATACTAGAACACTCGTTCTTTGTAAAATAATAGTCTGAATGCTCAAAGCTATGTCCTCTTCAAGACAAGGCGACTTGGCATATTATGCATAGCCAAAGGGGTCGGGGCAAATTATTATTTGATAATTGAGATGTTTTCCTGTTTTCCAGCATAACTTTTGGATCCCGCGCTCAATTAGTTAGGCTTTTTCTCAGAGCAAATATGTCTAAAAATAAGCCTCAAAACAAAAGCTTTTTTTCTTCCCCCAAATTACAGACACAAAATTGGTAACACAATTTATTTAAAATTCATACTTTCTTTATGGGATCAAAGATGTATACTTCAAAGTGTTGAACATTTGGGGAACAAAAGGTTGTGACACCTTTGATAATTACATGATTGCAAATATACTGAACATACTTGTTGTGAAGTGGGTTAATGTACCAAACATCATGAGAAATTATTTCTGTCTGATTTTTGAGAACACGTGATATAAGATACACATTACAAATGGTGGATCTTTTAAGTTCCACATTAGAATGCAATGCATACAATTTACAAAGAATGCATTTTCACGATGTCCTTGTTAATGAGCTGAAACTTTTCCCTTTTTTCGTCTTGTTCGTGTTTGTATTAAATATCTGTCTCCATTACTTAGTATATATAGGCTAGGATGATTGAGGGGTGGCAAGGTGGACCATGACATCAAAAGCCTTTCCCCCCCCCAAAAAAAAAAAAAAAAAAAAAAAAAAAAAAAAACATAAATAAAATGGAAATATATAAATATAAGTTTTGAAATAAAAAGGTTATTCACAACTTATGAGCTACAATACTTCGCATCTTTAATAGTTCTGAAAACGCTGATATTGCATCAAAGAGCACCAATCAAACAAATTTCGGGGCCCTTAACTGGGCCCCAGAACCCCGCTGTGAATGATCTCCTGAGTCTGCCCCTCCAGCATTTTGCCCCAAAGCATTCTAGACTCACCATTGATTTTGATGCATTTCAAACAGTTGAACCAATAGTGTACAACTATACAATCCATTTCAAGATATATTTGTTTATTTATTAGTGGAGTCCCTCTGGCATAATTTGCTCGTCCCGTGTGAGCTGTGTTGATAAAGCGTGGTTCATTCGCCCTGTAATTTCTTCTTCCTTCCAGAGGCTTCACGGGAGGTGTGATGTGCTCATTGTGTCTGTTCTGAATACTTTAAATATGTGATTATTTAAACAAAAATTATAAATTTATATTATGTGCAATGATATAATTTGAAACGTTGCTATGTATATTTTTTTAATTTTAAATATTTTAGATGTATTTATTTGTTATCCCATCACCGATGTTGGTTGAGGACATTAAACATAAAACAAAACAAAATAAAACAATCATAATTATTATTTTTGACAGTTCTATCAAAATTCGGGATTATTCCTCATGAACAAAAGTGTCGTTATATGTAACGTTACATTTACTCCTGCCCCCGTTGGCCCAGTTCGACCCGCCCCTAGCCTCCACACGTAACCCTTTAACCTTTGTGTTTACCGCAATGCATTCTGGGATTCAAGATGGACGCAAATTGAGTACACCATCCACCACACACGATCTGAGTGTGACGAGTGCGTGAAAAGAAACGGCTGAAAACTTGTGAATTGTTATTTTCACGTTTGTGTTCTCAGGTACGTTAGGTTCAGGATTGAAAACTTCGATCTAGATTCTAGGCAGTAGGGCCTAATATTAATAATCAACGAATAAAACACGAACAAGGGCTCTACTGAGTACTGTTGTCTGGTTGTTATAATGTTAATGTTAAATCTTACCGCATGGGCATGGACGGTATGGAGGAAAGAATGGGTAGAATGTTGTATCCGACCGCCACTTTTTCTCATTCAATATAATCAATAATGTAATCTTACCTACCCAGTAAGGTGGAGAACATATGGATGATGATGGACATCTAGTAGTGGTGTACTTCAAATTATTCCAGGATATTTATAATTTATTTCAAGACAAATCAGGCATTTTTGATATACGATGACTTCCTCAGTCATGTCAGTCTGATCTTGTCAACTCTCCATTGGCATTATGGCTTAGGCCAAGAGAATGAAAGTCATAGATTTGCATCCGGAAAATTTCGAAAACACATGAGGCTTTTTTTCATTATTCATTATTTCCATTGATCATTAATAACAGCGCAATCACAAAATGTTTAGCTTCTAATTTGACGTGTCGCCATACGTATGGTCGCTTGTGTACGTGCATCCATTATACGTGCGGGCCGCACACACAGGCATGACAGGCATATTAGATTCAAAGGCTCAACAGCGAACGTGTTGTGCATGTGAAGGCGGTACAGTTGCAGGTGCGGATCGGACGGAGTTTGCCATAGTACCATACAGTTTTTTTTGTGAACGACGTACGCAGGACTAAGAGTAAGACTAAGAGAACATGTGCTAATGATTATACTAGTGCACATACTGGTGGAAATTTGATAAAAACTTCGTTTTACTGATGTGGATGATTTGGAACTAAATTTGTTTGGTGGAAACATACCTTTTTTGTGCAAATAATGAAAAATTTAGGCGGTAGCTTTCGGGACATGCGGGCAGTGGACGCAAATCTACATGTATGACTTTCATTCTCATGGCCTTAGTGACCAACATGGTCATTGTACATGCGCAGTGGCAACTATAATAGGATCCTGCTATTTTCTGAAGGGAAGGATTTTTTAGAAGGGAAATAAAGTCCGAAAACCATCATAAAAGTGGATTTTAAAGATATTTTTCGCTTTCTGTACCCCCAAAAATCGATAGAATAATTTTTTAACTGCTTAGTGGTTGCAATAAAATTCCAAAAAACCCTTAAAAAGTGGCGGTCAGATACGACATTCTTTCCGAAAGAATATTACTAACGGTTAAATAAAAGTAAAAACTAACGTTAAAATACAAACTAATGTTAACGTTGTTAACTGTAACTGTTAACGTTAATTACTAAAACGTTAACATTAGTTGAACCTCCATGGTCTTACACTTACATACAGTGTTACTGTTAGTTTTGTCTGTTGATAACTCACAGGACCTTCACTGACAATGATATTGACTATGTTAATGACGGTACCCGTTATTGTTAATGACTCATTGAGTGAATGTTAGTGTTATCATCAGCAGTAAGCCACAATTAATGTAACTTACAGTTAGTCCGTGAGTGTCTCCGCACATGATAGGTTGGTGTTAGTAAGTAAATGTTAAGGGGTAGAATGTCGTATCCAACTGCCACTTTTTCTCATTCAATATAACCAATAAAGTAACATATGGATGATGATGGACATATACATGTATTTCAAATTATTCCAGGATATTTATTTCATGAAAAATTAGGCATTTTTGGTATACGATGACTTCCTCAGTTATGTCAGTCTGATCTTGTCAACTCTTCCGTTAGTGACCAACACAGTCATTGTACATGCGTAGTGGCAACTATCCTATTTTCTGAAGGGGAGGATTTTTTTAGAAGGGAAATAAAGTCCAAAACCATCATAAAAGTGGATTTTAAAGATAGTTTTTTGCTTTCTGTACCCTCAAAAATCGATAAAATCACTTTTTAACTGGTTAGTGGTTGCAAAAAAAAAAAAAAAAAAAACCTTAAAAAGTGGCAGTTGTATACGACATTCTTTGTCGGTGTCATGCATCATTTTTCTAATTCTTTTATTTAACAAATGTATTATCCTGAAGACAAATGTTTGGTATGCTTGGGCTTGTGATTTTTTTGTGTGCACCTATCAGTAACATTTTGTGTTTATATCACGATCAACAGGGCATGGAATCGGAGTACTTACTAGTTTTAGATTAACTCACTGACTGAAAATAATGCCCCACATGATAAGGTCATATTACCATCGGTGCTGAATAAATGAGCCAGTAATTTTCAGTCACTGTGTCCATGTTAAACTAGAACACCGATTCCAACCAATTCCATGCCCTGTTGAAAGTCTGCTCCGATCGTGATGATACTGTCCCTTTAACCCTCCTACATGTACTTCTGGTACCTTTTTTCATACAAGTTGATCCACCATTTGAAACCATTCGCTTTTGTGGTTTTGAATGGTGAAATAACTGTACAGTATTGATTTCCCCAAATGGTTTTGAATGGTAGGTCAGCTAATACAAAACCTTGTTTGGATCTTTCCAAATGGTAGTACAGCTAATACAAAACCTTGTTTGGATACTTCTAAGTGGTGAATCAATGGACCCTCTATGCATTTGAATGGATTTGAATGGTAGTAAAGCTTGCTACCAACACTGTTCAAATGGTATCACCATGTGTGTACAAAACCAATGGGCATTTTGGTAAGTGGAAATTTTGAATGGTTTCAAATGGTCAAACAGTAGGAGGGTTAAAGAAAGAAATCAAGATGAAATACAACATTAGGCTAAAAAAAAGTCTCTGGTTTCTGGTCGCCTCAGACCCGCACATCAGCATTTTTTTTTTTTTTTTATTTTTTGGTTTGTATGAAACGATGTCCAATTGCAGCCAAATTGTGTATGGGAAATTTGCACTGGTTCCAATAACCGCATATCACGTATTTGATGTGGTTGGCAAAAAAAAAAAGATTACCAAGAAAAAAAACGAAAAAAAAACCTGTCACTGCACCGATTTTGAAGCCGACCAATTACCAGAAACTGAAGACTTTTGGGGCCTTACAGATGCATGTACATGTATATGTGTTTTTTTTCCCTCAAATTTACTATTTTACTTGAAAATAAACCAGTTTCTCGGCCCGATAATACTGGCCATAAATAATTATGTTGAAGAAAGAAAGCCATCACACTATACTGCTTTACATCGCATGCATGAATGACCTTTCATTAACCCTAACCCCCTAGGCTCATTTTCTAGAAACCTTCCAAAATCCTCCAAAATCAACCGGTTTTCTATTTTGCGTGGTGCCCACTGCCTAAATCCTCCAAAATCAACCGGTGTTCTATTTTGTGTGGTGCCCACTGCCTAAATCCTCCAAAATCAACCGGTTTTCTAACAGATGTCCCTTTGTTTCATGCAGCTGCAACATGTAACACATATCCTTGAAACTTATAAACATTGTTATTATTATTGTACCCTAAGCTAAGTGGAAGTAATCCGAGACTTTCTGACCTTAGAACTGTTAAAACTAAAGGTGCCAGTATATGGTGAAATCGACCAAGAAAATTTGTCTAACCCTGCCATTGAACTCCTCCAAAATCAATCAAGAAAAATTGTCTAACCTGCCAAACGCCTCCAAAATCAATCAAGAAAAATTGTCTAACCTGCCAAACTCCTCCAAAATCAACCAAGACAAATTTTCTAACCTGCCAAACTCCTCCAAAATCAACCAACGTTACATTGGGCCATCCTGCCAAACTGCTCCAAAATCAACCAAGAAAAATTTCCTAACCTGCCAAAATCCTCCAAAATCAACCAAATTTTTTTTTCTAACCTGCCAAAATCAACCAGAATCAACCAAATCCTCCGGTTGATTTTGGTTGAATTTGGAAGGTTAGGGTTAATGAACTTTAGGTACTACTTCCCTTTGTAAAGGTGGATCAAAGTGTGATCAGACTCAAGTGGGAACAGGGCAGTGATCACAGATTATGGTTTCATGCCGCTGCAAGAACATGATCCTACAATGCCGAATCAAGTGGAAAAGTGGTCACTATAACCCTCCAATTGTGGGCGAATGGACATTTCCAATGTTTGACCAGACATCACCACTCAGCATCATTGTCCAGCTTAAAAGTAAACTTTTTTCTGTACCATGCAAACAATGGAGAAAGGAAACACCCTTCAATTCCTCCATGTGCAAAAAAATAAAATAAATAAAAATTGAAGGGCGCTTGAGCCTGATAATGAGTTTTATGAACAGTTTAAAAGGAAACATGACATGAAAACGAATCCAGTGAAACCATAATAATTATCGCAATATATACAATGTATGGTGTATAAATTATCTCTTCTAAATATTTTCTTAATTTTTTACTTTTACAGGGACTTTTAAAGGTGTACAAGTGAGGCTCTGTCACTGCATCATTTTATTGTGACAATAAAGAAATGGACAGATTATCAGAATTCATAAGATGGTAAGTTTTTATAAAAAATCTAAATCTAAGTATCAAATAAACTCAATAATTATATACACACTGTAAGTATAACATTTATAATGTGAATCTATAGATAAGTAAATATAGTAAAAATGCATCCAGAAGAACCAAGAAATATGTCCAGAAACTTACCTGTGAGAATTTTATGTTCAGCTTTATTTGTTGTGTTATTAAGGAAACTTGTGAAAATTATTCATTCAGATTTATTGTATTCATTCTAATGTGGAATATTCAATTTGCCTATTAATTTGATCAATTTTACTAAAATAATATCACCTCAGACAGAAATATTTGAAGAGATATTTTAAATCATCACCAACTTTGCCATCATGAAATATAAATAAATATTCACTTTATAATTCAGGATTTCTTATGTTCCATTTTCTCGCAGACATCAAACTTGGAAGAGGCAATACAGACGGCTGAGGTATGTACTTGTAGGGTTGATATGTAGTGTCCAAAGGACCAGTAAAGGGCGCCCTCATTCAGAGGTAAAAATAATAGCACTCATTGGTTCATTTATTCTCGCTTCACACACAGGCACTCAAATGCAAGGCACATGTACGCACAGCTTGTGTACGTGAGTGACCATCTTTTGCCTTTCAGAGAGCCCTTTAGTTTGAGACATTGTATGCATAAGGTCTATTAACCTTCAACCTGAAATAAAAATTAATCAGGTTTACATGATTATTACAGAGTAAATACTAAAAATTACAATTAAAGTGGCTTACACCATCCCCCGACCGTCCTTTCTTTTCTGGCCGTCTATTTTTAAGCACTCAGAGGCTGTCTGCTCGAAAGTGCTCACCGTCAATCAGCGATCATACACTGATTTCCAATCATGCACAGGAATCACTAAAATTGTCCACTTCACAAAGTTAAAGATTAACTAGAGCTCAAGTGTTTGTTGGAACAAACACACGGTGTTCGTGCGAACTTCCGGTTCAATCAAATTATCATCGATGATGTCAATATCATATTTGTGACGTATGTCAAAACCAGACGGAATTGGGCAGAGCTACGAACGGAGGAAAAGCTGCAAAATGCCTTGGGGGTGATTTTTTGCGATTTTGAGATTTTTGGAAATTTATGATGCTACAAATGTTTAAAATGTTCTGTAAAAGTTTCTAACTGAAATTTCATCGACAAATTATTTTTAAAATACTTTTAGAGAGGCATTATAATTTTTCACAAAATAAAATCTTACTTTCTTTGGTAAATAATGCAAATTTTTCATAAATGAAAAAAGTTTGAAAATCAACTATAGACCAGTTTCTGTGCTCCTGCCTGCCCGTTGCTAAGGTAACATTGTTGACCTACTTGTTTTGTTTAAACTCAAACCTTAAAGGGCTATTTCTCAAATTTTAAAGGGCTATTATCTCAGTTTTGATGTTTCGGACAGTCCAATTTAAAATCTTTATAACTTCGCTTTGGAATATCCGATTTGAAAAAAGAAAGCGGCATTGTAAAGTGCAAGGTCTATATTTTACTATTTCAATAACTCAAAATTGACCTCTTGCCCAATTGTGCCTGGTTTTGGCATACGGCGTCACATTTTGCAAAGGTGTATCATCTTTTATATTAACAATATCAATTTCATTTTCATTTTCAATATCAATTTTGCATTAGAATGTGTTGAATTTGAACTTCCTGTTTGAACCGGAAGTAAAGGTCAGATCAGGTGATTTGAAGGTCATATATATGACCTCATGATCATGAAAAAATAACATTAGTACATGTACAGTACCTGCTTTGGTTCAATTTCTGAGATTGGAAAATAATCCCTTTTCAAAACTGCTGCTAGGGGGCACTCTGAACGTTGATGATGTCATCAAACATATTTTTTGAAAAGATAAGATGTCACTGGTCACTTTATTCACAGAAGTCGTATTCAAATTTTCTGTGGTTTTTCAGATAGAAAATTATTTTTCTAAACTTGTTGCCAGAGGGCGCTGTGACAGTCATCAGTCATATTTAAAAAAAGGTCACATGTCAATAGTAATTTCGTCCACTGAAAGCATGCCCAAATGCCATGTCATGGACCCTATAAAAGTGCTTCAGAATATTTGGGGTCATGTCTGTATACGAAATATCACATAATTCAAGATCTGTAAGATGTTGCAAAGATTGTGTAAATATCTTTTGTGGTTCATGAGATATGATTTTTTGAAATATTAAAATTTGATTTAGTGTAATTTGATATCTGATGACATCACTATTACATCACAACTTTATTGACAACTACATGTTATGGTCTAAGTATGTGTCAAGTATGTGTCAACTATGGTTTTTTGTTCGATAAGTTTCGCGAGGAAGAAGAAGCAGCAGCAGGAAGAAGAAGCAAAAAAACAAAACAAAAAACTGAACAATTTCAAAGAGGTGTTCGCGCTGTCACACAAACACCTAATAAAGAGTCTCTTTGTGGACTTCTAACTGTCAGTTTAACTTGAAGTTGAAAGCTCCTTGAGTACTCGTCATAAAACTCACGGTGTAATTCTTGAAGAACCACATACACGCCTCCACAAGTCTTACACACACACACACACTACTGCTATACAGAAGGTGTCCCACTTTTATACCAGAATCATCCTTGTCGCAAATTCTAAACTTACATGTACAATTAAGCTTTCTTAGAAAACCTATTTTTTTACATTACATCGTCACTAAAAAGAAAAGGTTTAGAAACTTCTCCATGCACATTTCATTACTGAAAGATAATTCTGGAAACTTAAAGGGACTTTCACTTACATAACTGTCTATATTCATAGCAGAGTCAGTGTAACATGAAATGTTAGTGAAGCATAAAATATTATCAAGAAGAACAAAATGTGAAACCCATGATGTTTGTTACAGCAGCATTAACCCTAACCCTGCCAGACGCAGCAAAGTGCATCAGGTGGAAAAGTCTGGTGCACTTTGATGCATTCAGCTGTCAACACCAGTGCATAAGCAGCCAAGTCTGAGGCTATTGAGAGCTGGTCCCATTGAACAATGCCAGAGTTGTATCCTGGTGCGTTTGGTGACCACAGACTCTGAGGCAGTTCGGCCTTGAGATTTGTGACCTGATGGATTTTGCTGCACTGGGCAGTCAAGTCACTTTGACAAACGATGCAATCTGATGCGTCTGGCAGGGTTTCTAGCCAAAATACCCTGGAGGGTTAGGGTTAATGCATTGACGCTGTGAATTCCTTTTTCACGTAGGCCCTTCTGCAGAGTGCCGAGCACAAGCCAACAAAACCGAAGACATCAGGTACTAGTAAATGGTACGTAGAAATAAGGCTCTTTAACTTGGATATTGCTTGGATCTGTTCATGGAGAAAATGCAATTTCATGTAAAATGTTGCAGCTGAGCCAGACAGAATTTAACGGATTGTACACATTGCTTAACCCTCCTACTGTTTGACCATTTGAAACCATTCAAAATTTCCACTTACCAAAATGCCCATTGGTTTTGTACACACATGGTGATACCATTTGAACAGTGTTGGTAGCAAGCTTTACTACCATTCAAATCCATTCAAATGCATAGACGGTCCATTGATTCACCACTTAGAAGTATCCAAACAAGGTTTTGTATTAGCTGTACTACCATTTGGAAAGATCCAAACAAGGTTTTGTATTAGCTGACCTACCATTCAAAACCATTTGGGGGAATCAATACTGTACACAGTTATTTCACCATTCAAAACCACAAAAGCGAATGGTTTCAAATGGTTTCAAATGGTTTCAAATGGTGGATCAACTTGTATGAAAAAGGTACCAGAAGTAGGAGGGTTAAATGTATAAATTATACATCCATAAAGGTTTGGCTTACCCATTGTGTCATTATCAATATCATGAAAATGCATTTAGATTTGTTTGTATGCATTCTCATGTGGAAATGGATCACGGCCAATACATGTACATCAAACGTTTTCTCAAGTATGACAGCATGTTAGACAGTAACTACTCAGGCTGTTTAATGCCATCATGTATGTTGTTACATGTATATACATGTATTTGAATTCAGTAATGTCTAATTGGGTTATTACCAAAGGTGTACACTCCCTTTAAAGTAAAAAAAACACGGTCGTTATATGGTTCTCATTATAAACTGCATGTTATGTGGTAAAAGCATGAAAACAAAATTTCTAGGACACTGGAAAATAACATTCATACATCCTGTGACAGTCCTGATGGATATTACTGTCGCCTGGATGTTGTACATGTACATGTAGCTTCAGTGCTTTTCATTAGCTTTTAACCCTCCTACAATCAGTGCAATTTTTGAAACAACCCATTCAGGCCACTCCAAGCCATTAGCTGTTGCCAGTGGCCTCCTATGGTTACCCTTCTGTGCACTGTCACACCACTGGGATTGCAGGGTAAAGTGGTCTCCCATCGATACATTGTAGGCCATACAAATATGTTCAAACATTTACAGTGGCCTTGGTAGCACACAGTTGATTATTTGGAAAGGACAGCAGGCTTGTACATGTACTGAAGGTTGCTGAAGAACAGAATTTAGTGGATTGGAGTGGCACATAATACATTATGCGTATGACCCCGATTTGAAACATTGTTGGCACGAGCTGCCTGTAAGATTAACTGACTGTCATTGAATCTTGCAGTCAGGCTGGGCACTCAAATGATGTTTGCACATTAGAGTCAAATAAAATGAAGTACACATACATTATAAACTCATAAAAAGTGCATGAATTGGCTGGAATAAGTTCCTCAATATGCACACTGTGTAGTCCATGTACAGTATATCGTGTTGTCTATTGTCAAAGGAAATTACATTTAAAACAAATTTCTTTACAGGAAGTCACTACAGTACAGACTACATGAGTTGTACACGGAAGAATGCAGCAAACTTCCTAGCAATAAGGTAATATAGTCTTTGCAGGCATGTCAATCTCAAGGGAATAATTAAAAAAGAAATAAAATCATCATACACCAATCCAGATTTGGCAAAAGTTCCCGCCCACCGAGAAATCTCTGTCACTCACTGCAAAGCGTGGGACCAACATAATTAGAAATCTATGAAAAATTATAAATCTACAAAATTGCCAAAACAACTTGTATTTAAATCTACTACATAGAGAATGTCCATTTTACACAAACACATCTGCATGTTTATGACAAGGCACTAATACAGTTTTTGTAAGTTTCAGTTATCTTACTCTTAGAGATAAGGATGTCTCTTTCAGCAATTGGTCAAACATCTAATACAAATTTACTCTGTCATTATCTCTAGTACCTCAAGACGGGTGTTCATCTTCTTGACAAACTAGCCAAGAGAGAGAAGCTAACATGTCTTATAGTCAGTCTTGGCAGTCAAGGCTACTCCCTAATGCTACGAGGGGATAATGGAGCAGGTAACTGGTTGTGTGTTGTGGGCAGGGCGAGGGAAGGGGGCAATAATCTCATTCTTCCCTTGTAAGTGTTTTCTTGTATCTAATTAACTTCTCATTTAAATGTTGTTTAAATCCCTGATCTCTACATTGTTATAAATGTATTTTTTATATTCTGCAATTGTTTGCTAGATGTTACCTTCCTGCAATTTTTGATTGTAGTTTTGTATTTGATGTTGTATCAGTTTTTACTCATATTTGTAAATTAGTTGTATAAGTATTGTTATCCCACGATTGTGACAATTTTTTGACCGAACAATTTTCCATTTTTGTGGACGAATTAAAGAATTGAATTGAAAACATTCACTTTGTGATAAAAAAAACATTCAACAAACCACTAACTAGTATTACTTCCTCTGCCTTTACTCAGTGTTGTATTTTAACACTGAAACTATCAGCTGCATAAAGCAGGTCATAAAATATAATTGTTAAGACTTCCATAAAGATACATTATTTTGTAGTGGCTGGTTCCAATCTATTATCAAATCTATTATCATCTTAATATGTGCTGCCGTTTTTTGTTTGTTTTTACGTTCTACAAAGTAAATGTTGTTCGGCATAACATTTAATGTTTTTTCTAAGAGAAAAGCACTTTAGACTGATTAATGAATGAAAATTTTCTTTACACCAAGTAAGTTTTAACCAGTTCGCGTCGGAGGCCGTGTATACATGCAATTTTTTTCTGCACCGCGGATCGGAGAGTGTCTAAACACGCCACAGGAAACTCCGGAATATTTGTATGCATGCTCGGTTCAGCCATGCGTGCACGGTGACATGCTCGGAAGTGCCGGCCACCCGCTGTGGAAGCTTCCATTCACGGTGTGTGTGGGAAAAAGAAACCCGCCACGGGGGCCCAGAAAAACTTTTTTATTCCCGACGCGAACTGGTTAAGATAATAATTTTTAAATTTGATAATCTGGTAAAAAGTTTTGTACATTTCATCATAAACACTCAAGTATGCTTGTGTTCCAATTCAGACATTAAATTATTCCATAGAAATTACAAAATGTGAATAATGTATAAAAGTATGACCTGAAGGGCATTATTGAATACCTTGTACTTTGTTGCTATTTACAGAAACAGAAACGATGCGACTTCCTTATGAGGTAAATTTTTACATTACGTAAAACATAAAAATTAAAATGAAAATAGTAAACATATCTGTAAGAAAACATTGTGCCATCAAGAAATATGAATAGTAACCCACCTATGAATAGATTGGTGAAATTCTTGCGTCGGGAGATAAACAATTGATTTAATTTTGCCCTACACCGACGTGTGTATAGCACTGTATGCTCAGTGCTTTCCGAGTGTCTGTGAAAAAACTACACAGGCGACTCGGGCGGGATTCGAACCCACGACCTCCTGCTTACTAGTGCAGACGTCTTAACCTCTCGACCACCGAGCTTGCCCGATGACGATTGGCCAGCTAGAATCCTATATAGCAGCGGGTTCTGCGATATATATATGAATGTTTCTGTTTAAATGTAACACTTATCTTTGAGAATTTTGTGAAAGTATGCAGGAGGTCGTTGGTGTATATTTTTTCCACATACACTCAAAATCACTAAGTATATAGTGCTTCATAGATATGGCAAATCTGTGGTCAATATCCCGTAATTACATAATGTTGACGGTTTTGTTTTCATAACAACAGGAATCGGAGCTTTTGGAATACTTGGATGCAGAAGAGGTAAAACCAAATTTATGATTATTTCATTGTTTCTTGAATACTTACTAGGAAATGCATTACCTTGCCCTAAGCCCCTTATCCTATGTAGCCCCCCCTCCTTCCATATCTTTAAGAAGTGTATTTTACAAAACATGCCATGCCCCTGGCTGTGTATTCCTGGATTTGCCCCTGAGTAGTTTTGGTAATGAGGATGATGGTGATTATCCCCAATAATAATACAATGACTAAAACAATAACAGTATTTTTTTTTACCCACATGGATACTCATTTTGAAATTCAATAATATATATATTTTTCTTCTGATAATGAATAAATTCAAAATGTTTGATTCATTCCCAGCTTCCCCCTGTTCTTGTGGATTTATTGGAGAAATCCCAAGCCAACATTTTCTACAATGGTTGTGTCATAACTGAAGTCCGGGATTATCGACAATCTGGAAATGGCCACAACTACACCACTCGCTATGTTCTGCTTAGGCCAACATCCCAGGTTCATATAAATGCATACAATAGAATAACTCTTTTAACTTCATCCGAAATGGTGACATTCTTTCAAAGATGTTTGTAACCTCCAACTGAAAATTCTCAAATGGCACACTGTGTATTTGTCTACTACTTTTTACACCACATAACATGATCTCACTCACATAAGATCCTGTTTATATGCACTCATTTACACAAAGGTACAGCTTAACTGAAAGTATAGATTAAAACATTGTTTACTTTTTATTCTGAACATGTGAGTGAATATAAATATTATATGCTTATTTTCCCCATTAAAAACATATTAGCTTCCCAGATGTTGATGCATGTCAAGTGAAGATTTAGTTTTTCTCATTTAGTTTTTTTTCTTTTTTATTTCAGTTGTGTTGATTTGTTTAATATTCCTTTCCCATTTTTCCAGACCCTGCTTTGTGACATAAACTCAATTGCAAATGACGGCCAAAGATTTACAAATGTAAGTAATGTAATTCTGTTTCTTTTGTAAAATAAGTAATATTTGTTGCTTTGCATGGTGAAAAGGATAAGTAAAGATAAGTAAACTCACTAGTTAAAGAAAATACCTGGAGCATGTGACATAAGGCAATAGCAATCTGCCTTTAACCCTCCTACTACTACAAGGGTCAAAATTAGTCAAAATGTTGAAATACTTGCCAAGGTATATCTAGTGCACTTAAAAGTCAAACACTGTCAAACCTTACTTGTAGTAAGTACATTTACAGGTCAAAATGAGTCGACCGTTTTTGACTGGTAAAAGCATTGTCTGGTATTGTTCAGGGTAGTCAAAATGACAGTAAAAACCAGTCAAAAATGCCCCTGTGTGCACATTTGGGTCAACAGTCAAAACGGGCAGTTGACTGGTTTTGACCTCTACAGCAACTTTCCACTAAAGTGCATCAATAGTAGGAGGGTTAATGAAAGAACAACTGTTATAAATGTTAGAAGTTGTCTCAGAACAGACTTTGCAATATGGAATGAACAATAATTAGCATATAATTATGATTCACAGTGCAGTATTTTTAGTGTTTAACAATTTTAGCTGTGTTTGTTGTTTTCCTAAGACTGTGGACATGAGTGTAGAATATAGACCCTTATCATGCTGTGACCATACATGTCTGGTTCCTTGACTTGAGTCCAACAATTACAATGGAACATATTCCCAAATGGGAAAGGTGCCAGTCTATTTTGGACATGAGCCTCAACTTGATTTCAATTTATTTATGTAATTTATGTGATTGGCTGCTCCTTGATAATGATCTAACATTCTTGTCTCTCGAGCCTAACCTGCATCCATGTTCCTTCTCTCTGTTCTCAGGATGAGAAGCTGCATCTTGAAAGCCAACTACTCCTTGCCACCCAAGAGCCCCTATGCCTAGATCCATCTCCTGCAGTAACATGTCTAGAGAACAAGATCCATCAGGATAGACACAGGCTAAATGGAAGGCCACTTAAAAGGTATACTGATCACTGTGATTCCAAGATGGGTGTACAAGCCTTTCAGAATCTCACAAGTTCATGAAGGATTCTAGGATGTAAAAGGGAATACAAAAGTAGCAGTGTATGTCATGATAGACACAGTTCTTTGAGCTCTGATAATGCTTAACCAGTTCGCGTCGGGAATAAAAAAGTTTTTCTGGGCCCCTGTGCGGGTTTCTTTTTCCCACACAAACACGTTAATGGAAGCTTCCACAGCGCGTGGCCACATCTACCGAGCATGTCACTGTACGCTCGGCTCGTTGCCACGTCAACCGAGCATGCATACAAATATTCCAGAGTTTCCTATGGCGTGTTTAGACGCTCTCCGATCCGTGGTGCAAATTTTTTGTTTGTGTATACGCGGCCTCCGATGCAAACTGGTTAATGCTAATTCCAGTAAAGGAGTTTGCTTGATGAGGAAATTACAGTATTTCTATTTACCCATCAATTAAAAGGGACTAATTTCAAATTCTGGTTGGGTTTGCTTTTCATCCTTTATATTGAGTACCGTTACGTTGTGTAAATGGTTTAAGTACCAGAGACTCTTCATCAGAGCTGCCCCTCACTAACAGTGCAGGACTTCCCAGGTCTATCCCGGGTCTATGGTAATCCAAGAGAAGATACTTAGACACCCTTGGCATTTGCTATTGATAGCCTGTGCATGTACATGTACATGAAGAAACACATGGAATGTTCAATCAGGAATGCACACTGTTCTCAATAGAAAAGAAACACATGGAATGTTCAATCAGGAATGCACACTGTTCTCAATAGAAAAGAAACACATGGAATGTTCAATCAGGAATGCACACTTTTCTCAATAGAAAAGAAACACATGGAATGTTCAATCAGGAATGCACACTGTTCTCAATAGAAAAGAAACACATGGAATGTTCAATCAGGAATGCACACTGTTCTCAATAGAAAAGAAACACATGGAATGTTCAATCAGGAATGCTCACTGTTCTCAATAGAAAAGAAACACATGGAATGTTCAATCAGGAATGCACACTTTTCTCAATAGAAAAGAAACACATGGAATGTTCAATCAGGAATGCACACTGTTCTCAATAGAAAAGAAACACATGGAATGTTCAATCAGGAATGCATACTGTTCTCAATAGAAAAGGAATGTTCTATTTGGATTTCTCCATTGACATTATTTTATGCTTGCTGTTTACATTGAACATTTCTTTTTGGAATGTGTTTCCAAAAGGAACATTCCAAATGGAATGACAACAGTCTAGGTTTTGAGACTCTGTTATTTCGGAGTAAGGTTTGTGGAAGCACCATGTAACAAATCTCCTGAATATGATCAGAGTATACTGTTCTTCTCAGCACCAACAATTATTAAAACTCCTAAGAGATTGTTACATGGTGCTACTGCAAACCTTACTTCTATTGTACTACCACCGTGTAAAGCTTCAAATCCTATTTATACTTATTTAGTTGCCACTGAGAATAAACTAGGCACAGAATGTCAATATAACATGTGTAACACACATCTTTTTTACCTCAAATACCAAAGGTGTATGAAGAGGCATTCCCACATCATGAGGGCTCGGCAGGCCACCCTCAAGACCCTACCTGCACCCAAGGAGCTTGGCTTACAAGACTTCCTGTCCAGAAGAAAGGACAGGATGCCAGCAGTACCCGTCAACTTAAAACTTGGGAAAACGGTAAACGCTATTCTAATTTTGAGCTGTAAAACTGCTTCTGATTTAAAAAATTGTTGTTATGATGAAATTCGCATCCACCAAAATAGTCAACTACTCTTTGTACATTCTACAGAACTTCCTAAATATTTTAACCCTCCTATGTACAGTGCAGTTGCCATAGAATTGTCAGACCTGGACTGAAGGGTTTTGAAAGGTGAGAAAACTGTCTGACAAAAGGGACCTATGAAATGGTTCGAAAGCTGAAACAACTCTCTGAACAAACTGGTGTTGAAATGTTTCAATACCTTTCAAAGGGTATTGAAAGGTGTGGTTGTTCAGTAGCAACAAATTCTGGAGGGTTTTAAAGGGTTCATAATTATTGATAGCCATTTTGCCAGTAAGCAGATTTTGAAAGGTTTTGAAAGGTCAAACCATAGGGGAGTTAATAGAGAGTTGCATTAAACAACCAATGTCCAGACATTTGTTTTTAAAGTTTTCCTTAAAACATGCTCAGAATGCACCACAGAGTATCTAGAATTCAAAAATCTCCAGGGCCCTTACCATACTAGCTTCACGCTTTGTACAGTCTGAATCGGAACATACTCCCTTTCTTTTTTTAATTGGTCAGTTGCATACCTGAGTGTCATCACCTGTAGAAAATGGCTAAATTTGCATTATGTGATGCAGTTGCAACCAATGTATAGTTTATTATAATAGTATACAAATACTGGGTGCCTTAGAGTTCAATGGGAGCATTTATTATATCATGAAGTAATATCTGGACTCTTCCATTGCACTCGGCAAAGCCAAGTGAAAATGGACCATTCCAGATGTTACCAAGTGACATAAATGCTCTTATTGGATGAAAGAAAGTCACTCAATATTTGTTTAATATAACTCTTGTTTCATATAACACGTGGATGTGTGTTCCATCAAATGACAAGGATCTGTGTGTGTGTTATATTCGCCCCGTCCATGGCCATATGAGGGCACTATCACTCAATACAGGGGTTCGCGGAGGGCATTAAGTGCCATTTTGTATGGATGGCCATTAGTGAGCAAAAATTTCAAACATGATTAGCAAGAGTTTCTGCCCAAAATTAAACATTTTTACGCAGTAGGTATCAGGCATGAGAATCTTCCGGATTTTTCCGGACCTCCGGATTTTTCACCTCAAAATATGTGGTCTCCGAGTTCAGTGTGAATTTGATATAAAATTTGGGGGGTAGGTTGTATAGGGGTTAGCTCAGAAAACATGTGAAAAAAGTAAGTGAAAATTTAACTTTGTCACCCGATAAACTTAGTGTTTACAGCAGAAAATTGTATTCACGGGAAAAGTGTTGTTTAATGTAGCGACCTATTTGATTGATGCCGCAGCCGGATCTGACTACTCACTGTATTATGTGTACGTGTACGTTATGTGTCCGTGTTTTTCCCCTCTCTGAATGTTGACGTCACCGGAATACGCATGTACGGCGAATTTGTTTTAACAAAGAAGTACATTATACAACGATTCGCTTTACACACAACGCGGGGCACTGCGCAAAGAGTATTGATCACAACCAAATTCTCTACGTTCCGTAGACTGTGATTAACAGTCCCTACATGTATTTTGTGTGTGTGGTGCGCGTGATGTATGCACCATAGTGCTAGCGCTGGATGTAGAACCGACTTACTGTCAAGTCTATCTGCACACAGTCTTGCCAGCGAGCAGGAACTTTCTATGCGATCGAGTTTGCAGACGATAGAAATGGCGCTCAAACTTACTTACGTCCAGCGTGGTTCCGCCGTGGATGTTAATGAAATCGACAAAACTATCAAAAATAAATGGAAATGGAATTTGCTGGTTCTCTAATCGGCGATTGTTTTCGTAAACTTAGCTAGTTTGATTTTGAGCTATTATTTTGTTCTTACACACTCTTGAGAATTTTACCCAGTATAATTGCTGTCAGTCTTTCTGTAACTTATGTGCTGAAATGATGTTATGATTCATGACTGGACTGAAAGTATTGGTAAGCATGATAAAACCAAGTCTTTGCAAGAACCAAGTCTTTGCAAGAACCAAGTCTTTGTAAGATTTGTTTTAATATGTGTTGAAAATTATATTTTATTATATTGGACAGGTCATAATGTACACAAAATCTTGCCAAAATTACAGGAGATGTTAATGAAGTTAATACCCAAAATAGCTACATGTATCCTTTCAGGATTTCATTTACCAAAATCCAAAAATTTCCCGGGATTATTATTATTTTATTTTTTTTTTAAATCCAAATTACAAGAGATTTCAATGATAAAAATATCCAAAATAGCCATCCTATAAGGTTTTCATATACCAAAATCTAATATAAGCCTGGATTATTTTTCCTTCTTTTTTGCAAAACTCCATTCTCATGCCTGAGGTATTTAAGAGGAATATATCTTGGTCAAGTGTTGATTTCCTCAGTGTGTTTTTTTTATACTAAAGTATTCAAAACAAGCGTTGAAGTTTTTCCTGTTTTATTTTGCACTAGCGGCCGCCCATAGTTTGGCAACCTTAGCTATGGCTGTGACAGAGGAACTTTAGCATATCACTGGCACCCGTCCAGTTCGCGTACGCTATTGGCTGCATTCTAGTATTAACAATTACCAGGGAAGAGTTTTTCACTTTTGAAAATTCCTAACAAACTGGCTGCTGAGATCTCCCTTTTTCAGGTAGAAAATCTCCTCATATTTAAGGATAAGTGCAGCAAGAGGTTAAAAAACATAGGAAAAGGTATGTGGAAGGTAGTGGATAAGAAGGTGGAATTCAGCAAAGAGAATTTCCAGTTTGCATATAAAATGACTTTATTTAATAATTCATGCGACGCCGCGACCGTACTGCTGTGATGTGTTTGTACAGTAAAAAGGCTGTAAATGGAACCGCGTAAAGCCCGGAGCTCGCAGCTGAAGTACATGTACATTTCACCGCTAGAGGGCTACGATATGCACAAGGCGAATAATATAGTCTATAACCAAATATTAACCATCATTAATACCTGATTTTATTTCAATTACTAATTGACAATAAAGTGAATGTTTTCATGAGATGCCTATTCTGACATGTTCTTGATTGATTTGTTTCTTCATTTAGTGTGTGGATATGTGGAAGCAAAGAGAAATAGACCATCCTCCAGCAGATGTCAGTATGGTAAGTTTTTGCATGTTTTCATAATATTGAATTTATCACATTTTCTTCAAAGATAAATTTTCTGTGTGATTTCTTATTTTCCTATGGGTATGGATAAACAGTTTATATAAACTGAATGTATGGTGCAGGGTGGTATAGAGGGTATTAGCCAGGATTTGAAAATAGAGAGTCCAAATTTGACTGAATTGAAAAACAGGGCGTCCAAACTTTTCAGCAAATAGGAACTGCTTAATAAAAGTAAATATTTTTTTTTCTAATGGGATTATGTTTTGTCTTGTTTTAAAGATTTATAGACCATACAGTATGTAAGGCTGTAACGCTTACATGGTTAACCGACCGAACACCCAGTTACACGGTTACATATTTTCGGTTCGGTTAACTGTAAACAACTTGTACAAAATTGGGGATTCCATTTGGAATTTTTTGGGCCAAAAAAAAAAAAATAAAATAAAAAATAAGCGCGATGTTGCTATCTTTAAAAAAAAATCATTTTAAACAAGGCCACCTTTTTTGAAAGGCAATTAAGGTTGCTATTCATGATGACTGCAATTATTACTTTTGTTAGAGAAGTGTATTACATTGTATCATTCATGATCATCCCTATTGTCTACTCCAGAAACCACAGGCTTCCTACAGTCCCATGGGACTGTATGAAGTAATATGACACCACTACATGTACATGTGTCAGTCTGTATTTTTTTATATTCCCTGTGGAAATCGTCACAGAACTTTTTGACATTCAGTTGACAGCCAAAGTTCGGGTTCATTTATGAAGAGATCACTAAAATAAAGTTAATCTGATTGATTAAATCATTTGTATAGTAAAGTCAGTGCTCAGTGGATATTGCGTGAAGGGAAATTAGGTCGAACTGTGATAAGAAAAATCTACACTGTAAAAAAAAAAATCATGGCATATTTTGTTCGGTATTTACATTTTTTTTTACAGCCCATTTCATTTGCCTTAATTATTTCAGTCGTGTTTTAACAAAATTAGTAGTTACTGGATTAGTTTCATTTTCGTCGTTTTCCACCTGATGACCCAAATCTATAAGACAAATTAATTTCCTTTGAGCCCGCCCGGAGAGCGCTCACCATCTAGTTTCTGCACTACGTGACCTAACTGCTCTAGGCCGCCAGTCAAGTCTTAACGTCCAAGCAGCAGCCACAGAACATGTACATATAGCTATGCATTATCCATATGCAACTACTGCAAACTACAGTTCACTCCGTCCCGCCTCAACCGGCCGGTGGCATCCCTCTACTACATACCTCAGTGCATTGTAGGTGCAGGAGGTTTGGTCACGTGTTGCTGATGTCTGCCGGTGATTGGATGGGGCGGGATCTTGGCTTACTATGGTTTGTGTATGTGGTTTGTGTACATGTATGTGGTTTATGTAAGGCGCGATAGTACACGTGGCTCTACAGAAGTCGGGAGATGTAGCGGGTGGGAACCCAGGCCAAAAATCACGATCGGGTCGGGGACGGGGTACATGAAAATCAGTCAAGGCCTATTTATTGTTTACAAATCCTGCCAGCTGGTAGAAAGCTACATAGAAGCTGGTAGAAAGCTACATAGAAGCTGATAGAAAGCTACATAGAAGCTGGTTGAAAGCTACATAGAAGCTGGTTGAAAGCTACATAGAAGCTGGTTGAAAGCTACATAGAAGCTGGTAGAAAGCTACATAGAAGCTGGTAGAAAGCTACAATGTAGAAGCTGGTTGAAAGCTACATAGAAGCTGGTTGAAAGCTACATAGAAGCTGGTAGAAAGCTACATAGAAGCTGGTAGAAAGCTACATAGAAGCTGGTTGAAAGCTACATAGAAGCTGGTAGAAAGCTACATAGAAGCTGGTAGAAAGCTACATAGAAGCTGGTAGAAAGCTACATAGAAGCTGGTTGAAAGCTACATAGAAGCTGGTGAAAGCTACATAGAAGCTGGTGAAAGCTACATAGAAGCTGGTTGAAAGCTACATAGAAGCTGGTGAAAGCTACATAGAAGCTGATGAAAGCTACATAGAAGCTGGTTGAAAGCTACATAGAAGCTGGTAGAAAGCTACAGAAGCTGGTGAAAGCTACATAGAAGCTGGTAGAAAGCTACACATGAAGCTGGTGAAAGCTACATAGAAGCTGGTTGAAAGCTACATAAGCTGGTTGAAAGCTACATAGAAGCTGGTTGAAAGCTACATAGAAGCTGGTAGAAAGCTACATAGAAGCTGGTTGAATGCTACATAGAAGCTGGTTGAAAGCTACATAGAAGCTGGTTGAATGCTACATAGAAGCTGGTTGAATGCTACATAGAAGCTGGTTGAATGCTACATAGAAGCTGGTTGAAAGCTACATAGAAGCTGGTAGAAAGCTACATAGAAGTTGGTAGAAAGCTACATAGAAGCTGGTAGAAAGCTACAAAGAAGCTGGTTGAATGCTACATAGAAGCTGGTTGAATACTACATAGAAGCTGGTTGAATGCTACATAGAAGCTGGTTGAATGCTACATAGAAGCTGGTAGAAAGCTACATAGAAGCTGGTTGAATGCTACATAGAAGCTGGTTGAATGCTACATAGAAGCTGGTAGAAAGCTACATAGAAGCTGGTAGAAAGCTACATAGAAGCTGGTTGAAAGCTACATAGAAGCTGGTAGAAAGCTACATAGAAGCTGGTTGAATGCTACATAGAAGCTGGTTGAATGCTACATAGAAGCTGGTAGAAAGCTACATAGAAGCTGGTTGAAAGCTACATAGAAGTTGGTAGAAAGCTACATAGAAGCTGGTAGAAAGCTACAAAGAAGCTGGTTGAATGCTACATAGAAGCTGGTTGAATACTACATAGAAGCTGGTTGAATGCTACATAGAAGCTGGTTGAATGCTACATAGAAGCTGGTAGAAAGCTACATAGAAGCTGGTTGAATGCTACATAGAAGCTGGTAGAAAGCTACATAGAAGCTGGTTGAAAGCTACATAGAAGCTGGTAGAAAGCTACATAGAAGCTGGTAGAAAGCTACATAGAAGCTGGTAGAAAGCTACAGAGAAGCTGGTAGAAAGCTACACAGAAGCTGGTTGAAAGCTACATAGAAGCTGGTTGAAAGCTACATAGAAGCTGGTGAAAGCTACATAGAAGCTGGTTGAAAGCTACATAGAAGCTGGTGAAAGCTACAGAGCTAGAAGCTGGTGGCTACATAGAAGCTGGTAGAAAGCTACATAGAAGCTGGTAGAAAGCTACATAGAAGCTGGTAGAAAGCTACATAGAAGCTGGTAGAAAGCTACATAGAAGCTGGTTGAAAGCTACATAGAAGCTGGTTGAAAGCTACATAGAAGCTGGTAGAAAGCTACATAGAAGCTGGTTGAAAGCTACATAGAAGCTGGTTGAAAGCTACATAGAAGCTGGTGAAAGTCACATAGCTGTTTGAATGCTACATAGAAGCTGGTTGAAAGCTACATAGAAGCTGGTAGAAAGCTACATAGAAGCTGATAGAAAGCTACATAGAAGCTGGTTGAAAGCTACATAGAAGCTGGTAGAAAGCTACATAGAAGCTGGTAGAAAGCTACATAGAAGCTGGTAGAAAGCTACATACATGTAGAAGCTGGTTGAAAGCTACATAGAAGCTGGTTGAAAGCTACATAGAAGCTGGTTGAAAGCTACATAGAAGCTGGTTGAAAGCTACATAGAAGCTGGTTGAAAGCTACATAGAAGCTGGTTGAAAGCTACATAGAAGCTGGTTGAAAGCTACATAGAAGCTGGTTGAAAGCTACATAGAAGCTGGTTGAAAGCTACATAGAAGCTGGTTGAAAGCTACATAGAAGCTGGTAGAAAGCTACATAGAAGCTGGTTGAAAGCTACATAGAAGCTGGTTGAAAGCTACATAGAAGCTGGTTGAAAGCTACATAGAAGCTGGTTGAAAGCTACATAGAAGCTGGTTCAAAAGCTACATAGAAGCTGGTAGAAAGCTACATAGAAGCTGGTTGAATGCTACATAGAAGCTGGTTGAAAGCTACATAGAAGCTGGTTGAAAGCTACATAGAAGCTGGTTGAAAGCTACATAGAAGCTGGTTGAAAGCTACATAGAAGCTGGTAGAAAGCTACATAGAAGCTGGTTGAAAGCTACATAGAAGCTGGTTATAGTGGATGGAATAATCCAAGGATATCATGCAAGATTTTTGTTTTCTGTTGCCGCCAATCTGCTGTTGTAGTTTGCTGTCCGTGAATTACCGGTGTAAATTCATGCCGTGGAGTACATTTCATTCAGACTGACGATGTATATAGAATAGTCCTACTGGCCTACGTGACGTAATTATTAAAATAAAGAAATTACACGGACACAAGTTTTAAAAGTCAGCATTTATTTAATCAATCTTACATCCAATTAAGCTTTATCGGATAAAAGTTGGCTTTTTCACATGCAGTTTCCATTTGCTACGGCAGGTACACCAGCCATAAATCCCTTTTGAGATTTCATCACGTCATGATCATTCATAGGCTAGGCCTCGCGCATAAGATGCCCTGTTGCAAAAAACACGGACTCAATCAGCGAAGTTTTTTGCTGTTGGTTAATAACTGTATGACCGACCGTAAAAAATAATTAAGTTTCAAAATTGGGTGGAAGATCTTCAGAGCTGTCGTACATTTAGGTCTACATTACTTAGTTATGTGCAACAGCCCTGATGATCTTCCACCCAATTTTGAACCGTGAAGTTGTTATTTTAGGCTATAAAGTACTCTTGACCTCACACTGGGACATCCAGAATAAAATTCCCATTCTTACATTGTAGTATACGTATATATAATCCTGGCCCGATGTGATATTGTGGCAATTCAGAATGATTGACAGAGGAATTATTGAGTCATTTGTGAAGCGCTACGCTTTAGGGCTGTGCGTTTTCGGATATTTTTGGAACCGGATACCCGAAATCAGGAAAGATTGGATACCCGGATACCCGTTTTCATTCTTGTTGAAAACATGCCTCCTTTGGTGTACAAATACATGTAAACGTTAACAAAATTGACCTTTATAATACAGAGGATACCATATTTAATTCGATCTTTATTAAAGTATTAACATCTTGGTGACAAAATATTGTATTTACGGAAAGTTATTTCTGAAATAAAACCGTAAAAATTGGTCACATGCATGCACGCATGGCTGGTGCATCACGCAGCTACAGCGGCCTCGCACGTGACTGTGTCAGGGAGTGACTACCATCATCAGAAGACAATAATCACTGGTGCGTGAGTGATCAGAGCGCATGCGTATAGCAAGTTGACTTTAATGTTCATGTCACAAAACACGTGTTGAATAATGTCATTGGTCAAAGGTGATGTGGGCGGAACTAACCCGTTGTGGGAAAACGATTCATGTGCTTGCGCCTTGCCGTGCCCCAGCCTTCTAAATAAGGATATCCCGTACGCCATGTTGGCTTTGGATAAGGACATGATTTTGCGTACTAAAATAATATTTGATATTATTAAACTAACAAACTGCCAAAAATTAACGAGTCTAAAATCAGAACTTGAATATTAATATGTTTCTATCACAATGAACTTTATTAGTTAAATTATGTCAATAAACCTGTCAATAAACCTTGTTTCTTGAAAGAATGAGTTTTTACCAATTTGGGCCCCTTTTTCTCAAAATGGGACCAAACTTGACTATTCCCTGTTGAACGTGGCATCGTGTTGATCGGTCAGTCAAGAAATTAGTCTAAAATGTAGGATGCGCACTCATCAAAAAATAACTTAACAAAACGTATCGGTGTAAGTTTTATCTACTTTTTAATTAGTATTCAGCCAATTTGTCCCATCCATCAATGTTTGATGATCCATAATTCGCAGCTCATCATAAGCAACCGCATTTCGTCCCTCATAAACGTCTTTTCAACTGATAGGAGATTAGGTGATTGTAAAAATATGCTGCCCAATTGAAATGATCAAACCCGCAACCAATAATACCTTTCAAATCCGACTGATTATGGATCCTGCTGTTGGTTTCAAAGACAATGACCGACTTAACACCTCTCTTTTTATGTCTTTCTTTTGAAACAAATTGTCACCTTGTTGACAAATGTAATACACAAGAGAGCTTGGTATCGGCTGGTAAATAAATGTAAATGTTGGTGATATGCTGAGGGATGGTTGGTGGCACATCAAAATAATTACACAACAAAACCAATTTCAACACTACTTTTTTATTAGGACAACAATTAATGTGGACGTCCCCTATAATAAAATCCCCTCTATTAACACATCATGGTGCATACTCCAGTGCAGACATAAAGGGGCAGTTATTGTCCCACTAATCCAATTACTGTGAACAATAGGCAAACATTCCATCCTGAGCAGCTAGTTTGATACTTGTTTGTAGCATGCTCAGCCAGGCTATTTGAGTCTTAACCCTAACGATCCCCATCCAGCCAAACTCCAACACCAGGGATTGTTGGAGTTTGATGGGTTGAGTACTGTGTACTTCTGATATGGCATGTGTAAAGTGTTGGAATATGGCTGGATGAGTACTGTATGTGTGCAGTAACAGTGTTGGATTTTGATTGAGTGGGGAGGGTTGGTTTGTGTGCAGTGCTGTTGCTGGTGGGTTGTGCTTGGTTGATGTATAAAAGCCCTGGTGCTGGACTGTGTGTGCATGACTTTGATGTTTGGTTTATGTGTACTGAACAATGGGGTCAGGGTAATTACTGGGGATTTGTGCATTCATGGTACATGGTTCCATAGAGGTAAAACAAATAAACAGCTGTGAAAGAATAATGGATTGAATGCTATTAATATAAGGGGGTATGTATGTGCACTTTCAAGGAAAAATTCCACAGTAGGGGTTAGGTTAGGGCAAGGGCAGGAAGTTGTGGCTAAGGACAAGATTTATTATGGCTAGGTACACTGTAATTGACTTGACTTCAGTGGGTTGGTACACTTAACTGTATAGTGGTATACTGACAGGGTCACTACACTTCTAACATATGCATGGCTAAGGACAAGATTTATTATGGCTAGGTAAAAAGAAGAAATAAAAGAAAGATAAAGACAAAATACTTTTTTTTTTAAAGGGCAATGATGCATAGTAAAGTGGTTAGCAGATGTGACCAGTAACTAATCTGAGCCCCCCAAAAATACTTTCATTTTGTACAGGAATACACTTGCTTGGTTTTGATGGGATGTGTCCTGTGTAACCCCATTCTTCATACTAAGCAAATGGCCCAGTGTACCCACTCAATCAAAACCCAACAGCTAAGGGCCTGTTGGAGTTTGACGGGTTGAGTACTGTTATGGCAAGTGGACTGTTGGAGTTTGATGGGTTGAGTACTGTAAACCAGCAACAGTCAACCATGGTGTTGGGATTTGATAGGTTGAGGAAGGTTTCTAGTAAAAATGCTTAGGGAGTTAGGGTTAATGATTGGATACAATGTATCAGTTGGACAAAATTGTATGGAAAATGTCGTAAAATACTACAAAGGCGTTATCTTGAATAAAATGGCTCCTAAAAGTGTAAACATTACATTGTTCAATAGTCAAAGATTTCTGTTCACACCACTGAAATGGTAAGTCCCAATTTTAAAAAGTCGTTTACGGGTACTCGGAACCGAAAAACGGAACCGGGTAATGACAGTTTCGGTCGGGTATCCGGATACCCGGATACCCGGCACAGCCCTACTATGCTTTGTGTCTGACATTAGATCCCTTTGTCAGTAAACAATGAATGTGGACGGTCTATAAATGAGAAATACCAACTTGAACCATTCATTGCTGAAAGTAAAATTGCTACGTTGTATCATAATAAAGTAGCAACCAGTAGCCTAGTATTGTGGTATTTTTAAGGGGCATTCTTTTTGTTTCGGGAATTACTTTTTGCAAATTTTTTTGTAGGATAAATTTACTTATCAAATTTAAACAGGGCATCTTCAAAGGTGTTCTACATTTTTACAGGGCGTCCAAAAATCAAATAGGGCGTCCAAAAGACGCCTGGATGCATTGCTGGCTGATACCTTGGTGGTATATTCATTGCTCATCTATTTCAATGTTGGCACATTGAGACTGTTAATCATTGCTCCAGTCATTTGAAAGTAGTTTGAACTTTTACAATAAACAACTAAATTGTTAAAGATAAGTATGCATATTTGTTCAATTAATTTTGATTCAATGCGGGATTTATTTAAAGGTGGAACAACTTTCAACATGTCAAGAAAGACCAAGACCAAAAGACAACTCATTGGTAAGCCTCTTAACATCCTCAAGATCAGGCAGCTATCTATTCAAAAATAGACAGCCACCTTTACTAATTTGTTTTATGAAATAAAGTCTAGGATTGAACACAGCTTACTTGTTTGTCACATATACAAGTAGCAGTGGTTTGTATGGCTTCAAATTCATGTCAGAACACAGTTTTACTACAGTCAAGGTGCAGTACTATAGGCTGGTTGGTAAACAGTGCAGTGAACAATGGAAATTGTATTAGTTTTGGGAGTAAATGGACCCCAAATTAATAAATCATACAATAAGCCTTGTTCTCTCTCTACCCTACTGCTCCACTCTTCCTCACTAATCTGCTACTAGACTTGAGAATTCGTAGATTGGCCATATTTGTCTATGAGGGTGCGCACCACCTCATAGCACTGTGTATTAACTATGCGTCATCTACATGTACCTCGATCACATTGCGTAACATACTTCACAGTGGTAGCAGTGAATCACCATGCATCTAGTAAATGTACGACTGTGTTTTCTCACTTGTATCCTCATCTGTAGATGGCTAGTTGTCAACAGCAGGTTGGGGAGGGGATACTTTGGAAAATACAGATATATATATAAATGGTAGCACTTTTAAGACTAACTAAACTTAAAAATAGGCATAAGCTTTCGTAGCTACAGCTACTTCATCAGATGCAATGAAAATACAGGTAAGGGGTTTGAAAATACTATTCAATATTTCATGTTTCTATGATGATTTTCTAGGTTACAACTGTTGAAGAGATTTTAGAGACTGACAGGGGTAATGGTAAGGTGCACTATGCCCGTGTCTCCATCTATCAATACCAGCTAGATCAGAGTTATGTAGGAGAGCTGTACTATGACAGAGACTACAATATACATGAGGGCAAGAGACCTGGGGTCACATGCAGGTAACACATTCTCAGTCCACCAATATTTTCCATCAACCATTTTATGCTTCCTCTCCATTTTGTTGTTTGTCTCAATGAGTGGCACTGTTAGACTAGGCTAGATATTCACCATGTCAACATTGCTTTGTGCTTGCCCCTACATTGATGTATGTCAGTCTTCCCGTCACATTTTTGATTGAATATTTTTTTCTCCTTTCCCTCACTCTCTATTTATCTTGAATTATATGAGTGTTCAGAGATTTGATTTTTAATTTGATTTATTCTTATTCATATGCAGATTTCCCCTTGGCTCCTTCAAGAATGCACAAATGTAAGTGAACTTTTTGCATTTTAATTAGTAATTGTATTAATGAATTTATTTACATTACCAACTAATGAGATATGAAAGCAATCACAGCAGAATCTTTTGAAATCAGCCAAATCACCAGGATTGAATCTAACTAAAATGGTGAACACAGAGGTAAATCAGAGTTGTACCTTGGAGGCTTTAAGGCCACGGTTCATCATGTCACATTCCGCATGGTATTAAATATACTTTGTGTGTTCCTGTCAGTTAGCCTATGGATGAAGGGAAGAAGTACAGTGTCCTTTTTTAGCCAGGCCATGCCAAGATTGTGGTTGTCCTCTGCCATTGGCTGGTACATACGGCAACACTGATTGACAAGAACCTGTGGGGTCTATGTTAATTCAGGAAAGGTGTTGGATACTAAAAGTAAACAAAAACAAGCCTGTAATATAAGTTGGGTAATAGAATCTTTTCTTTTTTTCTTTCCACCATCAGGTACTTGCATCAGTTCCGAGACTTGTTCACTGAAGAAGGTCGTAGACAGGTCAAGATTACACGTATAGTGCCTGGTCAAAATGCATACAGCAACAATGCTGTGCCTGCTACATCAGCTGCAGGTGCTGCAGCAGGTGCTGCAGCAGGCAGCAGCAATACATTGGTACAGGCTTCACTGCAGCAGAATAATAGCAATAACCAGGCTGGGCAGACCACTGGTCTCGTCATTAAGGTAGGACAACATACCCAAGTTTATACAAGTTACAAAATGTATGTTATATTCACCTCAAAAATAAAGCATGATTTTGATGGTTTTTGACAACAAATTAACGAAGACGATCAGATGATCAGAGTATACTGATTGAAACGTCATATTTTTCAGTTTGAAACATCGAGTTGTAACCTCCAGTTCTTTTCAAAACTAATTACTACTCAATTGAGATTTTCATATGTTGTGGCCGAGCGGTCTAGCTTACCGGATTCAAGTTCTGGTGTTAGCAACATAATGTGGGTTCGAATCACGGCCGTGACACTTGTGTCCTTGAGCAAGACACTTAATCATAATTGCTTCTCTCCACCCAGGGGTTAAATGGGTACCTGTGAAGGCAGAGTTGGTTTGCTCTATATGCGCTAGAAATGGCAGCAATTGAGCTGTATACTCCCCAGGGAGCTGAGATGGTTTCAGGAATGATTTATGAGCCTTATGAGCCTTATGAGCAGGGATAATAATATAATGCGCCTTGAGCACCACTTAGTTGGTGGATACGTGTGCTATATAAATCCACACATTATTATTATTATTATTAATTAGTCTTTACTTATCCTCTTCACCATGCAAAGCTACAAGTTTTACCAAATACAATAATACACTTCTAGAGTTATTTTACTTACATTTAGCTTTAATTTCATTGTACAAGTACACTTTTTAACACAACTGATTTGCCATTTGTACATGGTTTGTGTAACTTCTATGAACATGGGAAACACAACTTGATTGGAATTTATATTCAAAACATTAACCTTTGACTAGCTAGATTCACAATACAAACTATAGAGGGCACCCTTCACAAGATGCATTTTCCCATGCAAATGTTGTGACCTGCCAGGTTTTATTTGGTCCATGGAGGTTTAAACACCTATCTTGATGAGTCCATCTCTTGTTCAATACTCGGCTTTTTACAAATGGGCAATTCTCCGGTAACGGAATGACGTCCATTCATGACCCAGCCAACATTTGCCCAACTAATCTGTGTATGAAATGGGAGCCAAGATCCAACTGATTCATTGGACACAAATGGAAAAAAAAAAAAATTCACCTGCTGGGTCACTTTAGGGAGGTCAAAATTTCGGCGAAGGACAAACAGTTTTCAGGTCTTGCATAAATTAATAAATCTCTGAAGTTTAGTAATTTCCAAAAGGGGTGTTATTTGTAGTATATAGACTTTAGTAGGGTTAATAACTACAATGCAAAATAAAATTTGAAATATTATTCCTTTATTGAAAAAAATGACCTTCAATCATGGTAACGGAATTACGTCAGGACGGTAATAGAATTACGTATTGTATTTGTACAGGTCTAAAAATAGCGCTAAATGCAAGGCAAAACAATAATAAAAAACAGTATTTTACTTGAATTTCTACATTTAGGCATATCTATTTTGTGTTTTTTTATGATATGTAATAATGTTCTCACAAGTACATATCCTGAACATACATAATGGGGTGCCATGGCCGAGCGGTTAAGTGCATTGGATTCAAGTTCTGATGGCTGTGTCATCAGAATGTGGGTTCGAAACCTGGCGGCGACCGTGGTACTTGTGTCCTTGAGCAAGACACTTTACTGTAATTGCTTCTCTTCACCCAGGTGTATAAATGGGTACCTGTGAGGGTAGAGATGGTTATTGTGTTTGATTAGCCCTGTAGCGCCAAAAGGTTGCACATTGGCTGTATACTCCCCAGGGAGCTGAGAAAGATTATAGGAATGATATTGGCCCAGTGACCAGGGGTAAATAATGTAAGCGCCTTGAGCACCACTCAGTTGGTGGATACGTGCGCTATATAAGACCACATATTATTATTATTATTATCCAATTAAATCATGCCAACTTTACAATTTCCAACCAAATTAATTAGCGTTTACTACAAGTACTGCCCATAATCACTGTACAAATACATGTACAATAGCATACTTTTGCATTCAAACTAAACATTGTGTCATATTTTTTAGGAAACAGTGTTTTTTAAAGTTTTTTTATTGAAAAATATTTATTAATTAACATTAAATAAAACTTTGTTACAGAAGATGTCAAAAGTCACAGTAAAAGTCATTGTAACAGTAATAAAAACTTGAAGTGCAGTGCAAATCCGTAATCATGGTTACCGTAATTCCATTACCTTATATTAAAGTACATGTACTAAGCAAATGTCCGAAAGTGATTTTTTTTTTAAAT
The DNA here is from genome assembly GCA_029582265.1 of Zoroaster sp. YZ-2022. Taxonomy (NCBI): domain Eukaryota; kingdom Metazoa; phylum Echinodermata; class Asteroidea; order Forcipulatida; family Zoroasteridae; genus Zoroaster; species Zoroaster sp. YZ-2022. Next base: position 15,077,819 of record CM055833.1, on the reverse strand, counting down.
AAAACTTGTAGGGAGGTATATTTAGAAAAAAACAATTTTGGGATTTTTATTTTTATTGCCCAAAAAATTACTTTTGTGCATTATTTTGGTGACGGAATTACATGTGATTTTCTCATGTTTTATTTTTAAATTTTTGGAGAACACGAAAAAATTTTAATTTTTTTTTACATACAAAAGTAATCTTTGGTACAATGGCTATCTAGACACACAAACAATTATTTTCCCACAAGGCCTCCACGAATCACAATGTTCAAGAGAATTAATTTGAATTTTTAACAAAAATTCCACATTTTCAGACTTACTACCCAAAAATCCATATTTCTCCCAGAAAACATGGGTTTTTCAAATTTTAACCACTTGGATTGGATTCCCTATGAAATTCTGGTCTAGGATCATTATGGACGAGAGTAGATTTGTCATAACTTTTTATCTGGGTATACCCCATGAAGCTGTAATACCCCTCATTTTACTGCAAATATTGAGCCCTTTCAGATGGTACCTATTATGTTAACATCAAACAAACTTGCAAATTTTATGAATCTAGCTACTTTGACCTTTGACCATAACAGACAGAGCCTGAGCAGCCAGACAACACTTCACTCAGGTTGTCTCTAAGTATGAACAACTCAGTTAGCCTGACCTCGAGCCTCACCAGTCCTGTAACACAGACTTCACTGCAAGGTAAAGTATAAGTTGTATTAAGTCATTTATTGATTCCATACAAGTTTAATTGTTACGTTAAAAGGTACATATAAATGATAAGTGATTAAGTGATAATGATATTAAGAATAAAATTGTATTCATCGGTATGGTTTCCTTCTTGAAGAAATTGTGTGCCAGAACATGCTTGTGTTTCATTAGCCGCAGTGTAAAATGACTGTTCAGGGCTTTGTACTCTCTGTGGAGTTCAAACGTTTTTTTCCAGGAACGAATATTGATCCAATGACAAGTTAACAGTAACATCAGTATAAATGTGCTACGCATTATTAATTATTATTTTCATGTCTTTTTTCAGGTCACTTGTTTTCTGCCAATACAATAACCCTTGGTTCAATGCAGCAGTATTCCACTCAACCAACTGTGCCTATCCTCAGCCCCCCACTCAGCAGTGGACGACACAAAGGAAGGCAACCACCTGCTTATCTCAATCTCTCAAGGTCAGATCTTTTACAGTATTGTTTATGTATAGTCATTAGTAATGTACACAACTTACACATGATTCAAATTGCAATTTGTAAGTTTTATTTTATTGTTAGTCCAGAAAATGCAATGTCATCCTGTAAATGTTGTCAAGTGTTTAGTTTATTTATTTGGTCTGGCACAAGGGGAAGAGTCCAAAAGCTTTATATGACTTCCATACTTTCCCTATTGTTAATGGGGGGGGGGGGGAGGGGGTATTAACCCAACATTTTGTAGATGCCCCTTCAAAATATGTACCAACCTATAAGAAACAAGGAAAAAAATACTCAAAAAATCATTTGAGAGCGTTAACTCCCCCTGTACATGCCCCCCTGAAGATTTGTTTTTGTGAAATGGCATGGCATCCCGTCTTCTTGTGCAGATTACCTGAATACCGTTGGTGGGGCACCAGTCTATTTTGTTTAAAACATGACAGGGAAGCAATGAAGAGAGCATCACCATATTTATTTTAAAGTACTTTCTCATGTTTACCTGTTGAAATTTTAGCATACTGTTCCATGACAACCTTTCAATGGCCTTGTGAAACAAAAAATAAGATTTTTTTTATATGAATAAAACACAGTGTTCCTGTGGGTTTATATGGATTGCAACTGAATATTTTATTTCATTATTGTATCAAACTTATTTTATCATGGAATAATATAAAATTGATATTTGCTTTTAACATTCTTCTAGAAAAGAATTAATTAATAAAATTAATGTAAAATAGTAGTTATTGGCCTCAGTTATGTTTTGAAATTAGCAAGTTCTTTCTCAGAGAAAGAACCCGCTAGATTCAAGATGTAAGGGCACTACTATTTTGCATTTATATACTACGGGTCCTTTAGGTTGGTAAGCAGTTTGCAACAGCCAATTCTCTATTTATAAAATAGTACAAAAATATATTTATACATCTAACTAACATTAACAAGATATTTCATGGCTTAGCAGGGATTTTGGATTGTATAATGACAAAATGTATTTAGATCTGTAAATGATATAGTAGATCTAATGCGCTTGAACAAGTTCCGCTAGTAGATGTGAAGCATCATCTTAAGATACAGTATATTTGCGATGACATGTATTGAAATAATCTCTTTTGAGTAGTAAGGGTTCATAGGTTCAGGGGTTACACATTTGTAAACCTTAAATTTATTTGAGAAAATTTTTACCAACTTTGTATTCTCCTGAGGACGATCAGAGCATACTGATCGAAACGTCAAGTTGTACCCCCAGTTCTTTTCAGAACTAATTACTACTCAATTGAGATTCCACATGGTGTCACCGCAATCAGTCTTACTTAACTTTGTATTCTCTTTCTCTTACTCTTACTATTATATCATCGTGATTGTACAAACTACAGTTTATGACAGTAACCAGTGGGTTAATAATTCATTATGTTTAAGATGATAACAAGTCCCAGACATGTCAAATACAAAGTTCCCAACTCCCATGGAAATTTCTTGATATACAGTAATACTCGTGGGTGCATGGTGAACAATATTAAAAACAAACTTACCCAACTAAGGTCATAGATAATAACTTCTGTCAGTGTCACTGCCCAACTTTGCCAGCAAACAATCCTTTTAGATGATATGATGTACATGTATGTACATTTACTATCCTAAATATATAATTGATTTAATTGAGTTAAAACCAATCAACCATGTTAACCATGAACAGCTGCTGAGTAACCATATGTTTGGTACACATCACATACACAGTCTGGTAACCACCATTATGTATGTCTCTACAGTGCATATGGAGTCAGGGAACCTTTATGTTAAACTGACAACAGAAACTTCAACCAAAACTTTCAGGGAGCATGTACAGTGGGGTTAGAAAAGCCAATTTTTTTTTTTAATGATTTAGTCTTGTTTCTAATAGGCCTGTACATGTTTTGAGGGGGGCAGAATATAAAAAAGTATAAAAAAAAAAGTAAAATAATACCACCCCTAATGTTAACACCTTTTCTAATCAATTTATATTAAACAGCCAACTCTCGTTAATGTGAGGTCCACCGGACTGACACAATTATCTTGTTGTAATCGTCTGGCAATATTTTCTTACAAAACCATACGAACGCACCCATGTGTATCGTGCAGTACATGTGAAGGGAAATGTATGCTAAACGTATAGACTCAAATGTACACTGTAAAGATTGACAAATTAATTATTTAAGATGTTTAGACGTATTTTACTTCATTAAAATAAGTTGTTGATTGAATAAAATAAATGAAAAACAATTGACAACATGATTGTAGGTAAATAAATGAGTACTGAAGACTAGAAACTCTCAAATAGATCTGTCAAACTTGCCGATGATCCACTCAAGTATAGAAAGAAGCAACTGCGTTTTTTTTTCGTTTTTTTTAATTTTAAATAATTATTGATCTAGTGTGTAGGTCCACCATGTATTTTTGGAGTTCATTGTATTTATACATTGTACAAAAAAAATACTATTGTAAAATTAGTTATAATCAAATAACTACTTTTGCTGACCACATGTACATTGATGCATTGCTGTTTAACCACACTGAAATAAATCTCCTGAAGTCAATCAGAGTATACTGATTGAAACATCGAGTTTCTCACAGTTCTTCTCAGAACCTACAATCATTACAACTCGTAAGAGATTGTTACATGATTGTTACGTTACTCCAACTGTACTTCCACCGTACGAAGTTTCAAATTCTGCTTAAACTGTAGTTGAATAAGAAATACATATACATTTCATACAAGTATGTTGCTATTTACAGAGCTAGCAGTGCACCTCCTGATGCTGGTATGATGATGTCATCACCCCAGGGAACCCCAACATCCTTACCAGCCTCTTCACCGTGTAAGTACCAAACCCTGTTCACTCTGAATCCAAAAGCTTGTTCATCAACACTTGATTTACACATGCACACCCATAGTCTGGGCTGGAGGGGTCTACCGTGCACCCCCCCCCCCCCCATCATAACCCACCGCCACTGATATTTTTTTGTTCCTTTGGATGTCCTAAACACGAAAAAAGATGTTAACATCGAAAATTTTGGGTTGCACTATCTGTTCTGGCCCACTATTTGTTTGCCCTTATAATGAGCTTACACTGATAATTCTTAGCACAAGGAGTGGAAGAAGATCAAACATCTCGCCATTACTCAATCATGCCTTCACCTATTATCATGTAACTTGGTACAATTAATGTTCAGTCATATGTCGTCATGATGACGTCATTGGTTGTCATGAAAACGACCGCTAGAGGGCGTTATAATTGCACATATATTATGCATATTTTAATTATTGTGATTTTCAGAAAAATATCTCTTTATAAGTCATTTAGTTTTTATAATTGCCACCAAGAACAAAAATTAATTAATTTATTTAAATGGGTTTGTCTATGTATAATGTAACCACAAAAATGTGTTAACTTTGAAGTTTTTTGGATTTTCTATCTCTGGGGCACTTTTTTAGCCCCATGGTATTCAGCTTAGTTGGACGTCCATATCACTACATATTGAATAATCCTTTATTTCTCAAACATGCTTTGACCTACATTAATCAAACTTGGCACAATAAATGTTCATTCACATGTCGTCAAGATGATGTCATTGGTTGTCATGGAAACTACCTCTAGAGGGCGCTGTACTTGGATACATATCATGCGCACATAAATTAATGGATACAATTATTTCTTATTTTTAGCCATTGTAGTACACTAGTTATCACTATGGGGATAAAGTATCATTAAGTTTTACTTGAAAAGGATGTGTCATCTGTAATGTAAAGAAAAACAAAAGATAAATTTGAAAATATTTTGTTAAGGGGTCTCTGGAGCTCATTGTTTAAGCCCCTATCATATCAAATTCAGCCGGGAATCCTTAGCATTTGGGGTGGGAGGGGATTACACAAACCTCCATTACTCTGGCATGCTTTGACTTACATTAATAAAACTTGACACATTAAATGTTTATTTATTTGTTGCCAGGATGACGTCATTGGTTGCAATGGAAACTACCTCTAGAGGGCACTGTATTTGGATGAAGATTATGTGCAAGTGAATAAATGGTTAAAAGTATTTCTTATTTTTAGCCATTGTAGTACACTATAAAGAGAATGTATCATTAATATTTAACTGGATATGATATGTCAACTCTAGTGTAAGAAAAAAGGATGAATTTGAAAATCTTGGGTTAAGTTGTCTCTGGAGATCAATGTTAAAGCCCCTATCGGCCCCTTGTTCAGCCAAGAGTCCTTAGCATATGGGGTGGGAGGGATAAACAAATTTGGTACATTTAATGTTCATGTATATGTCGTCAAGATGACATCATTGGTTTCCATGGAAACTCCTATGTTGTACTACATCTTTTGGCTCATTGCTGACTAGGTCCTTGTCTGTAAGAAGAAGCTTCCTGTTTGGGTTTGTGAGTCCACCTTTACAAGGAAGCCTCATTCCAGGCTGTATGGGAGCACCAAATCAATATGAAACTTCCTGAAAGGATACAGTATCCTCACAAAGTCAGACAATACAACAGTGTTGGAATATAGGCCAGCACTGTGGCACTTGTTCCGAAATGTGGCTTCCACTAACATGAGGACTGCTGTGATGTATGAGCATAGGATGATACCGGCTCTCCTAGTTCTGGCCATACAGCACAATTACTGCACAAAGGCGCTCCAGGGAGCACCATATCCTTTTGGAGGAGTTTTGAAAAGTCCTGAGCCTTAATGCTTTCCATCCATAGGTTTTACCAACAGATTACTTCATTCTTATGGAGTATCGTGGCCGAGCGGTCTAGCTCGGACTCTGGTTATGGTGTTGGCAGCAGAGTGTGGGTTCGAGTCCCGGCCGTGACACTTGTGTCCTTGAGCAAGACACTTAACCATAATTGCTTATAAGGGCAGAGGCAGTTTAATAACTGCCTTGTTCTGGACTAGTTACCCCTCCCAGTCCTATTCGCACCGTGAAGAGGCTGGTTATTAACTTGTCTTGTTTCGGTGCGAGGGGCTGGTTTCTTCAGTGTGGAGTCGTTGTAACAACTCAATGACTTAGTAGCCCCCACCTTGGAGTGGCCATTGGCCTTGTGTGGGGCGAATTGCATAAAAAAAATTATAAACAAATTAAAAAAATAAAAAAATAAATAAAAAAATAAAAAAATTAGTTTGTTCACCTTCATTAGTTTGTGCCGCCCTGTGTCGTCCTGTGCCAGCCAGTGCCGGTTTTTGTCCAGCTTGTGCTGTATGGCCAGAACTAGGAGAGCCAGTGCCATCCTATGCACTTTCAATATAGTTTCTATGTACATTTCTGCTGAATTCTGCTCTTCTGTGTGGTGCAGTAGCAAACATACTCCTGTGGTGGACAGGAGCCGGAACAATACCCCTAGAAGAGGTACATTATACAGCCTACAGAGCCCCACAGGCAAGCTGCAGTGAATCGATTCACTTAGCAGTGAATCTAAGATCGCATTTGAATGGAAAATCTGCGGATGAAATACATTTATGTTTGGAGAGAACCATATAGCCCATGTGAACCAGGCCAGAGTGACCTTCCATTGGATAACCCTTCCTGAAAATAAAATGTGTGCCACTGAGTTTGGATGGCAGATGAATTGCTGACAGAGCCTTGGCTCATACATCACGCAGCAGTCCCCATGTTAGGGGAAGCCACATTTCGGGATGGGATGCGGAACAAGTGTGGCAGTGCTGGCCTATATTCCAACACTGTTGTATTGTCTGACTTTGTGAGGATACTGCATCCTTTCAGGAATCCCTTTCAGGAGGTTTCATTACTCCAACATATTGATTCGGTGCTCCCATACAACCTGGATCTGCAATGACGCTTCCTTGAAAAGGTGGATGCAGCTTAAACAGGAAGCTTCTTCTTACAGACAAGGACTTAGTCAGCAATGAATCAGAACATGTAGTACAACACAGGAGAGGTTTCCATCGAAACCAATGATGTCATTTTGACAACATATACATGAACATTAAATGTACCAAATTTTATGAATGTAAGTCAAATCATGCCGGAGTAATGGAGGTTTGTTTAATCCCTCCCACCCCATATGATAAAGATTCTTGGCTGAACAAGAGGCCGACAGGGGCTTTAACATTGATCTCCAGAGACAACGTAACCCAACATTTTCAAATTTATCCTTTGTTTTTTTCTTATACTAGAGTTAACATATCACATCCAGTTAAAAATTAATGATACATTATCCCTATAGTGTACTACAATGGCTAAAAATAAGAAATACTTTTAACCATTTATTCATTTGCGCATAATCTTCATCCAAATACAGCGCCCTCTAGAGGTAGTTTCCTTTGCAACCAATGACGCCATCCTGGCAACATATAAATAAACATTTAATGTGTCAAGTTTTATTAATGTAAGTCAAAGCATGCCAGAGTAATGGAGGTTTGTGCAATCCCCTCCCACCCCAAATGCCAAGGATTCTCAGCTGAATTTGATATGATAGGGGCTTAAACAATGAGCTCCAGAGACCCCTTAACAAAAAATTTTCAAATTTATCTTTCGTTTTTCTTTACATTACAGTTTACAAATCCTTGCCAAGTAAAATTTAATGATACATTATCCCCATAATGATAACTAGTGTACTGCAAGTGCTAAATATAAGAAGTAATTGTATCCATTAATTCATGTGTGCATGATATGTATCCAAGTACAGCGCCCTATAGAAGTAGTTTCCATGACAACCAATGACATCATCTTGACGACATGTGAATGAACATTTATTGTGTGAAGTTTAATTAATGTATGTCAAAGCATGTTTGAGAAATAAAGGATTATTCAATATGTAGTGATATGGATGTCCAACTAAGCTTAATACCATGGGGCTAAAAAAGTGCCCCAGAGATAGAAAATCCAAAAAACTTCTAAGTTAACACATTTTTGTGGTTACATTATACATAGACAAACCCATAAATTAATTATTTTTTTGTTCTTGGGGGCAACAATCAAAACTAAATGACTTATAATGAGATAATTAAAATATGCATAATATACATGCAATTATAGCGCCTTCTAGCGGTCGTTTTCATGAGAACCGATGACGTCATCATGACGACATATGACTGAACATTAATTGTACCAAGTTACATGATAATAGGTGAAGACATGATGGAGTAATGGTGAGATGTTTGATCTTCTTCCACCCCTAGTGCTAAGAATTATCAGCGTAAGCTCATTATAAGGGCAAACAAATAGTAGGACAAAGGAACGAAAAAATATTGGTGGTGGTGGTTTATGGGGGGGGGGGGGGGTAGACCGGTAGACCCCTCCAGCCCACAGACTACCAGTACTGTGCTTGATAGACATAGTGTTCATACTAGTCAAATCAATTGATTTATATCTACATTCGGTAGTGTTTAAATGTCCGTAAAATTTAAATGTCCAACATGCACAAAGGTAGGAAGGTTTGTTTGCACACATTTTACTGACATTGTCTACACACTATGCTTCCTCCCACTCACTGCTGACTTTAAAAAAAAAAATATTTGCACTCTTTGTACGAAGTGAAAATGCATACAGTATGAACTGACCCTCACACCATACAGAAAGGGTTGAGTACCATCAGGCTGGTCAGGGATTGGCAACTTATTCTGTAGTTTGCCCATATTGCAATTCATCCATATTGTTTGGTTCCCCAACTACCAAGCCAAGATTGATTGAACAAATCATAGTATCAAAAGTCTGTTTTGAACACAAGCCTCATTTTGATTCCCATAACAAGTGTATTGTTTGTGTGTTGTTTATACATGTGATCCAGTATCTGGTTCAATGGCACCACCTCCTACACCGCCTCCGTCATCCACTCCATCTGCCCCAGTCACCCCCGCCCCACCTTCTCCGAGCGTAACCCCCATCCCGGGCCGTGTGATCACCCCCACCCTGGACAGTGTGGCTGGCAGGGTGGCCACACCCACTGTGATGGTGAGCAGCCAATCAGGATTGTTGCCTCACAGTGTTGCCGTGACAATCACTATGGCAGGCGGTGGTACCATTTCTGTTCCGGTTTCGATGGGATTGGTCGGACCATCTCAAGCAGGTACTGATATGTAAGGTTATAAGTGGTTGAATCAGTATTTTTTGTTTTGATTCTTGAAACAAAAATAACTGAACTTTGATATCTTGAAAATTAAGTTAAACTTTAAAAAAATATTTTGACCACTAGTGGTCCACATGAAAAATGAAGATGTTGTTTACATGTGGATATTGTACATCACAGCACCATAAGCAGTGACAATATAGATTTGTAGCATTGTCATTTCTTTGTACTTATCAACAGGTCTTGTGCAGACCTCTGGCGGTCTGATCAGCTCACCCATTAGTGTGATGACAACCCTCCCTGGTTTCCCCACAGATGTGATACCCCTTACCACCATGACCTCTACCACACCCACCACATCTGCCACCACACCCACCTCCTCCCCATCCCAATCCAGCATTTTATCTGCCCAGACGGGACTCCTGACAGGGCCGATAAACATCATCAACACAGGCCACGGAGGGCTCTTAGGTACTGGTGCAGTCAGTATATCCAGTGCAGGGCAGCTTGCAGCAGCAACAGGGCTGACTCAGGCTAGGCTCTCTCAGCTTGGGTTGAAGGGAGCCAGTGGTCTGAGGACACAGGGACCCCTTTCAATACTTCAGGTTTGAAGTTTGCTTTATTGCTGTATTTGATTTGTTTTGCTGTGCTATTTCATGATTAAACATTTTATCAAGTAAAATTTCATTTGGGAGGTGCTTGTTGTGGAACAGTTATCTCATAATTATTTTCCATTTGAAGTATCACTCAATAGAAAACAGATCAGATTGAAGTTGAAGCCAAACACAAGTACTTGTATAATTAATTAATAAAATTCTTGCGTCAAGATGACAAATCAGTTTTTAGTTTTTCCCAACATTGACATGTATGAAGCACTGTTTCGGGAACGTCTCGAACATTCCTGTTCCATTAAGAATGTTCCTTTCAGGAAAACAATGTATTTCCGAAAGGAATATTCAGTGTTTCCCAATGGGAATAGCGGCTGTTCCAAATGGGAAGGACAGATGTTCCCAGTGCGTGTACTCATTTAAGGAATGTTCCCAATGGAAGGTTCCTTTTGGGAACACTAAGGGTTCCACTGAGCTTGCTCAAAGTATAATTGTTTCTTTTAAAATAGTTTATTGTTTTCAATAATACAGCAAGGACAGCAACATGCTATTCTGTACAATACCGCACTGCAGCAGCGACTTCAGCAATTTCAGCTTCAGCAACAGCTTCAACAGTCAACGGCAGCAGCACAATCCCAACGACCAGGCCAAGGGGGCAGCAGCAGCAGTGTGCAGCTGCAAACGAGTAGCATTGGAGGAAAGAACACCATCAGTGCCACATTGGGATTGTCACAGCTCACTGCTATTCAGGTAAAAGTCATTCGTTAACTTTCCCAGCGAGGTTAATTAGAAAAGCCATGGCATGCTATCAAAGTTAAGCAATGTTAACCTAGGTCAGTACTTGGCTGGCTTTTGTAACAAGCATTTAACTGACCGAGATATATTGCATACATGAGTCTGGGAGGCTTGTGTATAGTAGCTACAGTGCTGTGTCCTTCAGACACGGGACATTAAACTGTTGGTTCCAATTAGGGTAGAGTAGTGGTTTACCATAGAGTAGTGGTTCACCTATGTCAATCCCTAACAGTTCAAAGCTTGGACCAGTGATAATTACTGATCAGACCACACAGGAAAATAAGAAATAGTGGAGTGTAAAAAAATAATATCAACATCCTCTAGCCGTACAAAAACTATCCATTGCTGACTGCTTGCCATAACCATTATTGTTAAATATACTGCGTTCATAACAGGTCATTTAAGGAGTTCAAAGGCATTAATAAATATTGCATAGATTTTCATTATACTTTTCTTCTATACACAATGTATATCAATTTGACAGCCGAAGTAATTTAATTTGCACATTGATATATGAATAAACTATTCACAGTGAAATGTAATGTGTATACTTCCAATCACTTTGAACCCAAATTGACATTTGTTGTTGCAGGGCCTCCAAGCTGGCCTACCTCAAATAACCTCCGCCCACCAGCAAGCTCTCCATCAGCAGCAATTACAGGCTCAGCTAGCCTATCAAAAACAACAGCAGCTGCTGCTACGACAACAGCAGCAGCAACAAGCACTCCAACAACATGCTTGCAGCAACAAGGGGAAGAGCAAAAAGCGCACTCCACCTAAGTGACCATGCAGTCATCATAAATTAATCCTTGCTTATTCTTAAAAACGACCATGACTTCCTTATACTTTGATCATACTTGACCTTATAACCAAAGAGCATGTTCAAGTGCTGACTAGTACTTGACAAATGATTGATCCCTATTGTGTACTCTCAGAACTTTAATGACCACAGTTGCAAAACCAACATGTTGTCATTAGTGCTTTGCTGTGTTTAGGACATGAGACCAGCAAGCAAACAATAATAATAATAATAATAATAATGTGTGGACTTATATAGCGCACGTATCCACCAACTAAGTGGTGCTCAAGGCGCATTATATTATTATCCCTGCTCATAAGGCTCATAAATAATTCCTGAAACCATCTCAGCTCCCTGCGGAGTATACAGCTCAATTGCTGCCATTTCTAGCGCATATAGAGCAAACCAACTCTGCCTTCACAGGTACCCATTTAACCCCTGGGTGGAGAGAAGCAATTATGATTATGTGTCTTGCTCAAGGACACAAGTGTCACGGCCGTGATTCGAACCCACATTATGTTGCTAACACCAGAACTTGAATCCGGTAAGCTAGACCGCTCGGCCACAACACCCCAGTAGGCTGCTTCCAAATAGTTGGAATAGTTAATCCATCATCAACTACAGTTCTCAACTTGCTCTGAATATTCCATGCATATTTCCATAATTGAGAGAATTCATATTCAATAAAAGTGCCCAGTGAGAGCATTGTTTCTCTCTATATAGCAAGAGATTCTACTGGTCAAGGTTTTATGTTCAAGATTGGTGCAATTCTTTCTCATAAAAACCGAGATATTTTACTGAGTGTAAAAGTTGGGCATAAAAGAAGTAGATGATATGCAATGTGCATTAATCACTTTTTATACATGTATTATATTTTATTTTTCTTCTAGAAAAATGTTCTCATTCTAGTATTTTTCTTAGAACTATTAATATGCACTATTATACATGTATCAATGTGTTTATTACTGTAGATGAATATTTGTCCGTATAATCATGGCACTCGTAATATGTTGTAATAAGGACAAACATTTTATAGCAATTTTTATCTTCGTATTAACATTTATTACATAAAGTAGATTGAAGAAATGTAATCACATGTGTAACTGTTAATGGTATATAATTGGCAATATTAGGTGCCTATAATTTCACAGGACAAAAAAACATACATGGATGGAAAGATCTCTTTAAAAATATGCATTCAAATATCCCTGAAAAGTGTTTTATCTAATGGTTAAGAGAACACTGTCTCGGTGTTACCTGACCCATAGAAAGCAGGAAAACAATAACATTTAGGGGTTCTTAAATTTTTATATAATGTACAGTGAACTAGTTTGAAGAGATCTTTCAAGCCATGTACTTCTCATTCTTTGAAACAATACAATATTTTATAATCGCCCCAACAAAAGTGTTGTGTACATTTAATACTTCTTATTTTATATATTTGTATGCATCAAGATATTGATCTACAATATGAGCTGTTGTCAAAAATAGATTGATTAAAGTTACAGTCTGTCTGAGCAGTGGTGTGGAAACTACCCTTTCTCACTTATTTCAAGGTACACAATGACTTAAGGTGTGATGTTGGGCACATGTCATTTAACAAGATGAGATGTACATAGCTGGAATGATCGTGTCCTAATTTGACATGGTCGTAAAATGGCATACTTGCCTTTTGCTTATAAACTGTAGCATGATACTGGTTGCATAAACTTGTCTTGGTTATCTTGTTAAAAAAAAGCTAATCATATGGAAATATAATCAAATAAACCATAAGGGAAACTGATGAGGTATTTAAATACATTTTGTTTAATGAACAGAGAAAACTTCAGCAAAACAGTATATTAGCCATATGTTGGCAGTTTCCTCATTTTCGGTCCTTGTAAAAAGTGCAACAAGTTGCTTAACCACCAATTTTTACTAGAAACATATTCAGTGGTAAACGTAACACTATTTTCTTGATTTGTGCTACTGATCCTAAAAGTTGACAGGTTTTTGTTATTTTTTATGAATGTCACCAATCCCTAAAAAGGCCACTCAAGGTGAGGGCTAAACAAAGAGGGGGAAAAGGGAGCTAAGTAAAAGGAATTTACCAGTACAAAGATAACTACATGTATTGATAAGAAACTTGATGAGTACCTCATGGTATTTGCTTCGGGGATAGTTACTGTATATGGATGTGAACAAACAGAAAAAGGTGTAGTGTGGCCAAAGGTACAGTTAGGTGAAACAACCAACAAAAGACCATTAGAGCACATTCCATGGTAGTATCTGTAGAAACGGCTCAATGAAGCTATGGAGTGATAGGTGATAGAGGAAAATGGAAAACATGAACTAGGAATTCTTTCATATTTACTTGGTCAGCAGTGGAAAATTATTGTTCCAGGTTCATGGAATACCATGAATATGAAGAGTATCCTACGATTTGAAAAACTGATAATATTTTGACACATTTCAAAGTTCAACCTTCCATTTTAATTTGTCTTGAAAGAATATTGAAAACAAGTTTGAAGAGTTTTAACAAATGATACTATTTATAATAAAACTCAATTCTTAAAATTGTCAATATGAGAAACTATATTATATAGATTCTTGCATAGATTGTCTGATCTCTCATAATCTTTTACATTCGGCGTGGTGCATCATTTTCAGTAGATAAATTTGTTGATCACAATTCCGTTAGTCAAAGCATATGATCACACTTTGAGGTTTAACATTTTACAAAAGAATCTTTAACTAAAACAAAGTGCAACAACAATTTTTTTTTATTTGGTTAGAATGTCTAATAGGTGCATCAATGGATAAATTAAGGATATTTGAAGATACATGCAAAATGCCTTAACCCACATTACATTTGCATGATGTAATAGTAAATACTGTCCTGTCCGTACTGAAACTGGTAAAACATAATACAGCTTATTGTCAGTGCAAAAACGTCGTATGTACAGCGCATCGTCAATCTGCATAAATTTACATACATTAAAAAATGTTTGTGCAACGTCGTCGTATCTCAGCCATTGCTTTTGTGCATTCATCCATGAACTTGTTACATACAACCTTTTTGCACTGACACAAACTGGTTTTGTGCAAAAACGTCGTAACTCAGAGATACAACGTTTTTGCACTGACACGACGATATATTCAAACAAATAATATATTACAGGGACAATATTGTCACGATCAACAGGGCATGGAATTTGAGTGATAGTTTTAGATTAACTCAGTGACTGAAAAGAATACCCCACATAAGGTCATATTACCATTGCTGCTGCATAAATGAGCCAGTAATTTTAAACTAGAGCACGATTCCATGCCCTGTTGAAAGTCTGCTCTGTTCATGACGATATTGTCCCTTTAAGTTTAGGGGATATCCATCATTCCTTTACATACATCTTATCATGAGAAAGGGCTTAATCTTGTGTGTACACATTTCATAACATCGTGGCAAATCAAGTTTGAACAATTTTATTAACTCTAGGCCCATTTGCTTACACATAACCTGAATCCTCCAAAATCCTTCACTTTAGCAAAGAGCATGTACATGTAGCATGTAACCTCAATCCTTCAAAATCCTTCACTTTAGCAAAGAGCATGTACATGTAGCATGTAACCTCAATCCTTCAAAATCCTTCACTTTAGCAAAGGGGATTTTGGAGGATTTGGGAAGGTTAGGGTTAATGATGAATTGAACGGATGGATTCTTTTAATAGGTAAAATGGAAAGCAAACAAGCAAGATTTTTTAAGAGAAGTTACAAACTTGGTAAATGTTGACAAAACTGCTTCAATGAGTATGCTCACATTCTTAGCATCAAGATAAACATTAGTATCAGCTCAATGCGAAGTCTAAATCACAAGAAAAATGTGAAAAAGCATTCACACTTTTTACAGAAAGCACTTCAGACAATAATTTATCGAGATGATTGGTACCTTCACCGAATTTACATCAAGTAAGCTCTCAAATAATAATTTGATAATTTTGTAGTCGGTTATGTACTTCCCCTTTAAGACCACAAAGTTAATCCCTAGTATAATGATCCAACTACCAGAAAGCGCTACCTCTCCAGACTGACAACTGTGTTATGGATCAGTCTCAGTACTTCCTTGGATCTTGCTTTGGTTCTAGTGATACAGTCTTGAAGCTGGTCTACAGATAATGGACTTCCTCCTTCAAATATCAAATAAGACAGATACGTGTAACATCACATATTAAATAGAGAATAAGCTGTTGCAAACTGCTTACTCACCTAAAGGACCTATAAATGCAAAATAGTTGTTATTGGCCTTATGTTTCAAACCTACATGTAGCAGGTTCCTTCTCAAAGGCAAAATGGGACAAAATACAAACAATGTGTTTACAACATACAGGAAGGGAATGACTAATTTTTACTTTTTCTGTTTTTTCTTTCTCCACAGACATTTTTATATTTACAATTTTTTTTATATTTAAATTTGTTTTTATTCTCCCCTTATTGCTTTTCACTAATCTCATAATCTCTTTCTCCAGCAAAAAACTCCTGGTACTTCTATTCATACTTTTGCGTTCATTTCGCATATTAATTTCGCAGTCATCTTACCTGGTTTATAAGTAAAGACTCTTTGTGGTGACACTATGTGAAATTCTCAAATTGAGTAGTAATTAGTTCTGAAAAGAACTGGAGGTTACAACTTAGAGTTTTAACCTCAGAACTAATTACTACTCAATTTGAGAATTTCACATGGTGTCACCGCAAACAGTTTTTACTTATTCTTTTCACCACGCAAAGCTACAAATATTACTTACCTGGTTTATGAACGGCATGCAACCTGCCATCTTCAGTCACTATGACAGTCACAGCCCCTGTAGCTATACATTCCTCCTCATTGGTTGGGTCAGCTAATAGCACAGCACTATATATATAATATGGAAAAATGTAAAAATACAACATCCAAATTAGGAAATATAAATAATGATTGACCAACATATGCTGAAGGCATATACTCCTACTACTCGAGACATTTGTGGGTACACCCCCTCAAGCGTGTATGTGTATCCCTCCCCCCATTGAAGTTTAACCCTAAAGATGAAATTTTAGTCAGACATTACAATATCTTTGAAATTAGTGTTTTCATTAAAAATTGTTTAAACATTCCAAGCCCTACCCCCCCCCCCCTTTTTAAATACTTCCTGTATTAATCATCATCAAACTTGCTAACCTCATAGTCATACATGTACATTAGCCCTGATAGGACCATATCTACAGTGCAAAGTACACTTCCGATAGGGTCCTGACCAAGAGTTCTTCCCATTCGTATACCTGTAAAGTTTGCACTGAATTTTCTCCATTTTTTAGCCGACTTCGTTGGCTGAACCGAGGAAATGCACGCACTGTAACTTCTTAACTGCCTCTTGGAGAAACGATTTTGGCTGAAAGATGTCTAAAAAAAGAGGATTTCCCCGACATTTCTCAGAGCAACGGCCAATCTGTGTACAAACATTTCATGCCGTTCATCGAGCGATGACCTTTTCACCTTGGGGTCAGAACATCAATTGCGCAAGGGCGACAGGACTTTACTTACAGTGCAGGCGATTTAATGAGACGTGTTCTGCCGCGCAATCGATGTTCTGACCCCAAGGTGAAAAGGTCATTGCTTGATGAACGGCATGAAATGTTTGTACACAGATTGGCCGTTGCTCTGAGAAATGTCGGGGAAATCCTCTTTTTTTTAGACATCTTTCAGCCAAAATCGTTTCTCCAAGAGGCAGTTAAGAAGTTACAGTGCCTGCATTTCCTCGGTTCAGCCAACGAAGACAGGTAAAAAAAGGAGAAAATTCAGTGCAAACTTTACAGGTATACGAATGGGAAGAACTCTTGGTCAGGACCCTATCGGAAGTGTACTTTGCACTGTAGATATGGTCCTATCAGGGCTAACATGTACATTTCTAATTGAAAAATCCTTGTTTCACATAAAGAATATAATTAATTCTATAGTCTTCATATTGGGAACCCTAGAGAGCTGCGGTAACTGTATCTCAATGGTACTTGTCCCTTTTCTTTATCTTTTTAACCTTTTCAAGGTCAGGGCAGTCCATTGACATAAGTCATACTTATATAGCGCAATACACCCCTAGATAATGTTCCAATGCGCTTTACATTATTTCCCCTGGTCACTGGGCCAATATCATTCCTGTAATCTTTCTCAGCTCCCTGGGGAGTATACAGCCCATTATGTGCAACCTTTTTTGGCACTACAGGTCTAATCAAACACAATTACCGCCTCTACCTTCACAGGTACCCATTTATAATTCTGAATGAATGAAGAGAAGCAATTACAGTTAAGTGTCTTGCTCATGGACAAAAGTACCATGGTTGCGGCTGGGATTCGAACTAAAGCTTGGGCGATAACACGATAATATCAAATATTGTGATACCTTTTTTTATTCGATTATGATATCGATAACTTTTCAAGTTAAAAATCGAGATATCCGCAAATTGCGATTAACAAAATATATCGCGATTAACTAAATATACTGAACAGCAAAAGAAACGCAAGTCCGAGGACAGCTAAAGAAATGCAAGTCCAAGGTCTTGTCAAGTTTTCAAACAGAAGACAAACTATTTTGATTCTAATCACTCATTTAATGAAAAATGCTTTCAATTTGTGAGCTGAAAGTGACTGTTGAATGTGAAAATCTTGCAATGCAATTTCAACAGTCACTTTCAGCTCACAAATTGAAAGCATTTTTCATTAAATGAGTGATTAGAATCAAAATGGTTTGTCTTCTGTTTGAAAACTTGACAAGACCTTGGACTTGCGTTTCTTTTGCTGTCCTCGGACTTGCGTTTCTTTTACTGTTCAGTATATATCTTGATTAAAAAAATATATCTTGATGAAAAAAATATATCGTGATTAAAACAAAAATCGAGATTGTGAGTGAAGTCAGAAATTCCATGAAAACAAAATAAGACCAGTCTTTTCAGCTTTCGGAAGTGAGAAACAAAAGCGAACTACTTCAGTGGTAAGC
Organism: Zoroaster sp. YZ-2022; assembly: GCA_029582265.1. Lineage (NCBI taxonomy): Eukaryota > Metazoa > Echinodermata > Asteroidea > Forcipulatida > Zoroasteridae > Zoroaster > Zoroaster sp. YZ-2022. The sequence goes on along the minus strand of CM055833.1, from coordinate 15,059,383 downwards.
CACTGAGAACACAACACATGTATATGTAGACACATACAGGATAGAGTGAAATGAAAATCTGATGAAGAGGCCTTCTTCTTGCAGTGGAGCGAAATGGGCTAGACAGACAAACAGACAGACATGTACCACGTGCGAGCTGATGAGTTGTGGTTGAGGATCACATGCATGTTTCTGCGCGTCGTGATTGGATAGATTTGCATAGAAGCAAAATTATATTGTTCTTATTGGCTGTTTGATGCTTTTGAATATATGTTCATTATGTTACATATTCATTTTTATACCTAGCCTGTACAACGTAGGCACTCAGTAAACTATGAAAATGGATGAATACTGAATTGTATGTGTTGCCTGTGCTGAACTGAGGTATATTGCGAGCCATATCTAAGAGCTTTTAATGAACTGCCGCTCCTGTCTATCAAAGCACAAATTGATGGAGGCTCCTTGATCAAAAGTTGGGGCTTATGACATTTCTAAAATGCAATTCTATTGTACTTTGTGAAACAAATTTGCCAATGTCCATTGTGCACGCACAAATGGTGTGATTGCATGCGTCTCTCAGTCATGCACTGGCGATTTTTTGGGACGCTTGCAGAGGGGTACATACCCAGTTGTTTATCGGCTCTAAAGCAATAAAACAAATTGTGATATTATCCAAAATCGCGATATATGTTTGACGATATACATGTATCATGGATAATAAAAAATCAATATCGCTCAAGCTTAATTAGAACCCTTATTCTAACGACTCGGCCATCAGAACACAAGTCTGATGCACTAGACTGCTCGGCCATGACACCTCATAATAATCGCATTGAGTTACAATTTCCTTATTCTAACGACTCGGCCATCAGAACACAAGTCTGATGCACTAGACTGCTCGGCCATGACACCTCATAATAATCGCGTTGAGTTACAATTTCCTTATTCTAACGACTCGGCCATCTGAACACAAGTCTGATGCACTAGACTGCTCGGCCATGACACCTCATAATAATCGCGTTGAGTTACAATTTCCTTATTCTAACGACTCGGCCATCAGAACACAAGTCTGATGCACTAGACTGCTCGGCCATGACACCTCATAATAATCGCGTTGAGTTACAATTTCCTTATTCTAACGACTCGGCCATCAGAACACAAGTCTGATGCACTAGACTGCTCGGCCATGACACCTCATAATAATCGCGTTGAGTTACAATTTCCTTATTCTAACGACTCGGCCATCTGAACACAAGTCTGATGCACTAGACTGCTCGTCCTTGACACCTCATAATAATCGCGTTGAGTTACAATTTCCTTATTCTAACGACTCGGCCATCAGAACACAAGTCTGATGCACTAGACTGCTCGGCCATGACACCTCATAATAATCGCGTTGAGTTACAATTTCCTTATTCTAACGACTGCCATCAGAACACAAGTCTGATGCACTAGACTGCTCGGCCATGACACCTCATAATACTCGCGTTGAGTTACAATTTCCTTATTCTAACGACCGCCATCAGAACACGAGTCTGATGCACTAGACTGCTCGGCCATGACACCTCATAATAATCGCGTTGAGTTACAATTTCCTTATTCTAACGACTCGGCCATCAGAACACGAGTCTGATGCACTAGACTGCTCGGCCATGACACCTCATAATAATCGCGTTGAGTTACAATTTCCTTATTCTAACGACTCGGCCATCAGAACACAAGTCTGATGCACTAGACTGCTCGGCCATGACACCTCATAATAATCGCGTTGAGTTACAATTTCATTATTCTAACGACTCGGCCATCAGAACACAAGTCTGATGCACTAGACTGCTCGGCCATGACACCTCATAATAATCGCGTTGAGTTACAATTTCCTTATTCTAACGACTCGGCCATCTGAACACAAGTCTGATGCACTAGACTGCTCGGCCATGACACCTCATAATAATCGCGTTGAGTTACAATTTCCTTATTCTAACGACTCGGCCATCTGAACACAAGTCTGATGCACTAGACTGCTCGGCCATGACACCTCATAATAATCGCGTTGAGTTACAATTTCCTTATTCTAGCGACTCGGCCATCAGAACACAAGTCTGATGCACTAGACTGCTTGGCCATGACACCTCATAATAATCGCGTTGAGTTACAATTTCTGCAAATATCTGAGATAGAGACAAATTTGAGGTAGGTATAAACTTACTCGTCAAAGATGGCAAATGTAGTAGCTACAGGTGTGTTATTAATGATCAGTGACACTATTTTGTCTGGTGAAGTGACTGGAAGCTGTGACTCTTCATCTATTGACACTTCTGGTAGCAACACTATACAAGTGATTAAAAGACAATAAACAACAATTATTAGTGTATTATCAGGCAAATTTCAGATTGTATTGTGTATGGGTTTTAGTTATTAAAGGAAAGGTACATGTACTTCATTGGTGATGATGGCAAAAAGGTTTCTACAAGTATGCTTACTCTCTTTGGATCACAATATGAACAACCAACCTGTGAAAGTTTCAGTTCATTACTTTGTGTCATTCTTAAGAAAATAGTAATAATGCATTCAGATTTGTTGTATTAACCCTCCTACTAATGCTGCACTTTTTTTTAGTGGGAAGTTACTAAAGAGGTCAAAACCAGTCAACTGCCTGTTTTGACTGTTGACCCAAATGTGCACACAGGGGCATTTTTGACTGGTTTTTACTGTCATTTTGACCACCCTCAACAATACAAGACAATGCTTTTACCAGTCAAAAACGGTCGACTCATTTTGACCTGTAAATGTACTTACTACACGTAAGGTTTAACTTTTAAGTGCACTAGATATACCTTGGCAAGTATATCAACAATTTGGCTGATTTTGACCCTTGTAGTAGTAGGAGGGTTAATTCTAATGTGGAACTAAGTAAAGAGCAAACTTTCCTAAATTCAAAATGGAATTAATTTTTCTTACAAGTGACAGCACCTCCAACAAAATTATTCACAGGGAAGATTAATACCATTCTTAAATTTATCATACTAAGTTAGTTTTACCTAAACACTTGACCAAATAATCATGGGCAGCCCATATAAGTAAGCATGTCACAGGAACCAGTAATAAATCCTGAAATACCATGCAGCGTACATACGTACACACACACACACACACATTTGCTGTCAAATCCCCTGCTTAATATCGGCCACACACCGGCAAAATCAAAACGAGGCCCCACAAAAATGCGTCAATCAAAAGGTGATCCCGATTAATTATGGATCTTAAACTTTGTTAAAATGTACGAGAGATATTTATAAGTATTCATGTCGATGTAGCACGATCAGTTCGAAAAATTGCGAAAACTTAGGCCTGGATTGAGAGCATAATTTAAACCGATTCATACACCCGAAAACATGGCTTGTTTCGGTAATCGTCGCAATTGTGTTGGATGTATTTGGTATGAATGTGACGTCCAAATTTATATGAGCAGTCCAGGATCACCTTTTGATTTTTCTGTCATCGCCCAAGCTTGCAAAACTGCCGATTCGGTTTGGTGCCGTGAGCTCTTTTGCTCGATTTCAACAAGAGCTGCATGGGAAGTGTTAAAATTTGAACCATTTTCAAGCAGCACTAGTACATGTAGCACTTTCCCTTTCTTTTTTTACGAAAAGAAACTTGGTTTATATTGAGAAGAAGTCTTCCTCTCTTCAAATTTGGAATCATAATTGAAAAAAATGTATTCTTGTATTTAAAAAACGACTTTGAAAAGGGCATGTTTTTGCACTCATACTAATTTCTGTGTGTGTGTGTGTGGGGGTGTGTGTGTGTGTGTTCAAGCACTGGCCGCGTTATGGGGACAGAGAACAAAAGAGGGATCCGGAATTACTTAGCTGTGGGGACATTTTCATTGTCCCCACAACGTTTTTAATCCCCAAAATCCTTTGTATTTTGTCCCCACAACGCCCCGTGCGGGATTGTGTGTATGTGTGGGTATGGTCTCCCGAAGAAATTTCGAAGCTTGTAACAGATTTTGAAGTTCCAAATAAATATTATTTACTTAAATATCGGAATTTATTGAATAATAAAGTGAGAAATAACGTGTTTAAATAGGAATGTTTTGTGATTTTAAAAAATGTGTACAGGGAGTTAAGTTTTACACGGATTAACAGGAAATGCATCACGTGATCCGTAACACACTCAGTGATTGGAAGGGTCACCCTTCTTGGCCCTTTTGGCTGTTCCGCCTATTGAACTTACTCCAACTGTGACGGGTTCGTGAAATAAGAACATCAAAAACAAACTAGCGCTCAAGTGTTTGTTAGAATGTGTGGAAATTGAACTTCCTGTTTGGACCGGAAGTAAAGGTCAGATCAGGTGATTTGAAAGTCATATGACCTCCTCATGATCATGAAAAAATAACGTTAGTACCTGCTTTGGTTCAATTTCTGAGATTTGAATAATCCCTTTTTAAAACTGCCGCTAGGGGGTGCTAGAACTTTGACGACGTCATTAAACATATTTTTTGAAAAGATGAGATGTCACTAGTCACAGAAGACATATTCAAATTTCCTATGGTTTTTCAGATAGAAAATTATTATTTTTCTAAACCTGTCGCCAGAGGGCGCTGTGATAGGTGATGACGTCATCAGTCACATTTTTTAATAGTAATTTCGTCCACTGAAAGCATGTCCAAATACCATATTGATCATGGACCCTATAAAAGTGCTTCAGAATAGAATATTTGTTCACTTAAACTTCCAGTTTCGACCGGAAGGAGAGGTCAGATTGGGGTCATGTCTGCGTACGAAATGTCACATAATTCAAGACCTATATGATGCAAAGATTGTGTAAATATCTTTTGTGGTTTATGAGATATGATTTTTTGAAATATTAAAATTTTATTTTAGTGTATTTCGATATCTGATGATGTCCCCATGACGTCACAACTTTACCTGAAACTATATGTCATAACTTTATGAAAGATGTTCAGTTTGGTATTAATATACATGTTAAAATACACACAAAGTACACAAGAATTAGTTTGGACATTTTCACTCACGGTGCCACGCTTATACAGTAAAGTTCCATTGCATTTTTTCAGGAAGGACCCTGAATATTAATTACTTAAAAACCTGTAACTTTTGAACTGTTTCATTAATTTGTTTAATTTTTTTTATTAACCCAAATCCTCCAAAATCCTCTTTGCCAAAGTGAAGGATTTTGAAGGATTGAGGTTATTTGGAAATTGCAGTGGTGAAGGATTTTGAAGGATTGAGGGCAGATGCTTGGTGGATTATGGAGGATTGAGATTATCAGGCTATATTTGACACTGGATGAAAATGGAGGATTGAGGGTCTGTCCAAAAAATGATTCTGGAGGATTAATAAGGTTATTAGGCAGACTTGCCTTCCTTCCTCTATGGCACATGTACATCCATGTTTGCTGTAGTGATTGCAAGGTCAGTGCTTGGGTCAGTGGACACTGTTTATTGCTCCATGCATGCAGGGAGGGTCTGTGGCCCTGGGCCATGTACATGTATCACACAGATTAGAAACACATGTGTGCATACATGTCATCTGCATACAATAGTAGTGGTCATTGTGCTTGCTTTACTACTGAAGGATTTTGGAGGATTCATGTTATGTGTAAGCAAGTGGGCCTAGGGAGTTAGGGTTAATTGAGAACTTTTGCCCTTTCAATCAATATGAGTTTTGTACAGAAATAAGGAATTTGGATTTTGGGTCTAACATCCCTAATACATGAGCATGTATAAGAGCATGTGTAAGAGCATGAGGTGGGGAAGCTGTGGAAATATGCTATACAAATAATATTAACTGTACTCACCATTTTTCAGAGCAGCCATCAGTGCCACTAAGCATGCATCTACAATATTGCCATCATAATCAAGACAAACTATGTCACAGAATAACACCCAGCATAACTGCACAAAGAAAAGGGTACATTCAGTGATGTATAAACAAAAAATATAAACTAGAGGTGTTCAAGTGTGCATTTTGTGATGACATCATCATCCAAAGTTGATAAAAGACAAGAGTTACTGCAGGAGATATGAGTTATCATAATATATAATTAAAATAACATATAATGTGCTATACTGAATGCATTAACTTCCGGTTCAGTCACATGACTGAATTTATACTCCACACAGAAGTAATACATTGGATGTCTTTTATCATCGTACTAAATGTGATGAAACTCTGCTCAATCATTTCTGAGATATGAAAATATTCCCTTTTAAATACTGCTGTTAGGGAACGCTCTGATCTGTGATGACGCCATCAAACACATTTTTTTAACAATAAGATATTACTAGTCACTTTATTCACAGAAGTCCGCTATTCACCTTCCCTATCACATTGGCTGCAGACTATAATAGTGCTACAGACTACTGGGTCATGTCTGTGTACAAAATGTCACATAATTCGAGGTCTTTTTCGAAGAAGAAGAAGAAGAAGAAGAAGAAGAAGAAGAAGAAGAAGAAGAAGAAGAAGAAGAAGAAGAAGAAGAAGAAGAAGAAGAAGAAGAAGAAGAAGAAGAAGAAGAAGAAGAAGAAGAAGAAGAAGAAGAAGAAGAAGAAGAAGAAGAAGAAGAAGAAGAAGAAGAAGAAGAAGAAGAAGAAGAAGAAGAAGAAGAAGAAGAAGAAGAAGAAGAAGAAGAAGAAGAAGAAGACCTAAATATGTATTAAGGTTAATGAGGATTACGAGGTAGATGTCAACAATACTATCTCGATTGGAAAGCCTTGGGTGACATCACCACCTACACAGCTACTGTATTCAAAAACATATTATGGAAATATAACTCATATAACTTCAGTTTAATGCTAAAAATTGCTATTTTAAGGTTGTTAAAGTGAGCCTATTGTTTCACTGCTGACTATAATCAACAATAAATTAAGTGCACAACTCTTACCTTGCCTTCAACAATACATAGCGATTCCAAATCAATGCTCCTAGCACTATAATACAACAAAACATAACAAAAAGTTGTCTGAATAGTTAAAATCACAACAATGACAAAACATTGATGACGAGGCACGGAATGATATTTATGCTTTGAGAGAAATATTTGTATGAATTTTGTGTAGTATTTTGCTATGTAATACAAGCGAAATCATTCACTGCTGGGAAGTAGGAATCATATTTAAAAAAAAACACTTTTCTTTGCGTCCAATGCAGTGCCATGAGTTGATGATACATTTCATAATTTCCCAAAACAAATATTTAATATTACCATAAGTCATGCTACAAATTAATTGATGATTACCCTTTTATAAACAAAAATCAGATTGGGATTTATTTTTCCTTTTTTTCTTTTTCAATTAACATTACAAAACCCCTCCAATCTCATTTGGGGAAATAAAAAGACGGCCCAGTCAGGGAAAAAATTTTCTTCTGATTCATGGAAAACTTGGAAGGTAAACACAATATTAATGTTGTTAAATTATTGTATTGTATTTCTTTGCTCGCTTCCCGGATGTAGGAATCATATTAAAAAGTGCCATGAGTTGATGACACATTTCATCTTCCATAATTTCCCACAACGGGACACAGGCCTTTTACATGGTTGTACACAGAATAAATATATATGAAGAAACTGACCTGAAATATTATATAAACGGGAAGCGATCAAAGAAAAGTTCTCGAATACCATACAAGTGCTCTACCAACTGAGCTAATCAGCCCTATGTTGGTGGGTGGTCCACTTATGCCAATTATTTATTGCTCTATGGGGCTAGGTCAGAGGCCAATCCATATCTGCCGAATGGCCAGGGATCAAGCCCTGGTTAAGATGTAAACAACCTGGGTAACGGCAGTAGCGGGGATCACACAATGGGATGCAAGCCTTTTATGTGGTTGTACATAGAATAAATATACAGGAAGAAGCTGACCTGAAATATTATACACTGAGCAAAAATATAAACGCCCCATGTTTCAACCTGACCCCCACCGTGTCCACATGCATGTCCATGATTGCCAGACGCCACTATCGTGTTCTAACGGACAGTAATCTGTAGCATATTGTACAACAAAATGAATTTTGTATGATTTTGCAACCTCTAAGGCTAATAAAAGTTTCAAAGTGCCACATGGGGCGTTTATAATTTTGTTCAGTATATAAACGGGAAGCGAGCAAAGAAAAGTTGACTGATGCCGGACTCGAACCCGCGACCTCTCGAATACAATACGAGTGCTCTACCAACTGAGCTAACGAGCCTCTATGTTGGTGGGCGGTCCACTTTATATGTCAATTATCTATTGCTCTATAGGGCTAGGTCAGAGGCCAAACCATATCTGCTGAGTGGCAACGGATCAAGCCCCGGTTAAGATGCAAACAACCTGGGTAACTGCAGTAGCGGGGATCACACAACGGGACATATATATATATATATATATATATATATATATATATATATATATTAATAACGGGACATATATATATGTGTGTATATATATATATATATATAACAATTCATAAAATCAAGTGTGGTCTAATCAAGAAGGTAGAGCTAGGCCTATCCCCTATTGTACAATTTGTAAACTCACTTGGTGATGGCATCAGCAATAAGCTGACTGACAACTTGAGCTTTTTCACTGGGTGGGCCAGGTTTGAAGTGGGAGGAACACAAAGGGGGCAACTCCACATTCGGAACTAAAACAGAAACATGTACATAGGTGATCAATGGGTACATTATTTCACCTGAAATAATTAAAATTTGACGTTTTGGCTTGTAGTTTTGACAATACTGAGAATTTATAACAAAATGACACAAAGCTCTTAGAATATGTCCAAGATGACCTATGCATAAGATGTGTTTTGTATGCAACATACTGCTGTTTCATTCTTACCCACAATTCCAGATTTTGGCTGATCCTCTTTAGGGGTGCAAAATTCCTGTAAGACAGAATTTGTGAACACACAAATGGAATTAAGAAGAAAAACCGCCAAAGACCAGGGAAGAATTATATCCTAACTTCCAATTGGAATGGAGGGCGAAGTCTTTCATAATAATTAGTAAATGGTATATGTTCACCAATTCAGACACATTGGGGGACCAAAATTCTCCCACCCCCTTTCATTACTATCCCTTAACCCTCATAGGTTTAACACTCAAAGACACTCAAAATTTGTATGTCTCTCTTAACCCATTGACTTTGTGCAGTGCACTCAAATACATGCAAGCACATGTGGCTGTGATAAGGAGGTCAAACCAAAACCAATCAAAGACACTCAAAATTTGTATGTAACTCTCAACCCATTGACTTTGTGCAGTGCACTCAAATAAATCAGTACATACACAGCTCTGTGTGACTCTGTGGTTTGACCTACCAATTGGCAATGCAACCAAAAATACTCAAGTGACTGTCTGAGTGCCGTGCTGACTGGGCCAAATTTCAGCCTGGGCATAGGAGGGTTAATTTATGTTTATTCCCCTTTTGCCATCCTGGCACACTCCTGTTCAAGAGGATTATGTGACACAGGGTTGGATCTTGGCTGGCTAGAATTCTCTAAAAAGGGTGTGGTTTCTGTCACACAGCAAAACATATCTCCACCCCCCCCCCCGCCCCCCCCGAACTCATGTGAGACAATTACTGTTCCATTTACTATTATCACAATACTTTTACCAAAGGTGTAAGTTTAATTCCTAAGGGTCCTGGAAATAATATACATCATGCAGTGATACAAAAATAAGTAAGTTGGTCTATTTTGCTCTATGTTGAAAGACTTCCACTTACTGCCTTGATGCCGCAGATGCAAGTTGTGTTCCCAAGCTTCACAAGTGCTGAGCCATCTGCAGTGGTTATGGAACCTGACCAAACGATAAGACACATAGACGTACTGGTAAGTCACATTAGTTTTATCATATAATGTAAACGGATGGGCCAAAAAGTGTAATAAGTGTAATAAGTGTAATAATGCCTTTTTTTTGCAAAACAAAATTACTTAAAACCATCATCCAGCAGCAAGAATATTAGCTCTGTTCACCATGTTCACTGCTCACTGCAATGAGATACAATGGTAATTTACATAAGTTGTATCTTGTTGCATTGAGCATGGTTGTACTTACCAACATTCAAAATTATTGGACGGATTTCTCCTAGCTCTCTCCCATCAGGACGAATGTCTTCTTTCTGTTTAAAGAACAAGACAAAAAGGTATAACAATAAACCAAGCATACAGTGTACACCTGATCAGTTGCACGGCAAAATTATTAGTTTTAAACTTTATTTAGGATGGAATCTAATATAGTGCTAATTCCATTTTGTCTCAGTATCACTGAAGTAAAATTAACATAAATCACATAAATTGAGGATAACTTGTGACATGTGTGAACTGTGAAGACAATATTTTACTACGAAAATTTCCAAACTGTTTCAAATAGTGATGAATAGTGTGTAACGATTCACCGATGCATCGATTATCGCGATACAAAAATGCGGCGATACGCATCACGATACAAAATTACAATACTAATGATTTTGGGGTTCCAACAAAATTTCATCAGAATATAAATAAAAATACTGAATTAATTCAAACCAAATTTTGTTAGCACTTCATATTAGCACTTCATACCTGACATTTAGACTACAAAAGTCAGTGAAGTTTTCCCTGGCAAAAATGCCTGAGCCGTCTTTAAAAAATGCCAACGATAAAAAATCCGTTTTGCGTGTGGCACATCACCATTAGTCAGAACGACTCTCCGTATTCCCGATATTTTATTTCAACCAAACAATATTATAGCACCCTCTATTGACTTAATTTGTCGAGCGCTACTTGATTTTTCATTTTTCAGTTGAGTCTTGAATGACTTCGGTGGGCGAAAATATAAAATAAGAATTTCTTATTTATGAACCAGATATGGTGTGCATAACAGTCAGTATATTGTGTGTATTATTATTCTGTTAGAATTTTGGACTCAACATTTTGCACATGATTGAACTGTCGGTATCGTGATACGCATCGTATCGTGATACGCATCGTATCGTTACACGCATCGTATCGTTACACGCATCGTATCGTTACACGCATCGTATCGTTACACGCATCGTATCGTGATACGCATCGTATCGTGATACGCATCGTATCGTGATACGCATCGTATCGTGACATGCATCGTATCGTGATACGCATCGTATCGTGATACGCATCGTATCGTGACATGCATCGTATCGTGATACGCATCGTATCGTGATACGCATCGTATCGTGATACGCATCGTATCGTGATACGCATCGTATCGTGACCAAGTATCACAATTCGTATCGTGAAAAAATGGTATCATTACACCCCTAGTGATGAGACGGTTAACCAACCGAAAACTTCACTAACCATTTAGAAATTTGCTAATCGGCTAACCAAAACCAATATTTAAAAATTAAAAAAAAAAATTTGGAAGAATTTGCCGCCCATTTTGTTGTTCTAGACTTTTTGGCCGTATTGGTTATTAAACAATCATTGTGGAAAGTTTATTGATGCTTTTTGATTGAAAATGTATATATATGTTGTTCCATTTGCCAACTATATCTAGTTTGTGTGGCCCTCAGTTGCTGACTTTCGGTTAACAGGTTAACCGACAGTGAACATTTTGGTTTAACAGTTAGCGAACTAGGTCCTCCCAGCACTAGTTTCAAATAATATGGTACATGTAATACCAATACCCTGTGGGAGCTTATACATGTCAGTGTACATGATGTGCATGTATGCCAATACAGGGTATGCCAAACATTTTTCACTATTTTTGTTGTAATATTGTTGATTTTGCGGCCTAATTTCTCTACCGTCTGAGAAATATTCATTACATTTAATCACAACGTAAGCTCTATGAGTGTGGCACACACACCTGACTGCACACTCATGGGACTATCACTATGTTAACCTCAGTCTATAAGGCCAAATACACTCCCTCCATATCCTTGGCCCTAAAAAGGGGTAATTGGGCAAGGTTACCTAAGTATTAGCAGATCAAATGTTGAAACAAAAGAAATGTTTTTTGTACATGTGGGGTTAGGGCCAAGGATACGGAGGGAGTCTAGTGTATTTGGTCTTAAAATAAGGATATCACTATGTGTGCTTTTAAGTGTTCATGAAGCTTCGCACTCCTACAGGTATCCAGTCGTTACGCCCCATCAGCATGATGCCCCATCACCATAACGCCCCATTGTCTTAATGCTCTATAGCTAAGGAGGTGAATAAATGCCTGAGGGCGCTGTTCATTTAGAGATGGAAAAATCCCTATGGAATGTGATGCAATTTTACACATTGGTGAACCCTTCATAAAACAGTTGTTTAAACATTTTAATCATGCATGATGGTTAATTGTTGGTGTGGTTACTAAAAATAGAGTTTCTGGTGGCCATTATGGTGGGTGTTTTGAAGTCGGACAAAATTTTTAACAGTGAAGAAATTTGACCTGTAAATTTAAATGCATGAGTTTTCCTATTTACCGACTTTATTTGCTGACATTATTTGAATCATTTTTCGATAAAATTAGAGGTATCTTTATGAGAAAACAACTTTTTTGTTGAGAAAAACGTGGTATAAAACAGTGACTTTGGACAAAGTTACGAGCTATGAACTATGACCTGATTTACTTCACCCTGACCCCAAATGTCACCCAACCATTAGACATCTTGACCAGATGTCAAATGGCATTTATTTAATTTAAAAAAAATAATTTAAATCAGCAATTGTCCAGTACATATGATATAAATACATCATGTACACATGTGGATTTTTCATTATTATTTAATGCATATATGTATAATCACAGATTTGTTATGTTACAGGTAATGGCAGGTGCCATCGCATTTCGGTCGTATCTCTGCTTTGCAAGGGCCCATGAAGCTCATCAATGGTTTAGGTTGTACATGTATCAAATGATCTGCTCTTTGTAAATAAATCTAACACTGATGAGCCAAATCATTTTGAAAATTTTATTCACCTGCCTACCACAGCCATTACGCCCCATCGCCGTTACGCCCCATCGCCATTACGCCCCACTACAGGATTTCCGTGCACAAAAAAATTGTTTAATTAATTTATTTTAAAATACAAACAAACAAAAAACAAATACCCAATATTAACAGATCATGAATTATGGAGCTTTTGAATTTTAGGGAGCTTTGGGGTATATTTTGGAGAAGGATTGTCCAATTGACAAGATTGTGTTTTGTTTTCGCTCAAGGTAAACTATCAATTGAGTCACTCTGCAAGATCAAGATAATAAAATTAATTAATTGACCCAAAGGTTGTTCCATTTACATCCCTCTTCTTAAGGACTGTTACCATCCAAAATGTGTAGTTTAAGTTTAATCAGGTAATAGTTTTCAGTTTTCTAAAAAATGTATTTGTGTTGGAAACTTCCTTTGGTTAGTTTTATTATAAATTAGTTTTAAAATTACATGTAATTAATAAATACTTTTATAAGTTAATGAATAATACACAATGTTACGCTGACATCAATGCAGTGTGCAGTTTGTTTTTGTACAGGGAAATCCTATAGTGCGGCGTAATGGCGATGGGGCATTTTTGTCAGGAGCGTTATGACGATGGGGCGTTATGACGATGGGGCGTTATGACGACGGGGCGTTATGACGATGGGGCGTTATGACGATGGGGTGTTATGACGATGTGGCGTTATGACGACAGGGCATTATGATGGGGTGTCATGGCGATCAGGGGTAATGACTGGAACCCTCCATGTATACCTTCACAAATAATGCCAAATCCTGTAATGCCACAATGGCCACTGTAAATTATGCTGTGGGAAGTCATGATAATAGTTCTCACAAACACTGACAAAATGATTTGCAACTTGATTCTTGAACCTTCACCAAGTACAGTGTATAACATATTGGAATTTTTCCCCTTTTCAAAATCCACCCATGTTGTGATGCTGATCATGTCATGTCATGTCATGTACTGTACTACTACTAGTTGAGGTATTACCGTATCAGGGCATAGCTACACATGCAGCCTAGCCTATTAAACGTAATATACAACTTCAATTTATGTCAAAGAAAGTACGAGCACACTAGCCCCATTCTAGGGCCAATGCACTGGACTCCCTCTGTATCATCGGCCCTAGCCCCACATGTACAGTTGTACAAAAATGGAATTTTTTTTTTTTTTTTTTTTAACTTTTGATTTGCTACTGTAAATGTAATAATTACTAACCTTGCCCAAGTAGACACTTTTGGCATAAAATCCATTACTCTGGGATATCTCACTTTCATGAAATTTTTGAAACGTTTTTCAAATATAAAAAAAAATTAATAAAATAGTAAACTTTATGCTAAAAGTGTCTGCTTGGGCAAGCTTACCTAATCACAAAATTTTAGATTGTAATTAACATATCAAAAGTTGAAAAATCGTCCCTTTTTTGTGGGGGTGTGGAGTTATAGGGCCAAGGATACGGAATATAAGTCCAGTGCATTGGCCCTAGAATGGGGCTACAAGCACAACTGACTACAAGCTGACAATCAATCAATTGGTTTCCAGTCATTTCGCCCCATCGCCATGATGCCCCATCGCCATAACGTCCCATCGCCATGCATAACGCTCCATCGTCATAACACCCCATCGTCAAAGCGCCCCATGACAAAAATGCCCCATTGCCGTTATGGCCCTATCGCAGTTATGCCCTATCGCAGTTACACGTACGCCCCATCACCGTTACGCCCCATCACCGTTACGCCCCATCATAGTTACACCCTGCTGTAGGATTTCCCTGTACAAAAAACAAACTGCACACTGCACTGACGCCAGTGTAACATAACGTGAATTATTTATTAACCCTCCTATAGGTTTAACAATCAAAGACACTCAAAATTTGTATGTAACTCCCAACCCATTGACTTTGTGCAGTGCACTCAAATAAATGCAATGACATGTGGCTGTGGTAGGAGGTCAAACCAAAACCACTCAACTGTATATGAGTCTGCTGCTATAACTTATGCAGTACATACACAGCTCTGTGTGACTCTGCATATAACTTATGTAGGACATACACAAGTGTGTTTGACTTTGCCACTAACTCCAGCACAAAAATGTGTGAACAATTGGCAATGCAACCAAAAATACTCAAGTGACTGTCTGTGGGTGCGGTGCTTACTGGGCCAAATTTCAGCCTGGGCATAGGAGGGTTAATTTATAAAAGTATTCATTAATTAATTTAAAAGTATTATATTAATTAATCTGAAAAGTTTTCAAAATTCTGCCCATTATAAAACGAACCAAAGGAAATTTCCATCACAAATACATTTATTGAAAACTGTTACAATCTTTTAAGATTGTGTTTGTTTTTGTTTGTTTTGTTTTATTATTTTTTAAATAAATTAATTAAATTTGTTTTTTGTGCAGGGAAATCCTATAGTGGGGCGTAATGGCGATGGGGCATGATGGGGCCTTATGGTGAGGGGTGTTATGACAATGGGGCATTATGGCGTTGGGGGTTATGGCGATGGGGCGTAACGACTCGATACCATGCAATTGTCTGAATTGAACATTGATAAACAAGCATGACAAGTTCTGCAACTAACGTTATGAACGTTACTTACTAGGAATTTCCTGTAGTATTCTACTGGTTGAGCTGTCCTGTGTGGCAAAAGGAATAATAATAATATTAATAATAATAATAATAATAATACAGAAGATTTACATGTATAATGCGCACATATCCACCAAGAAGTGCTCAAGGCGCTTTACATTACAGTAAACAATATAATCGGAAAGAATGTCGTATACGGCCGCCACTTTTTAAGGGCTTTTTTTTTTTTAAATTGCAACCACTAACCAGTTAAAAAATCATTCTATCGATTTTTGGTGGTACAGAAAGCGAAAACTATCTTTAAAATCCACTTTTATGATGGTTTGCGGACTTGATTTCCCTTCTAAAAAAATCCTCCCCTTCAGAAAATAGAAGGATCCTATTATAGTTGCCACTACGCATGTACAATGACTGTGTTGGTCACTAATTGTGGAGTTTACAAGATCAGACTGACATGACTGACGAAGTCATCGTATACCAAAAAAGCCTGATTTTTCATGAAATAAATATCTTGGAATAATTTGAAGTATGTCCATCATCATCCATATGTTCTCCACCTTACCAGGTAGGTAAGATTACATTATTGGTTATATTTAATGAAAAATAGTGGCGGCCAGATACGACATTCTACCCAAGTTTTTCTTGAAGGGGTCAACAGATTGAGATTCACGAATGTACAGAGGTAAATCATTCCACTTAGAACAGGAGCCCAGGGGGGTCAGCCTAGCTGGGAAGTTAACCAATTTTCATGTATATAGCAATGATCCACGTACATGCCCATGTAAAGAAATGAACGTCTGCCGAGCACATTCTGGTGGGTGTGGTCAGGGGGGCACGATAAAGTGACCAAAAAAATGAGCTAGATCAGCTGGTGAGTTAACCTAATGAAACCTATTGGAAAATGTTAGGCATAGTCCCAGGTATCATAAATGGCCGCTGCCAGACATTTTCAGCGGTGGGGGGTGCCCGCCAGACCTGAATAACCGGTGCCCCAAAATTGAGCTAGATCAGCTGGTGAGTTAACCTGATGAAACCGACTGGAAAATGTTCGTCATAGTCCCAGGTATCATGAATGGCCACTGCCAGACATTTTTAGTGGTGGGGGGTGCCCGCCAGACACCCCCGAATGGCCCCACCCCCAAAACTGATCTAGATCAGCTGGTGAGTTAACCTGATGAAACCGACTGGAAAATGTTCGTCATAGTCCCAGGTATCATGAATGGCCACTGCCAGACATTTTTAGTGGTGGGGGGTGCCCGCCAGACACCCCCGAATGGCCCCACCCCCAAAACTGATCTAGATCAGCTGGTGAGTTAACCCGATGAAACCTACTGGAAAATGTTCGTCATAGTCCCGGGTATCATGAATGGCCACTGCCAGACATTTTCAGTGGTGGGGGTTGCCTGCCAGACACCCCTGAATGCCCCCCCCCCCCCAAAAAAAATAAAAAAATAAAAAATCAGCTAGTGAGTTAACCTGATGAAACCTACCGAAATGTTTGCCATAGTCCCAAGTATTATGAATGGCCACTGCAAGACATTGTACATTTTTAGTGGTGGGGGTGTCCAAAATCACCCCCTCGTTAATTTTTTAACAACATTTTAAGATGTATATAAAAAAGATAAAAATATGAATAAATAAATAAATAAAACAACCAAATAAAATAAAACGCATTGAAAATAATAATTGTGCTAGACGGAGATCTGTAAGTCTTAATTGTAATGTATTTCTTTATTCTGTGGATTTGTATATGTAATTAATGGGGTTTGGAGTCGGCTGTCCTGATTATTTTCACCCACTACCAAAATGATGTCAGCTCGTGTTAGATAAATTACGAAACTACCGTGTGCCCAGAAGGAAAATGAAACCTCCATTGTTGTGAGTCAGAACAAAATGTTCGTAAATGCCATTTAGTTTATTTGTGTCAGACATACCGTTGTTTTAATTTGTATTATTTAATTTTACTTTAGCTTGTTGTTGATTACCACACATTCTAACTGGAGTTGAGAAACTCAAACAGACAAACTGTTAAACTTTCTATTGTTGAGGCTCTTAACTTGTAGTTTGCTTATTCATCACTTAAAAATAATAGTTCATTATTATAATTTACTTATGGGCCGAGTATTTTGTTAATGTAATCAATAATAATATTCTTCCATAAATACATGGTGAACGGTTTTATATATTTTATATTAATGTTTAGTTAAGAAACATGAACTACATATGTTGATTGACAAATTACTTGTCATGCCCGGGCTAGGTCACTGCCGGCCCTAACTCCACACCACAGGTAAATATTGCTAAATTTTATTGTTGGTTTGTCTCATCTAAACTTATTTGGTTTCACTTTTATACAATTTGAGACAACCATCTTTTATACAGCATGCGCTATAGATCACAATTTTGATTATTTAAATAATCAGAGAGATTTAGAGAGATTATAGTTAAGTTTTATCACAGGCTTTTCATTTAATACATAACGGATCGGTTAAACATGTACAGTGTATATAATCATGTGAGTTTGAGCTGATGTCATAGTATTATGGCTGTGCAGCATAATAAAGTGATTGTGTAGCGAATGTTTTTTTTGGTTTAGAAATGATGTCACACAAAAATAACATCAGATTATATCTTCTTGAACAATGTTGATATGTAATAGTCATACAACAGGTGGGGGGTGGGGGTCTGGTCAGTATCAGACCACCTCGTGGTCATAGCCTAAGAATGTGTGTTTTGTGCTAACTAAGAAATGGGAGTGGGCCTTGAAATTCCACAGTATATTTGCCAGCTGTTAACATGTACAGATTATTGGGGATGATTTAGTTTAAAGTAATATTCCTTGCCTTTAATCCTGAAACTTCCCTCAAAAATATTAATCTTAAGCTTTATACGATATAAAACATTGAAAGTTATTTGCTGTAACTCAGGGAAGTTGTTTCTTGGGTTAGGTTGGGGTGCTCGTTGTTGGATTGCGCAAGTTTGACCAGTTTGTTAACAGTCTATAACAACACTGTAGATACATTGCCTGCATGGATCCACATGAAGCAAGTATGACTTCAGAAAATCAAGGTTCAGAAGAATCGCAAAGGAGGAGGATGGAACCAGAAGAAATATGTTCCAGTTTAGAACAGGAATTTTCAGGAGAGTCATCCCAAGGATTAAATCGAACATCCACTGTTGTCAATCAAGAGGTATGTATTTGCACAATCTTTTTCAAGGACAAAAGATGAAATTCATAATTCTCATAATCAAAATGTAAATGTCATTATGCCTCATCCACGGTTTGACCGTCTGTATGTCTTCCGTCCGAGTCTCTGAAAAAAAAAAATCCTAAACATCGTTGGGAAAAGTTGTCTTTGAACTGTGTACCTAATGTAGGCTCTTCTTGCCTCACAGCTTCTTTACAGCGGAGGCAAATTTTGCAACATGGTTCCTGGACAATTAAAATTTATACTTTATATTTTCATTCCAGAACAAAGATGATGAGGGTGTTTTAAGTTGCTACATCTGTCACAAAACCACAGAAGAGGATGGCAAGCTGAAAAAGCTAAATGATGGGATATGGACAACTGTAAAGAATGCTGCTGCCTTGCGTAAAACTTTGAACTCTGACAAATACTTGGAGGTCACACAAAAGATTTTGGTAAGCAATGATCAGAAATCTACTCTCATCTATCACCCATCTTGTCATAAGTATTACACAGCAGTGAAGCGTCAGAAAGAACCCCTTCCACCTGATGTTAATGAATCCACCACCAAACAGGCTTACATTGAGACAAGACGCTGCAGTGTTCTTCCCAAGTCCGATCAGCAGGGCCTGTTAAAAGGAAATTGTATTTTCTGTGGCAAAAGCCGTAAGAAGAAAAATGGAAAAGAGGAGCCTAGACTGAAGGTAGCCACAGTTGCTGGTTGTGAGTCACTTTGCCAACGGGTCAAGTATTCAAAAAATGAACTTATCAAGAGTCTCGTTAGGAGTGGTATGGACCTGATCGCAAAGGAGGCAGAATACCACAAATCCTGCCGCGTCCAGTTTCTGAGGGAGACTGATGATCAATGCAGGCCTACCAATCCAGGGAGCTTATCTCAGTCAAACCATAAGAGGGCATTTGAATCTCTGATTTCCTTTATCCAGAATGAGGTGGTAGGAAAGCAACGATCGGTATTGGTCGGTGATTTGCTTGGCATGTACAAGAGGAGTACATCAGTGTCGGAGGAGATGTTGCAGACATCCAGACCTACACAGTTCAAAATCTCACCAGGAAGGTAAAAGACCGTTTGAAAGAACAAGTCAAAATAACATTAGTGGACCAGCGGAAAGGCAACTTCATCTACAGTTCTGCTCTTCCAGAAGAGGATGCCAAGGCTCGCCTTCATGAGGATGCTAAACGGTATGAAGAGGATAGCAAGTTGAGATGGGCCGCTCTCCATCTTAGATCACTGATAATGCAGCTCCCGAAAACAAAGACCCCAAATCCTGCAACAGTCCAAAATTTGAAGGAATGCGCCCCAGAGATACCAACACAGCTGGACCTGTTCTTCAGAACCCTTATAAAAATCCACTGCAGTTTTACTGTAATAAAACTGTAGTTTTACTGTGGTATTTAAAGTTTTACTATAATAATTGAAGTAAACATGAAGTTTGTGTTACTACAGTTTTATTACAGTAACTGTAGAAGCAAGAAACTATAGTAAATTTACACTAAAAGTGGAGTATATTTTTTACCGTAGTTTTACTATGATAATTTAATGTAGTAAAACTACACTAAAACTGTAGTAAAACTACAGTAATCCTATGTTACTTTCCCTTTAATAATACTGCATTGTTACTACATTTTCAATGTAATTCAATTATAATATTATTGCAGTAAAATTGTACTATTCCTGTATTATACTCATTTAGTATTACTGTAGTTTTATTATGATCTAACTACAGTTTTTAATGTCATATAACTGTATTAATACTACAGTAAAATTGTAGTATTCCTGTATTATACTCATTTGGTATTACTGTAGTTTTATTATGATCTAACTACAGTTTTTAATGTCATATAACTGTATTAATACTGCAGTAAAATTGCAGTATTCCTGTATTATACTCATTTGGTATTACTGTAGTTTTATTATGATTTAACCAGAGTTTTGAATGTAATACAACTATAGTAATACTGCAGTAAAATTGCAGTATTCCTGTATTACACTCATTTGGTATTACTGTAGTTTTGTTCTGATTTAACTAGAGTTTTGAATGTAATACAACTATAGTAATACTGCAGTAAAATTGCAGTATTCCTGTATTATACTCATTTGGTATTACTGTAGTTTTGTTGATTTAACTAGAGGTTTGAATGTAATACAACTATAGTAATACTGCAGTAAAATTGCAGTATTCCTGTATTATACTCATTTGGTATTACTGTAGTTTTATTATGATTTAACCTAGAGTTTTGAATGTAATACAACTATAGTAATACTGCAGTAAAATTGCAGTATTCCTGTATTACACTCATTTGGTATTACTGTAGTTTTGTTCTGATTTAACTAGAGTTTTGAATGTAATACAACTATAGTAATACTGCAGTAAAATTGCAGTATTCCTGTATTATACTCATTTGGTATTACTGTAGTTTTGTTGATTTAACTAGAGGTTTGAATGTAATACAACTATAGTAATACTGCAGTAAAATTGCAGTATTCCTGTATTATACTCATTTGGTATTACTGTAGTTTTATTATGATTTAACCAGAGTTTTGAATGTAATACAACTATAGTAATACTGCAGTAAAATTGCAGTATTCCTGTATTACACTCATTTGGTATTACTGTAGTTTTGTTCTGATTTAACTAGAGTTTTGAATGTAATACAACTATAGTAATACTGCAGTAAAATTGCAGTATTCCTGTATTATACTCATTTGGTATTACTGTAGTTTTGTTGATTTAACTAGAGGTTTGAATGTAATACAACTATAGTAATACTGCAGTAAAATTGCAGTATTCCTGTATTATACTCATTTGGTATTACTGTAGTTTTATTATGATTTAACCAGAGTTTTGAATGTAATACAACTATAGTAATACTGCAGTAAAATTGCAGTATTCCTGTATTACACTCATTTGGTATTACTGTAGTTTTGTTATGATTTAACTAGAGTTTTGAATGTAATACAACTATAGTAATACTGCAGTAAAATTGCAGTATTCCTGTATTATACTCATTTGGTATTACTGTAGTTTTATTATGATTTAACTAGAGTTTTGAATGTAATACAACTATAGTAATACTGCAGTGAAATTGCAGTATTCCTGTATTATACTCATTTGGTATTACTGTAGTTTTATTATGATTTAACTATAGTTTTGAAAAAAATACATATTAGAAATCTGTACTTTTTTTTTTTTTTTTGTTGCCCGGCGACGAATATTCAAAACATTGGTCTGAATATTTAAAAAAAAATTAAAAAATAAATAAGTTGATTTTTCGTGTCGAGAAAACGAATTGCGAAAAAAAAAATCGTGAAGGCTACGTGTCTGTGTACTTGAATACCATACGTTTCGATCACGCATCCATACGTGCCGTCCTGATGATGTGCATCGGCCCCGGCCGGCCGCGCGGCGATCCGACTCCGTGCCTCCCTCATGTCTTGATATCAAATACATACAGCGCAGCGGGGCGTGCTGAACCGTGAGAACAGCCCATGTGCACTGTTCGGTGCTAGACCAGCGGCCGTGGGATTGGGTGTTAGACGGAAAGTGTAATACGCGATGTAAACATAATAGTTTGATACCCGTCCCTTTATACTTGTATGTAATCAAATTCCATGCTGTTGCACGTTCGTTCTGTCAGCAACGAATACTTTTCTGAATTCTATGACTGTAAAGGAGGGAGGAAAGCTGGATAAATGCTTTATTGCCGCATCCCTTGATGTGAAAGTATTGGTTCATTGTCCAATGCAATGGGCGTCGGTGAACAATCCCTTGAATCACTGCAAGTGCCGTCGACATGACTGCCACCGGAACGGCTAGAAATGTGATAACTGACGTAACTAAAATAATAATGGCCTACACCGATGGCTGTAATCCACAGCTTCGTTCAGGTGGAAATTTATCGAAATGAAGATAAACCCTGCAGGGAAGAAGGAAGAGAAGCAATCCACTTGTACTTCTGCTAGTGCTACTGAAGAATGTCGTCTCCGACCGCCACTTTTTAAGAGGATTTTTGGATTTTTTTTGCAACCACTAACTAGGTAAAAAATTATTCTATCGTTTTTTGGGGGTACAGAAAACATAAACTATCTTAACTCCACTTTTTTTTAGTGTTATGATGGTTTTCAGAATTTATTTCCCTTCTAAAAAAATCCTCCCCTTCAGAAAATAGAAGGATCTTTGGGTAAAATGTCGTATCCGACCGCCACTTTTTCTCATTAAATATAACCAATTATGTTAATCTTACGTTACCTACCTAGTATTTTTTAGTAAGGTGAAGAACATATGGATGATGATGGAAATATACTTCAAATTCTTCCAGGATATTTATTTCATTAAAAATCAGGCATTTTTGGTATACGATGACTTCCTCAGTCATGTCAGTCTGATCTTGTAAACTCCACAAATTTAGTGACCAACACAGTCATTGTACATGCGTAGTGGCAACTAGGAGCCTATAATAGGATCATCCTTCTATTTTCTGAAGGGGAGGATTTTTTTAGAAGGGAAATCAAGTCCGAAAACCATCATAAAAGTGGATTTTAAAGATAGTTTTCGCTTTCTGTACCCCCAAAAATCAATGGAATCATTTTTTAACTGGTTAGTGGTTGTTAAAAAAATTCCAAAAAACCCTTTCCAATTCGCAGTAACAATTATTAAAATAATACAAAATAATAAATAAATTATAATGGGTATTAAACAGAAATTTAAAAGATGCATAGAAGGCTTATTATAACTGACATGGAATTGCGAGACGGAGGCAAATCCCAGTATAAAAAACACCTTATGATCGTCGTCCAATGGATTTACATGTACATGTATTACAACACTTGCCATCATTTTTTTTTTTTTTTTCCTGTCTGACAACTTTTTTCAGCACCTAAAAAATCCGTAAACCAACTAATAAAATTGGAATGGCCTTACCCCTGAATGGCACCCTCACACGGTTGAACATACGGTCTACTGAGCTGTCAAGATGCTGCAACACCTACAGGACTCGGATGTTTGTCAGAAATCCTTTTTTAAGTGGATATAAGTCAGTTCATTTTACCTGTTTGGTTGAGCTTTAACATTATTGATCATTGATTTTAGATCTCATATTGTAGAGGTTTGCTATGGCACCGTGTAAAAATGAACAAAAATTCATGTTTCAATTAGTGTGTTCTAATTGCCTTTAGGAGAGTTGAAATAACAAGTTCATACCAGTACCAAGCCTGCTGATAAAACAGTATTAGTTGACCTCAACATTGAAAGTGTGTCTCTCCCTGTTTCCATAACCCTTTTTACCAATGGCCAGCATTGAATGTTCATGTTCCGTACATACATTGACGTGACCTAAGTTTATATGAGACTGGCCTATATTTTAATTAGCATCTATGGAAATAAACTTGCCATTTCATAGTCTAAAAAATATATTTTATAACAACAATTTGTTGTTTTACTCAGGTAAATTTACATTACATTTATTTATAATCTTATAGACATATTTTCTTTGCACATTCATAAGATAAAGTGCAATCGCAAAGCGAATGTACCAAAGCATTACTTTATCTTTAGTTTTTATAATTCAACTTTGTATTTTGTTTTTCATGGTCATCAGGCGACTGTTACAAAAACATTTAAAAAAAATTAATATGGGTTAATTTTAAACTATGTATTTTATTTTATTATTTTGTTTCATGGTGACCAGGTGCTCAAGAATAAGACTGAAGATGTATCATGTACCAAACGATTTTGTTTGTGTTATGTAATTTCGTCTGATAGAATCATCATGATTACTGTCGGTTTATTGTTGCTAGACCTGTTTAAGTCAGTGTAATGTTATAGGAACCTGTTAATTAATTGTGGTCAAGATCCACAACAAAATAATTATTTTACAGCAGTAGGAACAGGAAAAATACAGTAAACTTGCAGGTACTCAGAAACCTGCAGTTATATTACAGTGAAACTACATTGTAGTAAAACTGTAATAAAACTACAGTACAATTACAGTGATAATCTAGTAAAAATGAATTAAACTACAGTTTCAACATTGTTTTACTACACAAAAATTGTATCAAAATTATGCTGAAACTATAATAAAAACTGCAGTAATATTACAGTGAAACTACAGTGTAGTAAAACTGTAATAAAACTACAGTACAATTACAGTGATATTCTAGTACAAATGAATTAAACTACAGTTTCAACATTGTTTTACTACACAGAAATTGTAGCAAAACTATGCTGAAACTATAATAAAAACTGCAGTAATATTACAGTGAAACTACAGTGTAGTAAAACTGTAATAAAACTACAGTACAATTACGGTGATAATCTTGTAAAGATGAATTAAACTACAGTTTCAACATTGTTTTACTACACAAAAATTGTATCAAAATTATGCTGAAACTATAATAAAAACTGCAGTAATATTACAGTGAAACTACAGTGTAGTAAAACTGTAATAAAACTACAGTACAATTACAGTGATATTCTAGTAAAAATGAATTAAACTAGTTTCAACATTGTTTTATTACACAGAAATTGTAGCAAAACTATGCTGAAACTATAATAAAAACTGCAGTAATATTACAGTGAAACTACAGTGTAGTAAAACTGTAATAAAACTACAGTACAATTACAGTGATAATCTAGTAAAGATGAATTAAACTCCAGTTTCAACATTGTTTTACTACACAAAAATTGTATCAAAATTATGCTGAAACTATAATAAAAACTGCAGTAATATTACAATGAAACTACAGTGTAGTAAAACTGTAATAAAACTACAGTACAATTACAGTGATATTCTAGTAAAAATGAATTAAACTACAGTTTCAACATTGTTTTACTACACAGAAATTGTAGCAAAACTATGCTGAAACTATAATAAAAACTGCAGTAATATTACAGTGAAACTACAGTGTACTAAAACTGTAATAAAACTACAGTAGAATTACAGTGATAATCTAGTAAAGATGAATTAAACTACAGTTTCAACATTGTTTTACTACACAAAAATTGTAGTAAAACTATGCTGAAACTATAATAAAAACTGCAGTGATATTACAGTGAAACTAGTGTAGTAAAACTGTAATAAAACTACAGTACAATTACAGTGATATTGTAGTGAAAGTGTGTTAAAACTACAGTTTTAACATAATTTTAACATAGTTTTATCACACGATTTTGGCCAAAACACTATAGTTCTACTACAGTTACTACAGTAATCTATTATGATAAAACTACAGTTATTCTGTAGTGTTATTACAGTACAAATAAGAAAATATTGCATGTTTACTGTGTTTTTACTATAATACCCCTGTAGGAAAACAACAGTAAAATTATAATAAAAACTATAGTAATAATGCAGTGGTTTTTTATAAGGGAAGTCTTCTTGGTGGCATCACATCAACTTTCAGTGGTGTACACAAGGAAACTGTCGACCGAAAGGTAACTGCAATGGCATCGGATGCCATTTATAACGTCACTCGTGGAACAGTCAAACCCTGGAAACACACAGCCATGGGTCTCGGGTTTGCATCCCTCACAGGATCAAAACTGGCAATGCAGATTCTGAACAGAACAGGACACTGTATAAGCTACAGTGAGACCAAAGGTCTGGAGACTGAATTTGCGTATTCAGTGGCGGGTGATGAACGTGACGCTCCAGATGGGATTCGCCTTGATCCAAACTTAGCTACAGCCTGTGTTTGGGATAACAATGATGCTTGACGTGGAAACTCTAGATGGAAACAAACATTACATGCGACAGTTGGTCACACATACCAGAATGTAATGCAAAATGACCTACAGGCCAACAATATTCCAAATGAGTTTCGAGAAGGCAGAAACCGGCAAGTTTGTAGGGAATGAGCGAGATACCACCATTCAGAAAATCCATCAACAAAGCCCAGTTCTTCATTTCTACTGCAGAAGAAAATGATGATAGCCCTGCGGAGCATCTGTCTGGCATCTCAAACAACCGCTGAAGAACCAAATGACTGCAAAATACAACTAAAGGTATTGGATCTGTATTGGTTTTGGAAACTGAGGGATGGCAACACCCACTGCATGCTGGATTCATGAGCAAGTACATCAAGGATCCCTTACCACTTCATCGAATTTGCTACATGGACCCATTATCCAGATCGCCAACCAACAATGATGTGGTGAGAGAGACGATGATCCGGACCATGAGCGTTGCAAAGAAGCGGGCCAATATTTTGCAGTTGTCACCTATGATTTGGCTGTTGCATTGAAAGCCTACTCAATTCAAGCAATCGAAACTCCATTGTTTGACAAGATGCTGATAATGCTAGGCAACTTCCATATCGAACTGGCTTTCTATGGAGCAATTGGTACACTAATAAATGAAAGCGGGATAGAATTCATTCTCACTGAAGCTGACATCTTGGCGGAAGGCTCGATTATGGGTTTTATCAAGGGGAAGTTCTACAACAGATGCACACGGATTCATGATCTACTTGCTAACGTTTTGGAGCAAAAGTTGTATAATCGCTTTCTCCTAGCCATACCTGATGAAGAACGCCATTCCTTTCAACAAGTGATGTCCACAGTACCGTTGGACCCAAGACTAGCAGAAGAACACCTATTGGATCCAGTTGCCACTCATCACCTGCAGATGTACGAGGCCTTTTTCCAGTCAACTCTCGACGGAACTCTTGGGTCAACCGCTCAGTTGTGGGCAATTTACATCTTCCTGATCAATCGCCTCCACAGAGAACTGCAGAGATGCGTAAAGACAAATGGACGTTGATGGCTACATCCATGTTTTCCCAACAATGTTAGCGGTGTTCTTCGCCTGAACCGACCAAACTACGCCAGATGGGAACACTTTTCCTACAGAAGTTGAAGAGTGCAGGCTCAAGCGATGCGTGAAGTACTAGAGAGGGGTGCATTTTCCATCAGGCGCACAAGGAATGATTACAGCAGATCGGCCGTTGACCTCTCCTTGGAGCAGACGGTTAACCGTGATGCTGCATCCCAAATGAAAGAAATTGTCGCCTTCAGAAATTCTGAGAGTGCAACCTCTTGAAGCCAACCTGGTACGAAGGGCCCGCCATACCAGACAGTTTGTTTACGGATGGCAGTAGCAACGTAGAGGACATGGAGGTCGAAGTTGACAGCGAGTCCGAGTTGGACGAGGAAAATTCTGATGGACTAGTGAGCGATTCAGATGGCGAAGCGTGGAGCGAAGACTCAGATTCAGAGGAGGAAGAAGATTACTAGTAGTAGAAGACAAAAACTCCACAGAAGTTACTCAATCAGCTCAGATCTATCAAGCTCTATATTTGGGATGGGGGGTAGTTGTTTTCATGACCAACATTATCAAGTAGGTGTTTTCAGGTTATAATCAGCACATTAGTAAATTGTAAAATGGACAATATTATGTTAAGGAGAATGGACGAGAGGGTGTAGATTCGTGGGTACAGCTTGTACACTGTAGCCATGAATCTACACTTTAGAGTCTAATCTCTGACTTGAACTATTTCTACAAAGCCATTTATTAGGTCAAAGAAACTTCGATATTGTTATTGATTTAATGTTTACATAAATTTTACAGATGACTCAGGCGTATGTAATTCTTTCTCACTTTGCTTGTGAAACAGTTGCTATTAAGTTCAAAACGGTCACTGTGATTTTCCAGTCATAAATTTACAATTTAATCAAGGGATTTAAACATCTTAATACAATGTGTTTGATTCTTTTGGGGGTATGTTATATTTTGTTTTATTTCGTAAGACTATGTTTGGTCACAATTATATCTTTTTTCGATAAACTTATAATTTTTATATGTCTACTTTATATTACATGCAACATTTTTGAGTCCAATGTTTTGATCAGTTTTACAGAAAAATTGTGATTGACATTCAGGTTGGCTAAGTGGTTTCTTTCCCTGCCTTTCACCTCTGTGGACCCCGGTTTCATCAGGTTAACTCACCAGCTGATCTAGATCAATTTGGGAAGGGGGGTTGCATTCGGGGTGTCTGGCGGGCACCCCCCACCACTAAAAATGTCTGGCAGTGGCCATTCATGATACCTGGGACTATGACGAGACATTTTCCAGTAGGTTTCATCAGGTTAACTCACCAGCTGATCTAGATCAGTTTTGGGTGGGACCATTCGGGGTGTCTGGCGGGCACCCCCCACCACTAAAAATGTCTGGCAGCGGCCATTCATGATACCTGGGACTATGACGAACATTTTCCAGTAGGTTTCATCAGGTTAACTCACCAGCTGATCTAGATCAGTTTTGGGGGTGGGGCCATTCGGGGGTGTCTGGCGGGCACCCCCCACCACTAAAAATGTCTGGCAGCGGCCATTCATGATACCTGGGACTATGACGAACATTTTCCAGTCGGTTTCATCAGGTTAACTCACCAGCTGATCTACATGTAGCTCAATTTTGGGGCACCGGTTATTCAGGTCTGGCGGGCACCCCCCACCGCTGAAAATGTCTGGCAGCGGCCATTTATGATACCTGGGACTATGCCTAACATTTTCCAATAGGTTTCATTAGGTTAACTCACCAGCTGATCTAGCTCATTTTTTTGGTCACTTTATCGTGCCCCCCTGACCACACCCACCAGAATGTGCTCGGCAGACGTTCATTTCTTTACATGGGCATGTACGTGGATCATTGCTATATATATGAAAATTGGTTAACTTCCCAGCTAGGCTGACCCCCCTGGGCTACTGTTCCAGATCCAGGTGGAGCCACAAACTATGAGTATGACAAAGAACTTCAAAAGATCTGTCACCCCAAGAATGTTTTGACTTTTGTTCAGCCAGCAAAAATTGGACAGTTATCTACAAATAAAAACATCTTTAAATTAAACAAATACATTCGATTAAAACATGTACAAAGAGGAAAGAAAGCTGTAAACATGATAATCCCACTCACTTGAAATCGGCAGCCATTTTTGAGCATGCAAGCAAAACCGACTAGGCCTATACATCTAACTTTGTTAGCTGTTTTATGGAAATTACTTTGAAACACAAAATAGTCGTTTAGTTTGAGTTTTTTAATATTCCATGGATTTTTTTCTCCATGCAGTTCATGATACAACTTAAAATTATATTCATATTGTTTACAGGATAAAATTGCCTCAGAACAACTACTTATGCACGAAAAATGCAGCGTTGGGTTTTTGTATAGCAAAATTCGTTAATTTTGTCTTTAATTTACAAATAATTTACAACATGAAATAGGTGTTGCAATACCATCATTGCCAGCGCCATATTTGTCTTCTATTTACAAAAATGATGAGAGAAACCGCACGTGCGGTCATTGATTGCGAAACAACCTAAATAATAATGACAGTGTATCACGATGAAATTGAAATTGAAGATTTCGAGTATGATGAGGAAACAGAGACGTACTATTATCCTTGTCCATGTGGGGACAGATTTGAAATTACAAAGGTTAGTTTTTTAACTTTACACGTGTCCATACGAACGTGCCGTTGACTTGACCAGTTTCATGTGCGTGATGTGTGTTGACAACATGGTGAAACCGTCATAAGACAACTCGACCCATGTGACAACTCGACCTTGTGACAACTCGACCTTGTGACAACTCGACCTTGTGACAACTCGACCCATGAGACAACGCGACCTTGTGACAACGCGACCTAACATAACAGTTACGTGACAAGTCGACACGGACAACTCGACCCAATTTATTGTTGCTTAGAAGTGGATCATCATTTTCCCTCAAAAAACGATTGACATGGGTTAGGTATGTGCGTATCCCACGCATTGCCGCAAATCTTTTTGGCCGCGGCCTCAATCTCGGGTTGAATCGCCGTGGAGAAGACACCGTGGACCTAGCGCTGTGTTACGTTTCGCTGAGGCCGTTCTTTTTGACATACCCAGTAGCTTTTTTTTCGAAGACGTAGATCACATATTCTACTTCAACCTCGTTCTCGAATTTTCTGAATGCGGCATCTAGAAGTTTCCAAAAAAAATTCTCGAAATTTGGGTTTGTTCTTGCTCATCAAAACCATCGACGATTTACCAAAAGTTGAGTAAAATACCTTATCAAACCACAAAAATAATTTTTCTATACTTGTTTTCTACCTCTTGGCCAATTTTGACAGCGATTGGACGATTCCCAGTTACGTTTGTGGGATTCCCAAACATCGATGTCAACCAAAGATTGTATTGCGCCGCATTTAGCACGCTAAGGCCTACCAGTTTTCAGTCCGATAAATCGTCCGTTTAAACCTAATAATATACACAATAATATTACTTATTAGTTCTCATGAACTTATTTCATTTTTTTTTCATCTTTCCAGTCCAATATCATTTATTAATTTTTATAATGTTTAATTAAATCAGGGATAAGAATTTCTCGCGGATTTCAGTATAAATAGTAAAAATTCTAAGATTTGAGTAATTTTTTTCCTGTTTTTTTAAATTTATTTTCTTTATTTTGTTTCATCTTTCCAGTCCAATATAATTTATAAATTGTTCTAATGTTTAATTAAATCAGGGATGAGAATATTTCATGGATTTCAGTGTAAAAATATGAAAATAATCCTCAGATTTGAGTAATTTTATTTTTCATTATTTTTTTATTTATTTATTATTTGTTTAACACATTTTTTTTTGTATTTCTTATTTGTAAATCAGCACTACAAAACAAACTAATCATTGAATTAGCCTGGAAATAGGTTATTATTCTTCCTCTTTTCCCAAGCATTCCAGTGATACCAACCTTTTGAAAATCGGACAAGAATTAAGAAAGTTATGATATGGAATCCGAGAAAATCTAGGAAACGATTCACAAGTCAAATTTACTTTTTTGTTTTTCCTTATAAAATAATTGACATTTACGGGCCTAAAATTGCCGGATTCAACATGTCATAACTTCCTTATTTTTGGTCACAGGAAGATGATCCTTATATCATTGTGATTGTCTTTTCAAGACCTTGACAATGATACAAGTTGTATTGGAATCTGTTGATTTTGAAATTTTTTGTCACATAGCTACATGGGTCGAGTTGTCTTAACCCCGGTGAAACAGGGGAGGGGCAATCTGTAAATTATTTTGTTGGTTTGTTAATTTATATATAATTTTACTTGATCCAAGAATATATCGAACAATTGCTTTTGAAAGGGGGGGTGGGAGACACCCTACCCCTAGCCCCACTAGTGTGGCCTGGACCTGAATCCTTAGCCACATTAACGTTACACTGGTTCCATTGACGCTAACAGCTTCTCGATTTTGTAAATTCGTAGCGTTCAAATTGACGATATTTGCAACTATTTTGACACACATAGATACGTTCCTTACATGTTGAACTATCAAAGTGGCCCCAAAAATGGTGCTTTTACTTACATTTATATTTCGTGATACAGCCCGAAAATAGTACACAACGATCGGCAGTTTGCAGATTTCAATGAGGGCGGCCATCTTGAATTTATGAAGAGAGGTCAACGGAAAAACAACTTGCGTGTGCAACAATTTTACAATGGCTGTTTTATGTTATTCTGATGAAACTGCTGGATGTTAGTCTCTTTAAAATTTATATCGGCAACATCACTCGTATGGTCATATCTCTGCGCTATAAAATACAGCAAGTGTGTGCACACACATCGTAAAAGTTGTTTTTCTGTTGACCTCTCTTCGTAAATTCAAGATGGCCGCCATCGTTGAAATCTGCAAACTGCTGATTGTCGTGTAATATTTTCAGGCTGATATGTAGCTTAAGTATAACAATTAACACCCTATTTTAATTTTTTTTTCTTCTCAAATTTGTCAAGTTATACATCAAATTGAAGCTCTAGCTGAGAGAAGATCAACGGTGTAATTTGTTTTTGAATACCTACGTACATGTATTTCGGTTCTTGAGATCTGACCTTTTAAAATTTGTAAAATCGTTACTTTGTGTGCCACTAATTTGACCATCAAAGCATTTATGGTACCTCATTTCACAAAAATTATGCAAATATGTTAAATTTTACATCAGACTGAAGCTGTTAACCCTAACCCTCCAAAATCCTCTTTGCCAAAGTTAAGGATTTTGAAGGATTGATGTTATGTGGAAATTGGTGAAGGATTTTGAAGGATTGAGGGCAGACGTGATTATTTACTTGGTGGATTATACAGGATTGAGGTTATCAGGCTATATTTGACACTGGATGAAAATGGAGGATTGAGGTTACAGTACATGTACATGGTACATGTTGATCTGTCCAAAAAATGATTTTGGAGGATTGAGGTTATTAGGCATACTTCCCATCCTTCCTCCATGGTACAACCACATTTGTTGTAGTGATTGCAAGGTCAGTGGACACTGTTTATTGCTCCATGCATGCAGGGAGGGGCCCTGGCCCTGGGCCATGCACATGTACAGTGTATCACAGATTAGAAACACATGTGTGCATACATGTACATGTCATATGTATACAATGGTAGTGGTCATTGTGCTTGCTTTACTTGCTGAAGGATTTTGGAGGATTCAGGTTATGTGTAAGCAAATGGGCCTAGGGAGTTAGGGTTAATGTGAGGAATTCAGTTGTGTTATTTGTTTTCTAATAACATTTACAAATGTAGTTATTGAGATATTGGCTGTTGAACTTGAAAAAGTTGTGAGATTTAAGCAATAAATTGGAAATTAACATACTGTGTGACTTGGAGCACTATATTTTTTATTTTAAATTTGATGTTTTTGTGGTCATAGAATATAAAAATTAAAAATATAAATACATGTAATAGTTAAGTGTAAATTCCAATCATTATAGGCCCAGTTAAATGGAAAAAAGTTTCAGAAAATGTTACACTCCACTGTAAAATAATAACCATGCAATTAATTACTGTATTAATTACGGATTAATACTCTACAACAGTAACAATATCTGAACTTGAACTTTAATATTCCTCCGAAACCATATACAAAAAAATTTGTACATGACATATCCGCCATCATCACCTAACAATTAGCCATGTTGACATGACCCCAGAAATACCCTTTTCGGGAGAGTTCGCGATAATTTTCACAGACAGTTTGTGTTTATATTGCTCAACAGCCCAGAAAATGTCAAAATCCACGTTAACAAAATATGACTGTTGATTTAATATAAATTTGAACACTTTATTTCAAAATCTTACATTTTTTGGACTAAAAATGACGGAAAGTTAACAATTTCTTACCTGTTAAATACTTTTTCCTTCAGTCAAAATAGCTTGGTACATGTACATGTACATGTATATCAAAGTGATCATGCTGTCAAAAGTCATGTCAAATCAGCAATCTGTCGGAGTCGCAACCAAAAAGTCTTCCTCAAAACCTCTCACATTTCTGGACAAATATCTCATCAATAATCTTGTGGATTTTCTTAAATTAAAGAGTAAGTACTATTTGTGACTCTTGTAGAAAGTTTATGGACCGTTTAGCTTCTATGGGCTCCAGAATTTTTATTTTTTTTTACATGGTGGCACATAGGCAAATGTATTAACTCGCGTTTGGGTGTTATGCCTACATAAATGTCACAAAATGTAATATGTAAGTTAAATCACCATTTTTTGGGGGGCCGCTTTGATAGTTCAACATATAGTGTGTCAAAAAAGTTGCCAATATCGTCAATTTGAGCGCTAATCGAGACTGTTAGCATCAATGGAACCAGTGTGTGGCTGAGGATTCAGGTCCGTGCCACACTAATGGGGCTACCCTACCCCTGGACACAGCCTAGGGAGTGGGGGTTACATGTACTTTTTTACTTTCATATCATGATGTCGATCACTTTTGTCAATGTCAGGTAGTTTCATTCATGGTTCTTTTTCTCAAATTGCTGTGGCTTTATGTTATTAATTCTACTTCTAGGAAGAACTGAATCAAGGTGAAGATGTTGCAACCTGTCCAAGCTGTTCTCTTATAATCAAAGTTATCTACGACCTGGTGAGTCTGGGTGATTCTGAGCAGTGGCATAAATCTGAGTTGAAAAGTGGGGGAGGGTGATATTGAAATGTGTTTGCATTAATGTACCCAAGGTAACAAGATTTTATTTTTTTTAAATAAAGGACAAATTTATTTCATCGACTTCTTCACCAAAACACAATATCTCTGATGAACAAAATTAAACCTTATTGATGGAATTCTTGCATCAGGGTTATTGAACAATAGATTTGATTTTTGCCATTGACCGTCCAGTGCTTTCGAGTGTATGCAGTGCTAAGATGGACACCATCTTTATGAGAGTTACATAAAAGTTTCCTTTACCCAAAGATCTGAGAGTACAGACTCGGTTATTATAGACTCGGTTATTATTATTACATAAGAAGTTTTTGAAACATGGTGTTAGAAGTGGGATCAAGGAATCTTTTGAAGCTGCAACACGGAATTTGGTCAGCCAATCTTCGTAAAAATTGTGATTTTTCGCAGGACACGTGACCATTGAACAGGTGAACACATCAGCACATGTTGGTACAAGCGATAAGCCAACACATCATGTGTATACACTGTACGTGTGTGGTCTCACGAAATACTGCATTACTGGTCTCTCACACGGACAGTGTGTACATGTACATGTGTACATGTATGTAGTATGTTGGGTTATTTTAACCTTTAACAATAACATTTAAGCAGAGTTTTTGTGAATTTTAAGCAGAGTTTCACTGAATTAAGCAGAGTTTTGCTGACCTTGTCTGTGACTGTGTTGCACTTTGCATCCATTCTAGTCCTGCATTGCAAAAATAAAGCATATGCCAAAGCTGTTCCAACTTACAGGCAACTTAAAGAAAAATTTGGAAAAATTTTGCCAAGTTTGGGATAGTTACAAGATAATGTTAGGACGAGTAGATTTAGGGTCCAGACAAGATCAGAATCGCTCATGTTATCATAGCCATAGGCAATAAAGCCTTAGACATACATGTATACAAAATGGATTGCCCTTCAAAACTGAAGATGGCAAGAAGTCATTTAAAGTAATCCTTGAATTATGGGAAACGTATTGTGTTGGGCAAACAAATGTAATTTGTGAACGGTACAAATTCATTAATTGTGTACAGCGAGTGAGACATTCGACAACTTTTATGTTCGACTACGCACGCTTGCTGCTTCATGCGGTTTTGGAGATTTGGCAGATGACCTTATTCATGATCGCATAGTGGGTGGGGTCACTGATAATAGTGCTTGGATTTATGCAGAGCTAACGAAGCATCCATGGAGCACTCTTGAAAGCAATGACGTTGAATGATCACACTACTCAAGAGAGTAAAGTTAATGTAGTAGATCTAGAAACAAATCTGGAAATTCTCGACAATATGGTCAGAAGTACCAAATGGTCAGAAGTACCAAAGTGTACATACTGTGGTTGAAACCATTTATAAATTGGGGAGAGCAAATTGTCCAGCTTTTGGAAAAACCCGCAAGAAATGTGGTAATAAAGCTAATCATTTCGCAGAAAAATGCAAACAATTACATGTAACTAAAATGTGTCAAGGACCCAGCTAGTACTAGTGCGAAATGTACACAAATGCGTCAGGGCAAAGTTCATGCAAATGATGAAACTGACTCATCAGATGAAGAGTGTATTTGTGTAACTCTAGATACAGAGGAAAGTGAAGTCAGTGTGGTAAATGAAACCAAAGATGTCAGGAATTTGAAGAGCAAAATTTTTGCGAATATGGAGGTCAAATGTCATGCAGAACCTATTCACATGCAGATTAATTCAGGGGCTACATGTAATGTATTGCCAGATAGATAACTGTCAGCTGAAGCTAACCACAAGTTATGCATACATGTATAACAAGCAAACCATGTCAGTGATAGGAAAGTGTAAACTTCACATGAGAAATCCTAAGAATAATAAGAAATGTGGAGGCAATTTACTGTTGTTAAGGGAGAAATTAAGTCCCCATAGTTAGCACAACAAATGAAGCTTATACATGTAGAGGTTACCGTACATAGTGTACAAATGTATGATAACATAGCGGTAGCGGATTGCATACACACTGAGCAGACCAGTAAGGAAAACCAAGCAGGCCAAACAATAGCAGAAACTCTATAATGTGAATACATGGAACTTTTCAAAGGATTAGGCCATATGCCAGGCCAGGTTCATCTCAGTGTAGATCCGGAGGTAGAGCCCGTTGTGATGCCTCCAAGATGAGTGCCAATCGTGATAAAACCAAAGCTTTTAAAAAGCAAGGGCTGTGCGTTTTCGGATATTTTTCATTTTCATTTTTGTTGAAAACATGCCTCCGGTGGTGTACAAATACATGTACTGTAAATGGTAACAAATACCATACTTAAATCGATCTTTTCTTAATTGGAGTGTAATCTCTTGAATTTAAAGATAATTGTCTGTAAAAGTGTCAATATTACATTGTTCAATAGTCACAGATTACTCTTCGCACCGCTCAAATGTTAAGTCCAAATTTTAAAAAGTCATTTACAGGTATTTATGGAACCGAAGAATGGAACCGGGTAATGACCGTTTCGGTCGGGTATCCAGATACCCGGATACCTGGCACAGCCCTACTTAAAGCAGTGCTCTATTATGTATCAGTGGAGGGCAAAAATCAAATCATTGTGAAAATTAAACCTTGCTTTACTTTCTTTCCAGCCATTTTAGAGTGTAGTCCTATGTATGTGTATGTATGTGCATTGCCAATATTGCTATACTGTACATGCTTGGCAAAGACATCACACACATGAATACAATAATACTGCTAGTGTTGATCAATTGTACATCAGCAAATTGATCATTAAAGGAAAGGTACAACATTGACAACTGCTTTTAACCCTCCTACTTCTGGTACCTTTTTCATACAAGTTGATCCACCATTTGAAACCATTCGCTTTTGTGGTTTTGAATGGTGAAATAACTGTGTACAGTATTGATTCCCCCAAATGGTTTTGAATGGTAGGTCAGCTAATACAAAACCTTGTTTGGATACTTCTAAGTGGTGAATCAATGGACCCTCTATGCATTTGAATGGATTTGAATGGTAGTAAAACTTGCTTCCAACACTGTTTAAATGGTATCACCATGTGTGTACAAAACCAATGGGCATTTTGGTAAGTGGAAATTTTG
Source organism: Zoroaster sp. YZ-2022 (assembly GCA_029582265.1). NCBI lineage: Eukaryota > Metazoa > Echinodermata > Asteroidea > Forcipulatida > Zoroasteridae > Zoroaster > Zoroaster sp. YZ-2022. The sequence continues at coordinate 15,021,602 of CM055833.1, read as the reverse complement.
AATGGTTTCAAATGGTCAAACAGTAGGAGGGTTAAGAGACATGTTTACTCTCTTTGAATCATGACATACATGTACACGCGTATATTAAACTCGCTGTGGGAAATAATTAAACTCCTGTTTGCACACCATGCAGTACGCTGCGTGCCTATCTCAATCTCGTTTTAACCGTGTATATAACTTGTATAAGCCAAATGTTACAAAAAACACACATCCTTTCCACTTTCCTCTTCGGAGAATTTGGCCCTCACATGACATCATTCTCCTCCAGGCTGTTTTCATCAGAGTACGAGAGTAACACACAAAACTGAACCAAAACCAAATGTACATGTATTCCTCAAATTTAACTAAACACTTTTAATTCTGCTTAATTTTCCTTCAACATCATCAATGATAATTATGACAATTTAAACAGTTACAAATGTAATCAACAATGCAATGATAATGATATAAAACAATAAAGTAGATCTACATGTACATGTGAATATAGAATGACCAGAATCCTGGATTTTTGTTCAATATACAATGTATCTCACTGTCCGTGCTCCACGACAGTTCAAAAAGGATATTCAGTATCCAACACTTCAACTGTTCAGAGTTCAACTGTTCTTATCACCAAGCAGAAATACTGCTAGAGCTACAGCAGGACAGTGATCCCTGTAGACTTGAGGAAGTCTTTCACCTCACTGGGACTGCCCTGAATATGCCTCACACACCATAAAACTCACCCAGCTTACCCTTAGGCCTCGTGCTGAGAGCCAACAGCTTCTGTGTCATAATAATAATAATAATAATAATGTGTGGACTTATATAGCGCACGTATCCACCAACTAAGTGGTGCTCAAGGCGCATTCTTTTTTACGTGCATTACACAACACACGGGACCTACGGCTTTACGTCCCATCCGAAAGACGAAGCAATTATGGTTAAGTACCTTGCTCAAGGACACAAGTGTCACGACCGGGGCTCGAACCCACACCCTGCTGCTGGCAACACCAGAACTTGAGTTCGGTGCGCTAGACCGCTCGGCCATGACACTCCGAATATGACTGATTTGACACTGAAATAAGTTGACTGTTTTGTGATTTCTGATCTTTAAATTTATATGATTATGGGTCCCTTTTTTCATCAATTTTTTATTTTATTTTTTTAGATCAAAACATGGCTTCTCCCATCCGTATGTATGTTCTCGCTCCAGTCGTGGTCATTGGAGGGCGCAATTCTTCTGGAGCCCTGTGCTATGTACACCAGTCCATCCGATTTATAAGGATTGTGATTGGGTGTAATAATAATGGGTGGACTATAAGTTTTTGTGTGCAAAAAATAATAATACTCAGACTGTCAGACATGGCCATGTCATTAAAGAGCCAAACACTTAAGACAAGAGCCATCCCGGGAAGGTGTCAAACGGGACAATTTGGTAAAAGACGGGACGGTCCCTTGAAATACAAGACATCTGGTCACCCTGAATGTACAACAAAGTACTTGATCTTCAACAGGGGTATGCCACACCCCTACCCAACACCGCTTGAAACATCACTTTGTACAAATTTTCTTCGCTTCTCCACTCATAATACAGTCGCACACTTTAATAGCTACTTGAAAAATCATGAGCAATTAGTTTGTTTTCCCCATGCCAAATCTAATATCAAGTATGGTGTCCCCATGCCAAATCTAATATCAAGTATGGTGTCCCCATGCCAAATCTAATATCAAGTATGGTGTCCCCATGCCAAATCTAATATCAAGTATGGTGTCCCCATGCCAAATCTAATATCAAGTATGGTGTCCCCATGCCAAATCTAATTTATCAAGTATGGTGTCCCCATGCCAAATCTAATATCAAGTGTGGTGTCCCCATGCCAAATCTAATATCAAGTGTGGTGTCCCTGATGGCTGAGTCGTCAGAATGTGGGTTCGAATCCCAACCGCGACCATTGTGCTTGTGTCCTTGAGCAAGACGCTTTACCATAATTGCTTCTCTCCACCCAGGGGTAAATGGGTACCTGTGAGGGCAGAGTTGGTTGTTGTGTTTGATTAGCCCTATGTGCGCTGTAATGGCAGCAATTGAGCTGATATACTCCCCAGGGAGCTGAGATGGTTTTAGGAATGATTTATGAGCCTGATGAGCAGGGGTAATAATATAATGCACCTTGAGCACCAGTTTGGTGGATACGTGCGCTATATAAGTCATTATTGTTATTATTATTATTATTATTATTATTATTATTATTATTATTATTATTATTATTATTATTATTATTATTATTATTATTATTATTATTATTATTATTATTATTATTATTATTATTATTATTATTATTATTATTATTATTATTATTATTATTATTATTATTATTATTATTATTATTATTATTTTGATGTATGAATAGAAAAGAAATATACCAACCAACCAACACTTACATGTAGTAAGTTCTGACATTCTGTGTTGCCCTACAGGAAGATTTCATTGTCGGTGAAGAGGTTGCTGCACCAAGTAAAAAAGGATTACAAGTGGCATGACGATGACCACCCCCTCCCCCAACCACCCCATAGTCTACCTGACTGCAGTCAACATGAGGATTTGAGAAACCTAGCTTTGTACTGGTCACTGTATCAAGTGTTTGCATCGATGAAGAAAGGTTTATTTGAAGAATTGCCAATGTTGAACATCACTGGTAATGTTATTCAATTTTTTGAAAACGAGCAGACCGCTCGTCATCAGTAAAGGTGTGCAGTTTGTGTGAAGGGTATAGTGTACATACATACATGTATCATGATCGTGAACAAGTGCAAACAGTTAACAGATAAATGTAGTTCACAGAGCCATGGGGTGCCATGGCCGAGCGGTTAAGTGCATTGGACTCAAGTTCTGATGGCTGTGTCATCAGAATGTGGGTTCGAAACCTGGCGGCGACCGTGGTACTTGTGTCCTTGAGCAAGACACTTTACTGTAATTGCTTCTCTTCACCCAGGTGTATAAATGGGTACCTGTGAGGGTAGAGATGGTTATTGTGTTTGATTAGCCCTGTAGCGCCAAAAGGTTGCACATTGGCTGTATACTCCCCAGGGAGCTGAGAAAGATTATAGGAATGATATTGGCTCAGTGACCAGGGGTAATAATGTAAAGCGCATTGGGACATTATGTGAAATGCGCTATATGAGAATGGAACATTATTATTATTATTATTATTATTATTATTATTATTATTATTATTATTATTATTATTATTATTATTATTATTATTATTATTATTATTATTATTATTATTATTATTATTATTATTATTATTATTATTATTATTATTATTATTATTATTATTATTAAACTTGACACATACTTAGACCATAACATGTAGTTGTCAATAAAGTTGTGACATATAAACACCTCACAAAAAGAAAGTCCCCACCTGTATGACCACTTGGCAAATGAACATTCCAATAATGAGGTCTTTAGTTTAAAAGTGCTCCAAGACATTATGTAACAGACAAATAAAGCTGATGACAAAAGGGATAACCCATTTTGCTTGAGTTCAGGGGCGTTATTTTGAGCCACAATGCAATGTGAGAAATGAACAGGTACCCCCACACAATCAACCGAGTTGTGTGCACTGATGCGCAACGTTATCCGCACAAATCTTGCTTGCAACATGTGTGTCGATGATCAGGCTAAATCGTCGTATCATGTTTATGCTCATAAGTCTCTAAAATTTAAAAATATTTTTAAAACATACAGGTGGGGACTTTCTTTTTTTGAGGTGTATAGTTTCAGGTAAAGTTGTGCTTCATTGTGACATCATCAGATATCAAAATACACTAAAAATAAAATCCAATTTAAATATTTCAAAAAAATCGTATCTCATGAACCACAAAAGATATTTACGGGTCAATGCACAGTAAAGTGCCCTATTATGTGTGACAATGGGTCCAAAAATTCAAAGTAACCCAAAACTGAAAATATACAGTTATTTTGTATAAGGCTGTGCGTTTTCGGATATTTTTGGAACCGGATACCCGAAATCAGAAAAGTCCGGATACCCGTTTTCATCCTTGTTGAAAACATGCCTCCTTTGGTGTACAAATACATGTAAATGTTAACAAAATCTACCTTTATAATACAGAGGATACCATATTTAATTCGATCTTTATTAAAGTATAACATTTTGGTGACAAAATATTGTATTTACTGAAAGTTATTTCTGAAATGAAAACGTAAAATTGCTACAAAAGTATCTGTAACTTACAATATACCATAAACAGTGAACAACAGAAAGCCCAATTGATCACACGTGCGCACAGTATGCATGGCCGGTGCATCACACAGACAGCTACAGTGGCCTCACACGTGATAACGTCATGACTACCAATCAGAAGACAATAATCAACTGGTGTGTCCGTGATCAGAGCGCGTCCGTATAGCAAGTTGACTTTGATATTCATGTAACAAAACACGTGTTGAATAATGTCATTGGTCAATCAAAGGCGATGTGGGCGGAACTAAGGCGATGTGGGCGTAACTAATCCATTGTGGGAAAACGATTCATGTGCTTGCGCCTTGCCGCGCCCCTGCCTTCTAAATAAGGATATCCCGTACGTCATGTTTGCTTTGAATTAAGGACATGATTTTGCGTACTAAAATAATATTTAATATTATGAAACTGCAAAATATTACGAATCTAAAATCAGAACTTGAATATTTAGTTAAATGTCAATAAACCTGTCAATAAACCTCGTTTCCTGAAAGAATGAATTTATATGAGACCTAGCTAGGAATAATTAAAAACAACAACTACTACTAATAATAATAATAAAGCTAAACAATGATTTTAAGAATTAAGATTATTTTCAGAACCCAATATTTCTCTTTCAAAATTGGTTGAGGTTTACTGATTGTTATTTTTACTCATTGATAAGTTCACTTTGGTGGGGTGGCAGTTATGCGGGCATTCATTGCCAGGAATACCAGCATGTTCACGTTATCGGGCGTTAAGCAGCTCCAATTTGCCGTGACGATATTTCCCGCGGTGGAAAACACCCTTTCGGAGGGCACTGACGTTGCTGGAATACCAAGATACTTCGTTGGCGATTCTTGCGAATGATGGAAACCGAACGGCATCTGATCGCCACCAATGACATTGATCATCACTGAGCCCGGCTGGTTTGGTTTAAAAGACAATGACCGCCTAAACACCTCCCTTTTTATGTCATTCTTTTGAAACAAATTGTCACCTTGTCGGCAAATGTAATACACAAGAGAGCTCGGTATCGGTGGGTAAATAAATGTAAATGTTGGTGATACTCTGAGGGATGGTCGGTGGCACATCAAAATAATTACACAACAAAAATTACACAACAAGGACAACGAATAATGAGGACATCCCCTATAATAAAATCCCCTCTATAAACACATCATTGAGCACGCTCCAGTGCAGACATGAAGCAGCAGAAATTATCCCACTAATCCAATTACTGTGTGAACAATCGGCAAACATTCCATCCTGAGCAGCTAGTTTGATACTTGTTTGTAGCATGCCGCAGCCAGGCTATTTGAGTCTTAATGATTGGATACAATGTATCAGTTGGATAAAAGTGTATGGAAAATGTCCGTAAGTGTAATCTCTTAAATAAAATTGCTCCTAAAAGTGTAAACATTACATTGTTCAATAGTCAAAGATTTCAGTTCACACCGCTGAAATGGTAAGTCTCAATTTTAAAAAGTCGTTTACGGGTACTCGGAACCGAAAAATGGAACCGGGTAATGACAGTTTCGGTCGGGTATCCGGATACCCGGCACAGCCTATTTTTGTATAGCTAGTATGTACAATTAGTTAATCTACAAAGAAAAAGTAAAATGGACAGGTAGGTATAAGGATGCATTACGAGTTACATACCCTTGTATGCATGGTAACGGCTGTAACGGAGACACACAAGTAGCACCAATGGAGAGCAAACTAAAAGGTTGGTGGAAGAATTTTCAACCTTGTATTACCTTTATTTGGTAGTCAATAAAGATTAAAGAGTTTACAGGCGCACCAAGAACTTCCAATTTGTTTTGAAACACATGTTTACAGTATGTACAACACCAAAATGTGAATATAGTATCAAGGGAATTTTATATTGTGTCAATTATACATGCCACACTCCTCAAAAAGGTCTTATTTCAGTCCATTACAATCAAGGTGCTTGCTGTATTAATTATAAATTAAAAAAATATCATGTACCTGGTGAAAATACATCATACAATGTTGCACACAACCTGACTTGGAGTAGTAACGGGTGTAACGGAGACCCACACTTTGCAATTATGACATACATGTACTTCTATAACATGTTGGTTTGGGAAAACATGTACTTGTACAGAAAATGCAAACTTCAAATAACCCTCATATTGTCTTGGTATTAAACTACACACTGCTGTATAATTACGCTTGAAATACTCAAATTTAATGGACGTGTAACAATCAAAAGAAAATTGATCGAGCTCACTGATACATTTACCTGTACCAATCATCATGGGAATTTCAAAATACTCTGAAATTCAAAGAAATAGCATTTGAAGACAAAACCAGTCATTGTTGCTTATTTTGATGGCTGCAAACTATTGATGAAATACTACATACAGGGGCATTTACGTTGTGTACATTGGTGTACGGGTAAAACAAATTTAATATCTTTATCCCCGATGCAAAAAAAAAAATACATCTTTCAATTTATATAGTCTTTCTTAAAATAACATTCCCTTAGAAAAATAATAAAAATCAAAATAATTGAGAATCCTTGAGGCTAATCTTTTGGGCCACTAAGTCAAAATTCTGTGGTACGAAGCGCTATGAAATTTGGTCAGCTGGTAAAAAAAAAAAAAATTAATTTCAAAAGGGAGGGAGCTCCTTAAAGTTCATTTAGCTTGATTTGGTTGCTGATGAAGGTGTATCGTAAGCGAGTGCTGCTTGATGCAAGTAGTGAATGAGCAGGCAGTTTATGAAGGACGTCCGTAATAGGCAGTGCCCAGATGTCATCAACAGGAGGCCACACATACTGGTTTGGTGCAACTTCCTTCATATGTTTGACCTGAAGTGTTTCTCCTTTGAGAGTACCTGAATGGCAGTAAGAATGAGCAAAACAAAAATCACAATTTTTTAATCTCAAAACCTTAGCATAAAGAACATGTAGGCCTACTGGTTTGAATTGTTCAGAGAAACATTTCTATCTTGAATTCGCCTTGGGAAAATTATGTTTTTAATTTTGTGGTCTATACAGGGTGTCCCCATAAAAAGTATACCGAGATAAAAATTACTGTAATGGCAAAACTACTTCATATATGGGAAAGAGAAATATATCTCTAGAAAGGGCAGAATGTCCTCTTTGCAATGGTATACAGCTTGTGATGTTATTGACACAGATGAGTGAACAAACTAGACAGATGTTAAGGGTACTGAAAGCAGGACTGTGACAAGTTTGCATATTTGAATAACATAGCTCAACCATGCAAGTGTGCAGAATACCAAATGCCTTTGCTTTTTCAACACATTCTTGAAAACAAGGAATGTACCTAAAACAATGTAATCTGCTTTGTTTTCGCTACTTACCTCAAAAGTTTAATGTGCAGGTTTAAAAAAAAATGTTTTTTGGACCTTTGTTATTCAAATATGCAAACTTGTCACAGTCCTGCTTTCAGTACCCTTAACATCTGTCTAATTTGTTCACTTATCTGTATCAATAACATCACAAGCTGTATACCATTGCAAAGAGGACATTCTGCCCTTTCTAGAGATATATTTCTCTTTCCCATATATAAAGTAGTTTTGCCATTACAGTAATTTTTATCTCGGTATACTTTTTATGGGGACACCCTGTATAAACCATAGGACCAGCTTTACAATGTGCTTTGATCAAGTCATGTTTCAAATTTATAAATGTTTTCTGGGTGAATTATTTACCTGTGCCATATATTTCTCATAGGTCTTATATTTCCCCTTTATCTTGCAGCAAACAAAATCCTGGGTCTGGCTCGAGTTCTCCTGCAATTCAGAAATCATAATGATTTGACAAATTATAAATTTATCACAACAAAATATAAGTTATAAATAAATTGAAATGCAGTCTTGCCATGCTTGTATTCCAAATTTTCTTGGGGACACCAAAACATTATGGCAAATTTTTAACTTTCCCCATTTCTGTTTAAAGTATTGTTTGTACTATTTGATACTACAAACAATCTAAAATGCATCATGTTGTATGGTAGGGCATGCCAAAAGTACATGCCAATGTATTGAAAATGTATCAAATTAATTACCTGTTGTATCCTGATCTGGTCCTTCTCTTCTCTCTTCATCAACACCAGTAAGTACATCTCTTTCAAGACTTGGTTTTTCTCCACTCAGTTTTCCATTGGGTTCTTCTCCACTTGGTTGTTCTTCACTAGGCTCTCCTCAGTATGGGTTGTTTGTTACCGTATTTTCATCACTAGCATCATACACAGTGTCTTCATCATGTACTGATTTCTCTGGTATGTTATTCTCAATCACTTTCATGGTTTTGGTCATCCATGGTTTGGTGATCTGATCATTAAGGCATGGTCTCTTGTTAGCTTCACAGTTCACACAGAAACATGATAACTGACGAACCTTAACTTTTCCTGGTGAGATGCCCTGAACACTGTGGAGTTTTCTTGTACCCGCCAAGGTCTTACCATCTCTTTGCGGTCTGTTCCTGGTTATTTCATTTGTTGCTACAAGGTAGAAAACTCGTCTAGAATGATTGCATGTTCCATCTGGTTGGTTTGCAGGTTCTACCAATTTTTTTGGGCAAAACTCGAAGAAGGATGAAGCATTGGTGATTACAAATTCTTCACTTTTAACTGATCTTTCAGCTGCTTTTTTAATCACCCCACCCTCACCGTCGCATGGCCCCTTGCCATGGCGTGAGCCAAAGAAGTGTCGCTCAGTGATAAATCCAAAATCATATTGACTGTAAGACAAATCAACAAATGGGATCTTCGATTTGTACTGCCCAGCGCATCCGTCGGTGAACTGGACAATTCTTTTGATGGACAACTTGCGCACATCTACAAGATGGTCATATGCAATTTTTGTGAAACAAGCCACTGCATGACTGTCATGCCTGAGGTCAGAGGTGATAATATTAATGCACTCTCGCACAAGACCATCATCATCTTTGCACCGGTACTGGGCTACAATGGGATGTAGGGTGACTTGTGTTTTCCCCCAGTAGGCTGATTGAATCTCTTGCTGGTAGATGCAAGTATAATTTTCGGCAAAATCCATCACGCATACAACTGTGTCACTCGGGGGATTGCTGCTGATATTTACATACTGCAAATGTTGCCACTGTGCAGTGAATATGTGTTCTGCAATTGACTCCATTGATTCTGAAAGCTGCATCACCATTTCACGAAGGCTTCCATTTTCCAAGTGTCATCTTCGGCTGCTTGTGTCCAGGTGCATCTTCCCTCTTCCATCTAAGCCATGTGACTGGTACATTGCCATGTGTTTCCAATATCGTGAGATGGCTTGAAATTCCTCCAGTACCACAAGATGGACATTTACGTTGGATACATGCCATTTTATGAAATGGGGCCGACTCATCTTTTTGACAACATGTTAGGTTGATGGCTTCATACTTGTTAGATATCTTGCAGTCATTTAGCTTGTACTTGATTGCCTGTTGGTTGATGATCTTTAATTTGAACTCGACATTGGTGCAATATTCACAAAGGCACTGGTATCTTGTGTGCTTTTGGGTGAGAACATTGTTTGGTCTGAGCATGACAAACTTTCGGAATCCTAGTTTGGATGAAGGATTTTCTTCCTTCCACTTGTTATATGTTGTTGACAAAGTGTTTTGGATGACGAACTTAGGCTCCATACTCTTCCCAATTATTTTTTTGTTTGGCATACTGGAACTAATATCTGGTCTTACGTAGAAATCCTTTACATTTTTCTGAATATCTTCAGAGGTTGCATCACACCTTTTCAGGCTGCAAGGACAAGAATCCAGTGAGGAATATTTTAGAAGGGTCTTGTACCTTATCCCTACCTCTTTGGATATGGCTCTTTTCATTCTATACTTCTTTGTCACTTTTGTGCAGAAATTCCACAGGAAGGATTTTCTGGGGTTCTTGCATACATGTACTGCGTTTTTCTTTGCCAGGTGTTTCTGTGTATTTTTCAAACATTCATATATGTTTGAAAGCCTTTGATGAGCATCAGGTGAACTGCCAAGGTTTTGCTTTTCCAAAGCTACCTTTTTTTAGGAGAAGCAGCATTGACAATGTGGCTGATTACTTCAGCAAACTTTGTGGGGGATTTTGGCAGATTTTGTTTAGCACGCTGTGCAGCCTTTCCTTTGGAGCAGTTGGATGAATACCCTGAGGTTGACGGTGGCTTCTGATTGGTTGTGCCTAATTTCCTTGCTCGATCTTCTGCTCTCTTCTTTTGCATCCTTAATCTGTTTTTCTCACGTACCCATCGGCGCTTGTAACCTGACATTCTTGCTCTCTCAGCCCTTTTATTTTCTCTCTTTTTCCTGCGTTGTTCTTCAGTTCTTTGCTCTTGCTTCTGCTTAGCAGCTCTGGTCTCTTTTTGTGGCTGTTTTTTCTTCTTGTCAAGTGTGTGTGGAATTTCCAGCTTATTAGTGGCATCAGCTTTTTCTTGTTTTCTCTGTCTGTATTTCTTCATTCTGATGCGACTCTGTTCCCTTTGTGTTGCTACTTGTTCTTCACTGAGTAGACTTCGACGACAGAAGCTTCTTCTTTCATCTTCTTTCATTTTGTTATACTTGTTTTCATCTTTTTTCAACTTTATTCTGTACCTTCTCATCTTTTCAGCTGCACAAGAATATTGTTCAACATCTGATGAAGATGGCGATGTTAGAGTCTTAACATTTATGGTAATTTGTTTTCTTGTCATTATGGTGCAATTCCCAAGGATCTAGAACAATGTCAAAGGAAACAGACATTCATCCAAATGAGTATTCCCCCAGGCCAAATTCAATTGCAATGTGAAAAAGTCTAACCATCCATGGACACGCAAAATTAATTTCCTTCACAAACATTCAAAAATATATCAAATATGTTGTTACTTATGACATAAAACACAATAAAGGGGGCCACTTTCCTACCGTCACGTTAGCAGTTTTTCTAATGGTTGTAATTTTTTTTTTTTTATCTGAAACCACCCAAAAAGAATTTCAACATTTGAATAGACATGCATGCTTATCCTAAAGATAATTTGAGTTGATTATTACTATTATTTTTTTAATTACCCTAAAATTTCCATCAACAAATGGACGGAAAAGTGAGGTAACTTTTTCCGTCCAATTTTTATGGAAATTTGAGGGTAAAAAAATAAATTTAAAAAAATAAAATAAATAAATCAACTCAAATTAGTTCTAGTATAAGCCTGCATGTCCATTCACATGTTGAAACACTTTTTGGTCGGTTTCAGGTACTAGTTAAAAATAAATAACAACCATTGGAAAAACTGCTAACGTGACGGATGCAAAGTGGCCCCCTTTATTGTGTTTAATGTCTTATTTGGATTTTGTTATAAAAAATAATCAAGTCTTTGTTATCGATATTAAAATATTTTAGTATTTCAATTATCCGTGCAGATTTATTTTTATAAATAAAAATCAACTGCATTACGTTCAATTTGTTTACGCATTACTAGGAAGCCCATTAAAGCGCGGGTACCAGCTACCCCTGCTACTACCAAGTTCATTCATAAAAATACTCTCTGGTACTCGGCCATCATAACGTTTTTGTAGGGTGCCAGCGTGGCGGAACCAGCGCGAATTGTTGTTTACCACGAGAGGGCGCTATTTTAAAAAGTCGATCGCTGGTTCCTGTTACGTATGTTGAACTTGAATTGACAAAAAATATTATTCTCGTCATGTCATTTAGTGGTTGTCGTGGACGATTGTTTGTGGTTTTAGAACTTAACAGGGATATCAGCTTTCCTTTTAAACGAAAGTGCAATGATATATCAGCCTTTCCGTTGTCTGAAAAGGCCATTCTAATAATAAACATCAACTCTCTTCACGTTATGACTCGCCCATAAAATGCACAAAAAAATGTGTGTCGAAGATTACGACCGTTCTTGCATTGTGTGTCGTACAGTATCATGTTCGTTGCAACCATGACTGAGAATTTGATCGACTGTCGAGAACATTTTCATCATTCACTTTTTACTAAAAATGCATTGCAACGGTACTACAAAACATGGTGACATGAGTTCCAAAAATAATACGCTTTCTTCTAAGTATGTACACAAAGTGTGGAATGGTCGTAACTTACCGTTCGGTCGTAATTTTTGGCCAACTTGGCGACACTTGTGGCTTGTCCACACCAAGGCTGAAGTGAGCACTGTCTATGTCGGGCGTGCGTTTTCATTGGTTGGCGATGCACTTACGATGGTGTAGTTTACTACACTTTCCCGCGCTTTGAACGATGTTTTCAGCCGGGCAGTTACGGCCGTAACGCGGCGACACATCGATAAGAACAATATTCCGCGATGTCTGGGAAGTCATTAAAAGTTTCTTTGTATGTTTTGGAGTTTTGAATATTAAATGAATAGCCCTTTTCAAATAATAATAAAAACAATTACAGAACTTTTATACCAATATTGATGGAGAACGGCATATTTACACAATTCGGCGACACACAATGTTGCGACCATAATGTTGATCTTTTGTTATTATTTTTGTCTCGAAAAACTTACGATTTTTTTTCAATTTATGGTTTTTTATATCAATAAGCTCATGCAGTTTCTACATACAAAGACACTATTAAACTATTAAGTATTATTCAGTTAAATAGGGACAATTAAAAATTAATCATGAAAATGTCACAAAAGTATACACAAAAAACATTTCTTTCCTGTCTTTCGCTATAAAAATGAAAATAAAATTAATTGACAAATATTTTAATTATATTATTTTATTAAGCATATAATATATGCTTATTAAAATAATATAATTAAAATATTTGATCAATTAATTATAGACATTAAAATGAGAAATTTAATTCATAATTTGTTCTTTTCATTTAACAAGAGCACATACTGTCTTTCATGATACCAAAAGGTGGCACTTTACTGTGCATTGCCCTTTAAACACAATTTTTGCATCATCGTACAGATCTTGAATTATGTGTCATTTCGTACACAGACATGACCCAATCTGACTTCTCCGGGAAAAAATATTCCGAAGCACTTGTATAGGGTCTGCAGCCACCATGATATGGTAGTTGGGTGTGCCTTCCGTGGACAAAAGTACTATTGACATGTGACCTTTTCAAAAATGTGACTGATGTCACAGCGCCCTCTGGTGGTGGGTTTAGAAAAATAATAATTTTCTATCTCAAAAACCACAGGAAATTTGAATATGACTTCTGTAAATAAAATGATTAGTGACATCATGATCTATATATGTTTGATGACGTCATCAAACTTCAGAGCTCCTCATTCTAACACAAAATTTGATAGGTCTTTTGAATATGAAATTGATATTGTTATAATAAAAGATGTTACACCTTTGCAAAATATGATTGACATCATCGATGATAATTTGATTGAACCGGAAGTTGACACGAACACTGTGTTTGTTCTAACAAACACTTGAGCTCAAGTTTTTTTTCTTCTTTTTTTTCTTCTCGATGAGACTTATCGAACAAAAAAACATAGTTGCCAAGCTTAGAATGACTTCATATTTTGCACTTAAAATCCTTTTAGATTTCTAGATTGGTATAACACCGATGACGTAAGAAAATCATCACTAATTGATTTTCTATTTAATTATTATAGTAATTAAATACATTTCGTCCTCAGTGCCTCAGACTGAAAGGACGTTATGCATATGTGCCATTCGTGTACATGTACACCCATATCGTTCACTGCACTGTGCATGTACAGTACATAATACAATGTACAAAGTTTAATATTTCAAAAAATCTCATGAACCACAAAAGATATTTTCACAATCTTTGCATCATCTTAAAGGTCTTGAATTACGTGTATGTCACATTTCTTTTACAGACATGACCCCAATCTGACCTCTCCTTCCGGTCGAAAGCAGAAGTTTAATTGAAAAAAATATTCTGAAGCACTATTCCCTACATGTACTGTACATGTATTAAGTACAGCACGGTTACTTCACAATCTAGCCTACAGCAGTTACATAACACACTTTTACCATTAGCATACAATGCACGAAAACATGTTGTGGCGTGGACCGTGAAATGTAAATACCGCCCTCATCAACCACAAAAGATATATTCACAATTGTTGCATCATGTTATATAAACTGGTCCCCTGTCTATATCCTTATCAAGGATATAGACAGGCTGCAGGCGTACCACTCAAAGGATTTCATCTGACGTCACACTTCGAGGCTTGCGCGCTAGCTACCAACCAAGGTCAAAGTGGCGGCTGCACGGCCACAATCTGGCATAATTCACGCGCCTCTAGCAAAGCGTGACGTCAGATCTTCAGGCTACATGTTATAGACCACAAATTATGTGACATGTCGTACACATACATGACCCAAATATGACTCAATGAGAATAAAGTGACTATGTTTGATGTGCCACCTAGCCGCAGTTTTAAAAGGGCAACATATTCCCATCTCAGAAATTCTATTTCACAAAATTAAGTTCGATGATAAAAGACATCCAGTGTATTACTTTTGTGATAAATTTAGTAACATAACTGAACCGGAAGTTAAGATGTTCAGCTTTGCAGGTTGTATTTAGTTCTAATTATATATTATGAAAAACCATATCTCCTGAACCAAAGTAGATACTAACTTTATTTTTTCATGAACATGGGGAAGTTTTATTGTGTCATATGTATATATATTAACTGAATATATGCCTTCTGGAATCATTTGTATAACATGTCCATACTGTAAATAAAAGCATTCGGTTAAAGCAGCCTGGTTTTTTATTCAAAGACAACATTTTAATAAAGATCCTGTTAGGATCGAATGGCATGCCATTTTAACTTTTGCAACAAATCATATATCATTGAAAGCCAGTAAAATGTCTGTAGATGCATCCTTACTTTCTTAAAAGAATAAAAAAATATGTACAGAAATTAACCAACGTGACATTTTCAGCTTATATCATTGTGTTGTTTATAAGAAAACATTGAAAATGCACTCAAAGTTGTCATGCACTGTATTCATTCCAAACATGGAATGTTCATCTCGTCAGTTGGGAAATTATTTTACAAATTTTACTAAAATGATAGCACTTCAGACAAAATATTTTAAAGGAATTTTATTTACCATCATCCACTTTGCCCTAAGGTCAAAAAAGGTTTCTGGTCATCGGTCGGCTTCAAAATACGCCGGCACCAAATTTCCCATATACAAAGTATGGTGGCTCAGAGAGGCCTCACAAATTGGGCAAACGTTCATACAGTGTACATGTACCCCTATATGAGAAAAAGTCGTTTAAAGCACAGCATGGCAGAATTCCAGTAGATCCAGCAATGAATTTTGGCTGCAGTTGGACATCGTTTCATAGCAATCAAAAAAAGAAAATTAAATGACGCAGACTAGAAACCGGAGACGTTTGTGGGGCCTAAGTAATATTTTTTTGTAAAACTGTCATCAATTATGGGGGGTTTTTTTTTAGGGGGAGCGGGGTATTACCAGTAATGGAGGTCGAAATGTGGATGTCTACTTTTCTTATTTCTAGTTAGGCAAACAGCAGATACAGAACTTTTTGGAAAATGCATCAAGAAACGTTCGGGTAAAGTGCATTTTCCCACTTTTCTGCTTTTCTGCTACCCGAAAAGCAGATTTTACTTCTACATGTATACCGGCGGCCAAAAAGCAGATTAAACGTTTTGTAAAAATGTTCAATGTTCAATCTGCTTTTCAGTTAGTAGAAAAGTAGATAATTGGATTTGTAAAAAATGTTCGATCAGCTTTTCTAGTTGTAGGAAAGCTGAAAATCAGATGTCCACTTTTCGACCTCCATAATAGAGGGCTTATTATCAGTAGTATCAAGGAATACCGTATATAAATGTTAATTTATTCTCTTTTTAGACATATTAAAATGTTTATACAATTTTTGGCAGATAAAACCAAACTCTAAGTACCCAAATGACAATGTTTATTGCAATAATGTTATTTATTGTTACAAGCCTTCAGATTATGTTGCTACATGTATAATGATGTTTTTAATATCACAGGTTTACAAAAAGCTACTTGGCAGCTAGTCACGCATAATTTATGTTGATACTATGAAATACCACAAGACAAATCACTGCATAATTGTTTGTGTAACTTTTTATTGGCAGCATGTTCATGTACATGCAGAGTCTACTGTTATATTTAATGAAACATGTACTTGTAAGTTGTATGCATTTTAACCAGATTGATACACACACATTTTGTACAATTTAACTTAATTTGAACAAAGCTTATTATTTACTATATCTCTGCATTGAATTTAATAGCTAGGACGATGGCTGCTTAGTCTAGTGCATGCCTGTGTATAAACTGAATATAAAACAATCACGGTTAAACTGGAACATTCAGAAACCAAGTCTGTTTTTAGACACCCTTAACCCTTTTCGTTGTGCATGTGAAGTCATTGAGATGTACAATGTACACCATCCATTCTTAATCCTTCATTAGGCCTGAAAGTTTTGAGGCTTTGCATTGCGATTGGTTCAGTTTGTGGTAACACTATGTTATTTAAATCTCAACTCACTAACCGAGAATGTGGTTATGATAACATTAATTAGACCTGGTTGTCGTTTAAAAAAAATCTACATTTTAAGATCAAAATAAAACACTAAAAAGTGTGGTGATTTTAAAAAAGGATCTTGGGGACACTTAAAATGACCATGTAGTAGTGCACTTATACACCCTTCATGTTGTATCCATGCAACTGGTGAATCCTCCTGATATGAGTAAAATACAATGAGAGAGAGAGAGAGAGAGAGAGAGAGAGAGAGAGAGAGAGAGAGAGAGAGAGAGAGAGAGAGAGAGAGAGATATATATATGAAGTGGCGGGGGAAGAATGACCCCATTAAAATTTGTTTTAAAAAAATCAACACTGCAAGACAAAACGATTCAAACAAAAACCCAAAATTGATTTTTCTAGAGCTTCCACAAGATCACAAATATAATTTGGTAGTATGGCGCAATCCCAATAAGCCATCCTGAAACCACTTTGAGGAGTGGTTTATTAGGCCCCCAAAAGAAGTCTCCGGTTTCTGGTCTTAGGTCGGCTTTAAAATCGGTGCGGTGACGCCCCGATTTATTTTGTTTTCGCCAGCCCGTGAAATGCGTGATACATGTATACGCGGTTATTGGAAACGTTCAATCCCCAAAAAACACCTATGGGATAAAGTCGGCCAATCGATCCAGCAATTTTACATCGTTTCACAGCAAAAAAATTAAAAATAAATAAATAATAAAAATGCCGACGCGCGGGTCTGAGGCGACGCACGCGGAGATCAGAAACCGGAGATTTGTTTGGCCTAATTGTTATTGATTGGTTTATTCAAATATTCGCAAATTAGCAGACATGGAGCTGAATTGTATCAGAATGTACAACTTGTATATTAAAAATATTAAATGTTAGATGTTTATTTCTGATTTGTTTTTAACCAGAATGTACTTGTACTTTTGGTAAATGTCTGTAAATGCGACAACATTTAATAAGAATCACTGGATATATATCAACACCAACCTGTAAGTTTCAGCTTATTTCAGCTTATTGTGTCGTTGTTACAAACAACATTCATTCAACTTAGTACACTTAATTTCCTCACCTTGAAAAGTCACCATGTGAAAATCATCTCGAGTAGCAGGTATCTGGAATTGTGTAAAGTATAGTAAAGTTATAGTATTGGAATGACTTTATCATTACTTTATCATAAAATAAAATGAAGTTGCGTTTGCTCTGATTTTGTTAAGCTTTTGAATATATAATTTTCCAAGATGTACCACACTGGTTTTAATTAAATTAACGTATTGTATGTATTTCATTTTTTGTTGTTGCTATAGGACTATACATACAATTCTTAAATGAAACGATTGGTCACTGAATAATAGTAAATTTAATTTTTCTCCCAAATGCCAGTTGTGCTCATGGTAACTTTACCATTATGATAATTTATAGAATCTTATATAAAATATGTTGACGATTCTTTTAAAGACTTACATAATGTAGAACAACACATAGCTAATACTCCAATCGTACTCGTCAGCACGTGTTAGTTCAGTGCCAGGACTCAAATCATCAGGCAGTGATGTTGGCTCCGAGTCAGGACTCACACCGGTGTGCACTGAACCAGACTCATCATCATGAGTGTGCACTGAACCAGACTCATCATCATGAGTGTGCACTGAACCAGACTCATCATCATGAGTGTGCACTGAACCAGACTCATCATCATGAGTGTGCACTGAGCTAGACTCATCAGCATGTGAGTAGTCTAGGCCAGGACTCACATCAGATTCATCAGTGGGCAGTGATCCATTTGTTGAATTTGACTGCTGGCACACACCAGGACAGGCACACTTAGTTGTTAGTGTGAAATACTAAACTTTTCATAAAGAAAAAAATAGGGGAAAGGTGGAATGGTGTTATAAATGTACGTGAATATACAGGTAGATGATTTTTAAATTTCTGACATTCAAAACCCAAGCTTGTTGCTAGCAAGAAACTCACATAATTAACACCCGTGCCAAGTGCGCCATGTGGTTCTAATGTGGGCTCCTCTGCAAATGGATCGCACTCCAAGGTTATTTTCGTCACTCTGTGATAAGTAGACATGCAGCAAGGTTTAGATTGGGGTTAATGACAGATGAAAACAATTTTAGGAAGTGAGCTAGCTATACAGCAAATTGGCTGTATCTGTAGACCACGTACTTTTGCCGTGATTGCCCAAACGTACAGTGAGATGGAAGAAAATTTGAGGGGAAAGTGCAATATGTTTATGTTAAAAAAATATATAAATTGTGTGACAAATAATGTTGATCAATTTGCTATGCATTTGTTTGAAAATGTTTAAGATTCTTTCATAAATTTGTCTTGCAAACCAATACAGCCGAAATGTCTGTTTCTTGACCTCTTGTTGTTGGACCACATCTTATTTTTAATCGGTACAATGCTACTTATTAGATGAAGTGAATACAAATGCTATAAAATGACACATTTCTCAAAATAGAAACATGGTTTTACAGTAAATATGTACCAAAATGAATTTATGGTGGGTCCCGCCATAAATTCATTTTGACAATTTATTTACTGTTAAACCAAGCTTCTGACAACTATTTTGTGAAATATCTCATTTTGAAATATTCTTTTCTTTAAAGGAAAACACAAATTCCAATGAAAACACAATATGAAAACACAAATTAAAACATGTATTACCGTTTAATCACATCTGTGTGTTCATAATGAAGCTCATATCTGCCATATCGAATAGTCCATTTAGATTCGGCGTCTCCAATATTAAATGCTAAAGAATGATTAGTTGGAGATCTCTGGCAAGCCTGCACGTTGTGATGTGACAAAATGAACAATTAAAGGCAATTTGTCAAAAAGTGAGTCTATGAAAGGGAAGGCAGGGCCGTAGCCAGTGTGAGGCACCCCCCCCCCCCCATATTTCCGTATTTGCCAATTAGAGCCTCAGTTGGCCAATAAGTCACCAATTCGCTACAAACCATTGAAGCAGGCTTCAGGGAAAATTATCACGCCTATATATACACCCCAAATAAAATGCAAAATAAGAAATCAATCATCCAGAGACTTTTGTATCTGTCACTGAAGTCAGTCGGCAAATTGGCTTCCACATCTTGGTGCCCCCACGCACGCACGCACACAGACACACACACACAATGCCTTTGGCACCCAAAAAAAGACTTAATAAAACACCAGATGTCAGCTGCCTGATATAAACACCACTGGTGTAGTTTACAACACCCGATTATTGCACTTTGCAACATTGGAAATTAATCCAGATCATCAAATTACATATTATAATATTATTCGCCTATTATCTTTATTGGTGTAAAGTTGGTACAATTTTCAATCATCTCCTGATTTTATTCAGTCTGAAGAACATTCATCTCAGGAAAAAGAAACTTGCTTGTCGAATTTCTAAAAGGTGCAAGAATGCCGGACTTAAACAAAGTTTATGAACGTTTAATCTAAATTTGAATCGAACAAAGAATCAATGCATTATTGCACTCTTATTTGTTACTTTTGTAAAATACTCAAACTACAGACTGTCCATTTTTATGTTCATATAGTTTGACAATTGTCATGTTCACAATATTTTATTCGCTAGAGAAATGTCTTCTTTTAGAATTTTGTGTTTGTTTTTTCTCGGTTTTCTCCATTTGAACCAAGAATATAAAATTAAATAACAATAAATAAAATAATGGTTTCATTTCATTTTTCCGTTTTCTAATGAGGAAAACAAACCGCGCGCATATAGTGGAATTCGAACCCATATTTAGCTCAGCTACAGAGTGGGAACATAATAAGTAGGCATAACTAAACTTACAATAACATTTTTACACTTTTCCGTCCTGTTATCTGTAAATGGATGGCAAGGATTATAGGCATACTCCCACGGCCACCATTCACGTGGTACGGTATCTGGTGAAGCGGCCTTGTATCCAAACCTGTAATCAAATGTACAGATAGTAATGTTGTTCATATTTTACGTTCGAGTAGCTTCCCGGGTCGACCCGGGTCTGACTCCAGAGCGTTCGAGTAGGTCTGACGTTATTGTCGGGGCTTACCTGAGTCAGCCTCAAGTGATCTGCTCATGAAACAGGTCACTTGAGGCAGATCCAGGTAAGTGACGTGCGTGACGTCACTTTGAGAATATTCTGAATGGCCGCCATCTTGTTTTTTTTGTGTGTGGCATTTTCGTGAAATTTGGCGTACATTTTCAACTCTTAAACAATTACTTTGTGAGGAAAGAGTGTTCTTGTAAATAGAAGACGTGTTGTTTTGTACGAACCTGAGAAGTAATACGATCATTAGTTCCTTTTTTACCCGGGAAATAATTGCGATCGTTTCGTTGTAGATATTTTGTTTACAGAGTCCGTGCGACCTTTGACATTCTTCACATCGCTTTAACGACCACAAGAGGGCAAACGTTCGACGGGATCCTCATTCGATTAGCTCGTGTTCGGGGGTTCACCCATGTTACTTACTCAGGTTACATCTATCAATCGGGGAAGCTACTCGAACGCACCCATAATTCAGTCACGGGTTGGTTTAGTATTTTGGCACCTAAGTGATTACCATTCTGAGCGGGGGCCTGGGTGAGGGGAACAGGCCGCGGCAGGGGCACGTGCCCCTAATTATGCCACTGTTGCTGTTACAAAGGACAGAGGTTGCGTCATCACGTTACAAAAAATAAGGTAATTAAAGGGAGTTTTTTGGTAATTACCCGATTACAAAAGTACATAATTCAAGTGAAATCGGTGATGATACCAAACATCCTGAGAAATTATTCCAGCTGACATACTTTTTTTAATTTTTTTATTTAATTTTTTTATTTTATTATTTTTGAAAATTATTTTTCAAATCTGAAATGGATGCATTTACAGACATTTTACCAAAAGTGTAAACTTCCCTTTGACATTAATTTGAATGAAATCCACACAGCCTGATTCCAAGAACTGTATACGGGAATACATAATGGATCAATAACGGAAATCTAACTGTAACTTTTGGGTCCCCACCCACTCCTTTGTATATCTCAACGTACCTTGGAGCATTGCCATCGTGGTGACCCAGAGATCCGATGTTGATTTCTTTTCCATCCGGTAACCTGCATGAACAATTATCAATTTTGATACATTCTGGGATGATGGGAGGTGGTATCCATGGTGGCAATGTACCCTCATCTTCAACCTCACCATGAGCTGATGAATAACCTAATAGGCCTCCACAAAGTAAACATGAAATCAGTACTATGATGCGGGAAATAGTCATGGTTATTACTACAGTGATATCAACAATAGAATTGAGAACAGTGTGACTAATCGATTTAACGTCGTACAGCACAGTGCTGGATCAGGATGATAATAATCATAAGTCAGCGTGACAAATTAGGCAGAATTGCAAACAAACAAGTATCAGTAACAGAACTTGTCACTGGTCCTGACAATCATGGTTTCCAAAGTCTAAATCAACAAATATTAATTCTTGCGACAGAGTAACTTATTAAAAATCCCCCACTTGAGGCATATACAGTATAATAACAGTTATCAGCCTAACTTTTGTTTGGAGTATATACTCCAGCAGCAACACTGATTACTGTCGCCTGATTAATGCCGCAGACACTTCTAAAAAGATAGTGTCTGAGAAGATATGTCCTCATAATTAAGTTTTGGACGTGACTGTATAAAAATGTCTCTATTTAACGGGAACCATGTGATTAAAAACGTTTCGGCTACTCACCATGGGTCTTTATAATTATAGGACCTGTAGTATAGACCATTTTGCTAAAAGAGAAAGAAAGAAAAGGGAAGAAATTACAATGGCTGATCATATTCTGGTAAAGCATAAACTGTGGACATTATGAAAGACATTTAAGGGGAAGGTACAACATTGGTATTTGGAAATGTTGCCTACGTTTATTTCACCCTTTGTTCTTAATATAACTATCATGTGAAAGGACGGTGCTCCGTCACGCGTGTTGGTGCTCACATTTTTCGGACGGCACTGTACTTTTTTGTATACTAATTTCGACATAATTAACATGATAACTCTTGTTTTCTCTCAGATGAAAGCATCAGACAGAATGATTTCTTAGGATGGTACCAACTTTACACATAGTAAAGTTTTAGATTATACTTTGTTATTATGATAATCTGGTAATTACCAATATTGTACCTTCCTTTTAACACATGCCTGTTTTTTCTTCATACAGAGCGTACCGTATGGCCCTTAATTGTCATTATTGGCCGATAACAAAAAAATTGAAATGATATACAGTATCACAAGCAGTACTACTTAAAGATCATGTATCGCCTGTGTTTTTCGCTACTTTTGACGGCAATTTTCGGCAATTTACATTATTATATTACTCAAGGAATGGCTGAAAAAAGGCTTTAAATTTACACATTTCTCAAAACAATCATGAGAGACGCATGGTTTTGCAGTGTCCTTAATTAACCAGTTCGCGTCGGAGGCCGTATATACACGCAATTTTCTTTTGCATCACGGATCGGATAGCGTCTAAACACGCCATAGGAAACTCCGATATATTTGTATGCATGCTCGGTTGAGCCACGCGTGTACACGAGCTGTGGAAGCTTCCATTAACGTGTGTGTGGGAAAATGAAACCCGCACAGGGGCCCAGAAAAACTTGTTTATTCCCGACGCGAACTGGTTTTTAAATGAATTTATGGTGGGTCCCGTCATAAATTCATTTAAATTAATTTATATAAAAAAAACTTTGCTT
Source organism: Zoroaster sp. YZ-2022 (assembly GCA_029582265.1). Classification (NCBI taxonomy): domain Eukaryota; kingdom Metazoa; phylum Echinodermata; class Asteroidea; order Forcipulatida; family Zoroasteridae; genus Zoroaster; species Zoroaster sp. YZ-2022. The sequence continues at coordinate 14,998,124 of CM055833.1, read as the reverse complement.
CTTAGTTTGTGAAATATCTCATTTCAAAGTATTTGGGTTCCTTCTTATAAGTGAAATTATCAATGTTCCGATGAAAACAAAGTGACAGTAAAATAACGGAAAACACGGTTGATACATCTTTATGCACACCATACTCTGTGTGACACGTACGAGTACGATTAAGGGCAGGGGTCAGTGTGCAAGGTTAGGATAGCAGGTATACGAGCTACGAGTCGCAGTAGCAAGTTTGTCCATAGCCAATATAGTATAATACTAATAGCCAGTACGGAGAAAATAAGTTGGACGACCTACCGTGGTATAGCCACTCAATCTCACTATAGTCATTACTTTTACGTGGGTTGTTTGTTTTGGTTATAATATAGCAGTCAGCAGAACAAGTACAAGTTTATTTGCAGGAGAGACAGTGCACGCAAACATATATGCCCGTGTTAATACAACGTGACTGCCATACGGACAAGTAGGCTAACCGTACAGCTCCAAGTTGCCGGTGGTCGGACTTGTTCCAGAATTCAGACCAGTTTTTAGAGCCAAGGACGCAATTTAATTGCTGTTCTCACAAAACTTGCTGTTTCTTTCTCTATAACAAGACCTACTGATTGGAACATGAATATTGCGTATAGTACATTGCTAGTCTTCATATCAGGATTACTTTTCACGTGTGTAAACTATTCATCGGCCTTACCAGAATGTACAAAAGTTGATAACTGTACTTGCGAGACATCGGATGGAAAACAAATCTACATTGGTTCTTTAGGTTTCCAGGGATCGGAGGCTCCAAGGTACGTATCGCACGCCTACATACGTGTAAACATGGATCCTCTGATCAATAATCCTAGTAGGTTATTTTCTACCGCCATGATTACATTTATGTAAAGAAGGGGTGCAAACATGGACAAATATATTCAGCCTATAATTATATATGATTTAATTGTTATCATTATGGTTACATACAAGGGCGGATCCAGGGTATCGAAAAAAGGGGGGACACCGCATACGGCAAAAGGGTGGGGGAGCACATGATACAAAATGTTTGGTAAATTTACGTGCGAAAAAAGGGAACCGCCAGTGGATAGGACTTTTATGATTGCCTGGGTTTCACTGGAGTACCTTGGGTGACAACGACCCCTTCAGCCCTAGTAAGCTATGTAATTTGAGTAATGGTGCCCACAGGGACATGTGATGCTGTTTGAGCCAGTGGCGTAGCTAGCGGGGGGGCAGGGGGGCGGCCGCTTCCCCTGGCTCCAGTTCCAGAATAAGTGGGCCCCCGTGGCTCCAGTTCCAGAAAAAGTGGGCCCCCCCTAACACATGCGAATTTTTTTCACATGCTTATGGGACTTACTGACGGGCCCACCAGCAGGCAGGACTATACAGGCAGGGCCGGATTTAGACCTTGAGGGGCCCGGGGCACTTCAGGTTCGGGGGCCCCTCGACATAGAAATTAAATTACATGACAAATAAAAAATGAACTAAAATGAATGATAAACCGCATTTCTTCGAAAAAAATATAAAACTAATTTTACAATTATTACATTTTTTTTTTTATAAAGGAAGTCCTTAGTCTGGGGCCCTCTGGCAGGGGGGCCCGGGGCAATTGCCCCCTTTTCCCCCTTATAAATCCGGCCCTGTATACGGGGCCGCCTTTACATAAGGGCAAAAGGGTAGTTGCCCACGGCCCCAGGTAAAGAGGGGGGCCCTAAAAATCTGTACAGTAATTTTTTTGGTGGGCCCCCTGGGATCCGATTCTACCCCCTGGCGAACATAGCCAGCTACGCCACTGGTTTGAGCTATCACTATCAGCAGGTTGCGTGGCATCTGTATAATCCTCACGGAGTTGAGGAGTTACCAACAACCAGGACATGTAAATATACAATGGGAATGCACTTCTGATAGAATCAGCATCTTATATTATAAGAGCTTAATATTCTGGCCGCCTGTTTTTCTCAAGTATTTGGCGGTACCTCGGAGTTTCCAGGCTCCGGATTTACCCCCGGTGGCGTGGAAAAATCCCAAGAGTTTCTGGCGGCACTTTGACATCTTCGGACGGCGTTGTTTCCGCGCCAGAGGGGAAAAGGCCGTTTCGCCATTTTCTTCCCGATCGCTTCTGCCATGCCGAGGCCGTTGCCTATACGCTGTTACGTTAGCCGAACACGTCGACCACTGCTGTATCTCCGACATACAACAGCCATCTACGTCACGTCCTCTGCTGCATGTTTCATTCACCTCATGGATACTCCAACAGCCGTATACGTCGCGTCACGTTGTGCATGTAGCGCATGTTTAAGTCGCCACATGATGGCCTTACGTGAACAGCCGTCAACGTCAGGTCCCTGCAAGTTCTTCTCTAATTAGAATATAATACAATACGTTTCGTCGTCGTCAGCGCCTTCGTTTGCACACATTTTACGGTAATTTCACTTTCCTTTTTCTTTATTTGTATTATTTTTCCATGACACTTTTACATCAATATTATTGCTTTTAATGTAATTAAAAATCTCCGAACGGCGTCGTTTCCGCGCGAAAGGGGGAAAGGTCGTTTCAGCATTTCCCCCCGATCTTTTCTGCCATGCCGTAGCTCGTGCCGTTAATTTACCCGAACCTGCGCCCACTGCCTCTGCGTGTTTCCTCACGTGGCACCATCTGGCGCATGTTTCATTCGCGTAATGGCAACACGTCCTCCACTGCCGTATCTCCGACATCGAACAGCCGTTTACGTCGGGTCCCTGTATTCTCATAACAAGCTATATAACTTACCCGATCATGATCGGGCTGTCAGTGCAAATCATGTGGCGTACGGGGTAAACCATAGTTGTCAAATTAGGACCACTTCTTTCATGCCCTATTGTATCCAAAATACTCACACTTTCAGGGAAGTAAAGGACCCCAGATGATATTAGACAACTTTTGCACAGACCCTCAAGCGAATATCATTATGGACCTCAAATCTTACTTTTCCCGACAAATTTACGGCATACAAATTCAGCCTGATGAGGTGAGCAAATGAATTTGGTCACTATATTTAGTGACGTGCATCCATAATACTGTTGCATTCCCCACTATTGTGGGTCAACAAAATAATAGGGCGGACACAAACTTTGTTGTGACAATATCAGTTGGGTTTGATTTACTATCTTCTCTGCATTCAACAACAATAAAAGGCATTAATGACATATAAAAAGAGTGGTAGCGTAGTTCAATAATGAGACTTAATAGTTAGACATAATAGTAATACGAGTTCCGAATGGTGTGTACGAGTAATACCAACTACAAAGGGATCGGATACAGCCAGGACTATCATTCGTTCATGCGGCTTGTCACTCGGTACGGTACGGGCACTGCTACACCGAGAGACAGACGGCTGGTCGGTCTCGACGACGGGGACCAACAGGGTTTGACTACACGGTGTGTCTGGACGGGGCCAGAGTGTGTATCAGACCGCATTAGCTTGACGAACCAATGGTCATATCGACGCACTGCACCATTGGTTCAACGAACGAGGCTCTGGACCGTAATAGTTCGGTATATCGCACTGTCATGGATCGGATCGAGTCACACAGATATTATTCGGAATCGCACTTCACCGAGATGAGGAAATCTCTGGGTTTATATAGAAATCTGGCCTAGGAATGCATATTAATACCTGAAGTTTTTTTTTGAAGAGCCATATATAACCACACATATTACTCCCATTTGCTCTATGAATGCACTCACGGTGAAAATCGCGTCTTTTTCAATTAAACTGTCATTGTTCAAAAATGGAACAAGACCTTAACTCCTCAATCGACATTTATAAAGTAAACATAGTACACTTTCAAGCCATGTAAAAATTATTATGAAACATGATGATTAAATGCCGTCATTTTAATTTATAAAGTCCACATTCTTAAAAACAAATTCACACAAATTTGTGTGTGAATCGCTGCTTCCCTAGTCACGCGTCGCGACATAACCATTTTTAACTCCCCAGAAATTCAGCTAGCGCACTCTTTCGTCCCCCTCAATCGCTGAACTGATCCTTGGATTTCTTATCTAACTGGTTATATAAAAATCATTGTGATTGGTCAATATTAACCGCCGTCTTTTGTAAAATGAAGAAATTGGTCAATCAAGTCTTCCAATGAAACATGCCGTACAGCGCGCATTACGCCATTGATACGTGCCTGCCTTGTCAACGTACTGTCATGGCCGGCTGTGACAGTCAACAACGCATTCAACCCACAGAGCACTGTATGAAGCGCGCGCTCACGCTGTGGTACGTGTTATGCAGTCTGTGTTGGAGGAGCGTTTTTAGCAGCAAAGGAATTGATATGAATAAAACATTCGCCTAATTTAGCGTCTTAGCCAATGAGAAGCTTGCCTTCCGCGTCTAAGGGTAGAAACGTGTGCAAAATCATGGTATACAACAGGTCCTTGTTCCATATAAGGAAAGGTATTTGACGAAAGTAAAGTGAGTGACAACTTAGAAAGGAGGGCGTGTTCTAGGGGACGATGCTTACTGGGGTGCTAAGCTATTGCATGAGTGGAGCAGCGGTTACGCATGGGAGCACGGCACACGGACCAAGACCTATGACTGAGCGGGCCAGTCACGGTGACTGTTTGGCCGTGCTCACACCCACGAACCGTGTTTGGCGGGTAGGGTGGACTCCGAGGAAAGTAGGAGAAAAATAGACTAAGTCGGCTCCAAGCCACGTGGCGGGAGGGTGTGGCATGCACACAAGGCTCTCGCTGGTGTTGCATTATGCATTGCGTTAGCGCTGGATATGCATGAGCAAAAGTAGCGGCCTTGTATGGATTGCATGTTCACAGCGGACAATCGAGGGTCCGGGGAAACAAACCCTGGGACAGAGTGCTAGAAATTGCATCGTAAGCAAAATATTGGTAGTGGAAGAAGTGAAATAGAGGGTGCTAATATTTATCAAAATCAAAGGGTAAGATTCGTAACAATACCAATTGCTACAACTGTTACAATTAATCATGACTCACCAACGCTTTATTTGTTATTCCTTATAGGCCTACTACACTTTTCAGTTTGCAAACACAAATGTACCGAAGAAATTGTGCAATCATTAAAAGCCATTATATGGAGTGGGATGTATAGCATACATATACACAAACTAAATGAGAGTGAACCCATGCAATTTTCCACCTCGGTCAAAACACTCAATGAGGGGAGGGGTGGGGGTAGTCGACGTGAGAAATGTTCAGGGCAGGGTACGTATGAAAACATTCCCCACCGTCAATGTGAACATTTTAATAATCACTCAATGTGAACATTTTAGTAATCACGTGCACTCAAAGGAGGGCCTTCAATTCAGAGGAGGGGAGACTACTGTTAAACACCACGTCACCAACAAATTCGTGAATTTATCATAATATTTCTGTTCAGACGTCTCTATGCAATTCTTCGCAATGTCCCGGCATCAACAAGGCCCAGCAATGATAAACCGTTACTATTGAAGTTCAGGACTTCATCTTTTCAAACCCGACTTCTCCCATGGACACTTTCATTTTGCGTGCTCAAACTCCTTAGTGTTTCTACAAAGAGAATGCCCAAAAGTGCTCACATCATTCCCACAAACCTCATATCACCCCTACATATTTTATTTAACATAATCATAACCTACTTCCTAGGTTTATAATTATGCTATCAAAAAACCCGATCATGATCGGGTAACTTAGCTTATTCTAATAATATACATGAGGGGAGTTATTTGGCGCGACACGTGAATATAATATTGTGCACAAATGTTTAGGTAATCACATTAAAATAACATTTATTTGATTTTTTCCCTGTGACATTGGATCCGCCCGTGAGATTTCGTAATACTCTCTTGAAAGTTAAATAAACATTATTTCTTCAGTTTAATGGAAGAAAGTCAGAGGGCCAACGATACAATTTTACATTATCTGCTGTTTGTTGACGCTGTTTTCTGTGCATTCCATTTCACTGTGAGGTCCTGTAAAAAATTATAACATTTAAAATTGTTAGTTTTACTAAAAAGAAAATGAAAAATACAAAAGCTGTTTTTTGTTGTAATTATTAATTGTCAATTAAGTTATAAACAAAGGCCTTAATATTTAAGGCCAATGGTATTAAAGCCACTGGTATGCCGACCTACAATGGATAGTATATAATTATGCCCTACAACCATGCGCGTTAAAACAAATTGCGTATTCGCGCTTCGTGGTACTTTTCGCAATACACACACGTACAAACAGTCTCTCCCAAATAAGCGTAAATTAGTGCCAGAAATGTAATGTGGTTCAATTAGTCTAGTTTCGCTAAAACATAATTCGTGAAAGGTATTTATTTGTATTCATTATTTATTTATTTAGTTTTTTAAATTAATTCTTTGTTTTTGCCTCCAAAGTAAACCGTCAAATAATATTTTTACTATTGACCCTTGACCCCAGATCCCATGGGCGCACTGTGGCATCGTGTCCATTGTTCACCAAAAAGAATCACAGAAATAAAAACCATTATGTCCCTTAATCGGCGCCGACATCCCGCTTCGGAAAAGCTTCAAATTATAAGTAGCTCGCTAAAAATTAATGACCTATTTATTTTTTATCATTAAAAATACAATATTTTAGTATCTCCATGGCATTTACGTCTCTATTCCCGTGCATATAACCTTTGCCATATAGTGGCAACATGTTTAACCTTGTGTGTGGTATAACATAACAGGCAACATGTTTAACCTTTTGTGTGGTATAACATAACAGGTTTGGATACGAGCTTGCAACACGTCATCAATGGTTGCCTTGGGAGTATGCCTACAATCCATGTTATCCATTTTCAGATGGGACAGACATGTGCAAGAATGCTGTTGTAAGTATTCGCTGTGGTCACGGCCTGAGGGCGCTATACGGTTGTACGGTGTTTTCACTTAGGCCTACATATTTAATTTTATTAAATAAAAGAATCGTGAATGTTTTTTTTCTTCATTAAACACGTTGAGCAAAATGTTGCCGTTGGAATCTTTTGTAAACGTGCATAATGTTTTCGTGTTTCTCTGTAATGAGAGTGCTTCAGACCAATGAGGGACAAAACCGGATTTTCCACAGTGTCGCTGCGCTTGATTATTCCTTGCACGGTGCATAGGCCTAACGCAGCGCAAAACAGTCGTATTCATTTCCATTTGTTTATTACCATTACGTTCATTACAACAAACAAATAATTACACAAAAAGAAAAACAAAAAATGTATTACTGTTATGAATTTTATGAAATAAAACAAAGTATACCTGAAACCTTCTTATAAACCATGAAAGATTGGCAAGTGTTCATCAAAGATTGGCATTCGATTTCTGAATTGTTACGTCAAATTTTAAAAAGTGGGTTTCCCGAACCAGTAAAAAGGAACCGGGTATTGAACTCGACGGCAATGTTTTCTTCTTGTTGCCAACCATTACTTTTAATGCAATATATATTTTGGCGATGGAAAGAAAACATTCTGGAGCGAACTGAAGAGCTTTTCAGCTGTTCAGTTTGCATAAAAGTACATTGTAAATCCTGTTCGTGACGAACAAAATAGAATAACCGCCATCCAGAATAAATCAGCTGAATTCCTCCGTTTGCGTGGTTTCCGACAATTGTTTTACTCTTGTCTTCATTATGCAAAATTAATGGTCTGTTTATAATTTAACTGATTTCTTAGTAATTTTCTCCATAATTTTGCTATAAAGAAACTTCCAACTTCTTGCCGATCACCTTTCTCCACCATTGGCTTTGTGCAAAAACATGTGCGTTTGTTTACAACTTTTTTCAAAACCCAATTACAACTATATTGTCGTTTTCCGTCGCCTACATTCTTTAATAAAGAGCGAATGAGAACCTGATGTTTATAAACAGCTGGCGGCTCTTACCGAAGAGTATTGGGAGCTTTTCAACCCGAGAAAGTTTGGTTTTGAACGCCAGTTTAATTAAAAGTTTGTTGTAAAGTCTGTATTGCGCGCATGCGCATCTCATATCCAGTGATCCATACTACGCATACGAGAGTCCCTCCGAGCTCCTACATGCATGTTTCGTGTGTACTAAATTACACAAGTTTAAAAGGAACGCTCCATTAGTGTCCAATGGTGCACTGTTGGGCAATCTTTTGGAGCGCTCGTTGTCCATGTGGGGGGGGGGGGAAGGTATTGATCAAAAGTTTTTAGATGCCCCCCTCAAAATATGTACCAACCTATAAGAAACAAGGAAAAATATCAAAAAAATCATTTCAGAGTGTTAACCCCCTGTACATGCCCCCTGAAGATTTGTTTTTGTGAAACAGCATGGCATCCTGTCTTCTTGTGCAGATTACTTGAATACCGTTGGTGGGGCACCAGTATATTTTGTTTAAAACACAATGTTAGGGAAGCAATAAAGAGAACATCACTTCAACAATTATTTTAATGTACTTTCTCATGTTTAAAGTAATTTCTCATGTTTAGTATACTATTCCATGACAACCTTTAATTGCCTTATGAAACAAAAAACCTGATTAAAAAGTAACATTTATATGAATTAAACACAGTGTTCCTGTGGGTTTATATTGATTGAAACTGAAGATTTTATTTCATTATTGTATCAAACTTATTTTATCCTAAAATAATATAAAATTGATGTCTGCTTTTAGCATTCTTCTAGAAAAGAATTAATTAATAAAATAGTATAAATGTAAAATAGTAGTTATTGGCCTCAGTTATATTTTGATCCTAGCAAGTTCTTTTTCAGAGAAAGAACCTGATCGGTTTGAGACCTAATAGTCCGTGGGCTACCACCACCCCCTCCCACCTTGTAATTTTTCAAGACAATTATTTTTGTAAACCTTGACCACAGAGCTATTGAAATCAGGTTGTTTGCAAATTGCGTGTTGGTGGGTGAGGCTGTGAGGGTGCTTTTTCAAAATGGCCGCCAAAATCCTGGTGATCGACCATGTCACATAGGAGGACTTTTTATTTTTTAGTGCCACCTATAAATATACATTGGCAAAATGTTCTCACCCGTCTGAAATGCATTTACACTACCTCAAGAAAATACTTGCAAGGATATCTAGCTATTGTAGAACTGTAAGTATCAAAATGACAGCTTCCATAGATACATGAATACTTGGTGTGTGAGATTTCCCTAATTTTGAAATACTAATCGTAAAGTCTGCTTTTTAGATTTTACATTTAATTGAGTTTGGATCTACAGGAACTATATCATGACAGTGAGTACATATTTTGTAGAACCTCTTTTGTATTTTGTAACTGTTAGACAAATAGCAATGTGCATGAAAAGTTCACTCCTCCTGTATTGTCGGGCACACAATTTTAGAGTTGTTTGGGTTGATGGGTACCAGCAAAATACTTTGGAGCATTGTATATAATGGGGGAGGGCTTGCCTTCCACCTCTGTGACCCGGATTCAAGTTTCACCCAGACCGACACATGGATTGGGTTTTCAGTCCCTAACACTATAAGACAACTACAATAAAATTATAATAAACTAATATAAAACTGTGGCAATTAATCATAATAAAAAATATAGTGTTTTTTATAAGGGCGAGCTTTTCTTCTTTGGGTCCCAGGGTGGGCTGTGGCTCGTTTCCCTGCTGTCCTCTCCTTTTGGCGGGGCATTCCCATGCAAAGTGACCTTGACTAAAACTAAAATATATATAGTCTGGGGTTGCCAAACTCTTTGGCCGAGAACGGTGTATCCTTGTGTCCTGTTTTCTTTTTAGCGAAGTAGCCTCCGGCCTGGACTGTGGCTATCCAGTGGACATTTGCTCTTCTACTAGCGTCTTCACAGTGTCACGGATCTGTTCATCCAAATCCTGCATCCTGCATTTCTTCCTTTCACGTTTGTTACCTGTCCTAATGAGCCTCTATCCTTTCGAAATTTTCTGTAGCCAACGCTGCCCTGATAGCTTCCTCTAAAGTTGATGGATTACCCTCATGGATCGACTGGCTAGCAATCGCATCTGAAAAATGACCTCGTGCAAGCAGGTCTCTGAAAATTCGGGGTATGCTAATGCTGTCAGTTCACTGATCGCCTGACCTAGCTCCTGACTGGTCTCTTTCGCACCTTCTCTGCGATTCCTCAACTCCGTTAAAACGTTCTCCGCCGTCTGTCTGGGTCCAAAGCGAGCATTCAGCAAGTCAAGCAATTCCCTATATGGTTTTCTTTTCCATCCTCTCCTCGATTAAGTAGCACCTTTAGTGCCTGGCCCTTGAGGCTTGCAGCGAGAACTGCAGCGAGAAATGCATCGTCCCAAGCATTGGCGATTTTGCAGGATTTTGCAGTATTCCCGGTAGTCTTCCCGGGGCTCCTTCCCTTTGAATATGTCTGGTACAATCCGGGGTCGTCCTGACCCCCTTAATTTCTCTGCAATTTGTTGCTTGTTTCCAACAGACTCCTCTTTCCTGAGGCTTCCAGGAACATCCTCGGAGACTTTAGTGACCGTTTCGTTTTCATTGTTCTCAGCAGTTCCTTCCTCACGCACAGGAGAGTCCTTCGTTAGAGGTTTTATATCCTCCTCAATCACAGTCCTGTTCTTTTTCAATATTCCTGTAGGAGAGGTCCAAGGGCCTCCAACAGTACTTGGTGACGGAGTACCAGGTAAGGAGTCATAAGGCTCAAGGCGCCCAGAGTCCACCCTGAGTTTATCTGGTGAGTCTCCTTCATCTATTGATCTACGTCCATCATCGGAAGTTAGCCTCCCTTCCTATCCTTTGACTTCTAGTGTAGTTAGTCTAGAATGCTGGAATGAACGCTGTAATTGGTCTTCTTTTCCTTGCATCTCCATTCGTAGAAAATGAACCTCTTCTTTAAAATCAGCACTACCATGGTTTGTAGCAGTGTCGATCTCTTTTGTGTCCTCCTTGTCCATAGTTGAGGCTACTGAGTTGTCCCTTTTTGATTTTGTTAGATTATGTTGTCCAGTGTTAAATCGAGTGCATTTATCCCACTCCTGACACCATTTGTGACAGAGCGATTTACCAAATACCCCGGACTGATTATTCCCCGGTGGTCACCCAATTGAGTGCGGTACTCCCTTCAAAAGAACCAAGACTGGTGATGTAGGACCGTTGGGTGGAAATGTACCGCCAAATGCACACGATTCTCTCACCTCCGCGGGGACAGACAGGACAGACCATGGACAGGACATTATGATGTTGCCTGTTTTATTAGTAAATGAATCACTACGTGAGAACCTCTGTGTGTTTGCCTATCAGTTAATTAACTCGGTACCCTCATTCCCCAGCCTCTCCCGCAACCTGAATTGCCTAGCGCTATTCTAATTTGGTGCAGCCTCATGCAGCGCCCTTGCTCCAACTAGCCTCCCAGCTACTGGTGTGCACTGCGCCCAGCTCGGATTCTCCCTGTTTGTAGCCTCCAAGCTACGAGTGCATTTACGGACCAGAAACTAATCCTGTATTCCTGGCTGTTCCTTTCAGTGGCCAACGCTCGATTCGAGGTATAGTGCACACTGTAGCCTCCTGTACTGGAGCAAGCACTTGCACGTCCGTCTCAGACGAGATCCAACCAACTGACGTCCGCTCGTGCGCACATTGCATGCCCACAGCACCAAATACTCTACCGCCCTCCTTAGTTCGCGCTCGCCATGCGCAAGCCATAGCTCATTTGCGTTACATTATTAGGTGTCCGAGCGACAGCGCGAACACCTCTTCTTCTTCTTCTTCTTCTTCTTCTTCTTCTTCTTCTTCTTCTTCTTCTTCTTCTTCTTCTTCTTCTTCTTCTTCTTCTTCTTCTTCTTCTTCTTCTTCTTCTTCTTCTTCTTCTTCTTCTTCTTCTTCTTCTTCTTCTTCTTCTTCTTCTTCTTCTTCTTCTTCTTCTTCTTCTTCTTCTTCTTCTTCTTCTTCTTCAACATAGATGCAGAGTTCACAGAACCTTAAAACTTAACACATAGTTAGACCTTAACATGTAGTTTCAGGTAAAGTTGTGACGTCATGGTGAGGTCATCAGATATTGAATTACACTAAATCAACGTTTAATATTTTCACAAAATCATATCTCATGAACCACAAACGATATTTTCACAATCTTTGCATCATGTTATAGATCTTTAATTATGTGATTTTTCGTACACAGACGTGACCTCAATCTGACCTCTCCTTCCGGTCGAAACCGGAAGTTGAATATTTCAAAAAATCATATCTCATGAACCACAGAAGATATTTTCACAATCTTTGCATTATCTTAAAGACCTTGAACTGTGTCACATTTCGTTCAAAGACATGACCCTAATCTGACCTCTCCTTCCGTTTGAAACTGGAAGTTTAAGTGAAGAAATATTCCGAATCACTATTCTGTAAATGTATTTGTACAGCCAAAATAGTTGCGGAGTTCAAAGAATCTTAAAACTTAACACATAGTCAGACCTTATAGTTCCAGGTAACGTATTACGTAATTAATTATAATTAAAACAATATATTTTATATCTCGTGAACCACAATAGATAATTTCTTGATTCCTTCATAATCATACAGAACATGGAGGATTCGACGTTTGATACATGACCCTATTGACCCTTACTTCCGGTCCAAACTGGAAGTTCAAGTTTAAAAAGCTGTTTATAAATTGACGCAAATCTGAAAGGGTATTCGAAAAAAGCATTCTGGGTTTATATGTTAAGTGGGATCTGCTCTTTTCAAAAAATATATTTGGTCATCGCTCTTAACAGCGCCCTCTAGCGGCAGGTTTTAAAAAGTCACTTTTTGCTAACTTGAGAAAACATTAGACAGAATATTACCAAATTTGGCACAGTTGACACCCATATTATGAGGAAAATTTTTGTGAAGTATGACTGACGTCACATGATTGAACCGGAACTTACGGTTGGAAGAATTTAAAATTATATGGGATGACTGAACCGGAAGTTAATGTATTCAGTATAGCACATTATGTTATTTTAATTATATACTATGAAAACTCATATCTCCTGAAGTGACTCTTGTCACTTTAGGTGATGACGTCATCACATATGATGCACACTCGAAAACCCTGAGTTTGTTTTCTACAAACTCAATACCTCTAGTTATTTTTAGTTTTTGTTGATTTTGGGGGGGAGGGGCGAGGGCCAGCCAACCTCAAATGATGCCAAACACTCGGGGATTTGATTGTTGAACGTGATGGTGACCATGATGAGACCATGAATAATGTCGCATTTGTAGGATTATTGTTGGACAGGTAAGAGTAATAAAAGAGAAATATTGTTTGATAATATAATACTCGGAGGGCTTTTTGTGTGGCTGTATGCTGAACTCTTATGATGAATTTCTGTTAGCCATCACATTATTTTTGATAGTTCCTAGGCTATAGCCAATGCCCAATGATATTGTGAGATATAGTTTAGAAAGCAGAACAATTTCCAGTGAAGTAGTTGTAATTTCCACCATCAATGCATTTTATGGGGAAGATGGTCAAAAGGGGTCATAGTGATAATTCAAACATGGACTGGAGGAAACAGCATCAGGTACCATTATTCCCGGATCCCCTACTTATGTACGAGTGCGAGTGCGAGTGCGAGTGCGAGTGCGAGTGCGAGTGCGAGTGCGAGTGCGAGTGCGAGTGCGAGTGCGAGTGCGGAGGAGTGCTTGATCGCAGTGAAAAGAGTGCAGTGCGGTGCAGAGTGCGAGTGCAGTGCATCTTGAGTGCAGAGTGGAGTGAGGAGTGCGAGTGCGAGTGCGAGTGTACGTGATTCGTTGTGGGGTCCAAAACACAATGGAACAATTGGACCCCACAAGGTAACTATAGAAGTCTTGTACCCCACAGGAGAATTCTATAGAAAAGGGATAATAGAACGAACAAAGGAATACCCCACAAATCAATGTGTGTAAGAATGTGTGCGAGTGCGAGTGCGAGTGAGAGTTATATTTAAATGGATTTTTAATATGCACCATGTCCATCATATCCACCATTATTTCATTAGCTGTTATGTTTTGTTTTTATAGTATGAGAACATCACTGCCACTATTTTTACTTGCATCAACACCATGTAGAATTCAGCCTGATTCCATTTCCAGTATTCACAGCTACAAAGCATTGCCAAGGTAGAGTAAATCTTGGATTGATTCAGTTTATTTTTTTTATCCCATAATTTTTGTGTATATGTAGAAAACTTAGTTGATGTAAATATTTCTTTTTTCTATCAAACAAAATCACATTGACAGAAACAATTTCTCATTTAGAAAAAATGAAGTTGTACATTCAGGTTTTTTCCCCCTTGTGCATGCTTAATGTTAACTTGTCCATATTAAAGGGACAATATCACGATCAGAGCAGACTTTCAACAGGGCATGGAATCGGTGTCCTAGTTTAAGATGAACATGACTGAAAATTACTGGCTCATTTATGCAGCAGCAATGATAATATGACCTTATCATGTGGGATATTATTTTCAGTCACAGAGATAATCTAAAACTAGCACTCCGATTCCATGCCCTGTTGATCATGACCGTTGTCCTCTTAAAGGGAAAATACAACATTGGTTATAATTTGAAGTGTGTGTGTGTGTGAATGATAGTAGCTTTACATGCGTTATTCATGGCTGACTATTGTGTTATTTATGTTTTTGTGGTCAGTTTCATTTCTCAACTGCTAGAGTAATCAGTTCAACGTAATCTTTCTTTTGTAAGATTGTATACATAATGTTTGTTCATGTTTGGTCCATAGATGAGATGAAGGGAGATGGAGACAGAGACAGAGACGAATGCTCAGTTCATCATGTCACCTACGTATGTGAATGGGTGTCAGTAAACGGAAGCCTACCACACCCCACTTACTAGCAGACATTCCACTGAATAAGAGTTTTCTCAAGAAGATTACCTACAATATCAACTTCAGGTTTGTTACGGGTGCCATCCAATCAAAAGTTTCTAGGAAGTATAGAGGGCATGTCCTACTTTCAAGACCCTCAAAAATTGCAGGTATAACATGAAAATGTTTCAAGGCAACTGACAGCCCTCAACCCCTCACCCCCACACAAATTACTCTATTAGTATTCTGTACTACCTTGAAAATGTTGAGATTTTGAAGCTTCACATGGTTGAAGAACAGTAGTAGTAAGAGTAATTATCTTTCAAAAGTAGTAAATAGCATTGGTTCTGAGAAGAACTGGCAGTGACATTACTCTATGTTTCAATCCATATACTCTGATTGTCTTCAGGGGGATGAAGATGATCAGAGTATACCGATGGAAACTAGTTATCTCACCACCAGTTCTTCTAAGAGTCAACACTATTAAACTGTAGAGATAGTTACATGGTGCTACCACAAACCTCATTATGTGCATAATGATATTGACACTAGCCCAACACATGCTTTTCAAAAACCATGCCAGATGGTAAATCAACATGTAAAAACACTCATATGAAAATAGTTTGCCAGGGTTGTAGGTAGCCAGATCAACTTATTCAGCGTTATTATGGGCATAAAGTCACAAAGTTGGTTTATGGTAATAACTGGATTAAACTTGGCTGCAAATTCAAAGGACAGGAAGTGGGGGTTAAATTGTGGGGGTTACTGAAGACACTGAAGCATGGAGGAGCATATAAACATTTCCCCTTTCTTTGTTTTTCCAACTTTACCAAGGAAAAGTTACCCTGTGAGAGAAGAGTCTTTACACTCCTGATATTTCCATTTCCAGGTTGTAAATAATTTTTCCGTACATGGAACATAATAGAAAGTTGGCTAATAATTGTGCATTTCATCCATGTTTATGTATTATGGATGTTTATGGATATCAGCTAATTAGCCTTTCATTAGAAAACAAGCTTATAACTACTACATGATAAAGTTGCAAGAAAGCTTGCATCCATGCTTTCCCTCTTCCCCTGCCCTCAGCAGAAGAGTTGTCAAAAAGTAAATAATTCCCAAAAGTAAGGCCACAAGTTGTAATTAGCCAATTGACAATTCAAACAAAATTAAATGTAATTACATCCACTTGATCAAATCTGATAATTGCTTGCCCTTTTCATTTTGTTTATGGAAAAACCTTCAAATTCTAGATTTAGATGAAGCCGACATTGGTATTTATGTCTCGTTTTCAAGTCTTGTACAAACATAAATTTAATTGACGGACTGCATGTTTATATACCAAGAGTGATCTTTATTTATAATATACTTCACTTTCAACTCAAGTTTATAATGAACAAAAATATAATGATAAATTGACAATGATAGTAACACCGTAATCAAGCATCTCTTTATTGTGACATGCTTATAAATTGTCTTTGTTTTCACCTATACTGCAAATAATTAAAAATCATTTATAAAATTTGAAAACAAATTCTACATTGCTTTTTACATTTTCAAGGTTGTACACATATTTGGCAAAATGTCTGTAGCTGCATCCAATCTATAGAATTATAAGCTAAAGATCATGCCATTTTTGTACATAAATGTTGAGACATTGAAATAATCAAAGAGTTGTATGGGTGCTTGTAAATTGCTAATAAAACAATGAAATACATATTTATTTTAATTGTCCATTTGGTTTCATGACTTGACTTTTGTGGTTCCACTCTCCCCCCCCCCCCCCCCCAATCAATTGAAACCACTTTGCTGACCTGTTTAACCTATTGTAAACAATCTAACAATAAGTGCACATGGCCTTACACATGTAACAAGTGAAATGACTTCAGTGTAAATGAACCCAACCATGATCCTTTGTTGACACGAAAACTGAATCAATCTGCATAATAAATGTACGCTCTGTATGTACGATTTAGTGACAGTTCAGAATGGGTGACATTCAGGGGCTGTCATTGGAATCGGTAATTTTGGAATAAAATGCCTGCCCCCCACAAGTTCTTGGTGATAGCATGTACTGCCACTGGTGATGAACCAACACATTTGTTTTCTAAAATTCTTTGGACTATCATTGCAGCACTATAGAATCCAAGAACTAGGGAGGGGAGGTGCAAACAAGCAATAAAAGTAAGGGGCCCAGACATATGCTTGATTCCAAATTACCAATTCCATTGACCGAAGACTGGTGCTTCATTATGTCGAGAATCACACCCAGCATCAATTCTGCATAGCTGAAGTAGCAAGATGTTTCTGTCCTCTTTCTGAAAAGAGGAGTAAGGGCTTAGATTTAAATAAATTCAACATTATCAACAATCACTGTGAAATAAGGTAAAACATTGTTTAACTGATATGGAATAGAAAGGTGGTTATCAGATAGACCCCTTCTCTTGGACTGAAATGCCAGTACTGCTATACATGTTGCAAAAAATAATAACAAATTATACTAAACCTTAATTTTTTTGTAATAAATAACCATTAAAACTAAATGAAACGTTCATCATTGGTATTTGATAATGAACATTAGCTTCAACCCTGTAACACGTTAACATTAGATCTCACGAAAAATAGCATAAAAAATAACCTGTGAAAATTTATTAAAAATAGATGCTCCCCCTCATGTTTCACAAAGTTATATCTGGTAACTTCTTGTATTTTATACATAATTTTTTTTTCTCTCTCTCTAAAAGCACTTCGGACAAATTAATTTGGTCATAAGGCCTGTGTCCCGACCAAATAAAAATGTTTGATAATATTTTGAGAATATGATAATCTAAACCAAAATTGAAGCTTCCCTTTCAACATTTTTTCCTGTCAAATATGTAGAGTATGTAATCAGGGGTTAGGGCAATTTCACATAATTGCCAGGGGACATTGTCATGATTGTGTTCATCATGTACAATCCTGTACATCATGTACTGTCTACCAATTGCAATGCAAACTAATATTGATCATGATTGAGATGCTCACCCAGAATCCAGCATGTCCAGACAGATGCTGCTAAGGGTTAGCACCGGTTTGTTCAGTCTATGCCTTTCTCCATGGTTGATCCAAGGTCTATCAAGCCTACTAGGCATTTTCCTCAATGTTTGGATGATCTTGGACGTCGACGTGCACCTGGTTGCAATCGAATCCAGGAATTCTGTGATCGTTCGTGTGTTTACAACGGATACAAAATGTACAGACTGGAACCTTGTTCCTCTTGTTACAATCACAACGGTGTGCAATGCAGAGGTACCAGTCTAAATACAATCTGCAATTCCGTACAGGTTTCACGGTTGTTATGTGTAGACTACTGGAAATGCGTATACGTGACCTTTGACCTTATTGTTGTTTTTTGGACATTTCTCGGTAATTACACGATACCCGGATTTTGTTTTTTAAAGAAAACCTTCCAAAAATGATTATCTATCATACTATCAATCCCATTTTTTGCACTTTTAGGGCGGTGTGTACCTTTAAGATGATAAGTCCCAGGCATGTCAAATACAATGTTCCTAACTCCCATGGAAATTTCATTATATACAGTAATACTATACTACTTCACTATGAGGTTATAGATAATAACTTCGGCCAGTGTCACTGCCCAACTTTGCAAACAATCCTTTTAGATGATATGATGTATGTACATTTACTAATCTAAATATATAATTGTCTTAATTGACTTAAAACCCATCAACCATGTCAACAAACCATGGACAGCTGATGAGTAACTATTCCAGATTACATGTGTGGTACATACCACACATGTAAGGGCGCTCTTCAGGGGGTTAGAGCAGAGCCGTATATTGGTTAAAGATACAGAGGGTTAGAGATATCAAATTTTTATTTTAATGATTTAGTCTTGTTTCTAATGTTTCCTGTACATGTTTTGAGGGGGGCAGAATATAAACAAAAGTCAAAACAAGTGAAATAATACCCCCTCCCAGCGACGACCGGGGTGATTGTGTCCTTGAGCAAGACACTTTACCATAATTGCTTCTCTCCACCCAGGGGTAAATGGGTACCTGTGAGGGCAGAGTTGGTTGTTGTGTTTGATTAGCCCATATGCGCTGAAATGGCAGCAATTGAGTTGTATACTCGCCAGGGAGCTGATGAGATGGTTTCAGGAATGATTTATGAGCCTGATGAGCAGGGGTAATAATGTGATGCGCCTTGAGCACCAGTTTGGTGGATACGTGCGCCATATAAGTCCATATTATTATTATTATTATTATTATTATTATTATTATTATTATTATTATTATTATTATTATTATTATTATAGTGCACTATTGGACAATCTTGACTTTAGGAGCGAAGGCGCAATGGGCAAACCTATTGGATAGCACGTGATGTGTGTTACACCAGTCAATTGATAAGGATCTGTGGGTGTTGTATAATATGCTAACATTTTTGGGGAATTTGTCAGACTTTATAGTAGCTTTATTCATAACATGATATATTCTGTTCTTCAGGCTTGTCAAAGATCAAGTGATAACCATTCCGTAGTATTTAACATTGGAGATGAGAACTCAACATGGGTGATTGCACATGGGGACTATATAATTCGGTATGAACATACTGGTGAAATATATAGAAGGTATGATATGATATACTTATAATGTTCTATTTGTTTATTTCAATGGCTCATGTAGTTCTGATTAAAAATAGAACTAACTAAGCGCAGTTGTGAATGACAGGAACGAAATAATGCAGTAATTTAATCAGTTTACCAATGTTGTACCTTCCTTTAAAGAGATATCTTTGTTATAGAGATTACTTTTCAAGGTCCTCAGTAATCCTCAGATAAGGTCCTCAGGAATCTGAATAAAATAGTCATCTTTACTTAAACTCACGCTGAAATACAGTAAAAAGCCATTTTCTCTGAACCCTTTTTCTCCCCTTTTCTCCGTTTGTTTGCATCACGGCAGCGTACGCAAGTGGACGAAAAAATACCGACATTCTGTGTACATGTTATTTGTACATTGCAGACATACACTGTACAATTCTCATTGAACTGATACACACAAACAAGCTTTCATGATTTCAATCAACACTGCGGTGAATTTGATCATTCATTAGATGGCTAATTACATTTCAGGTAACCAGGAAGGTCATCAAAGCTGTATTATTCCCTGTGGTTGCTATATTTCATTTAGAGTGACAATAACGACAACATATTATTTACGGCGTTTTTTATAGCTAAAAATTGTTTTTAGGCCTATATCTAATATTGCTATATTTCCACTTCAAAACAGAACAACGCATGTAACCTTGAACTGCAATCTGTCTGCAGAGGAACCTATATTAGAAAGACTCGGTGACCAGGGGGCTGAATTAAATTATGTGAGTCAACTTACTATACATTATAGTATCCCAATTGTAGAATTGACAATAATTATGTATCTTTAATAGCTGGATGAGACATTTTTTTCTCTTCTTTTTCTTAATGATGTCAGTATTACATACTTACATCAAAGTGTGCCTGTCCAGGGACCTGCAAACGGCCATTGCCAACAGTGACTCCATTGCCTGTTGTACATGAGTTGAGTGTTGGATCCATCCTGTGCATCATGTGAGTCTTGTATAATGCCTTGGTACATGTAGGCTACTTTCATCCTTGTGATGTATTTTATGTTTTAAATTTGTCTTTGTTCAAAAATAGACTGGACAGAAAGGTTAAGTTACAAATCGCATTTAACTGGTTGGACATGATTTTATGATCATCAATTGCACAGCTATATAGCAGGGATCCCCTCCTCTTAACCCATGTGCTCCCCGTTCCTTAGAAAATTAAATTTTCTGCCATGGCCGGGCTGTCTAGCGCATCAGATCTGTGGCAGTTTCAGCTTATTTGATTGTTTCTTTAATGAAATTATAAATGTATATTCAGATATGTTTGATACAATTGAAATTTGTAATACATTTCACATGTCAAATTGCAGCGGAATAATGCGGGAAGGAATAATTTCTCAGGATGTTGCTATCACCATCTTTTTAATAAGTTTTTAGTTTATAATTCAGTAATTTTGTAATCAGGTAATTACTGAGGATGTACACATCCTTTAATTGTCACACCACTAAAAAGGAATTAGGCAAATCAACTGATTTAAATTAAAAAACATGCTCAATGTCATTTTATGAAATGGTTGTGAGGAAATAGTTTGTATGCAGCTAATACTATATTGAAGGTATTTATTCTGAATTAATTTGACATTGATTAACAACTTTTGGTAATATTTTGGTGTCCAGATTTGCTATGCTGGTTGGTGCATACACTGTTGGTGGTGTGCTTTTCATGAAATGTGTCCGCCATGCTGAAGGAGTGCAGGTGATACCCAATTATGAATTGTGGTCTGGCCTGCCCAGAAACATTAGAGTGAGAAAATGTTTAATATATTTTATAAGATTAGTTGAAACTTGGTCATATCATTGGCATGACTATTTTCTTGTATATACATGTAGTTGAGGGTTAATTTAAACTAACTTGCTCCTGCCCTCTGTTCTTATAGAAATAAAATATTTGCAAACACGGAGAAGTCTGTATCCTTGTCCCTTACTCACCGGTGTCACATGCATCCAGCTATCCCTGAAAAGCGTACCATATCTCATTTAAGAAATTTTATAATTTTTCAAAAGCCTTGCACTATGTAAATCACTATTAGGCCTATCAAAACAAACAATTTTCATTATGGCCTGAGATTGTTCCATTATAATTATGTTTGGATGCTCAGAGATTCATGATATCACAATTTCATTTATTTTAAAAGCTTAGCCTGTATTGTTACAATTTTGATAGACCTATATATGTTCTCTCTGTTCTCACTTTCTTATATCAGGATGGTTGTGTATTCACCTTAAGTTGTTTCAAGATAAGAGGATATGAAAACGTTGGTGAAGGTGCAAGCGTATAGATAAAAGTGTCTTTATACTAGCTTCTGTGGATAATATGAACCTCCAAAGTGACTCCAAGAAGATTGTTGACATCACAACAACATTAAAGTGCCTTTATATGATATAATTCATACGTCGATGGAATAATCATTGATGACAGATTTCCCACATCGATGACTCGGGGAGAAGCCCACATCACAACCAGATGAATATCTTGCTTTTTTGAACATCTAACAAGTGGGTTAGATTCTGGCTTGAATTGACTATGGAATTTGTTTCCCGTAGCAACTCGAAACACTTAATGTGCCGAGCTATGTCCGTTTGGGAAAAATGTTCAAGTTGATTTGACATGTTAGAGTTGATTTGTGCTTCCACAAACTCAGTGAAAATAAATATACCATTGTTTAACTAATCATTAAGGATAAAAGTATTTGTTGGTGCATTCTTTTGCAAGCAATAATGTTTTATGATAAGATTTCAATTTAATAAATGAATTTAATTGAACACAAAAATTACCTTGCCAACTAAAACCAATAGTGTTTATAATAATGTTATTTGTTGAAACAAAGCATTCAGAATTGAACCAATTAATAAATATTTTTAATGCACATGTACCTAAAACAATATGTTTGATTTTTTGCCCTACACCGATATATGTATGAAGCACAGTAAAGCACTCAGCACATGTGAGTTTATCCGACTGTTAACAATTTGTATAGGTGACATTAAAAATGTAAAGACAGTCTATTTTAAGATGCATTTATATATTTCTGCTTAATGAGAGTTCTAGTTCAAAATGTATTTATTGATTGATTGATTGATTGATTGATTGATTGATTGATTGATTGAATTATTTTTCCCTCTTTAGTGGAGTCATTCAACTCCGTTTATTCAATTTCCAAATATAACGGAAAACATTATATGGTACATATTAACACAGATGACAGGAGCATTTTATGTATATTTAATTAAAAATACTCAATTATGACAAGTTGAAGAGACAATCGATTAAACAAAGATTAATCAAATAATATTAATAAATAACATTAACCAAAGAAAATTCATATACAGCTAAAATAAGAAAACAACGCAGACAGAACCAAAAACATGGCCTAAAGTTCCAGCAAAAGCTGGGACAGATCTTGCCACAATTAGAGCAAAAATAAAATTAATTTAAATGATTCCTAACGGGCAAATCTTTACACGAAACTTATCACTAAGGATAATTCGAAGGTATTAATGGCAAATATAACTAATATAGATATTTCAATCATTAACGGAGAATACATATAAAGAAGAAAAGAATATCGTCAATCACCTGGCCAAGAGCATTGTTTACAGTATAAGACCGATGGAAATCGTTGTCGTTGGGTCTGTTCTTTTCAAGAGTGATAAATCTTTTGAGGCTATTTTTGAAACAGTTCATAATGTTGATTTCAGAATTGTCGATGTAATTATCAAAGGCAATTTTGCATCTAACATTCCAGATTTACCTCAACAATTTAAAAAAAATGACCATTTCAACTGGCTTCAAGTTATAACTCAGGATCCTGTTACAGTCATTCAAAAAGAAGTATTTTTTCCTGTATATTTCCGAAGAAGGTTTTGTACATAAATCCAAGAATTCAGGATTTCCTTGAAATAAATGAAAAGGTGTTCGATAGTTTCCGGTTCAGTTTTGCATAGAGGGCAAATGTTGTCAGGGATGACTTTGATCTTATGAAGTTTACTTTTGGTAGGAAGAATCCTCTAAAATTTTATACCAAAAATCTTTGTCTTCGAAATCCATTAATGTATTATTAATGGAGGATTCCCAAATCATCGGCTAATTAATCTTCGACTTATGGTGGAAAACTTTTTGCCATTTGTCGTGACTATAAGGAGGAACAAAACATTTTAATAAACTTTTTTAACACTAGATTTAGTAATATAGGCACATAATCATTTTTCCCAGGAGTGTCTTCAATAAATAACCAATTGCAAATATGGTTCCTGACTCCTGCTCTGTTCTCTTCAACTAGAGACTCATCGATATTTTTTGAAGTCTGGTAGCGATACGACCAGCATTGATTTTCATGATATTGCACTTTTTGGATTTTTCTTCAGAATTGAGGAGTTTTTCATTACTGAGAACATCTTCAAGCCTCATAATATTAACCGATTTCAGGACAGTGCTATTAAGAGTATTATTTTTACCATTAGTCATCAAAGGGTTACCCCAGAACGGAATATTATTAGTTTCGTTAATACAAGATAAAAACGGGCAAATTTTACCTCCAACCTTCTTGAAGGCCTAGATAAGTTCTTGATTTAAAAGAGTAGTTCTGTAACGTATACTAGAGTTTTTCTTATTGAAAACATACCAGCCTAGTTGGTTCTCTTCATCGGCTTTACAAATCCAAGAATTAAATAATAGTTTCCATTTACCAATGGAATTGATGAAGGTCATAAGCCATTTTAATTTGAGACACTGAAGCTTGCACCTGATATTGATTAAACCAGTTCCACCCATATTAGGGGGCCAGTAATAGTGTTTCTTCTTATAAAAGGGAAACCCATTCAATTAATTTAGTAGGAATACCCATTTTTCTCATAATACAAAACAAATAATTCCAGTTTATTCTGTCAAAGGCTTTTTCTTGGTCAATGCAGACAAGAGCAGCTTCAAGATGTGTCTCTGAGGATCATAAGATTGTCGTGAATTAGCCACTCCACTGGTTTGTTCTTCAGATATGGGGATAGGCATAATTTTGTTCATTCTATTAGTAATTGCCTTTGAGAGAATTTTATAATCGACCGTCAAAAGGCTGATCGGTCTCCACTTTTTTTAATCATATTTACTTCCCGAGTTTTTATAAATGAACCTAATAAGAGCAGTATTCATAGCCAAAGAACCTTTTTGTTTACTATTCATTAATAACATCGAGGAAAGAGCAACCCCTTTAGATGAACGAGTGCCATGACTAAAGTATATTTCACCAGGCCATTGAGCCAAAGACCTTCGTCAGAATGTTCACTATGAGAACAACGTTGAATTTATTTCTGATCAAGTAGTCAAATACAATTTCACGTTTTGTATTGTCCCGAAGGCCATTCACATTGATCGAGGCTAATGTGATAGAGATCACGAAACTCATAATAATAAATAACACAATAGCTCTATTTATCAATGAATGTAAACAATTAAATATTATTTAGGAAGTTGCTTGCCTTCCACGTCCTCTCCCTCTTCGACTTTGAGATTGTTGTTGGCTTGAGTCATTATTTTGTGTCTCAGACTTATCTGATCTCTTCCATATTTCGCGTTTCTTTCTAAATCGTTGGACATAAGGTACGAAATCATAAAAATAAGGTACATAAGGTACGAAATCATCTTCATTATCATCATCGGAAGGTTACTGATGTGATTTGGTTTCCTCATGATCCGATTCACTATTTCTGTCCCGCTCCATCGATGTATTGTTGCTGTTTGATTGATCCTCCTTGGGTTGCTTACTTTCCAGTTCCTCGTCTCCTTCGCTTGATTTTCTTTTTCTTGATTCTGATGGTTTTGGTTCTGCCACTTTTCGGGTTTCATTTTTATGATTGTCCGCTGTACAAGCTTCATCCCAGAATGAAATAGGTCGGACTGGATGTTTTCTTTATGGATGACTTTGGTTGCACTTCTAGTTCAGGGTTTGATTTATCTTTGCTCGATTCAACAGATTTCATATTTGTTGTTGTCGACTCGTTGACGTTGTCATCGTTCGTCTTCGGTGGGTGGGATATCCTCTGTGTCATCTTCCTCATCAGATTCACCGTTGTCCTTCCACTTGATGTTGATACAATCGCGTAAAAAGACAATAGGGGTTTGGGATATCTCTTGCTCTTATTCATCGTCATGCCAGGATGTTCTGTGTTGATCGCTGTAGCATCAACCCCGATGTGGACAATCTCAAGCAAAATGTCCAGGCTCGTTGCAAATTTTGCATGTCTTCTGTTGACCCCGGTGTCTTACTGTGAATCCTCCTATCTTTATATAACTGGGGATTGGTCGCATGATGTTTTTTATCATACAGCTTAGTACTCCGGTTTATATGTTTTCATCAAAATCGTGTATCTGTGCCGTAAAAGGTCAAAGCTGTGACTACAGCGCTGTCTGCCATCTCGTATGGGGTATTGACATAAACAACTGCACATGTGCTCTCTCGCATTGAATCAATGATGCAAAGATTGTGTAAATGTCTGTTGTGGTTTATGAGATATGATTTTTTGAAATATTTTTATAAAATTTGATTTTAGTGTATTTCGATATCTGATGACGTCACTATGACGCCACAACTTTACCTGAAACTATATGTCATAACTTTATTGACAACTACATGTTATGGTCTAAATATGTGTCAGGTTTGAAGGCTCTGTGAACTTTGGAATTATGTTTTTTTGGTTCAATAAGTCTCATCGAGAAGAAGAAAAAAAGAGCTCAAGTGTTTATTAGAACAAACACACGGTGTTCGGTTCAATCAAATTATCATCGATGATGTCAATCATATTTTGTAAAGGTGTAACATCTTTTATTATAACAATATCAATTTTATATTCAAAAGACCTATACATTTGAACTTCCTGTTTAGACTGGAAGTAAAGGTCAGATCCGGTGATTTGAAGGTCATATATATATATGACACAATCAAACTTCCTCATGATCATGAAAAATAACGTTAGTACCTGCTTTGGTTCAATATCTGAGATTGGAAAATAATCCCTTTTTAAAAATGACGCTAGGGGCACTCTGAACTTTAACGTCATCAAACATATTTTTAAAATTATCTTTTAAAAATGTCACTAATCATTTTATTCACAGAAGTCATATTCAAATTTCCTATGGTTTTTGAGATAGAAAATTATTATTTTTCTAAACCTCACATTTTTTAAAAGGTCAATTTCGTCCACGGAAGGCGCGCCAAAATTACAGGGAACAGAGGAACTCTGTTGTTAAGCTTATGGACAGAGTTAGACAGGACTTTTATACTACACTCATTAATGATAATTGTTTTGACCCTCGGAAGTTGTTCAAGGTTTAAATTACTTAAAAAACTACTGTCACTCCCTTACCACCGTTCACAGATAAATTGACATTTGCTAATGAGTTGGGTCAGTTCTTTATTGGGAAAATTGATCATATTCACGCTAAGCTCGACAGGCAACTGCTGAGCTATGGACCTATGGAGTATTTATCTGACGTCAGTGCATCTCGGTGCACCATGGACTGTTTTTTACCGCTTACTGAATTGGATGTGATGAATCTTATTAAACAATCTGCGCATAAGTCTTGCCCTCTTGACCCTATGCCGACACCTGTTGTGGTTGATTGCATTGAGGTCTTGCTTCCGACTATTACTAGGATCATCAATGCATCACTAACCTCCGGTACCTTCCCAGAAGATTGGAAAGAGTCAATGGTAACACCTTTGTTGAAAAAACAAAACCTTGACCCTGTGCTTGATAATTACCGCCCAGTCAGTAATCTTTCATTTGTGTCAAAACTGATTGAGAGAGCTGTTTGTAATCAGGTTCACGAGTATTTAACTGTTAATAATCTGTATCCACCACTTCAGTCTGCCTACCGGAAGAATCATAGTACCGAAACAGCACTTCTTAATGACATTATTATGAAAATGAACAGCCGGCATGTCGTCCTTCTTACTTTATTGGACCTCAGTGCAGCGTTTGATACGGTTAACCACAACATTATTTTAAATCGTCTTAAATCCAAATTTGGGATATGTGGACTTGCAATGGATTGGTTTGCATCGTATTTAACTGGCAGGGGTCAAGATAAGTTTGATCTTACCTGTGGCGTAACCACAAGGTTCATGTCTCGGACCCTTGCTGTTTGTCATGTACTCCTCAAGGTTATTTGATATTGTTGAAACCCACTTACCTGATGTTCATTGCTATACAGACGATACACAATTATACATATCATTTAAACCGGTTAGTTTGGCTAATCAACAGGTTGCCATCTTGGCGATGGAGAATTGCATCAAAGATATCAGAGAGTGGATGTTACATGATAGACTTATGTTGAATGATAGTAAGACTGAGTTTATTATACTGGGTTCCAAACAACAATTGTCTAAGATCAATATTTCTCATATTACAGTGGGGGGGGGGGCGGGGGGGGGGTACTAATATCACGCCTGTCTTCAATGTTAGAAATCTGGGCTTCTGGTTTGACTCCAATTTGTCTATGAATTCTCATATCACTAAAGTCTGTTCTCCCAGTTTTTATCATCTCCATAATATAAAACGTATTAGTAAATATTTATCGCATAATTCTCATATTATCGCATAATTCTCATAATTCTCATATCACTAAAGTCTGTTCTCCCAGTTTTTATCATCTCCATAATATAAAACGTATTAGTAAATATTTATCGCATAATTCTCTTATCATTTTAATTCATGCGTTCATCACAGTCGTCTAGATTATTGTAATAGTTTATTTTATGTCTGCCACTTGTTCAACTATAGCAAAGTTACAAAGGATACAGAATGCTGCTGCCAGGGTAGTTGTAAACACACATAGATTTTGTCATATTACCCCCATTCCACTCCGACGAGGGAGGTACCTACCACTTTATTCGAACGTGGTACCTAGCCACTTTGCTGTGGCACCCCTATTAATGATATTAAAAGTATTATCTATACATTCCCAATTAATTTGTTACATCCAAATGACTTCCACACATGCCCTGCTATGGTCTAGTATTATTTACAACCCCAGATGACACACGACGGCTGTGTAGTGTGGCTCTCTCCTGTATGACCTGGCAAACACCAAACAGCCATATACTTATGCAGCATATCTCTCAGCCATATCTCTTCAGTGTGTAACCATGGAGGAAGAAAACTGTTTTCTTCCTCCATGGTGTAACCATGGTGTAACAGAATGCAGACACTCTGTCTGGGGGGGTTGGATGGGTTATGCCAGGCACTGGCACGCCGCAAGACATCAAAGAACACATCCAGATGCCAAACAGATGGTTCCACTTATCAGAGGGTTAGATCTGGGTAGGTCTTTATGTGTACACAATGGATGGTTGGTTTTGTGCACATACATATGGCAGCAATTTCTTTTCCGGCCCAGGAAAAAAAAACTACACAGCTCTGGGAACTGACACCCCTTCTAAGATATGTGGAATGGTCTCCTTTAGGATATCAATGACTCCCAGGCATGTGTGGCTTTTTTTTCTGGGAAAAACAATGAAATAAATAACTTCTGCCACATTGATGTGGAGGTCACACTCGTCGGAGGGGATCTGCATTGGCTGCCTATTAAATTTCGCATTCATTTTAAAATTTTATTGCTTGTTTTTAAATGTATTAACTGTTTAGCACCTGACTATGTCTGTGACCTTTTTACCGTCAAAAGACGGCTCAGATATAGCCTTAGGTCAACAGGCGAAATGTTACTTGAGTACCCGAGGGGTAGAATGCTGCACACCTTTGGCGATAGAGCATTTGCTTCGGCTGCCCTAAAGTTGTGGAATGCACTACCTTCATCTGTTAGGGGGGGGGGGGGGGGGGGCTCATTCACTGGGGTCCTTTAAGGAGAAATTACAAACTCACTTGTTTAAAGAAGCCTACAGTCTGTAAATACATATTTTTGCTAATATCCGTTGCTAGGTTTTATTTTTATTATTTATTTATTCATTCTTAATTCTTAATTTAATTGTGTATTTTTGCCTTGTCTTCCCTGCTGGATTGGTTTTTAAAAATGGAATTTTTAGAATGGAATTTTCCCCTCTCCCTTTTTTTTAGGGGTGAGGGTGTCTGACTGTAATTGTGTGTATTTTTATGCTGAATTTGTATAGCCTTTTTGATTCATATTGTATGATTTTTGGTTTTATTGTACATGTATTATTGAGTCTTGGTGTAATTGCGCCCTTGAACATCTTCGGATGGAGAGGGCGCACTATAAATGTAATAAATTATTATTATTATTATTATTATTATTATTATTATTATTATTATTATTATTATTATTATTATTATTATTATTATTATTATTATTATTATTATTATTATTATTATTATTATTATTATTATTATTATTATTATTATTATTATTATTATTATGGTCTGAATTACCAAATTGTGGGCATACCTTTGCATTGTATGCTGAGAGCACATTTCCATAGCATAGATCTAAAATTGCATTGTTTCTTGTAGGCTTGTTGACAAACTGATGATATGTCGGTAAAACCAGGTCGAGTTTACATTGATTAAAGTCACCTAGCACAAATTTGGCTGAGTCTGGTGAAACTGTTTCCAGTTTTTGTATTCTTGAAGCAATTGCATCACACGCTGTTTGAATATTTGCCCTGGGTTGAATGTAGACCACCATGATGAAGATTTGATTAAACTCCCGGGGTAAATAAACGGGTCGTAATGCAATCGTTAGTCACCCATAGTCAGGTGTACAAATGTTATCTTTTACTGTCCAGTTATTGCACCAGCCTTTATTAATGTACAAACAGACCCCTCCGCCTTTTGTTTTTCCAGATTCTAGGGTCCTATCCCCTCTAACGACATCAAAGTTTGGCAGTTCTACGGCACTATCTGGGATATTTTCGTTGAGCCAAGTCTCTGTAAAACTCATGATGCACGCCTCGCGATACTCATAAAGGTACCGTGTGCAGGCGCTGAGTTCATCAATTTTATTAGATAAAGATCCGGCGAACATTACCAAATAAAATAGTTGGCAGTGGCGGGTTTGTTCGTCAGGCTCTTGTTCGTCTTCGTAGTCCTCCTCGTTTTCCTCTCTTCCTTTGTTTAAGTCCTTGAGGGAAATCATCATACCCGGTTGGTTTCTGGGTTATGGACGATGGTCGGAGGTTAAGCAATGCTGACCTTGTACATATAATACGACTTGTCGATCGAGGCAAAGGTGTTGGCACAAACACACATCAAAGGACGTGAAAACAGCAACAAAACGGAAAAGATGAATATCACATGTGTTCTACATCTGGCACTCAGCATGATGACAGACTTAAAAAGACTGTAACGTCCACAAAAAGAGATACAAATAAGTATAAATCGGACGCAGAAACCAATGGTGGTCGCTACTGAATTAACTGTGGTGAATATTCTAAAATAGATGCGATAATATAAAACTGCATCCATCCTTAAAGGAGCATACACATACAAGGTGATTAAGTAAATTAAAGAAACTAAATAATGTGAACAAATACTCCTAAAATGTATAAATGAAGACAATCTTATTAAAAGTAACTTAATAGAATAAAAGCTAAAAGGTAATTCATTTTGTAAATGAACTCAAATGTTATTTAAACCTTTCAGCAAATCAGTTGAACAAATAATTCACTTTCCACCGACTGAACAGCTGAGTAAACCAAACTAATTTTCAAAATGATACTCAGAAAACACAATTAATAACTTGATAATAAGTGTGATAAAAGAACAAATAAAATGAAAGTACACTCACCCCAGTCTAATTAGTGGGAAGCTGTTATGAGGTGCAATGAAGAATCTTGATGATGTGGTCCAGACAGAAGCTGTGGTGGTTATGACCACAAGACAAGCAACTTCTTAGATGGTTTCAAACATTAGTTTCTTTAATTTACTTAATCACCTTGTATGAGTGTGCTCATTTAAGGATAGATGCAGTTTTATATTATCGCATCTATTTTAGAATATTCACCATAGTTAATTAAGTATTTTATACAGTAAATTTAGTTTGGAAGAATTCATAAATTTAGTGTTGTGATCAAACTGCTTAAACCTAGCTTATGACTGTATTAATTTGTAAAATATCTCATTTCAAAGTATTTTGTGTTCCTTCCAATAAGGAAAATGTTCGATATTGCCAGTAAAATAGCGGAAAACACGGTTGATATTGATACATCTTTATGCACACCATACACTCTGTGTGACACGAGTACGATTAAGGGCAGGGGTCAGTGTGCAAGGTTAGGATAGCAGGTACAGGATGTTTATAATACTGACGGGCTCCAAGTCGCAGTAGCGAAACACAGGGATGCGAAGAAAATTATTGTAGTTGACGTTTGTCTTTAGACAATGTACCGTGTAGCCAGTAAAGGAGAAAATAAGTTGGATGACCTACAGTGGTATAGCCACTCAATCTCACTATTCTATATATTGTCTGTCCTGTAGTCATTTATTTAACTTGGGATGTTTTGTTCATATATCAGTCAGCAGGACCAGTACAAGTTTAGTTGCAGGAGAGATAATGTACGTAAACATGCCCGTGTTAAAAACAGCGCGATTGCCTTATGGACTTAGATGTACATGTAAACACTCTCCGTACAGCACTAAGTACAGTCATAGAGCAAGGCCCCAAGTTACCATGTCATGATGTGTGCATGGTCAGTGGCCAGAAATTCAGACCAGTTTTTACAAGAGACAAGGACGCAATTGCTGTTCTCACAAAACCGGCTGTATAACAATTGCAACATGAACATTGCGTATAGTACATTGCCAGTCTTCATATCAGGATTACTTTTCATGTGTGTAAACTATTCATCGGCCTTATCAGAATGTACAAAAGTTGATAACTGTACTTGCGAGACATCGGATGGAAAACAAATCTACATTGGTTCTTTAGGTTTCCAGGGATCGGAGGCTCCAAGGTACGTATAGCGCGCATACGCACGTGTAAACATGGATCCGTTATCAGTAATCCTGCACCTCCATGCTTATATTTGTGAAAAGGAGGGGGTGCAATCATGGACAAATATATTCAGCCTATAATTACCGGTATATATGATTTAATTGTTATCATTATGGTTACATACAAGGGCGGATCCAGGGTATCGAAAAAAGGGGGCACACCGCATACAGCAAAAGGGTAAATTTACGTGCATGGCGATACAAAAGGAACAGCCAGTGGTTACGTTCATTTGCCAATAGTTGAGCCTTTGAATTATGACTTGAGCGTCTTTCATGTTTATTTGATTGCAAATTAGATTGTAAAGATTAACAATCCTGGCCCTGCATTTGCGTAGGTTAATATATGGCCTAGGCCCTAATTAAAGGGGCAATATCGTCACGATCAACAGGGCATGGAATCAGAGTGCTAGTTTTAGATTAACGCAGTGACTGAAAATGGTCATATTGCCGTTGCTGCCGGATACCCGACCGAAACTGTCATTACCCGGCTCCACTTTTCGGTTCCGAGTACCTGTAAACGACTTTTTAAAATTCGGACTTACCATTTTAGCGGTGCGAACAGAAATCTTTGACTATTGAACAATGTAATAATATTTACACTTTTACAGACAATTTTATTCAAGAGATTACACTCTGATAACGCCTTTGTAGTATTTTACCGACATTTTCCATACAGTTTTCTCAAACTGTTTGTGATACATTGTATCCAATCATAATCAGATTCAAATAGCCTGGCTGTGGCATGCTACAAGTAAGTATCAAACAAGCAACTCAGTAGGGAATGTTTGCTTAGTGTTCACGGTAATTGGATTAGTGGGACAGTAACCGCGTGTTTTATGTCTGCTTGGGAGTGTGCAGCGTGCATGATAGAGTTAATAGAGGAGATATTATAAATAGAGGACGTCCACATTAATTGTTGCGCTAATAATACAAAAATGTTGTTGAAATTGGTTTTGTTGTGTAATTATTTTGATGTGCCTCCGACCATCCCTCTGCACATCACCAAACCATCCGGGATCAGTGATGATCCATGCCACTTGGGTGTGGCGGTCAAATGCCGTTTGGTTTCCATCAGTCGCAAGTATCTTGATATTCCAGCAACTTCAGTGCCCATCATCACAGCAAAGCGGAGCTGCTTAACGCCTGATAACGTGAACATGCTGGTATTCCTGGCAATGAACGCCCGCATGACTGCCACCCCACCTAAGTGAACATTATTTATAACTTATCAATGATAAGTAACAATCACCGCATTACGATTTTGAAAATAATATTAATTCTTAAAATCATTGTTTAGCTTTTTTATTATTCCGAGCTAGGTCTCTTATAAATTCATTATTTCAGGAAACAATTAAGGTAATACGAATCTAAAATGTATTTATGTTTAATACTAAACATAATGGGGTGTCGTGGCCGAGCGGTCTAGCTTACCGGATTCAAGTTCTGGTGTTAGCAACATAATGTGGGTTCGAATCACGGCCGTGACACTTGTGTCCTTCAGCAAGACACTTAATCATAATTGCTTCTCTCCACCCAGGGGTTAAATGGGTACCTGTGAAGGCAGAGTTGGTTTGCTCTATATGCGCTAGAAATGGCAGCAATTGAGCTGTATACTCCCCAGGGAGCTGAGATGGTTTCAGGAATGATTTATGAGCCTTATGAGCAGGGATAATAATATAATGCGCCTTGAGCACCATTTAGTTGGTGGATACGTGCGCTATATAAATCCACACATTATTATTATTATTAGAATTTAATTTTAATACATTTTAGTTTAATACATTTCCCAAATGCAATTTAACACATGCAGGGCAATGGAAAGCATCGCGAATGTCTACGATTTCCCGGTGCATGCTATTCGTGAAGAAAGAAACGTCGCAGATATAAACGCGTACGGCAGAAAATGGCCTTTCGCATGCTGTGGCGCATGCGCGTACATACCACGAAGCAACATTATATGGATTGTGGGTATTTCGAAAACGCGGTTGAAGCTGGTCTTATTTTGACTGATAAATTTGTTAAGTTTGCGTGACGTCAGTATAGAAGGTAGTATGCATGTTTAAGTGGCGTATCTATATCCATCACTTCGTGGTACAACTTTTACATTAGTGCAAGTTAATTACACCTCTAACCTGGTTCAATAGTCCAAGATAAATAATTGATTAAATATAACTAAGGCCTATACAATTTAGAATGTACACAAAACTAAGTTTTCTAAAATACCCACATAATTCGTGAAATGTATTTATTTGTATTCATTATTTATTATTTTAAATTTTTAAATTAATACTTGGTTTTTGCCTCCAATGTAAGCAGTCAAATATTAATTTACCATTGACCCTTGATCCCATGGGCGCACTGTGGCATAAAGTCCATCGTATCCAATGTTCACCATTTTAATGTCTATGTATATCTGCCCGTGTATATAATGTTTGCCATTATAGTGGCAACGTGTTTAACCTTTTGCGTGGTATAACATAACAGGTTTGGATACGAGCTTGCAACACGTCAACAATGGTGGCCTTGGGAGTATGCCTACAATCCATGTTATCCATTTTCAGATGGGACAGACATATGCAAGAATGCTGTTGTAAGTATTCGGTCACGACCTGAGGGCGCTATACGGTTTATTGTACGGTGTTTTCACTTATAGCCTACCCATTAATTTGATTAAATAAAACATACCTAATATCTACAGCTAATAGCCAAAGGGGAAGTTGGTGAGTTGTCGTTTTCAAGTTTCTTTTAACCAAAAGTCTATTACCTATACACGTAGGTATAGACGTCTGATAACTCAATCATAAACATGAGCACCATACATAAATGTACATACACTGTACATGTACATGTGCATAGCGCCATTCCATTCAATGGCAAACAGATATAGGAGTCCAACTCCAACAAATGTTCCTGACAGGTAACATTCTCGATTGGATGGGAGGAATGGAACTGTCATTAGCGGGAGGACCCTCAGCTTGGACGAGGAGGTCCCTCAGGCTGGGAGGGTGTTTGAAAGCAATTATAGGCTCTTCATGGATTGCTCGTTGTAGGCGATCTGAGGTGTGGAGGATAATGGTGTTGGTACGTACGACAACTGATCCGGATCATCAAAGCCGGTGCACACAGCAGACGATAAACAAGGGAATAACCAAAATGATAAATGAATAGGGAAACCAGCAACTGATGACAAAGGACATAGGTTGAGACATTCTGTATAATATAACAACAATAATTACATGAATTTATTTATACCAATCTCAACGGGTGACTGCAAGTGAATGACATTAATTTAGGAAATAATAAATCAAGCCATGAAGTTCTGGGGAACATCACAGCCCATCAGTATAGCTCAGAGTAGGTAGTCATAGAGTAGATAGACTAGG
This sequence comes from Zoroaster sp. YZ-2022, assembly GCA_029582265.1. NCBI lineage: Eukaryota > Metazoa > Echinodermata > Asteroidea > Forcipulatida > Zoroasteridae > Zoroaster > Zoroaster sp. YZ-2022. The sequence goes on along the minus strand of CM055833.1, from coordinate 14,962,372 downwards.
TAGGCACAATAACCACGCCCCAGGATTGTCCAGTGAGGTGAGAAGTAGCGTTAGCCCCCGTAGTATCACTGGTCAGCCTCCCATCCCGAGGTAACCTGAGTCAAAGGAGGCTTCGGCGAAGGTGGACATTGTCATTTTATACCCACATCAATATTCATCCAAGTGGGACCACTTGCTAACAATAAGATCTTTAAGAACTCTACCAAGACATTGGTAGAGAAAGTTAAGAAACGAAGGGATAAAAGGCTCAGTGAATATGAGCTAGAAATAACTTTACTCTTTCTGGACGGCGCAATCACTTGTAGTTTTATTGATCTTTATTCTCAACAGCGATAAACGTTAGTTTATATTTGGATGGCTGCAATGCATTATGGGTAATCCCAAGATGACCCCCATCTCAATATTCACACTCAGTGAGTCAGAACCTTTATTTTGATACCTTACTCTCTTCAATACTCAAAAGAACAAATTGTTAATAATTTCCACAGACACTTCACCTTTATTGTTTACAGTATCAAATTACAACAGTAAAAACAATTCCGTCCATACGCGTGAAATAATTCCGGATAGAAAGAGTTAAGGGGCACAAAGTGTGGACCGTAACTGTGTGAAGACCCATAAGCTTGACACTCCTGTGGTACAGCCAGTACGGTCTCATAGTAAAGAAAAGATTCGGATCAAGCATATCCACACCATTCGCCCTCATGGTCTCAACATACAGGAAGGAATGACTATTAAATTGTACTTTTGTTCTTTAATAATAATAATAATAATAATAATAATAATAATAATAATAATAATAATAATAATAATAATAATAATAATAATGTGTGGACTTATATAGCACACGTATCCACCAACTGAGTGGTGCTCAAGGCGCATTATATCATTACCCCTTTACATTTGTTTTACATTTGTTTTGCTTGTTAGTCTATTTGTCTGTTTTGTCATTCTCTCCCTGTCTGACTTATTTTCACTAATCTTTTGCTTACTTCTTTAAAGATGGACTTCAACGGAATATATTACAGTGTTTTGATGCTGTTAGGCTTACAAGAAGTGTGTAATGATTACTTCTATATGATTAAAATTCAAATAAAGTAATTTCTAAATGTAAAAAAAAATTCATTTTGATCAGCATTTCACTATCTAGAAAAGTCGTGTTTCATAAAAGCCCGAACTCATGAATAATTCATATCGTAGTTGTGACGTACAATCAAGGACTGGCATTCGCTGCTTATGCCCACATGTCATGAGTGTTCCCCAGCAAAGTGCATTAAAAAGCGACGTGTACGAAACGAACTCCCAGTCGTACTCACTTGCCTTCTCTCGATATTTGACGCTTTCAAAGTTGGAACAGAGCCTTGCTTCAAACGATATTTGGTATCCAAACCAAAACTTTCTTTCACTTGACTGGAAGAATCTCTACAGTCGCCCGTAAAATGGGCTGAACAAATCAACGACCATTTTGTCAACGTGAAATCCTTTCGTGTATTGTTCACGAACTTCACCCACTCCTTGAAGCCGCCGGATTCCGCGGAAATCGGAAAAACTAACCTCTGGATTCTTGGTGGCACTTCTTGTACATCCACCAACAGCACATGTGCTAGGCATTATGCCGTCTTACACAAAATTGTCAAAACGGGGAAAAAATCATGTGTATCAGCTTCGAGCAAGTAAAATCCCCATTGCCAAACACAAAGACAAAAACGGCTTCCTTTATTTATGCCCCAGATAGTACGTCACACTTACGCTGGTTTACGTGGCCGCTGGTATTTCACCGTTCATTTCGTATTGTATTTCTATGGGCCTTTGCTGGGAACCATGAAAGCGCGCAGCCAACGGCGAGAAAACCACTCGCTCAGAAATCTAAGAAGGGGGGCTATTTTTTACAATCAAAATTAAACAAAATAACGGGGAATAAAACCATCGTACTGATAATGAAATAATAACTAAACACAACATAAACAAGACTCAGGAGACGATTTAGTGTACGAGCTCTCGTTGAAGTCCATCTTTAAGGTATAAACTCCAACTCTCCTTGTACCTTCATATGTTCACGTTTAATCCCTTCTGTGTCCGGTCCCAGGACCGGTATGGCCTACATGACCGTGTGCTTCTGGCACCCTCTTCTTTTGTGTTACTTTCACACCTGACTAACTTCCGCCCACTCAAGTTTGTGTGCCTGTCTAATCTGTATACTGTCCATTTTCTTATATAAAGGCTAATATTTTTTGTCAAAAATAATAGCAGGCTAGTTTTACTTACAATATATTTGACAAACTCCTTTTTCATTTGGTATACTCTTCATTTCAGGCTTGTCAAAGATCACATGATAACCATTCCGTGGTATTTAATATTGGAGATGAGGACTCAACATGGCTGATTGACCATAATGACTATATAATTCAGTATGAACATACTGGTGAAAGATATAGAAGGTATGGTATAATACAGTGTTGGAGCAAAGGCTTTGATCCTCAAGGTCAAGGCCAAGGCCAAGGCTTTGACCCTCAAGGCCAAGGCGTTGACCCTCAAGCCTTAAGACTAAGGCCAAGGCTTAACCCTCAAGGCCAAGGCCCTCTAGTATAAAATTACTACTAATATAAAACATGTCACATCATAACGAATCGCTTATAGTAAGAATAAAAACTTCACGTACAAATTTATGACTGAGTAGAAGTTCAGGTCTTCGTGGATACCATTTAAATATAACAAAAAGAATGGTTTGCTTCCATACTGATGCACATTATTCTAAACCGAGTATAACAAAAGCTGGGGATCTAAGAACGGCTGTTTTTAACTGATGTTACCTCGTTATTATGTAACATGGAAGTAATTTTATTTTCTGGGCCATCATGGTTAGAAATATTAGCATTACTTAAAACAGACCAGCCTATATCACCCAGAATTTGTCAAAAATCATGGACCAAAATCCACTGAATGGCTTTGAGATTACTTCAGCACCTGTATCAAAGTTCAGAAAATCCCAAAAATATGGAGACATGCTAAAGTAATGGGAATTCTAAAACCGGACAAGGCCGCCGAAGACCCGGGCAGCTACCGTCCAATAAGCCTACTGTGCATAATCTACAAAGTGATGGAGAGACTAATATACAATCGTATCCAACCCATTGTGGATCCTCAACTCCCACCTGAGCAGGCCGTCTTCCGTACAGGACGCTGTACAACAGACCAAGTAACACTCCTCACAGAAGACAACTTCCAAAAAGGTCTCAAGAACGGTGCTGTACTGGTCGATCTATCAGCAGCATATGACACGGTATGGCATAAAGGTCTTGCCCTAAAACTACACAAAATCATACCTGATAATACCTTAGTAAACTTTCTCATGACAATGATCACCTGCAGAAGCTTTACAATGACGGTTGGCGAAGAAACCAGTAAAAAAATGCTTCCTGAAAAACGGGATCCCGCAGGGCTCAGTGCTCGCACCGATTTAATTCAACATTTACACTGCTGACCTACCAACCACTGTCTCAATCTACGCAGATGACAAAGCACTCCTAACCTCTGCCAAAAACTTTAACAAGCTTGAAACAACACTTGGCACCGATATGGAATCCTTAAGCCGTTACTTCAAAAACTGGAGACTCCGACTTAACATCACCAAAACTGTTTAGCAACTAGACTGGCTAACTACAAAATCAAAGTCGTTTGCAATGGCACAACCATCCCGTATGATGATTTCCCCAAGTATCTTGGTGTTACTTTGGACAGACCTCTAACATACAAAAGCCATCTCACACAGCTCGCACAGAAAGCCAACACTCGCAACTGTCTCATTAGACAACTAGCAGGCCTTTCCTGGGGCGCAGACTACAACGTTCTTCGAATCTCAGCAATAGCTTTAGTATACTCTGTTGCAGAGTACTGTGCACCGGTATAGGCAAGGAGCACCCACACCTGTGGTCATGATGACCAGACTGTACATCACATCGTTCATGACTGTATTATTTACAGATGTGATGGAAATTTAACTGAACTCGACCAGTCTGTATTAAACTGGATCCATAACCTAACCTTGTCATGTTAACTTTGTATGAACCATACGATAAATAAATAAATAAAGCAGTCCACAGCACGAATCAGATGATGTTCTATCTACCCCATATAACTGTATGCAAGTTAAGTATAATTATATCTCCCTGGCCCCACAAGTACAAGTATACAAAAAATTATTATAGCTTTGTTTTGGGGGAAGCAGCAAAATGTACTATCATGGTAACAAAATGTGATGCTGTAAAAGTGAAAGTGTGTCAACACACAAATCTAGGGCGTTTTCCCTCCTCCATGGTAAAACATGATTAAATTAGATACTGCAGACTTTGCAGACGGCTGACTCCAAGTTGTATGTTTGTAGAAAAGCAAAATTTCAAACAAATTTACCTGAAAAATTCAAAAATCGATGGGCCTTGAAGAGCAAGGCCCTAAAGTTGCAAGGCTTTGACCCTCAAGGCCAAGGCTTTTGCCCTCAAGCCTTAAGGCTAAGGCCAAGGCCCTAAAATCAAGCCTTAAGGCAGCCTTAAGGCCAAGGCTCAGTATCAAGGCACTACATCACTGGTATAATATACTTATAATGTTCTATTTGTTTATTTCAATGGATCATATAGTTCTGAACTTCTGATAGCTGATTATTATTCATGAACATCTTATTTTCATACTAAAACAAAACAAAACAAAAAATTATGTAGTAAACATTGGATGTGGTTAATATTATTTTTGATAAAAATGTGAACGTCTGTTTCGGACCGCAGACCGTTATAACGTCCACTGGCCTTTTACGTGTGGCCCATTATGTATGCCAGGGTTTTGATATTTGGATACACATTTTCACCCAATTCAACCATGGCTTGAGAATAAAGTTGACATACACTCTTAAAACTAAATTGTTGAATCAACATTTTAAAGAGTTCGATCAGTGACAATTCTTTATAAAGTTGGATTTAACTTTTAAAAGTGTTGAATTAACATTGGTAAAGTTAGACTTAACTTGACTCCGTGTTAATTAGGGTTACAGAAACGGTCAAGAAAGGCATTAGCAGTGCAATTAAAAATCACCACCGAGAACAACAAATCCGTCTTGTTTTGGGAGGACGACGTGGGGTTTCGCTTGGGAGTGGGTGATTTGGAGGTGGATGGGGAATCAAAAGAATGGAGTTTTTGGCAGGGTGTTTGAGATCAGATTTATTTTTGGAGTGTATGAAAATTGGTTTTGGATTCAGAGGGTTATTGTCCTCAGCCGAAAGCTCTTGAGTATCAGGCTGAGAGGCAGTACTTTTTTGCAGGCTTTACTTAGATGACCAATTTCACCGCAATTAAAGCACTTTGCCGACACATTAATATGGCCTGGAAGGGTTATATTAGGGTGAATGAGGACATAAGCTTGTCTCCTGAAGGACATAACATGAGATAAGTTGGAGTCTTTAATTCCTAAGGGAATGGGTCGGATCGGGGACACCAGTTTGCAAAAATCAAATCAGAAATATTACTCATTTGAACGGTGTTGGGGATTTCTGGATATGCATTTGAAAAAACAATACGAGTGGCGGGTCTCACAAGTGGAGTGATTTCCATGTACTCATTCCATGCAGGATGGCGTGATCTACGTCAGCACAAGTATTAAGATACACAGCAATGCCGTTGTAAGAAATGCGGGAGGCCGAGAAGAAGAAGAAGAAGAAGAAGAAGAAGAAGAAGAAGAAGAAGAAGAAGAAGAAGAAGAAGAAGAAGAAGAAGAAGAAGAAGAAGAAGAAGAAGAAGAAGAAGAAGAAGAAGAAGAAGAAGAAGAAGAAGAAGAAGAAGAATGTGCATAGTTTGTTTGTGTTTTCTCTGAAATACAGTAGAGACAAACAGTGTATATAGGTCCCGTGACAAGTAGGTCCCGTGACCAAGGTTTGAAGGTTGTTTGTGGGTCATTCCACGTCAAATCACCTTTCCGAGGTCAATCTCACAGATTTTTTTTTACTTTCTAGGTTTGTTTGGTTGTATGAGAAAACTCTAAAACAAAAATTTGAGCGTTTTTGGTCTTGTGGTTTGTGAGTTACAGGTCGTTGAACTTTTAAACTTTCCGTTGGACCTCTACAATTTTGGAAATCTGTAACTCCGGTTAAGAATATCGTAAGGAAGTGATTTTTATGTTAAATGAAAGTTCTTATCATCACAAATTATCCACTTTGCAATTTGAAACAAAATTTTAAAAAATAAGCAAGTGGCCAAGCAAAGTGTACTTTGACCTTTGACCTCGCGTGGGCCGCAAAATTAAAATCCATGAAATTCTGTCAAACAAAGGCCCAAAGAAAACTCATTGTGTATAATCAAATATATACATAACAGCAAAAGAAACGTCACCCCTAAAAATATTTATTATTTTCATTTTATAATTAATATAATTTGTTTAATGAAGAATATTATGGAGTATGGAGTGTAACACGAACACAATTTGGCAAATTTGGTTGACCTCAAAATTCGTCATGCATGACGTCTGAGGACACATAAGCTAAACACGTTCTCACACTTATCAAAATTTAGGGGGTGACGTTTCTTTTGCTGTTATGTATATAAATGGGCTCTCAAGTAATTAAGATAGCCAGGGTGTACTTTTAAAGATGGGCAGGGCACTCCAATAATAATGTTAAGTGTACATATGTATAGTACGCGCATGTATACTTACTTACATACTGTACATTCAGGGCCGGATCTACCATATGGGCACTTTGGGCACGTGCCCAGGGGCCCCTGGGCATCAGGGGGCCCTCCATGGTGGTCGAAAAAAAAATTTGAAGAAAAAAAAAATTGAAAAAAAAATTTTTCCAAAATTTTTTTTTCCAAAAAATGTTTTTATCTAATTTATTTTATTTATCTAATAGATAAAAAAAAGTTGAGTACATGTACTTAGTTACTTTCCACCACTGAATAATAGTGAATGAAAATTAATAAATCCTTTGAAATAGTAGCCTTGTGTTGTTATTTTGCCTTTATTGATTAAATCAACTTTATTTCATGAAAGTCAAGTCAACTGATTGAAACTCATTTTCTAATGAATGCCAGCTTAGCATGTAGGCCTTTGTGCGTCTGTCTGACAGACTACAATGACTGTATAGTTGAGGACTTATTTGTCAGTTGGACAAATAAGGTATCTAAATATTGACAATCACCAAATTGTGAATATTTAGAGGAAAATGAAGAAAAAAAAATCAAAATTTTGCGCACGGCCGCTTCGCGGCCGCACGCGAACGACCCGTGCCCGTGGGGGGGGGGGGCCCTTGGAGTTTCAGGTGCCCAGGGGCCCTCAGAGGTGTTAATCCTGCCCTGTGTACATTGTATGCATCATTTCATGTTTAGCTACACTCAGCAGTGTGCGTAGGGGAATGATGATTTACTTGGGGGAGTGGGAGTGGGAGCACAGACCTTGGTCGGGGGGGGGGGGCATGCAGTGTGTACACTTCCATTGATCAAGTACGCTACCATCATTTTCCAAATATTTTTTTCTCAATATAACTCATTATGTACCCTAAGAAATAATATGGTGAACACAAAACACCTTAAAACACAGAATTCTACCACAAATGTGTAAATGCAGACCATGCAAGGACCTGTCACAAATGTATATTCAGTACATTACATGCAGTTCACTCATGGTTCACTGTAAGCCTTTTCTGTTCTGAAGTAAATTTTGGGGGAAGGGTGTAGGTCCTCCCTGTTGCTGATTTCTGAGTTCCAGCAGAGTGGCACTTCTTTGCAACTTCGCGTGGGAAAACAACATGAAAATGCACACACACTATCCCAGGAACTCAAAAAATACATGCCTACAAACCAGTGTCAAAAGAATGTGTTGAGGTCTGTGAATTCTCTAGTAGCCATACCATCGGACAAGAATGTGTAAACCACAGGTGCCATCATGCATGTACACAGCAGAGTATGATGGCTTTTAGTGGTTAGGTTGTGTTCTTGAAACCCAGCTAGAAAGCCGACTTGTTAATGTCAACTTCTTGCACCCACATGGCCCTGCTGCATCATTCTATTATCCAGTTAATCAAGACATCTTTGAAATTGATGCTTTTGATGTGTTGACATCAGCCACCCCATTGACGGCAATAGGGAAGACCTACATGTACGTGTACATCCTTCCAAAAAAGATTCACTTGCAGCTAATTATGCATTGGAGAGAGTACTTCAGAATAGAAAAGGTTTACAGTGAACTACATGTAATGTATACATTTGAAACATGTCCTTGCGGCATGGTCTGTATTTCGACATTTATGGTAGAATTCTGTATTTTAAGGTGTTTTGTGTTTGCCATGTTATTCCTCAGGGTACATACTGAGTTATATTGAGAAAAAACTATTTTGAAAATGTACAATAGAAGTAAACTAATTATTTAAGTAATTACGGAAGTGTACACACTACATGACCCCCGATCAAGGTCTGTGCTCCCACTCTCCCAAGTAAATCATCGTTCAACTACTCACACTGCTGAACCAACCCCAGTCACACTGCGTAGTGTAGCTATACATGAAACGATGCATAAAATGTACATCATGTACTGTATACATATGTACATGTACATGTACTATACATATATTATGCATACATAATGTACACTGTACATCAGCCTTGGAGTGCCCTGCCCATCTTTAAAAGTACACCCTATCTTAATTAATTTAGAGCCCATTTTTATATTTTTGTCTTTTTGGTGGTCTCTAAGATGACCGCCATTTCTACATGAATTGGTCTATTTCAACAATAAACTGTTAGTTTGGATGTTACTTTACAGCTAGTAATATGGTAAATTTTCATTTGATTTTAGATCACTTATTTGGCAATACTTACATGTATATTTGTACTGCCAAGGAGTTAAAGATATAGAGCAGATTGCTGCATACCTTCCCTTTAATATCTAATGTTGCTGTATTTCCACTTCAAAACAGAGTAACACAAGTAACCTTGCAATGCAATCTGTCTGCAGAGGAACCTACATTAGAAAGACTCGGTGACCAGGGGACTGGAGAAAATTATGTGAGTCAGCTTACCAAATACTGGAAAATTTGTGTTTTAGTTTGTTCAGCGAATTGGTGCGGGTGGGGCATTGGCAGATGGAGGGGGAGGGGCAAAGGGGGCGGGCATGTGCGCCTTTTTATTGCCATGCATGTAAATTTACCATACGGTTTTAGCAGTGTCATATCCCTACTCCATTTGACACTGTTGGCGGGATCATTTGAATCAACAACTTTTTGTAATTTTTTTTTTTAAATAGCAGTTTCTTGTTTTTTTTCAAAAACGTCAACACCAATTGCGATTAAACAGGTTCGAAGCTAGGTTCGAAACGTAAGGCGAGTAACTACTATTTTAAACTTTCACGAGTTAGTTTGATGGTTACGTGCCCAAAGGAAATTAAGAAGAAACAATTATAACATTTCACCTTTTGTTTTTTGACTAAGGAGGATCACGAATGGTCATATATAGGACCTATATCAATATAATAATGGGTTATTCTGTGAACTTCTGGGGGATCATGTTTGTTCCAAATGAAGGGAGAGAATGAGAGCACAACTCAATACATTACAGTATCCCAATTGTAGAAACTGACAATAATTATGCATTTTTAATAGCTGGATGAGACATTTTTTCTCTTCTTTTTCTTAATGGTCAGTATTACATACTTACATCAAAGTGTGCCTGTCCAGGGACCTGCAAACGGCCATTGCCAACAGTGACTCCATTGCCGACAGTGACTCCATTGCCGACAGTGACTCCATTGCCGACAGTGACTCCATTGCCGACAGTGACTCCATTGCCGACAGTGACTCCATTGCCGACAGTGACTCCATTGCCGACAGTGACTCCATTGCCGACAGTGACTCCATTGCCTGTTGTACATGAGTTGAGTGTTGGATCCATCCTGTGCATCATGTGAGTCTTGTATAATGCCTTGGTACATGTACTTTTATCCTTGTGATGTATTTTATGTTTAAAATTTGTCTTTGTTCACTCCAGACAAAAATAGACCAGTCGGAAAGGTTGTTATGTTACAAATCGCAGTTCCACATGGGATATCCCCTCCCTCCCCATACATTTGACGTATTTTAAATTGCAGTGGAATAATGTGGGAAGGAATAATTTCTCCGGATGTTGCTATCACTAACTTTTTAGTTTATAATTCAGTAATTATGTAATCAGGTAATTACTAAAGATGTACACATCCTTTAATTGTCACACCACTAAAAAGAAACTAGGCAAATCTACTAATTTCAAAACACAACTCAGTATGGCAGGAAAGAACTATCATGAGTTTAAAACATAGGTTACCATGGTTTATCCATACTTAATGTCATTTTATGACATGGTTGCGATGAATTCAAAGGGTTTGTATACAGCTAATACTATAGTGTTAAGTGTGAGAAGGCATTTATTCTGAATTAGTTTGACATTGAAAATCAACTTCAATATTTTGGTGTCCAGATTTGCTGTGCTGGTTGGTGCATACTGTGTTGGTGGTGTGCTTTTCATGAAATGTGTCCGCCATGCTGAAGGAGTGCGGATGATACCCAATTATGAATTGTGGTCTGGCCTTCCCGGAAACATTAGGGTGAGAAATGTTTGAATCGGTTGGTTTTCGACTTAAATGTGTCTATTTGTTGTTGAAACAAAAGTATGTTGCTTTTGTTTAATTGAATATTTCTCCCCATAAACTGTCATATCATTGGTATGACTATTTTCTTGTATACAGTCGAGGGGTAATTTAAACTAACTTGCTCCTGATCTCTGCTTTTATAGAAATAAAATAATTATTTGCAAAAGCAGAGAAATCTATATCCTTGTCCCTTACTCACCGGTTTCACATGCACCCAGCTATCCCTGAAAAGCGTATTCACTGTGAGCAATTTATAACATTTTTCAAAAAGCCTTGCCCAATGGAAATACTCATCAATCTCTAATATCTCAACCAACAATTTTCATTATAACTGGATTGATAGAGCGCCAAACTGCCAAAGGATATAAGACATTTTTTTAACATGATTATCCCTGGTCATTGGACCAATATCAATCCTATAATCTTTCTCAGCTCCATGGGAGTATACAGCCCCGAGCTACAGTAGCGCATTGGAAGCTTTTTCAACCACAATATCAACCTCTACCCTCACAGGTACCCATTTATACTCATGGGTGAAGAGGAGCACTGTAGAGTAAGGTATCTTGCCCAAGGACACAAGTACCATGGCCTGAGATTGTTCCATTTATATGTTTGAGATTGATCCATTATATGTTTGGATGCTCAGAGATTCACGATATTAAATCTATGTTCTCTTTCTCTGTTCTCACTTTCTTATATCAGGATGGCTGTGTATTCACCTCAAGTTGTTTCAAGATAAGAGGATATGAAAACTTTGGTGAAGACATTGGGGGATCCGGGGGGAGCTAAGGGGGGCTGTAGCCCCTCCCCCCCCTAAAATCGTAAAAAAAATTAAAAACAAAAACAAAAAAAGGGAGAGAGAGAGAGAGGGAGAGGGAGAGGGAGAGGGAGAGGGAGAGAGAGAGAGAGAGAGAGAGGGAGAGGGAGAGGGAGAGGGAGAGGGAGAGCGAGAGGGAGAGGGAGAGGGAGAGGGAGAGGGAGAGGGAGAGGGAGAGGGAGAGGGAGAGAGAGAGAGGGAGAGGGAGAGGGAGAGAGGGAGAGGGAGAGGGAGAGAGGGAGAGGGAGAGGGAGAGATAGAGAGAGAGAGAGAGAGAGAGAACGAACGAACGCACTCCCATTCCCTCACTGTGCTTTGTTTTTCTCTCCCTTTGATTATTTCATTGTAATTTTTGTAGTACTGAAAAATAATTGTTTTTGATTCTCAGCCTCCCCCTAAAAATGTTCTGGATCCGCCCATGGAAGGTGCAAGCGTATAGATAAAAGTGTCTTTATATTAGCTTATGTGGATAATATGAACCTTCAAAGTGACTCCAAGAAGATCAATGACATCATCAAAACAACATTAAAGTGCCTTTATATGATATAATTCAAGCGTCAATAGAATGATTAATCATTGATGATATTTCCCACAGTGATGACTCGGGGAGAAGCCCACATCCCAGTTGAATATTTTGCTTTTTTGAACATCTTACCAGTGGGTTCGATTCTGGCTTGAATTGTCCATGGAATTTGTTTCCTATAACAACTCGAAACACTTACGAATTGTGCTATGTCCGTTTGATAAAAAAATATCATAGTTGACTGACATTTCACTGTTAGTGTGTGCTCCCACAGACTCAGTGAAAATAAGTATACTATTGTTTAACTATTAAGGATAAAAGTGTCGTTGGTGCATTAACAACAGGCATTTTTTGTAAGCAGTATTAATATTTTTTATGATAAGATTTCAGTTTAATAAATGGATAAAATTAAGCACAAAAATTACTTTGCCAACTAAAACCAATAATGTTTATAAGAATGTTATTTGTTGAAACAAAGCTTTCAGAATTGAACCAATTAATAAATATTGTTTTGTACATACTGAGGGCTTATATCCAGAACTGGTTATGTCCAAAATCGGCATTAAATTGAGTTTGAATCTTTCTGAAAATTGAGAAACTCCCAAAACACATTTTAGGCAAAAGTGGACATACCGAAGTTCTGGTTTTAAGTCCTTGATACACTTTGCACATGTACCTAAAACAATAGTTTTAAAATATTTATAAAGAGTACATATTAAATGTTTATCAAAAATGTATAACGGATATCCGACTGATTTGATTTATGTGACCTAACGCCTAAAAGAAAACATGATATAATTATGCGTGCACATACCGCCGGGCAGAAATGTGTTGTTTTGGTTATGACGTGACGTCACCGGTCACATCATCTGTAGACAAGTGGAAAATATACGTGGTGACGGATCAGTGCAAGTACTCGAATTGATTAAGGAGCACAACATCTTGATATTAAATGTTTAAACCCAACATTTACTTACTAATTGACATTCATTAAATAAAAACAATTGGGAAATTGCAAATAATACGCATGTGATTTCCGTGTTATGTTTCAGATATTTGAACATTTGTTGAGAAATATCCAACATTTGCAAACCATACAGACATCTACTGGAGGTTTCCCCTTGATATTAATGTAAGACATTGTGTTTTCATTGCAAGCAGATAGCGTTTCACTAGGCTTGTGACTCATAGCCCGACCTCTTTCCATAACTAATGGCAAACAGAAAACCATCCTGCAATATAAACAAAATGAAAGCTGCTATATGAACAATGGTAAATCATAAAGCAGAGAAGGAGGATGAGGATGGGGAAGGGGAAGGGGAAGGGAAAGGGAAGGGAAAGAGAGGGTGTCAACAGGTTACATCATTCTCCCGACAACAAAATCTAAGATATTTGAAGGAAGGTTGATGTTTCTAACTGCTCCACACTGATGGAGATGAACGCTAATTCTATTCAGTTTATGAACCCCAATTTTACCAGTGTATGTACCTAATGTGAATGACAAACCCCAGAAGTTGATGAGTTAGTATTGGCAAAACAAGAGAGATGAGTAAATTGCCCTGAATTGTAGACCCAAGGTCTGGGGGGGGGGGGGCAATGGCAAACAGGTTGGGTCCTGGAAGCCCTTGGGTTTTACTAATTTTTAGACGTGATGGAATATAATTATTTTATATACTACTCAAAACAATTTAGGGAACACCGAGATAATCTCAGTTAAAGCAAGATCATGTATTTCAGATAAACACAATGTTTCACAGAATTGATGAGAAACAACTGCACAATGAAACAGATGATAAAGGATGCATGTAGTGATTACACATTTCATGACATGACTACTGAAAGAGAGAGGGGGTGGCAAATGAAAATCCCGGTTCATGGAACATTTCAAACCTATTTGATGTTAAAAATCCGGTGTTCCCTAAATTGTTTTGAGTAGTATATTTTGCAGGATTTAAATGCTCTGGATTGTGGTGTCAAAGTTGTCTACAGGCAGTTTTGACACAAATTGGGCTACTTTGCCACTCTTTGAAAGCTCTTTGAAAGGCGCAGGGAGATTTGTAACAAATCCTGAAATCATAGCAAAATCATTACAAATCACATGCCTGCAGAAAGTTATTAAGATATCTATAAGGGCAAACGTTCCAAACTGTACCTGTTTATGGTACGATGTTTATGGTACTTGGTATGACAAAATAATGTATTGATACGACTCTAATACTGTGTTTGATCCCCTGTTCTCACCTTGATGTAGCCAGGTATAACAACCCACAATTTTTTATTGGGTATCAACTCTGTCCCCTCAGCGTGGCGGACATATTTCATGAAAAGCAAACCACTGACAAAGTATACCACAACTAGCACGGAAAATCTGGAATATGCAAACAGTCCAGAAAAATAGTCAGTTGTAAACGAAGGTATAGCATTGATAACCTATTTGAATCAAGATATATATAACCTATTTGAATCAAGATATATATAACCTATTTGAATCAAGATATATATAACCTATTTGAATCAAGATATATATGACCTATTTGAATCAAGATATATATAACCTATTTGAATCAAGATATATATAACCTATTTGAATCAAGATATATATAACCTATTTGAATCAAGATATATATGACCTATTTGAATCAAGATATATATGACCTATTTGAATCAAGATATATATAACCTATTTGAATCAAGATATATATAACCTATTTGAATCAAGATATATATGACCTATTTGAATCAAGATATATATGACCTATTTGAATCAAGATATATATAACCTATTTGAATCAAGATATATAACCTATTTGAATCAAGATATATATGACCTATTTGAATCAAGATATATATGACCTATTTGAATCAAGATATATATAACCTATTTGAATCAAGATATATATAACCTATTTGAATCAAGATATATATGACCTATTTGAATCAAGATATATATAACCTATTTGAATCAAGATATATATAACCTATTTGAATCAAGATATATATAACCTATTTGAATCAAGATATATATGACCTATTTGAATCAAGATATATATGACCTATTTGAATCAAGATATATATAACCTATTTGAATCAAGATATATATAACCTATTTGAATCAAGATATATATGACCTATTTGAATCAAGATATATATGACCTATTTGAATCAAGATATATATAACCTATTTGAATCAAGATATATATAACCTATTTGAATCAAGATATATATGACCTATTTGAATCAAGATATATATAACCTATTTGAATCAAGATATATATAACCTATTTGAATCAAGATATATATAACCTATTTGAATCAAGATATATATGACCTATTTGAATCAAGATATATATGACCTATTTGAATCAAGATATATATAACCTATTTGAATCAAGATATATATAACCTATTTGAATCAAGATATATATGACCTATTTGAATCAAGATATATATGACC
The DNA here is from genome assembly GCA_029582265.1 of Zoroaster sp. YZ-2022. NCBI lineage: Eukaryota > Metazoa > Echinodermata > Asteroidea > Forcipulatida > Zoroasteridae > Zoroaster > Zoroaster sp. YZ-2022. Next base: position 14,946,927 of record CM055833.1, on the reverse strand, counting down.
TATTTGAATCAAGATATATATAACCTATTTGAATCAAGATATATATAACCTATTTGAATCAAGATATATATGACCTATTTGAATCAAGATATATATAACCTATTTGAATCAAGATATATATAACCTATTTGAATCAAGATATATATAACCTATTTGAATCAAGATATATATGACCTATTTGAATCAAGATATATATGACCTATTTGAATCAAGATATATATAACCTATTTGAATCAAGATATATATAACCTATTTGAATCAAGATATATATGACCTATTTGAATCAAGATATATATAACCTATTTGAATCAAGATAATTATATATACTAAGCTATGAAAGTTTCACCTTGTTTTGTTGTTTCGTTTGAGAGAAAATAATTAAAATACAATAACATGTTTTGCATTTAATCTCGAGAGTATATACTCTTTTGTAAATTCACATAGGAAATAATTGTTTTTTCTTAAAACTAAAAGCTTTTCAGACAAAATAAATTATAGGGGAGATCCATACCAAAATCAGCTTTACACTAAGTAAGTTTTACAAAACGTTCTACCATTTGGTTATTTTTTATTACCAATCCTATACTGTACCATTAAAAATGAAAATATTAACGATACAAGGGTACTGTTGAAGGTAAGTTTGAAAACAAAGTTTGAAAAAGGTATTAGTATAAAAGTCAGGAGATTCTTTTAGAAATAAATATCTTGTTGAATTTAATGATTATGTGATTTATATATTTATTTAGAAAATAATGTAGTGTCAACTCCATACCCATGCAATGTAATGCCCAAGGTACCTTGCAATATTATTATCTGTATGCCTGTATGTATATGTATGCCTCTTGGCAATCAGTACTCAGTAAGCTTATCAAACACAAAAAACATCTCTATCCTCACAGCATGCATTGGAGTAACTAGGTTCCAAATTGTAGGGGCAATAGACCCCTATACTACTTTGTCTGGGGACGTGTCAAAAAGAGGAAATAGTTTTTAATACATGTCCATTCGTATGAATTTCAGTGTCTAATAAAGAAACCTTAAATTATTTGCAAGAAATTCAAAAGCTGGTTTACAAACAACAGCGTTGGGTTGAATCCATGCGCCCAGCTCATTATCATAATTTGTATACCCTAAAAAAGATTTTAGGTCCATACATTTGAGGAATAGTATATATAAATGGTCCAGTATCATGCCCTGGGGTCCTCAACTTCAAAATTCGATACACTATTCTATTCTATCCGTCCTGTGACCGGCGTGCTGATCGTTGGGGTGCCATGATGGATACATCTATTGTCAGGGATCGCCACAGCTCTCTGTCCTCCACCATACGTATGAGGGTGGCAGTATTTCGGCTTGTCCAGTCTCGAATGTTGTCAGACCAGGACGTCTTTTGTCTGCCCCTCCGTCGTTTGCCCTCAACTGTTCCTTGGAGGATAGTTTTGGACAGGGAGTCGTGACGGGACACATGACCGTACCAGGCGAGCTTGCGGCGTTTCACTGTTGCAAGGAGTGGTTCCTGACTGCCTGCGTAGGTGTTGACTTGGTGTCTGACAAAGTCATTTGTCCTATAGATGCTCTCTGTATGAGATGCGCAGCAGCTTTCTGTAGCACTTGTGCTCAAACGTCTGGATTCTTCGTTCTGTGTCAGCAGTAAGTGTCCAGCTCTCACACCCATACAGGAGAATGGAGACCACCAGTGACTTGTACAATTTAACCTTCACAGGTAGGCTGATGGAGCTGTTTTTCCAGATGACATTTAGCCTTGTCATGGCAGATAAGGCCATGCAGAGTCTTGTTTTAATTTTAATTTTTTTGGTTGAGCTGCCATCCTTGCTCAAAGTGGAACCAATATATTTGAAGCTATCCACTTCTTCAAGTCTTTGCCCATTCAGGATGATGTTAGTAGCTGTTTGCTGGCTGTACGTGCTAACCAGGATCTTGCTTTTATCTGAACTGATTTCCATTCCATAGATTCCTGATGCCTCCTCCAGTCTGGTGGTGAGATTCTGAAGTTCTGCTTCGCTGCTTCCCATAAGGTCGATATCATCAGCAAAACGCAGGTTGCATAGAGGCCGCCCTCCAATGGATATAGAGGTATGGAAGTCATGGAGCGTCTCCTGCATGATGTTTTCGAGGTAGATGTTGAACAGCATTGGTGAGAGGGGACAGCCTTGTCGAACTCCAACTGTTGTTCTGAAAAATTCTCCGAGATTATTATTCAGGAGAACTGCACTGGTGGAATCTTTGTAGAGTGCTTCGATGACTTGGATGATGTTATTGTCAAGGTTGAAGTTTCTCATCACTTGCCACAAGCCTTCATGCCAGACACGGTCGAAAGCTTTCTTGAAGTCGATGAAATTGTGGTAGATATTACGCTGGTGTTGGAGATGTTTCTCAGTTAAAATCAGTTCCGAGGTACTCCTCTTTGGTCTAAATCCGGCCTGCATTTCTGCTAGGATTTCCTCTGTCTTACTCCTGAGTCTGTTCATGAGTACCCGCAACATCACTTTACTTGGGTGGCTGATTAGACTGATAGTTCTATAATTCTGGCAGAGTCTTAAATTACCTTTCTTTGGAAGAGGTATTATCAGGGATTGGGTCCATTCTTTCGGCCATTGCTTTGTGTCCCATATCCTCTGGCAGATGGTTGTCAATGTCTTGATGAGTTCCGGCCCTCCATGTTTCAAGAGCTCTGCTGGGATGTTGTCCACACCTGGTGACTTGCCTCTCTTGAGCGAGCACACAGCCTCCTCTACTTCATCTTGAAGTATTGGTGCATCTCCAGGTTCTCTGTTGGTGTTGGTGGCATTGGCCAGTATACTATTGTCAGGTGTGAGCTCAAAGTTGTAGAGTTCTTCACAGTATTCGGTCCATCTGCTGGTCACTGATGTCTCTTCTGTGAGGAGAGATCCTTCTTTATCCTCAATGACAGCAGCCCTTGATTGGTGTGATCTTGTCCGCATCTTAAGTGTGTCGAAGGCTGTTTTACTGTTGACTCCCCTCATCCCAGTTCAATGTTGTCGCACTGGTGCGATATCCATTTCTCCTTGGCTTTCTTCATTTGCTTCCTGATGGTCTTGTTCACAGCGCTGTACTGGTGTGCTGCTTCATGGTCCACTTTTCTGGTTTTCTTTAGGTCCCGTCTGGTATCACACAGGTCCAGAATGTCATCCGTGACCCAAGCTTGGTTCTTCTTCTTTCTCTTCCCTAGCACTTCCCTAGCTGACTTCTGAAGCACTTCCTTGATGTTGTCGGTAAGGGAATTGATGTCTTCCTCTAGCAGGTTAAGAGCCGCAAATCTTCCGCCCACATTTGCTTCGAACACTGCTGCAATTTGCGGGTCTTTCAGTTTCTCCACGTTGAATCCTATGCGTGGACTGTTTTGTTTGTAATTTTTCTTTAGCTTGAGTTTGAACGTCATCAATACCATGTCGTGATCACTACCAACATCAGCACCAGGGAAGGTCCTGGTCTTGGCGTTGTTGATACTAGACTTGAATCTCTGGGGGGTGAGGATGAAGTCAATTTGGTTATGTATCTTGCCATTAGGTGAGTGCCACGTTGTTGTCCGGGAGGTCTTATGTGGGAACAGCGTGTTGGCCAGGGTGAGCTTATGACTGCTGGCAAATTCCAACAATCGCAACCCTCGATCATTAGTCTCTCCTGCCCCAAAACGTCCAACTGCCCCAGCCCACTGCTCATGTACGTCTGAACCTACTTTGGCATTCCAGTCACCTAGGATGACGAGGAGGTCCTTTTTTGGTGTTTTCTTTATGATTTCGTCTAGGTCTGTGTAGAATTCTTCAACTGCATCATCATCATAGTCTAGCGTTGGAGCATAGACTTGAATGATAGTGACGTTCTTTGGCTGTGCCGAGATGCGTAAGGAGATAAGCCTGCTGGATACTGGTGTGCAGCTGATAACAGAGTTGACTCTGGCTTTGTTGACAATGAAGCCTTCTCCATGTTGGTGTTTAGAATCAGCTCCGTGATACAATATAGGCCCTCAAAAAGTGGTCCAAAAAGGCTTTTTTCCCCAAAATTATTGCTTTGTTTGCCAGTATTGCTGTTTTCACTCAGTGTACTAGAGAGTGGTTTCATTTATGATGAGAATAACTCGATGGGCCTCTGGACTATTCACATTAAATTGAAAGTGTTTTTAGTTATTCTTGAACATTTTGTATTTAGCATTGGTTTCTTTGGGAGTTTATTTAGTGGGGTGCACATATATAGGGAGTTAGTGGTGTACCCTGACTCCATATAAGTATGAAGAAGTTTCTGTAACAACTATACCATAGGATGAAGATGTAATACTGATTATTCATTAACATGTCTAATATTAGGGGTTTACCATATTAGGACATTGCACTTGGTATCGGATTGCCTGATTTGTTTTTAAGGGAAATTATGCTGAAATTATGTGATATATTTGGTCACTCACACTCATCTGGGTTAGGCATGGTGCCCGCATGGAGTCCGCAGAGTGTTGTGGTATGTTGGTGTGATCTGTGTACAGTGCTGCAATAACAGCCCAATGTACTGTACCTACGATGACCAGATTTTGACGACTGCGCGTGCCCAATACACGCAGTCAGTGCGCACACAATTGATATTTGCATATATAATGAGCTGTGAGTGTCAAATCTGAACCTTTCTTTTAAAAAAGATATTTGAGTTAATACTAATATACCTAACCTATTGTTCGATCCCAATTATTGAAAAGGGGAATACAATTTTATTTTGAGAGATTTTATGATAAAAACATTAACGTTTATATACAGAAAGTTCGGTTTTAGAAAAGTCACCTTTTAACATGTTATTGAATTACTGCAGTAGATTTGAACATAAAACAGATAGACAGGTTATTCGTCTTTCAAAAAAACTTATTTATCTTTTTCCAAGTGATGGCCGAAACAGTCAAGGGCGCGGCTAACATTTCGCTTGGGCGATCATAAATTTATTCAATGTTGAGAAAAGTAATCAGATCCTAGATAAATATATTACATTAAAGAGCAAACGTAATTGGTTGAAACTTCAAAAGGCATCACACAGTGCCAAAAACTGACCAATCACAGGCTACAACACTAAAAACAGTAATGTTCCGACGTGCGCCATTCACGCGCTTAGCTATGCGTATACGCCCCCTTTGAATCTTGTGCGTGCAGTAAACCCATAGGTATAGTATCAATGACACGCGGCGCGTTAAGCCCGTAGTTATAAGCATGTCTTAACTTTTAACAAGAATAAGTAAATGTACAGTTTTTAAGGAAAGAAAAAAGGTTTATTCCGTTGAACTGCAGTGAATTTGTTTTTACATTAAAATAGCGTGATATTTCAAGATAACCTTTTTAAGTCTGCAACCCACGGGAAACAGTCAGGGCCGCGGATAACACGAAGGGATCGGCAATAACACGAAGGGATCGGCAATAACACGAAGGGATCGGCAATAATATGTTGAATTTATACCAAATTTTAAGAAGAGTCATTTTCTCCGAAATAATTTAATAATAATAATAATGTCGGGCATTTTAATGCGCTTTTAAACAAGGTATCAAAGCGCTGTACATTATTACCCCTGCTCATCAGGCGCATAAATCATTCCAGAAACCATCTCAGCTCCCTGGGGAGTGTACAGCTCAATTGCTGCCATTTCGGCGCATATGGGCTAATCAAACACAACAACCAACTCTGCCCTCACAGGTACCCATTTACCCCTGGGTGGAGAGAAGCAGTTATGGTAAAGCGTCTTGCTCAAGGACACAAGTACCACGGTCGCAGCCAGGATTCGAACCCACATTCTGACGACTCAGCCATCAGAACACAAATCCGATGCACTAAACCGCTCGACCATGGCACTAATTTAGTGAAAACAACAACCCTCTAGTGAGTGACCCCCCTTTTTGCAACTGCGCTAATTTGCATTTTCTTTAATTACTTCACTCATGAAAAAATCCCCCAAAACCAGTCTTCCGTGTTATCCTACTTCATATCATCGAGAAACAAATTGCCAAAGTTGAATGGCGTGGCATAACCAGTTGACCAGCTATGATTGTTAACATATACCTTGCTCGGTGTTCTCCCATTACTTCGTGCACACATTATTCTTAGCACATGGCTTATCTTGACCCGGCTTATCAATCAATCATTGTGTCTAGGCAGCACCACTAAGGCCTGGGATTTGTTTTGAAGTCCTGTAGAAGTCTGTTGACATCTGCTTTTTGTTCAGTGGGGGGGGGGGGGGGGGGGGGATGGAAGGATTAGGGGGCGGAGCTTCAGAGCCAGCTGTATTGACTTTACTGACCTTCTGTAAAAAACAGTGGGCCTCATGTAACTTTTTTTCCCCCTAAAATCATCCCTAGACCCTTTGAAAGGTGTTGGGCTTAAAAAGAATTGGAAATAGCTTCATTGACCCAGGTTTATTAAGATTTCCCTACATACTTTAAAAAAAAAGTAGGGGTGCCTCAGGGGCGTGCAAAATCTTTCCAGACGCACCTAAGGGTTAAGATAATGTTCCATCAGTTTCGGTCCTATAGTGCAAATATTTGGTACTGAGCAGATAGATTCCGTGGGAGCACTTTCAAACGCTTACATTTTCTCGAGAAATCTCCCCGAGAGCGCGTTTTCAGTCCCATTTTTGCATGTACAGTGCATGATGATGCCCAATACTTGAAAATTTGTATCACGCAGCCGCAAATACGGGGACCCTTTTTACGTTTTACAATTCTCAACAGGGGTGGGGGACACCCAGAAGAAGCCTTGGCTGGGGTACTGGAATTGTTTGTGTGGTACTGAAATTGTAGATCCTTCCAAATAAACGTATACCTGCACGATAAAATCATCACAACTATTGTGTGGGTCATTCTTCTTTATTTAGTCTATAAACAAACTGATTGCTTGTCATATAAAGAAGTCCCAACTATCAGTTAGCAAAAACTTACATGATACAGAGGGCTGAGCCAGGACTTATCCCTGATTGCGGTGGTTTTGTGGGCGGAGGTGCCGACGAGCAGATCCCAGGACAGGCGCACTTCGTTGTTAGGGTAAAAAGCTGTCAATATTTCACATTAGAAAAGATGGAAGATCAAAACAAGGATTACAATATTTACATGTATCCATCACAATTAGCGTCATTCTGTTTCGCGCGAAATTGAATGCTGCTCAAAATCATCATTCAATTTCGTTTTATGAGTAGGCAATAGTACTCTTGCGTCACGCGATTTAAACAAAATAACCATCCAATTTAACAATCCACTCAAACAGCATTAAAATTCACAGGAGCTTTTCGCGGCGCTATTTGGTCATTCAAATTCGTTATTGGGCAGGCATTTGTGAAATTTGTGCAACTTAATTGACGCTTTGTTAAACTTCGTTTAACATTAGTTTCCTATTGGTATAAAAACGGTTCACTAATGAATGAATGGACAATAAGAAACCAGCATAAACATCATACAGACACAAAAACAGGTTAATGAAACACTCCAATACATAAATGTTTCAAAAACACATTACAGAATCAGGCCCAGGTCAGAAAACCAATAAAGATTCTAATCAGAGAATGAACAAAACAAAGTAAGACCGATTGGCCCTGTATAAAGTGTACGAGAAACGCACATGAATAAAGAAAACAAAACTAAGTCAAATTGAATTAAAGTAAACATTGAATTAAAGTAAACATATGAAATGTAATCGGTTGTCCTGTACAATTAATCTATTTGTTTGCATTTGTTTCTCGTATTTTTTTAAATTCTCATTTTGCGAAATTGATTGCCCGTTATATAACATTTTAGTGACAATCTCCAGTCGAACCAACTCTACTAAATTGGATGACGAATGTGTTTTACTAAAAAGAACGGCGTACATGTATATGCCAAATTGAATATAATGCTAAATGAATTCGCATGCAAAATCGCCTTAATATGAACGTATGAATATTTTGGCTGAAATTGGTTGCTTATTTGCCGAAATTGACTGGGAAAACCTGATCCCCCTTCTTATCAATTATATTTCATAATTAATTTGATTATGCAGAGGTTTATGGTGAGGTTGGAAATAAACCTTCATCACTCTGCAGTCCACTCAATACTAAATCGAGACTTGTAGGAAAATAAGCCGGTGATTCTGCACCATGCACCCCTGGCAAACCTATAGACCTGCATTATACTCACAAATGTTGTATCAGAACCACCCTCTAACCCAAGCCTGTTTAATGTGGGTTCTTGAGCAGATGGATCACACATCAGTGTTACTTGCGATGTTCTGTTGCAATGTATAAATACATTAAGACATACATTGACTATGGATATTACACATAAAGATTCAATGGTTCAACATACATGTATTGTATGTTGTTTGTTCAATAATGCAAATAACACAGTTAAACCAAACAAACAAGATAATCAAATTCGCATGAGGTGTATTTAAAAATATAACAAGCAACATGGCTGCTAATTTCCGGAAAAAAAATAACCTGAACTGACTGTCAAATAAATGTGCACATCTTAAGATAAATAAATAATTTTTATTTTTATTATTTTTTTAAATTACATTTATTTTACATTTGTTTTACATATGTTTTGCTATTGGGACTTCTATCCATGCGTAATCCCTCTTTTGTCCGGTCACAGAACAAATGCCTAACTGTGCTTTTTATATCTTTTTCTGTTGTGTTCATTTCACACCTGACTAACTTCCACTTACTCTGTTTTTACGTATGTTGCTTGTATTTTGTCCCATGTTGCCTTTGAGAAAGAACCTGCTAGGTTCGAAACGTAAGGCCAATAACAATCATTTCGCATTTTTACTACAAGTCCTTTAGGTTGACATCTAAATCTAACTATAATATCAAAAAAGCAAAACTGACCCCCCCCCAAAAAAAAGAAAAAAAGAAAAAAAAAAAAATATATAAACAATACAAAAAATTTAAAAAATTAAAACAAAAAAAAACAAAAAAAAAACAAGACTACATTACAATAAAAACCAAGGTATTTTACGTTCAGATTGTGAACTGGGCAAACTTTTATAAAATTGAATCCTTAAGAATGATATTACATGAAATGTATCTGTTGCACATGGATTACATTTTGTACATCACTGTAATCAGTGAATTGCTGAATTGATGTATGGAATAACAAAATAACAAACGAATATTACCTGGTAACATACTGGTCATCTGTGTGGTCATACTGAACTATATAATTATCATTTAGAACCATCCATGTTGATGTGACATCTCCAATGTTGTAAGTATCAGTGTCGTCGTAATATGATCTTTGGCAAGCCTACATAAAGAACAAATTTGAGTTGAAGATTCTAAATTAGTATAGTTCAACAATTTGCATGAATGTTTCCATAAAGGCTGTGCCCTTCCATTGAAAATTACAAATCTCAAAGAAAATATAACAACTCATATTTTTTTAATGTGACCCCCTACTGAACCTCCTCCAATAAAGTGGAAAAAATCATGGCACCACTCCAGCGTCTTATCCAGGACTTTTTTCCGTGAGGGCACAAGGGGGGCTTGCTTTTCAGTGGGGGGGGGGGTGAGGGGGGCCCAGGGGGTTGGGTTTTTTCCACTTCTTTTTGTTTTCTTTGTTGGGGCACTATCGGGATTTTTTCGTTGGGAGCACCTGGGGGGCACTGGGAATTTGTGGGAGGGGGCACGTGCCCCCAGGCCCCCCGTGGCTACGCCGCTGCAACACTCAAACCAAACTGAAACCTATTCAACATTGAGAACCACTCAAGACCAGCCCCAATATCGAGCGTCAGTCAGTATTATAAACTACCAAATTAAACTATGCTAGCAGCAAAACTTGTACTTGCATGGTGAAGAGGATAAGTAAAGACTAGCTATTTGTTGTGACATCATATGAAATTTTCAATTGAGTAGTAATTAGTTCTGAAAAGAACTGGATGCTACAACTTGACGTTTTGATCAGTATGCTCCGAGCAAATTCCTTGCTCTCCACCGTGCCGATACCATCCAACTCTACCGACATCTCATCGACCTTCTATAGCTCATCCTGCCCCAGGTTCTTCTCCGCCCCATTGTCGCCTCCAGAGGATCACCCACATACAATACAGCTCGGTACCTAGCCACGATCCCCCCACCCTATGGTGAGTCTCACCCAGCACCATGTGTTCAACTGCAGTCAGTTCGTTGAGATCACCAGGAGTCTCACTCTACAACCCAGCGACATCTTGGTTAGTTTTGATGTTGTCTCTCTTTTCACAAATGTACCAAATAAAGAGCCATGCCTCCTGGTGAAGGAGAGACTCAAACAAGACCTTTCTCTTGATGACCACACATCACTCACCCCTGCCCAAATACATGATTTGTTGCTAACGTGTTTCTTCTATTTGTTTTCAATTTCTGGGTATTTCCTACGAGCAGACACATGGGACCTCCATGGGATCTCCTCTATCTCCGGTCCTCTTTCCATCTCACCGCCGACCTCCGACCCAGCCTATGTCTCCGCTATGTGGATGATACCTTTGTTGTATGGCCACATGGCAGAGACGCACTTCAGGACTTCCTATATTACCTCAACGAGCAACATCATAGCATCAAATTTAAGATGGAAGTAGATGATGGCAAGATCTCGTTCCTTGATGTTGGCATCTACAGAAATCCAGATGGCTCCTTGCACCACAACGTATACATGAAGCCTATCCATACAGATCGATACCTCAATCAGCGCTCCTTTCATCCCTAGCATCAAGTCATCGGTCCACCACACCCTTGTACAACGCGCCTACAACTTATGTAACCTGGACAGTTTACACAAGGAACTGTGGCACATCAAGAATACCCTCCAGCGCAACGGCGACAAACCCAGCAAGATCAACACATCGTCATGTCAGTGCAAAAAGGTCGAATGTAACAAGTTCCCGGATGAATGCACAAAAGCAATGGCTGAGATACGACGTTGTTGCACAAACATTTTTTAATGCATGTAAATTTATGCAGATTGACGACGTGCTGTACATACGACCTTATTGCATTGTGAACATACGACGTTTTTGCACTGACACGACGACATCTAAGCCTGTCCCAAACCCCGACTGCAGGGTCTCCTCTACCCAAAGTCAAACCCCCTCTATCTGTCTTCCCTACTTAGGTTCTACGTCACAAAAACTCCAGTGCATCCTCCAACAAACGGGCATCAAAGTCTACCACTCCGCTCCCATCAAACTCTAAGGACACCCATAAGGATAACCACCAAGCATACGGCCGCAGAGGAGATTTTGAGAAGTCAGCCATTGTACATGAAGCACTCTCACATCAAGGACTACCAAATCGAATGGCAAGCAGCTCAACTCATCACACTCAGGCACCCCAGACGCATCAGAGAGGCCATCGAAATCTTCAGGCATGACACTGTGCCACAGGACATCGGTTTCTACATCAGCAATACTTGGCGACCCCTACTACGGACGGAAGGATCTTCTATATCCAAAGTCCACAACCCACCCCAAACTGAGGGATCTCCTACATCCTAAGTCAACCACCCTCCCTCCCCCTGTGTTTGTTAACAACTGATTCAGTTCAGTGAGCACACACTCTTCCCCCCACTCAATGATCTCAGTCCCACCGGTTCCCGCCTGTACTCTTCAACGCACTAATCCTCCACTGCCGCATGCAGTCACGCGTGATCCTCCAGCAGTCTAATTAAGCAGTAGCATCCGGCATTCTCCTGAAGACGATCAGAGACGATCGGAACGTCGAGTTGTAGCCTTCAGTTCTCTTCAGAACTAATTACTACTCAGTTGAGAATTTAGCAAGGTGTCACCGCAAATATTCCAGCAGCAATTCTAGTTTTTGTACCTGAGATGATTTAAATTAAATGTCTAATGCCTACCCCTCCTCATTTGGCAATGAGGGGAGGGGTGGAATTTTTAAAGCTTACCCCCATGCCCAAAGTTTCTCATGCCTATGCCTCCCATCGTCCAGCAATTTCAAAGACTTTCAATTTTTTCTGCTGCTAAAGTCTCTCTGCAAATTGGCTTTCCATCCACATCCCTGGAGCCACTTGAACAATTGTCATATCGATATAAAGATACTGTAACGAACGCTTCGACAATCAACCGTGAAACAAAGGAACCGCCGGTGGGAACAACGAACTTGCATGAACTTGACACGCGCTAGGCCAAGTCGGCTGTGATTGGCTGCGGGTGTGTGAGACCGGAATTAAGTCCGGAAGCTTGGACTAAAAATAGTGACTCTACTGTTCTGCTTTGCGTGAGTTCAGGGAGTGAGCAATGAAGCATGTTGCTGTTGTTGAAAACAAATAAATCAGTGTTTCTTTTTTTGAATAACTGTGTGCGTTTGCTTTCTGTTTGGCGTTTGGCTACAGAGCAAAGAAGAACTCAGTTTGATCTACGTTACAATACTTACAACAACATTATTGCAGTTTGCCCCACCACTGTCAGTGAATGGATAACAAGGATTGAAGGCATATTCCCAGGAATAATCTCCCTGCGGAGGCTGAAATCCAAACCTATTATGACACACCACAGAAACATCAAAAGTTGAACATTTATCAATTAGGACAATATATCTGACTAAATATAAATTGAGGAAATGTATGCAGTGTTTAATATTATATGGAATATGCGTCCAGAATGTTTGATGCTTATACTCGCTTCCTCGATCATCTCACTCCTCACGCCCAGATCTGGTTCAAGACAGCTAACTCCATAATTTGAATCATCCAGGACCATGCAAAAGAAGAATTATCTGGAATCAGTGGAATGGGGTGGAGGTCATGGTACTGCAATCAGGGTGGTATATGGAGATACTAGATGAAATGTTTTTGTTTTTAATTATTTTTTATTCATTTAGACCACTCGCTCACATCTTTAATCTTTCCTTTGATTCAGGTTCTGTCCCGTCTCAAATGAAGATTGCCAAAGTCACCCCTTTTTACGACATTCATAACTATAGGCCTAGACCCATTTTTGTTCTTCCTTGTTTTTTCTCCTAAAATCTTGTAGCGTCTTATCCGCTCAGTGTACATCGTAGCCCTCTAGCTTTGAATTTGCACCCAGTGTCTTGATGTGAGCGTTGTGCATACAAATTATGTGCCTATGTTATGGTACTAAACGCGCGTGTACTTCTGCCAGCCAATGATCACTGGAGACATTCCGCGCATACATTGTTAGCAGCAAAATGTGGGTTCGAATCCCGGCCGTGACACTTGTGTCCTTGAGCAAGACACTTAACCATAATTGCTTATAAGGGAAGAGGCAGTTTAACAACTGCCTTGTTCTGGACTAGTTACCCCTCACAGTCCTGTTCGCACCGTGAAGAGGCTGGTTATTACCTCGTCTTGTTTCGGTGCGAGGGGCTGGTTTCTTCAGTGTGGAGTCGTTGTAACAACTTAATGACTTAGTAGCCCCCACATTGGAGTGGCCATTGGCCTTGTGTGGGGCGAATTTGCGTTAAAAAAAAAATAATAATAATAATAATAATACGCACATCATCCGCAAAGTACACCAAATGCGATGCACTATCGCTGCCCTTTCGCTCACAGTGGTCTAACAACATGTGCCCTCAATGGCTCATGCACGGTGTGAATAAGCGACTCTACCAATTTCTTTCTGATTTTCATATTCTTTTTGATTTCCAATTTGGTTTTTGAAGTAAACATTCCACAGATTTAGCCCTCATCCATTTTGTCGACCATCTCAACAGTTCTCTCACTCAGAAACTGTCTTCTGTCAGAGTTTTTATAGACTTGTCAAAGGCTTTCGACACTATATATCGATCATGGTGTTATTCTTTTCAAATTGCAGACTACATCCACAATAGAAAACAATTTACCTATATCAATAAAGCTTACTCTAATCTTCTAACTATCAATCACGGCATACCTCAAGGCTCGATTCTGGGACCACTCTTGTTTCTTCTCTATGTGAATGATTTACATCACTTGTCTTCCCTATACTGTCTGTTACTCTATTTGCTGATGATACCACTATCCTGATCCTACCATCTTAGTCAATACACTCAATTCTGAGCTTGACCGTGTTTCCACTTGGTTTAGAGCAAATGAACTCTCTTTAAATTCCACCAAGACCAATTATATGATTTTCATACTACTTTATTAAGTTCCTTGGTGTGACTATCGATGATAAACGTACTTGGTCTGATCACATCTCCTCCATCTCAAAAACTATTTCACGTAATGTAGGTGTGAATTGCTGCTACAGTGTCTCTTTATAACACTCGTATTTCCCCTATCTATCTTACTGTAATATTATCTGGGCACGCGTGCAAGTACAACCAAAGTTAACTCCCTTTCTATCATCCAAAAACGGGCCATCAGAATTTGCACTTTACTATTCACACCCTTAGCCACTATGGGCCACTCCTCTGGAATTCTATTGACCTGTCGATCAAGAGTAAATCCTCAGTCAGCCAATACAAAACTTCCTATAGGAATCTTGTTTCCCAGTATATGAGACCATGGACATGACAGAGCTTTCTTCTTTCGTTCCTTGATAATTTTAAACCTCATTAGTTTTTTAATTGTATTATTTTCTTCCCCACATTCACCCTTTTTGTCTGTTATTGGCCTCCCTTTGTCTCGTCCACGTTGTCTGTTTTATGTTATTGTGATTGTGCCCCCATTCTAATACATTATTCTACGCATCAAATATGATTCTTGAAACTTGACGAAAACATTAGGTTTATAAGTAAATAGGTCATTAGTGCGCCCCTCTATCGGATACTTATTAACTCACAATGTAAGATTATATTATAATTATCATTACCAGAATAATGGAATTGTTGTTGGTTTAAAAAAGAACAAAAAGAACAAAAAAGAAGATGTAACAACTGTAATAATAATACGAATACAATTTAATTATAAGAGAATTTTGGTGTGATACCTAAATGGGTTTTTCAGGACATGTAGGCCCTAAGGCCAGAACATGAATACTGACTGGGAGATGTAAAAGTTATGTATAGTCATGGTGAAATGCGTTATTTTCGAGCATAAGTATATAATTGTGTTGAAAAGAGATTCCAGGAGAAACTGCCTAGAGGGCTGAGCTCGATGAGTATATGCATTAAATGGTGCTGAGATTAGAGATTCCGGGAAATACCCGAAATGCTTAGAGGGCTGAGCTCGATGAGTATTGAATGTTGCTGAGATTAGAGATTCCGAGAGATGCTTAGAGAGTCAAATAATCAGTTTTGGAGACTGATTAATAGACTTAACTTTAATATATTAATTATGCATTGCCTAACAACAATAATTATTCACTCATCGGTCTAGCGCCGACCCTCTGTTATGCTTTAATAAAACCTGAAACAAAATGATGTTTTCCAGTGTGAGATTGCCGTCCAGTAGAGGTAAACTGTTTTTCATGAGTGCAGCGAAGGGGCACGAAATTGAGATTTTCCGAGTACACTCTCAAAATTAAAGTATATATTAAATCAACATTTTAAAGAGTTCGGTCAGTGACAACTCTTTATAAAGTTGGATTTAACTTTTAAAAGTGTTAAATTAACATTGACTCCGTGTTAATTCTTTGAGTTGAATTTAACTTTTTCAAGTGTTGTCACTCACCGAACTCTTTTAATTCAACACTTTAGTTTTAAGAGTTTACCATTCTACTTTAATATGCTATTCCTAGCATGCTGAAGTCACTTTCTATACATTTTATTGTTTTTTTTTTAATTATTTATTATTATACAGCCTTTAATCAACTCAAAATTTAAAAGAAACTTAAACGTACCTTGGAGCCTGAGAGCCCTGGTAACCCAAAGATCGGATGTTAATTTCTTTGCCATCCGATGTCTTGCATGAACAGTCATCAATTTTTGTACATGTAGATAAAGCTGAATCACACAATCCTACAAAGAGTAAAACTAAAATTAATAATAATGTTGTGCTGCAGAAGTTATTCATGATTGAACTAAGAATAAGACATATATCAAAGTAATTGAAGCATGGCTTTATACAGTTAATGGCCATAAAATATGGAATACACAAACATCATGTGATGATTGCGATGAAACAGGCAGGTTTACAAACACTACCTTGACTATCTTGATCTGAACTTCATACCCTGAACTGCAGAGTCAACATAAATAAAACAGGTAAACGAACACTTGATAACCTGTACAGTCCCCAGCCAACAGTTGCAATATAAAAAGTTTGCTGATATAAACCATAAGATGGCATTGTTCAAGGTACCTTTTTATTGCTACAAATCATCCATATAAAAACGGTTATATATATATATATATATATATATATATATATATATATATATATATATATATATATATATATATAAAATTGGCATAAGTGGACCGCCCACCAACATGTGAATAGTAAAGGTGAAACAGTGCTCACCGGGTATAACTATCCGGTGAGCACTGTTTCACCTTTACTATTCACATTTTCTATGTTCTACAGTGCTATACGCAGCATCAGTGGCGCACCCAAGGGGGGGCTCCCCCCAAGGGCCCGCTGATGTTTTATTATTTTTTTTTAAAGAAGGGGCCGGGAAAGAGAGCAAAATCTGAGCCCAAGTCTTGTCTACAGAGGAGTTCGGCAAGGAGTAGGGCAGTGGTACAAGGGATGGGGACTCAGGAGACTCAAGCTCCCCTCCAAAAGTTTTCCATTTATTCCACTCACTATTATATTTTACGGCGTTGCGTATGCATGTGCATGTAAGCTTGAAGGGCCACCAGTATATAATAACAAGCATTTTTAGACATTCTCCCCCCCCCTGCCATGGTGCACCCTGATCAGGGAGCAGCTTTACTTAATTTTATTTTCATTTTCTGTTGTCCGTTTCTCTTGTTGAGGTCGTTGACTGTCGTTGAGGTTACTCGTAAATGTTTTTTAACATTTAAACACGCCCGCATTATAATCAACTCCTTTCCAGTTTGTACACAATGGCCCAGGATCGGGTTTTAATTTACAAAGATTATGCGACACTGTTTTAGCAAACACCGATTGGATAATATTGGGATTTGGTTTTGCCGCCAAATTCGTGTTTGAGAAAACTTAACTCCGCCCGGAATGATCACAAACTTTACGTCCGCGCAATGAAAATATTTAAATATAGAAATCTTGCAGACGAAACAATTAGCTCAAGTTCTTTACATCAAGAGGAGGAAATTATATGGAAGGTAAAACCCTACGAGTCTGAATCATGTCATAATGTCTTCTTTTTATGACTAGAAACCACCAGGAAACATTTAACATGTGCCGTAGGTTCACTGACGAGCACGATTAGGGACATGGCTACAGCCGCGCCAGCGGTTATGGTTTGGGTCCGCCATGTCTCTCCCCCATATTGGATTTCAAAAATAATTTTTTTTTGAGCCCCCCCCCCCCAATAAAATCCTGGGTGCGCCACTGACTGTTTCACCTTTACTATTCACATTTTCTAAGTTCTACAGTGCTACGCAGCATCCCCACATTTATCCTCTATCGGTACAGTATGTAGAATTAACAACACTATACATATGAAGTTAATACAAAGAATCGAGTTTCGATCCGTTATAAATAACAATGGTGCGTGATAATTACTTATCAAGGATAGAATTCACACGACTGGGAATTGTTATTTTTTAACATGGATGCGATTTATCATCAAGGTCCTTTGTTAACCCTATCAGGCCTGGGGGAAGGGGGGGGGGGACGACAATGTGCCCCCCGTGACATTTTTTAGAATATATCCCAAACGCTGAGGCCATGACAACCGTTTATTTTGAAAAGGTCCAATTGAATTTCCACTTAAAAATACTAGATGTTTGATACTGTTAAACATTCAATATGGGTTTTGGGGTTTGTTGCCAACCTTTAAACTCATAACTGGACAATATTGAATCATGTGACCACTTCCAATGCATTCTGGGAATGCAATAACATATATTGTCCCAAAAAACCTGATTTTTAAAAGGTTTTTTTAAATTTTTAATGCTCAATGTATAAAATAATATCATCAGTATTACCATTAATGTTACTATTGTACTTTTGGTTAAAAAAACAATTGTGGGTCAAAATATTAAAAAATTATGTTTTTGGAACAAATTGACCAAAAATATTACTTATAGTGCCCTCTAGTGGTATTTTAAATGTCACATTGTTGCTTGTACTGAAGACAACATTTGTGCTAAATTTCATGGCCAATGGTGAAAAAGTAAGGAAGTTATGCGGAAAAATATTATTTTTGGCGAAAAATGAGTTTTCATGGCCTCATTCGATAGATCGCGTCAAACCGAACATGCCTACGAAGTTTCATGAAAATCGGCTGTTGAATGCAGAAAATACGGAGGGGGCACAAGTCTGAGAACGAAGAAAAAGAGAAAAAAAGGAAGAAAAAAAAAAAAAAAAAAAAAAAAAACAAGACTTGATAGGGTTAAAATGGTCTTGTGTGAAACGGCCTTACTCTTGTTTATCATGTTTATTCTGGAGAAAAAAATCTGGCAAACATTACTCATGAAATCAGTTAAAAATAGTCCCTAAGTAGGGGCAGCTGGGTGTTATCTTTTGAAACCATGTTATCGCAAAGCGTGTGTTGGAAATGATGGAATGAGTTACATTAAAAATCCAATGTAAACATTTTCAACAGTTCGTACTTGTTTTATATAAATCCACTTTATGAGAAGAAACCAACGTAAGAAAATGTTTTGCTCAGTTTTTTTTCTTTTTACAGTTTTGCGTTCTTTATTTAGAATTGAGAAAACTATTGTAATGATTTACAAATCTTACACTAAAAAGAGAACTCAAATTAGATATGGTGGAAAGCGCAGAATAACTTCATAACAACTTTTTCAATAAATATAGATTGTGGTACATGGGAAACTACCCAAATTTATTACATTTTTCCAATTTCAAATGATAAACCAATTTTTAATATGCTTTGAATATCAAGTTGTTTTTAGTGAAAAATGGAGACAAAAATGTTGGTTTAAAGATTTCATAAAATTTATATACATGTAATTACAATTGAAAAATACAAATTTACTGGTAAACAATTTATGGTAATTCACATTCAAGAATCATCATCACAATTTAATTTTGATGGAAGTAAAGAGAATATACAACATTGGTATTTTGTCATGTATGTTTATCTCAACACTAGTTTTCAAGAAGTATATCATATAACTAACCAATGAAAGTTTAAAAGGATTTCGAGAAAACAAACAAATAACATGTTTCTTATGTTTTGCAAAAGTTTTTGCACTGTTTTTCTCTAAGATGAAAGCGTTTCAGATGGAATAATTTCTCATGATTTACATGTACTCTACCAACTTTACAGCAAATAAGGTGAAAGATAATACTTAATTTGGCAATCTGGTAATTACCCAAATTGTACCTTGATCCCCAAAGTGTTATCATGAAGTTAGTATGTTAAGTATTTAACAACTTTGAGAAAAGGTTTCTTACGCATCTATAAGTGACATGTCTGACATAAAGCAATTGATGCAAAAATAGAGTCTATAACATGTACATAGAGTAGATTATAAAACAAGCCTTGAACTATGCTTAAAAAGGCTTTAAGCAGATATATATGTACAATGGTGTTGACATTCCCAGTATTATTCGCATGTTTATGGCCAATACAAGAGTGATTATGTCCATTGTATTTGTAGGGGTGACTTTGCAAGGACGACATCAGGATGAGGGCGATTAAAAAACTAAGAGGGTCATTTTGTTATACCTCACTTACTTGAATACGGACTGAGGATGAACGTAAAGAAGACAAAAACAATGATAGTGAGCAGGAATAAAGATCAAAACAAGTTTGAAGATCACAGTGTAAGTAGAAAAGAAATGGAAAAGGTGAAGAAGTTTTTATATCTGGGGTATTTAATTGCAGAAGATGGTAGCTGCACTTCTGAAATTAAAAGAAGGATTGAAATTGCAAGAAGTCAATTTACGTATTAGTATGATGGATGTTCTTGCATCACGCAAACTCAAATTGGATTCAAGGAAGAGATTAACTAGATGCTATGTGCTGTCCATATTACTGTATGCTTCAGAGTCATGGACAATCAACAAGGAAATGGCAGATAAAATACAAGCATTTTGAGATGTGGACATATCGGAGGATGTTGAGATTGTCATATATAGAGAGGAAAACAAACAACAAAGTTCTTCAAACAGTTTGGGAGGATAGAACACTTCTTCACAGATCAAAAAACGTAAATGTCAATATTTGGACAAACATGTACATGTATTGTAAGAGCCAGGGGATTACAGCAGGATATATTAGGCTTGGGCGATATCGATTTTTTTCATCCACGATATATCGTCAAACATATATCGCGATATTCGATAATATCGCGATTATTTTTGTTTTTCACGCATGAGTGCTTTAGAGCTGGTAATGACAGGGATGTACCCGTCTACAAACGTCACAATAAATCGCCAGTGCTTACCTGAGAGACACGTGCAATTGCGCCGTTCACGAGTGCAACATATGGGGCGGGTTTTCGCTACCCTAACCAGAAACAAAACGGCACAGCTACGCGAAAATGCGAACGTAACCAGACAATTGTTTTCAGTCATCAACGTTTCTCAAAATAGAACTTACTCGTGAGTGCTAGTAACTTGAAAGATATACTGGTATACGAACAATCACTTAATCATGTTTTAACACTTTTTACAATCCGCCATCTTGAAACTAAGTGTAACCGATCACAAAGTTCGGTTTATGTTTGGTCAGAACCATGATGTCATCGCAGCATGCACAACCGAACTTGCGAAAACGCTTAACCAATGACCAAAGCCGAAACATGTATCTGGTTACGGTCGCAAAAAGGCACCCATCGCCATTGGCAAATCGTTTGCATAATAATTATGTGGGACGGTTACTGCGTCGTGCATCCCAATCAAATCATCAGCCCAAGTTCACGTGATTCACGCGTTCCACGTGACTGGGTCACAGTATAAACATGTGATTCAGAAAATGTGGATTGTAGTCACACTATTTTAAATTAACGTCACATGGTTTATCAAGAGTACGTGTATGTGTTTTGTCACACGAGACAAGAGTCCCAGTATGGTACAACAGAATAGTGTCCTAATCCCTCAACTTTGATCGAGCCGCTGCCGATCCATGCTTTGATTTAATTCATGATTATGTATTTTTAAGGCAACGCCCATATTCTGCATATATTTAAATATGTATGATATAATATACTCGCCTGTGGTGCGCCAGCCAGAGTCACAGACCACCATGGATAGACAGTGAGACGTAAACATTGTCTCCACATTGTTGGAACATATACCCCATTCAATCCCAACACTTAAATCAGTCTTAATAGATTTTTTTGAGTGGCGACGGATTATTAAACAACACCCTGTCAAGCGGCTCCTTTGTGATCTGACAGTTGGTTTACTACAGAAGTACAGTGTAGTTAGATTTTGTTTCTCACGAAAGCTGAAAAGACTTCCTAAGTTTTTTTTCCCATGGAATTTCTGGCCCAAATGACAATCGAGGATTTTGTTTAATCGCGATATATTTTTTTCTTCGCGATATATTTTTTTCATCGCGATCTGCCGATATCTCGATGATTTAAAAAGTTCTCGATATCATAATCGCGGGAAAAAAATATCGCGATATTCGATATTATCGTGTCATCGCCCAAGCCTAGCATATATCATGGATGGCAAAGTAGAGGGAACTAGAAAACAGGGACCACCACAAGGCTTGTGGACAACAAATATCCAAGAATGGATCGATATGAAGTACACCGAATGTGTGAGGGCAGAACACAACAGAAACTGATGGAGAACCATGGCAGCCAACTTCCTGAAGGAGATGGCACATATAGACACACAGACTTTCTTGCACTGTGAGTCTGCGATTTTCTGAATTCAAGACAAAAGGGGTTCGGACAAAATGACTTTTACAATATTTTACCATGAGTTAATAGATACTGAAATATGTTTTTTTTAAAGTTTTCTTATGCCATAACAAATGGGGACAGGTCATTTATTAATATTTACTATTAGAGCTCCTCTTCAATGACCAGACCACTGCCACTGTCCATTAGGCTGTGTTTTCAAGAGAGCCAAGTCGTGGTAGAATTTTGAAGGACACCCAAGGTTTTGCAGAATCAAAAAAGATTCACAAAAATGTAAATTCTTGCAGGATTCTTTATGGCCCACACTTCTATTCCCAGATCCACTAGACCAAACGATCAACTAAACTGAGTGGATGTATGGATCTGTGGCCATAGGTTTCAGACACAACATTGGTATTTCATTAACCCTTACGTTTTAACAGTTCATGATTGAAAAGTAATACTCATTATTGATATCAGATGATAACATCAACATTTCACTAAGTTTGTGACTCATAGCCCGTCTTCCTCCCACAACTGGTGATAAACAGAAAACCATCCTGCAAGGTAAACGAATAAAAAAATGCTATACAAGCACATCATACATGAAAGGGAAGTTACAACACTGGTATTCCTTTCAACCCTCTAGTTGTCAAGAAATATATCAGAAATAAACCTGTGAAAGTTTCATCACACCTTTCTGAGTAAACAACAAATAACTGTTAATGTATTTTTTTAAAATGATGTCCTTTCAGGAACTTCTTGTAAAATTTGACATTGAACAATTAAAGGGGCAGTATTGTCAGGATCAGAGCAAACTTTCGACAGGGCATGGAATCGGTCTCCTAGTTTAAGACTAACTTGGTGACTAAAAATTACATGCTCATTTATGCAGTAGCAATGGTAATATGACCTTATCACATGGGGTATTATTTTTAGTCACTGAGTTAATCTAAAACCATATCTTGATTCAAAGAGTAAGCTTACTCGTATAAACAGTTTTACCGACATCACAAATGCTGTATCTTCACTTTGTCAAAAATTTAAGATTGGTCGGCTTTTCTTACCTTGATGTTTCCAGGAACACCTACCCACAATTCATAATTGGGTATCACCTCTTTCCCCTGAGTGTGGCGGACAAATTTCATGAACAGCAAACCACCAACAAAGTATACCACAACCAGCACAGAAAACCTAAACAAATAATCAGTTATTAAAAAATGGATAAAAGGATAAATTTTTTAGAGGAAATTTAAGGATCCAAATGACAAAAAAATATATATTGATATAAAAATACATCATGATAAAACAGTAGTGGCCCAAGCCTATATTATTGGGGTGTTTTTAAGTGGCAAGGTAGCAATCTGGGGAAAAAAACCCAAAACATAAAATTAATGAAAGGTTATTTATGTGTACATAAAAATGTTAAAAGATTTTGACATCACTTACTACGAAAACCAAAAATATACCCATTTATTAAATCTCATGCGTGAAAGTAGGGGAGGAGATTTAAGCAATATCATTAATGATGCAAAACTTACAATATACAGAGAACTGAGCCAGGACTTATACCAGAAGCTGGTGGTGGTGCTGTAGAGCATGTTCCAGGACATGCGCACTTTGTTGTTAGTGTAAAATACTGGGGGGAAAAACAAAGAGGATGGAAAATACAGCAGGTTGATGAAATATATATGATCTATTTTAACAGAATAAACTGAAAATGACTAGATCTCAAAATAAACCAATTCATGATTTGACACCCCTATGTACAAAATGTGTGGTATTATATTATCTGAACATATATTAGGA
Source organism: Zoroaster sp. YZ-2022 (assembly GCA_029582265.1). Taxonomy (NCBI): domain Eukaryota; kingdom Metazoa; phylum Echinodermata; class Asteroidea; order Forcipulatida; family Zoroasteridae; genus Zoroaster; species Zoroaster sp. YZ-2022. Next base: position 14,923,295 of record CM055833.1, on the reverse strand, counting down.
TTCAGATAACATGCACCTTTACAAATAGTTTGTGATGGCAATTTTTTGCTTCAAGTTTTTTTCTGTTTAAATTATGAAGAAGTTTTGCCAATTACTATAATGTTGTACCTTCCCTTTAAATGGAATGATTAATATAAACAGTCCAAAGCGACTTACTCCTGATAGAGCATTTACTTGATCCGGTAGATTGGTTCACAAGATTCTCTGACCATTGAAAAATCTGACCATTGTGGTCAGGTTAGGCAAGCCTATGATGATTGCACATGCATTTGCTATCAGTGTTTCACATCTGGTTAAATATTAGTTAAAATGTTCATGTACATTATCCACACTGTTCACATCGTACATGTATCCCTCTACATATGCAATAGTACTACATGTACGTGCATGCACTTCTGCCAGCCAATGATCACTGCAGATATTCCGTGATACGCACATCTAAGTATGCCAATGTCGATGAACTATGGCTGCTCAGTGCCCTATCGATCAACATGTGCCCTTTACAACTCATTAATAGCAAGACAAGAATATGCATATTTAGAGGTTGTCTGTTAAATAACTTCAGCTAAAAGGAAATTATCACAGTACAGAAATGCTTACGTATAATGGTTTGTCTACTGCTTGTCCTTGTATATCCAACTTTGGTATGTCTGCAGATTGATCACACTTCAGGACGACTTGTGATGTCCTGAATTAAATAGAATAAACAGTTGTGTTAATGCCCTGATTTACCCTTCATACATGTAAATTAAATTTTCTATTTTATTAATTTACTTATTTTATTCTTATTTTCAATCTTCAAACATTACCCCTGTTGACAATAATCTCATCGAAAGATATGGCAATCCAGAACCCTGGGATGATGGAAGTTATCCAGGATAGTGTTGTTCGCCGATGTGTCTTATTTATTTGTGGGAATATGGCATTTATCCATGTTGAAAACCCAGTAGTAATGACCAATAGAGGGCGTCTCTCCTAATAGTTGTAAATTAGTTCCATTCAGGTTTTTTTTTTTTTTTTTTTGGGGGGGGGGAAGTTTATGTACACTTAAATTATCACCCCATGCATGCCATGTCAAATTATGAGTAGTTAATTGTTTTTTATGTTATTTTGATATTTGTTTGGCATTATATTATTTTGTAATGGCTTATGATAGATTTGTAATCTCTGAGGAGGGAGCAGGATATACAAAAATGCCGAGTGAGTGGGTGGAGTAAAACTTTCTGGTTGGCAAAGAGTTTCTGGTTGGCGGGGTCTGTGTAAACGTTTAGCTATGGCGGTGGTTGGATGCTTACATGGAAGGACCACTCGAGAAATAAAATAGCTGGAAAACAAGGTTCGGCTTCAGGATATATCTGCTCTCCCCTCGATCTCGATGCAGTTGATTTGTTCATAATGCAATGATGATGACTATCAAGTGATTTCAAGAATCTATGAGTTGGAGAATTCAAGCTGTAACGTTAAGTGTGTCATCCCAGATTATTCTCACACGAGAAGTATTGTCTCATATGACGATTCAGTAACATTTTAAAACATCTCATTTATTGCTGAGATTCTTGCGTCAAGATAAATATAAACAATTGATTTGCCTTTTTTGCCTTGCACCAAGTATACATTGCTTTATAGATATGCTGGATAAATCAAATCAATTGCAGATTGATCTCAGACAAATGGTGTGTGCATTGTAATGGCAGTGTTTGTGACATCATTGCTAACTGTGGTTTTTTTTTAAATAAGAAATTAAATTTTCAAATTCTTGTATAATGTGCAAGAGAAACTAAATGTAAGCAGCGGGTGTCTGAGACAGTGTATGCACAGTGGAATCATACACTAGAATTCATTTGAAATGACACTGCTTGTTTTATTAGAAACAACATATCTTTTGGGAATTTGTCTGCTTACAATTTGTATATGAGCACCAGTGGTGTAGCCAGGGGGGTGGCCAACTCCCACTTTTTGACAAAATAGTGTCTGCCAGTAAAATTCACAAACTTGTCGGTATAATATGCTGATTAACATAATTTTACGGTTCATTTGAGTTTTGTGTTGGTAAAGTCACTAAGTGAAAAAGTCATTTAAGACAGTATGGCAGAATTACAACGAATCTAGTAATTTTGGATGCAATTTGACATTGTTTCATATAACAAAATAAAAATGGTGGCGTGCAGGTCTGAGACGATGTGCGGGAGACCATAGAGACTATTTTTTGGTAAAATAAGTGAAATCATTTCCCAAATGAATTTCTGTCATCTGAAAACAGCAATTCTGAATGCATTCTCACTATTTTCTTGTTTAATGACAATGATTATAAGCTGAAATTTTTACAGGTCCAAATTAATACGAACAATTTAATTGTCACTATTTTATTGTTAAAGACACAATGAAATAAGCTGCAACTTTTACAGGATGGTTTTTATGTATACATCTTGATTCATATGGATGCAATTTACAGACATTTTACCAAGTGTATACTGTACCCTAACTCCCTAAGCATTGTTACTGAACAATAAAAATCCTTCAAAATCCTCCAACTGCATTTGTTGTCTAGGGAGTTAGGATTAAAGGCAGTTTATAGCTTTTGTAATTTCCAATATTTGAAATAATGGATTATCTTTTTCAAACTTCTCAAATCTCCCCATTCTCCAACCTGCCTGGAATTAACTCTTATAGTAGAGGGCAGAGATGCAGGCATCTGCCTACATGTGACCAGGCATCATAAATTGAGTTAAAAGTTGGAGTGGAATACTTTGTAAATACAATGTACATCTAGTACACATGACATATACATGTAGTGTCATACCAGTTAATCATAATTGTGATGTTAGGCCGCCCTCACTTAATTAATAAAATGCAGCTTTTATCTACCTTGTTACGGATAGAGAATCAGTGTGGGAGTATTCAATGTAATAACCTCTGCTATCACTTTTCCAATGTGCATTGACATCCCCGATGTTAAAGGTGTCCTCATGTTTGTCTTTAGATCTTTGGCAAGCCTGCATAAAAATATATCAAAAATAACATGTTTTGGAGGAAATTACGAAATCTGCCTTCAAATTTTGAGAAATATTTTAAATAACATATCTAGATGTCATTTATCTTTTAGTTTTAATGTCACATAAAAATGGTTTGTCACAGTAGACAGTGGATTTATAAGTACTTTTAAAAGAATTGAAAATATACTAACAAAACACCTTTATTCATAAATACCAATGAAGCCCCTCCTCTATTTCATAAAGGCAGCAGATTCAAAATGCTGATTTTCTGTCTCTATGAAGACAGAAATTCATTTTGGAAGCGATTTCACTCATTTTACTCACATGTAAACAGCAACTAAGACAAGATTTTTTGATATCATCATTAATTAACACCTTATAGTATACATGTAAGTTTATGTAAAACTGTTCATTGTAGGCCTTTTTTCCTAAGATAACCAATAGTGTATAAAGTGGCATGTACATGTTATATACAGGAAAACAAATCTTGGGTCAGTTTCTTGCATATGATGACAAATGAAATATGTTATCTGCCAAAAATGACAAGGTGCTGTTATGAGTTATACTCACTATTGCATTCTTGCACTCAACTGAACCATCCGAGAATCCATAACACGGATTGTAGGCATACTCCCAGATTGCCGCACTCTCAGGTTCAAGTACATAGGGAAACCTGCACAATAAAACAAATTCAGAATCACATTTTTGGTTTAATTTCATAGAGCTGTTTTAAAGATGCATATTCTGTCCTATCTTCTCATTGTTTTTATTGCTCGTAAGAAGAAAGTAATTACTTTAATTACAGGTAATTGAACTGGGGATTCAAAATTGTCAAATTGTAATGTGAAACTCACTTAGTGTTAAGGTGATTATGGAATTAATCTCTTCCTTAGAAATAATTTTGTCTGAGGTGCTTTTATTTGAATGAATACAACATATATAAATGAATGAATACAACATATATAAACGTATTTCACTATTTTCTCATGAACGGCACACTTCACAGGATGATTGTTTCTTGATTCAAAGAGAGTAAGAAGCATTTTTTTGGCCAACCTTTCCCTTAAAAAAAAAAAGCATTTTTTTTTTTCAAATCATTGCTTGAATTTTCTCAATTGAAAGTTGAATTGCACCACTTAAAAACAAAATTGCTGCATCTTTAGGCAGAAAAAATACTTCAGCTTAAATATACATGTATACTTATCATGTTTTAACGATTACCATGCAGCTAAACTTGAATGCAATATAAATGCCAATATATATGCCAATATATAACGTGTGTTTTATTTTTTTCAACAAACAACTTGCTATAATAAGCCCATTTCTGACTTGAAACTCTTGTAAGTTTGAGACCTTGCATTGTGGAAGAATTAAATAAGGTACATAAAAGTCTGTCCTGAAACTATGTGACTGAATTTCCTTCACATTGGCAGATCCAGGGGTGGGGGGCTAAGGGGGCTGTAACCCTCCCTAAAATCGTTTAAAAAAAAATTAAAAAAAAAAAAAAGGGAGAGAAAAAGAGAGAGAGAGAGAGAGAGAGAGAGAGAGAGAGAGAGAGAGAGAGAGAGAGGGGAGAACGCACTCCCATTCCCACAGTGTGCTTTGTTTTTCTCTCCCTTTGATTATTTCATTGTAATTTTTGTAGTACTGAATAATAATTGTTTTTGATTCTCAGCACCCCCCCCTAAAAAATGTTCTGGATCCGCCCATGCTTCATGAGTACATGTGAAGTTCTGAAAAGAATCGGTTTAAAGCAATTACTAGTCAAAATATCAAGCTTCACGTACAACTAATGGGGTACCATGGCCACGAGGTTTTAGTACATTGGAGTTGTATTCTAATGGCCGAGTTGTTAGAATGTTGGTTCAAATCCTGGCCATACTTTTTCCTGAAGCAAAACACTTTACTGTAATTTCTTTCTCTTCATTCAGAAGTATAAATGGAGTAAGATGGCTGTTGTGTTTGATTAATAGTCCTGTGTACAGCCCAAAGAAGATCGCTGCACATATCGGCTGTGACCATGCAAGGGTAAAAAGAGCATTAATCGGGACGTATGTATATGTGTGTGAAATGCACTACATGTACATAACATGAATTGTTATCATTATTATTTAAAGAGATAAATCACTCACATGCTATAATCTTCAATCTTGAAACAAAACCAATGACTGGTATTTTGTAAATAAAATACCACAGATTGTGTAGAAGAACATACAAAAACATATGCATGGCACTGATGATATCTACACACTTTCCTTTCTTGTTGCTAACAAAGCATCAATAACTTTTAATTATCAGAGGAAATTTATCAAGATTATCACTGGTACTTACATTGGTGCTCTGGAGTCCGGATAGCCCACAGACTGAAGGTTGATTCTTTTACCATTCACCATGCATGAGCAGTTGTCGATTTTTGTGCATGTTGCAAGCTGGGCATCACCAACAAATGCTGAAATAGCCACACAGATAATAACTATGAGAAAAATGAAGGAGAAATTCATTGTTTTATTGAATAATGGAAGGGTTAAGTATTTCCAGTATTAATATTCCTGGGAGAGTATTCATGTCAGTGGACTCTGATAATCTTTGTGTAGTGGTATTGTACCCTTTACAGTACCCTCAACTCAGTGCAATTATTTACTTAATAACTAACACACAATCTGGTTTTATTTATTTTTTATGTAGCAAAGTCCAACAATCACACATATATGCACAAATAGCATACACGTACATGTACAGCATGGACAAATTCACACACTGATAAATATTTGTGCATGTTACCTTCAAATAAATAATCACTTCATTTATATTTGTATAACCAGAATAACTTTCATGGTTTTAAATTGTATGTATGTTAGGTAAAACTTGTAGCTTTGCATGGTAAAGAGGATAAGTAAGACTAATTACGGTGACACCATGTGAAATTCTCTTTTGAGTAGTAATTAGTTCTGAAAAGAACTGGAGGTTACTACTCGACGTTTCGATCAGTATGCTCTGATCGTCTTCAGGAGAATGCATGTATGTTACTTTGGTCAAAGCATTATTTCGGACAAGAATGTATGTATGTTACTTCAGTCAAAGCATTATTTCGGACAAGAATGTATGTATGTTACTTCGGTCAAAGCATTATTTCGGACAAGAATGTATGTATGTTACTTCAGTCAAAGCATTATTTCGGGCAAGAATGTATGTATGTTACTTCTGTCAAAGCATTATTTCGGACAAGAATGTATGTATGTTACTTCGGTCAAAGCATTATTTCGGGCAAGAATGTATGTATGTTACTTCTGTCAAAGCATTATTGAGCTCCAATGACAAGCCAGTGTGTATTTTTCTAAATTAAACGGAAGGTACAACATTTATGTTGGCAAAATTGTTGCTACAGTATGGGTATGCTTATACTTTCTTCGAATCAATATGGGAAGTAAACAACCAACATAAAATTTGCCATCTGACAACTTTTTGAAAATGTCCAAATTATTTTGTTTTGTGGTTTGCCTCTTATTTTTGTGTGTTTTCTCTGGAATGAGAGCTCTTCAGACTGAATATTTTGTCACGTTGATTTTACCAACTTCACATCAAGTTAGCTTTTGGATAATTTGTGTGCAATTATAGGTCATCATGCTACATCTCCGTCTAATATATGTCTGAAATGAAAAGATTCTGTTTCCATAAGTGATCATAACAGTTATTTTTTTAAACCATTTTTCAGTTTGATTAGTTAACTGACATTTCAACGCCAACAGCTTTTTTTATATAAAAAATAAAAAAATTAAAAAAAGACATATCAAGCTCAAATTTCAATATTTCATTCATTTATTTATGTCGGTGAGCAGTTTGTAATTCTTTATTTACTTCATATGGTTTATTGCGAGATTAAAAAAAAAGTAAATGAAACAGTTTACTCACATACATGTACAGTTACAAAGCTGGTAATTGATGGCCCATCATCTCATGGGGTCAAAAACTAGTGATACAGTTCACAGGGTTGTTGTCATTCATACTATCACCATATGAGAGATCCTGATCTGATAGATCCCAATGAGGATATCAACATTGGGCCTCAATCAGAAACTGTACAGTTGACAATGACACCTTCTGCCATACTATCCCAATTGATCTGACCATAGTTCCAATGATAACAATGATCTTCAATTGGATACTCAATTCACACTAGTGTGCATGAGCCATTGAAGGCACATGTTGTTAGATCGGTATGGCAGCCACAATGTGCTGCATTTGATGTGCCTATGCAAGGAATATCACCAGCAATTATATGTGTAGTACCAACAACTCACTTGACACAACACTCACTTGACACCAAAGTGGCCTTCATCAAGACACTCTGGGTGAAATTTCACCACTACAGGGCTATGATGTGCGAATAGTTGAATCCTTCTAACATACTTAGCTATCCCAGTTGGGACATCATGATTTGACCTTAAAGTTCCAATGACAATGACACCTTTTGCATATAGATGCATAGTTTTAATTTGATGAATCTACCGTGAATGCTTTATATTATTTATGAGATATCGTGTTTATACCCTACTAGATGATTATGATAACACCCCTTAAATAAAAACATTTGTTTTTGAAAATGAAAAACAAATTTAAGTAATGAGAGACAAAAGGCTAATGGAAAACAAAAAGTTGAGAAATACTGTTTTATAACTGTTGGTAATCTTTAAAAAAAAAACCATAATATTAATAATTGTTTTACATGAAATTTACACATACATGATGTCAAGTTGATGATGGTATAACATATCCTTTGAAAAGCTTTCTGAATCAGGTGATATTATTTTAGTGAAACTGGTAAAATAAATTCTTCAGTGAATATCTGACTTGAGTCAAAAGTTTTAAATAACTACGCAATAAAACAACCTTAAACTTTAACAGGTTGGTTTCTGAACAAACATGTATCACTGGATGCCTTACAGACATTTCAGCAAAGGTATATACTGGCTTGAAGGTTGAAAAAGGATCCATTCACAGTTCAGCTGTATTCTTTACATTGCTTGGTTTATTTCATGGTTTCAACACTGAACTGTTACTTTTTTGCAAGGTATAAAAATAATGAAACATTTTAATACCTCTAAAATACACATAATGTAAGTACAAATGTACATGTACTCCAGGTTATTAAAATATATCGTATTTTCATTTTGTAATCCAAATCTTTGAACAAATCTGTACATTATGATGTACATTATAATTGTGTATAGTACAGTGTGGAGTGTGGCCGAGCGGTCTAGCTTACTGGACTCAAGTTCTGGTGTTAGCAGCAGAATGTGGGTTCGAATCCCGGCCGTGACACTTGTGTCCTTGAGCAAGACACTTAACCATAATTGCTTCTCTCCACCCAGGGGTTAAATGGGTACCTGTGAGGGCAGAGTTGGTTGATTAGCCCTATATGCGCTGTAATGGCAGCAATTGAGCTGTATACTCCCCAGGGAGCTCAGATGGTTTCAGGAATGATTTATGAGCCTTATGAGCAGGGGTAATAATATAATGCGCCTTGAGCACCACTCAGTTGGTGGATACGTGCGCTATATAAGTCCACACATTATTATTATTATTATTAGTAGTACATTCAGAGTAATGTACAAATATTCTGAGTGTTTTCTCATTCCCCTTCAATCACTAAATGACACTTATTGTTTGTCTCTGTGACCTTTTAATGATTTTTGGGAATTATCAAGTAATCCATAAAAAACCCTATGTGTAAACAGCACATCATTAAAGAGGCAGTATCGTTGAGATCAGAGCACTTTCAACAGGGCATTGAATCAGTGTCCTGGTTTAAGATTAACAGTGAAAATTACTCAATATACTGGCCCATTTATGGAGCAGCAAAGGTAATGTTACCTTAACATGTGGGCTATTATGGTAGTCACCGAGTTAATCAAAAACTAGCATTCTGATTCTATGCCCAGTTGATCGTGATGGTACTGTCTCTTTAACTGTTGAACAATAGTTTGTTTCTGAACTAATTTATTTCAATTTTTTGAAATTGTGAAATAATGTAAAATAAACTAAGTACCCCTAATTTATAAAATTAACCCTGGATGAATATCCAGTGTGGCTGAAAGGGAGAAAGTGCACAATGTATTGTACATGTATATACATGTATATATAAACATGGACAGTAGCAACATTGGTAGTGCTTCAATCTTGGATCTTACTAAAAAATAAACTCATACGCGTGCACTCGGAACAAATGCAAATGCATTTTGAACTTCATGCATAGTGCAATACCTTTGGTTTTGGTTTTTTGAATGCCCTATGTTACTAAATGGAAACCCTGTTTTATCTATAATACACACATATATGCAAAGTTTTTAAGTTAAATATGTGGACATCCTGTTTTTCAAACAATAAACTTTTTTCAAATCCTGGCTTAATTATATGCTGGCTATACATGAATGTGAAAGTGACAAACATGAAACATGTGCCATTGATGTGAGATAAGAATACTGAATAGCATAAACATATTGAATAAGCTTTATTTCATATATATTATCATTTATATTATCATTATGATATTTTTGAACAATATAATTTTGTTTCAGTTTTACCTAGCCCTTGCATCTATACAGAAAATGTACCATCCATCTTGATTTTATGTACAAACGCTTACATCTTTATAGTATTTACCCATGGATCCACAGTAAAGTGAGCAACTGTGCCTCCCCACCCCTCCCACCCCAACACTAAAGCCATTCTGCACCCAACCACTGATCACTATTAGGCTGGTAGCATTCAGTTGATGTAAATGCATCATCCTGCTGGACAAAGGAGTTTCACTAGCCCTAACCTTCCCAAATCCTCCAAATTCCTCTTTGCCAAAGTGAAGGATTTTGAAGGATTGAGGTTACATGTACATGCTACATGTATGCTCTTTGCTAAAGTGAAGTATTTTGGAGGATTGAGGTTATTAGGCATACATGTACTTGCCTTTCCATGGTACATGTACATTACATCCATGTTTGTTGTAGTGATTGCAAGGTCAGTGCTTGGGTCAGTGGACACTGTTTATTGCTCCATGCATGCAGGGAGGGTCCCTGGCCATGTACATGTATCACAGATTAGAAACACATGTGTGCATACATGTCATGTGCTTGCTTTACTACTGAAGGATTTTGGAGGATTCAGGTTATGTGTAAGCAAATGGGCCTAGGGAGTTAGGGCTAGTAAAAACAAGATAAGGCTTTTTCCGACATAGTATTCATGACAATTTGTTTCAGCTGAATTTGAGGTCCTTTACGACCTTGTTTTTATGGGGAAAGGTTCAACATAGGTGATGTTAGCAAAACTGCTCCGATAGGCACATGTATGTATTTATGCTTAAATATTTAACATCCGACCTTTGTAAGTTTCAGTTCAATGCCGAGTCTGAGTCATCAGGAAAGTGTGAAAAGTATTCACATTTGTGACAACACTTGGAGTATAAAGTCATATGTGATTTCTCTGAAATGAAAGCACTTTCACAGAAAGTTACAGTACATGTACATGTTACCAGGTTTTAACTAATGTTGCACCTTCCCTTTAAACCCGTCTAGAAAATGTTGCTAAATAAATTACATGTTGCTACATACAAGTATTAATATTGAAGTAATTTTGTTGTGTACTCCACTGAGATCAAAGCTGAGATCAGTCCTTACACTAACAGTTTTCCTTCAGAACTCATGGCAAATCGTCAAAGCTCACCCTTGTCAGTTGAAATCACTGCTAACTTTGTAATGAAATATTGTCAGTTACTGTAGTTCCCTTGAAATAATGTATCATTCTTGGATCATACATATGTACATGTAGGTAAAAACATTGTGAAAACATCCTACCATGTTTTAAACTACAAGGGATGCCCATAATCAGGATCCGAGAATACCAGGGCAAACAGGTCCAGTTTGATCATGTATATACACAGTTATCTCTGTGTAACTCTGAAGCACCGACTGAGGTTCAAGATAACAATCTATTGTTGCACATCATCTACACTGTGCAGTGTACATAACATGTACACTGTTTAATGACTAACTATTTTATAAGTCGGCAAATTACTGAACAGCCAGCATCTCACTCAAATGCACACAGTGGCAAAAACAGCATTGTTTAGAATCCTTGTCACGCAACATAATGTCAATGAATATCCGCTCAAAAATCAGTTCCTACAAAGTTCTATATTTCATGTTCTTTATGTCAACTGCAATCAGTCAGGTGACTCAATGGTAATAACAGGATATATAAGTTTTGTTGAGTGGTCCATCACGGTCCGTATCGACGTCGTGTACATATCTCTGTTCATGTCTTGATCCTCGGGGGCTGTTGTGCTACTCACATCCTCGAGCTGATAGGATATGTTACCGTATTCCCTTAAGAAGGGGCACGCTGTCAGAAGAAAAGTGCAGAAGTCTTTCCGGATCCCAAACCACCCTAGAGGGAGAGAGATCAGGCAGCTTAAAAACCTACACAATAGCCCAACGTAAACGTGTAAAACCTAAATGGGGTATTCTGGCTGGATGAACACTTTGAGCCAATCAGTATGCAGTCCTAACCTGTTTTCTTTTAAGTGCTTAGTCAAGATTTCTTCTGTCCCAAATATATGGTTGAATAGTTTTTATTTGTTTTTAGATTCACAATATTAACTAAATTTGAATATTGTGATATCAAAAGTAGACATTTATGGCTGGGAATAAAAACTTCACACCATTGTCTTAACTGTGATTTATGACAACTGGTTGTGCATTCGCTAACACTTAGGGCTATATGCTCAGGTGTTTTTAATGTATAATGAACTGGTGTTGAAATTGTCTTCCTATTATAAAACCTGAACATACATACATGTACATGTACATGTAGGTGGGGACAATGGCATCTACATGTCAGTTTCCAGTGACTGAGTCATTGTACACAGATCGGTGTTATTCAACTAGCATTTTGCAGGATTAAGTTTTTTTTTTTAAACTTGGATTACAGACCCACCGGCAAAAGATTTTAAATAAAAAAGTTCCCGAGTGCACCACAAAAGTTCTCGAGTGTACAAACTATGACAGACTACAGACTTTTTTCCCCCGGTTACCATCTTTGGGAGCTTAAATTCCATAATCCAAAGAACAAAAATAACCTTATGCAAAATGGCCCGAACAGAGCAGCCTGAATTGAAACATGTAGAAACATCTCTCCCACTTTGATCAAAAGATATGTTTTTTTTCTTTCCCGCCACAAACTTCTTGATCAACACAGCAAAACACAGAAATGTGGGTGGTACTTACAATGGTTGCCTCCTCTTTGTCCAAAAGATGTTGGAATAAGGACCAAAAGTGATATGTAAAACGGTGAGAACACAGCGACATATGGATGATGTGTAATTTCATCTAGACGATTTACAAGTAGAATCTAAAAGGATGTCAAAAAAAATAAATAAAAATAAAAGTGTTATTATCAAAATAAACATTTTCAACATTTTATGTACCTGGCTCCCTGTATAACATTACTATGGCAAAAAAAGTGAAAATTCTTAAGGATTGTTGGAAAATAAAATAAAACCACATGCAGTGGTGTACTCGTTCATCATCGTTGCATCAACACTGTATCAATCATGGAGTCATCGTTGACAACGTACGATGGATGTACCGATCTGGACATACAGAAACAAACTCTTTCGGGACGGAACCCTTGGTATTCATTGGTTGGAAATATAAATGTTACATGTACTGTATGTCAGATTTGGGTACAGTAAATATTTTGAGAAAGGTTTGTGAATATTCACAAGATGATCGCACATTTCAAAAATGTTTATTATTAAACCACAATGGTGAACAAATCTGTCACAATTTGTATCGGAAAATCTGCAATGTATTTTTTTGAAATTCCATCAAAGATTGTCCAAATTACATCGCATTTTGTGATGCGATACAAGGAAAATTGTTCACTTTACTTACATGTATGTATCAGAAGTCCAAAATGTCCAAAAATAATTAAGATCTGCACATTAGCACTTTTTCAAATCAGGTTTTTAAGGGTTTCTTTCTTCTTTTTCCTTTTTGGTTATGATAAAGAAATTAAAAACACTATATGGATGGATGACTTAACAAGAGACTAATACTTCAGGGTTCAATGCTACACAAGGGAAGGTGCGAACAAGTTTCACAATTTGCTAATCAAAATTCAAGATTTGCTATTCAAAATTAGCATTACATACAATGTACACACACAAATACATGTATTTCTGCCTTAAAAGGTTTCTTTGAACTTTTTTTATGCAAAATTGTTCCCTCAGAGAGCACCAGTGAAACTCACTTCAAATGTCAATAATGGTACCACCAATGCCATAGCTGTGAAGGCAGCCATTAAGTGGGCTCTTCTCTGTTCAGCCATTATCTCTGTAGCTCGTAGTATAAGGATAGACCAGACAATATAATACAGAACAATCAGACACAGAAGGCACATGAGGATCCAGATGGGTATGAAAACAACCTGTAGTAAAAAAAAAATGGAAATCAGACATGAAATAGAAGTCGGTACTTGAAGGAAAAAAAATAAGAAAACGAAGAGAAAACCAATACGATGCACGATGCAGATCTGAAGAGTTTGTTTTGCCTCACGCAAAATTTGTTTTGTGTATCCCCAAAACAAGAATTTGCCCATTTCTATTTGTTTGTATTTTCAAAATTTGTTGTTGTTTTTTCCATTTTGAAAATGAAATTGATACAGGCATTTATGAATGGGAATAAAAGATTGACAATTGACCCTTCGGCTCGGTCCATTATTGCCCAAGGCCAAGCACAAAACCAGTCATTATCCTGTGGTAAAGACCAAGCGTCAATCTTTTATTCCCATTCAGAAACAGAAATGGGCAAATTCCCTTAAAAACATTATTTTGTCAATGTACATATGTAAGAAGGCCATCACATTTAATATTTGTGCGTTCAGTTAATATTAGGCTTGGGCGATATCGATTTTTTCATCCACGATACATGTATATCGTCAAACGTATATCGCGATTTTCGATAATATCGCGATTATTATTTTTTTCACGCATGAGTGCTTTAAAGTCGATAATAACAAGGATGTACCCATTTACAATTGTCACAATAAATTGCCAGTGCTTATTGCCATTGGCAAATTCGTTTGCATAATAATTATGTGGGACGGTTACTGCGTCGTGCTTCCCAATCAAAACATCAGCCCGAGTTCACCTGATTCGCGTTCCACGTGACTGGTTCATGGTATAAACATGTGACTAGGGTTAAACCATGTGATTGTGACACACAATTTGCACTTGGATTGTACTCCCACTATTTTAAATAAATGTCAATCGTTATCAAGAGTACGTGTATGTGTTTTGTCACTAGACGAGAATCCCAGTATGGCATAATAGAATAGTGTCCTAATCCCCCAACTTTGATTGAGCCGCTGCCGATCCATGCTTTGATTTAATTCATGACTAATGTGAGCACAGAGCACCTTCAGTGGCTGCAAATATTATTTTGTTGTCGATTTTTAAGGTAACGCCCATATTCTGCAAATATTTAAATATGCACGATATAATGTACTTGCACGTGGCGCGCCAGCCAGAGTCACAGACCACCATGGCTAGACAGTGAGATGTAAACATTGTCCACACATTGTTGGATCAAATACCCGGTGCAATCCCAGTGGCGGTGGATTTTAAACAACACCCTGTCAGGCGGCTCCTTTGTGATCCGACAGTTGGCTTACCACAGAAGTGGTTTGATTTTTGTTTCCCACTTCCGAAAGCTGAAAAGACTTCCCTAAGTTTTCTCCATGGAATTTCTGACCCAACTGACAATCAAGGATTTTTTTAATCGCGATATATTTTTTTCTTCGCGATATATTTTTTTCATCGCGATTTGCCGATATCTCGATAATTTGAAAAGTTCTCGATATCATAATCGAATAAATAAAAATATCGCGATATACGATATTATCGTGTCACCCAAGCCTAGTTAATATTAAAATTAAAAAAAAACCATTCAAGATGTAACCTTTTAAAATTCATATGCTAGTTCAGTTTTAAAATGTCATACAGGCATGTTTATGTACTTACCGACCAACTCCAGGTAATAATTTCATCCAGTTTGAGAGCAATGAAGATAAATTGTAAAACATTGATTGAGCACATGGCTTCCAGCTGGAAACAAAAATATTTAAAAACAATTTTTAAATAATGTTTTACCTTCCAGAGCATGTATACGTAGTTTACTAATGTATTTTCTGAAATCAAAAATTTAAAAAAATTAATATGATACATGTACATGTACATCAATTAATCTAAAGACTTGAGAAAACTAAGCTTGCTCACTGCTATCTTAAAACAGGACTACTGAAATATATGTGGCTTTCTAATCGTCCAAATCAGCCATACAAATTTCAGTCAACTAACAGCAGGAATTTACATTTCTGTAGAAATGGAAAGACAAAACAATTTAAAGGTAAGGTACATGTACATGTATGGGACTGACAATTCTAAAATAACTACACTAAATGATCAAATTTGAATGTAAAACTTCCTTCAGGTACAGCTCAATATTCTCTGGATATACATTGTGTAAATTTGTCTGAGGTGCTGTCACTTTAACCCTCCTATATACAGTGCAGTTGCCATAGAATTGTCAGACCTTTCAAAACCTTTCAAGTTTGCTGTACTGAAGGGTTTTGAAAGGTGAGAAAACTGTCTGACAAAAGGGACCTATGAAAGGTTTCGAAAGGTGTAACAACTCTCTGAACAAACTGGTGTTGAAATGTTTCAATACCTTTCAAAGGGTATTGAAAGGTGTGGTTGTTCAGTAGCAACAAATTCTGGAGGGTTTTAAAGGGTTCATAATAATTGATAGCCATTTTGGCCCGTAAGCAGATTTTGAAAGGTTTTGAAATGTCAAACCATAGGAGGGTTAAAGAATTTAAGTTAAATCATTTCCAGTTTGAATTCTTTCCTAAATTCCACTTTAGAATGAAATATAACAAAATCTGGATGTCACAACGTTCTTGACACAACGTATTAAGCTGAATCTTCCACTGGTTGGTAGCCTTGACCAAGGCTGTTGTCGTAGTGCGCACTTACATGTAGGGAGGACATCTTCCCCCAACCTCCATTTACATGTACATTTGTATCCCCAAACCTCCAAATTTATCCCCAAACCTCCAAATTTATCCCCAAACCTCCAAATTTATCCCCAAACCTCCAAATTTATCTCCAAACCTCCAAATTTATCCCCAAACCTCTAAATTTATCCCCAAACCTCCAAATCTATCCCCAAACTTCCAAATTTATCCCCAAACCTCCAAATCTATCCCCGAACCTCCATTTATCCCCCATTTTTGGCAGGTTCCCACCGGGTTTACACTACATGTACAATACAAGAGTCCAGCTGTCCAGTGTAGGGGTGACGATTATCGATGGCATAATATCGGCGACATACGATATTATCGTCTCAATATGCGGATTCTTTAAAGACATGAAAAAACGTATATGTATCGAACATTAATTAGTGACATTGAACACCGATATACAAACTACTTTTACATGCAAGTTCTACAGGGGTATTAAATAAACGGTTACTCCAAACAGTCGCTCCAATTAGGCTTGGGCGATATCGATATTTTTCATCCACGATATATCGTCAAACATATATCGCGATTTTCAATAATATCGTGATTATTTTTTATTCACGCATGAGTGCTTTAGAGACGATAATAACAGGAATGTACCCATATAACACGCGTCACAATAAACTGTCAGTGCTGTCGCGCTGTTCACTAGTGCACCATGGCCATTGGCAAATTCGTTTGCGTAATAATTATGTGGGACGGTTACTGCGTCGTGCGTCCCAATCAAATCATCAGCCAGAGTTCACGTGACTCGCGGTTCACGTGACTACAATGTATGTCATAGTATAAACACGTGACTAGGTTTATTCCTGCATGCGCATACTACCGTGGATAATAAAACCATGTGATTGTGACAGGTCATTTGCACTTTGGAAAATGTTACCAAGTTTGGATTGTACTCACACTATTTTAAATAAACGTCACGTGGTTTATCAAGAGTAGTGTATGTGTTTTGTCACTAGACAAGAGTCCCAGTATGGTATAATAGAATATTGTCCTAATCCCCCAACTTTGATCGAGCCGCTGCTGATCCATGCTTTGATTTATTTCATGACTAAAAAAAAATGAAATTGTGCGAGCAAAGCATTGCGAGAATGAAGCCAATTACTGCGTTGGGATCCAGGGTCTACTTCTAGATGATATGTGGTGAAATCTAAGGCTTACTGGGCCATCTTTTGATCAAAAATATTTTGCAATTTTTCTGTTTTTTTAAACTTTTGTAGTCTTCTTTTTCAGTTCATCAGCATAGGCCTCATTGATTTTCTACTCATTTGTAATTTTGAAGATGCACATAGTATTAACTTTCTTCTAATAAAATATTTCTAAATAATCTAAAACGATCCCTTCCCTTCTCTGATTGCTGCATACATTATGTACATGTAGTTGATGGTTATATTAAGTACACAATACTTTTCCAGCGGTCACTATCTGATGTCCACTCACAGTAACAGATTCTTGCAACCAATTCCACTGAAACTTGTTTTATCCCTGTGGCAAAACCGTCTTGTTAGACATGTTGGTACATGAATGATGCTGTGTGTGTCATTAAGTGCGCGTGCACACATGTACTGCTCGCACACATGTACTGCTCGCACACATGTACTGCTCGCAACACATGTACTGCTCGCACACATGTACTGCTCGCACACATGTACTGCTCGCACACATGTACTGCTCGCACACATGTACTGCTCGCACACATGTACTGCTCGCACACATGTACTGCTCGCACACATGTACTGCTCGCACACATGTACTGCTCGCACACAAGGTGATAGTGCGGTGCATCCACTGGTAATTAATGGTTCAGTTCCCGGGTACCCGTAAACAGAGAGAGGAAAAACAGATTTTCCACTGCATGATGCCACACTTGATAATTCCTCAGGCGATGCACAGGCCCATCATAGCACAAGACAGTGGCATTCATTTCCATTAGTTCATTACAATTAATTTCATACAAAAAATAAAAATACCCCCCAAAATTAATTTATTATTGCTAGGAATTTTATAAAGTACAACAAAGTACTATTACAAACATGAAAGATTTGTAAGCATTCATCAAAGACTGGCATTCAGTTTCTGAAATGTTACGATCAGATTTTAAAAAGTGGTTTTCGGGTACCTGAATCGGTAAAAAGAATTGGTATTGAACTCAATGGTCGGGTACTCGTTGGGACATCATTGTATGAACCGCATGCCAGCATTTGTATTTGCAAATGCTGACACTTGACGCAGATAGTCAGCAAGGTCGAACTTGGTTCACCTTTGCCTATGGTATTTGTGTCGGTGTCTTGTAAACGACTCAGACAAAGTGTTTCCATTTGTCAGCGATGCTGTCTGGGACTTAAAGCAAGGCGAGGTGATTGACAACTAACCTCAAGACCTCTATCATGTCTGAAGCCCCACACACATGCTGCGATGGACATGGGTGACGTCAAGAACAGCGGCATGAAGACTACCAGCCAAAGGTGGTTCCCCGATTGCAAATTACCCTGAAGACTCTCCATCTGGTTACAGGCGAGGACCTCGAAGGTCAGAAGGAGAGAGTTGAGGGACAGACAGATAATGATGGCTTTCATATCAACATAGCTTTCTCCTTCAACTCTGCAAAGAAATGTTCAAAGAAATGTGTTACTCTTTCCTTTTAATAACTCGTTTATTAAAAACATCAATTTTTCAAAAATTTTAAGCGTCATTTGAACTGCAGATGAACTGCAGATGTGCAGTTAAAGGGAAGGTACAACCTTGGTAATTACCCGATTACAAAATTATTATCCAAAACCTAACTTGATGTGAAGTTGGTATAGGTACCATTAGGCCTGGGCGAATAGTGAAATTTATGATTTGATTAATCGCACAGCAACATTTCGCGAATAGTTGGCCAAATATTTCCCACGGTTTTTAAGTATGAAAACATGTGCTTTGATAGTAATTTCTGGCCTATTTGTAAGTTTCTGACAATAGACAAATACATACATTGAGTTTTTGAATGCTTGTTGTTATTTCCTCTTTATTTCATTCAAAATTGTAATCGAAATAATAGAATTTGTAAGTGAAAATCCAATGGTCGTCAAGTTATATGTTTGTTATTGCTTTGGCAGTGTGGAAAACTAATCCAAGCGCATGGTTATATTCATCCCATATCGACAGAGAGAAGTCTACCTAAATTTAATAAAAATGAACGCGATCGAGTTATATTTAAGTCGTCGTTAACGAGTAATGCCAGAATGTTAATGGTCACCCGTATTATTTCAAATCGATCAGCTCTACAGACGAAACAAAAAATCACCTCTGTAAACATGTGTTTATGCTCATGAATGTAGGGGGCACTGGTTAGACGTTATTCGTTGTTCACAAAAATACAAAGCTTCCATGGTGTGACCCACACTATGCTTAAAAAAGCCTTTGAAGCACGTGGTGCCCGTGCCCCTGAACAAATTTTGTACTTTGTATTTATTGAGTTGCATGCTTTGAGCTGCACACTGTGTGTGCATTGTGCACGAGGTTGTAATTCAGGATCCCAGTAGCACGTGCCCATTTCCGTGCGTCATGATTGGATAGATTTGCAAAGTTGCAATTTTATTATTTTTCTCATTGGCTGTTCGATCATGAATATATTCATTATGTTGCATATATTCATTATTTTTTGGGGTCGATGTTTCAATGTGGTTTCACTGGTGCCCGTCTTTGGAAAAGAAGCACCTTTCTATTGGGTCTGGGAAAGGGAATCAGTGAATCGCTGTTTGGCGCCTGCATCATGTTACAGGTTTTCTGTGATGTGAATTTCATTCAGTGCATGTGTGATAAACAAGCTGACATGTAAACAGAGTGCATTCGGTGTAGGCCTGTACACGAAAGTTATATAACTTATTATTCCCTGAACCACTTTTTTCACTACAACCAGTAAGAACAGAGTGTATGAGGTGGAAAAAATGTGCTCGGCAATTTTGGCAGCTTATCGGCCAAAAATCTTTGCATATCGGGCCGATAAGCTAGCTTGTACTGTACACGTATGTGGGGAGAATCCTCTGTCCCATCTTCCCAGGCATTGATTAAAGTCACAAGTACTAATCACCTACATGTACATGTACAATGTAGGAGTACAATGTAGGAGTACAATGTAGGATGCTCTCTCTCTATGTGCCATGTCCTTCCAAGATGTCAGCGCTCATGGATATCCACTTCTCCCTGTATTTGGTAGCCCTTAACATCTGTTGCACAGGAATGTTTGCCCACTTGCTCAAGCTGTGCAGGTACATGTATGTCAGCCGTTGCCGTCCTCTACTTCCACTGCCTTCAATCTTCCCAGTTAGGGTGAGGTTTTCCAGCCCTTCTTTTCTCATTATGTGGCTAAAGAACTTTTTAAGCAGTTTCCTTTCTTCTCTAACTCAAACTTCTTCGTTGTTAATCCGGTCTGTCCATGATAATTTCTGTTTCTATGCTTTCCCCCATTCAGCCTGATTGGCCGAGTGATTCATTAGGTCCAGCAGGACCAAGCAGAGGGTGCTTGTCATCCCAAATTGGCCTACACAGCACTGGTTCCGCAGGATGATGAGTATGTTGATAGCTCAGCCAGTATTGATTCCACCAACCATGGGTCCGCTTCAGCTACCCCAAGATATACATGTCACTCCTTGTATGCCACTTGTCTGGTGAGGCCTTAAGGCCCCTTTTGGACCGCTCTGCAAAAGTCATCGTGTCCTCATGGCGTGAAGGGACACAAAAACAGTACAGAACATACTTACTCAAGTGGGAAATATACTGTAGTGAAAGAAACATTAATCCCATATCGCTACTTATAAGTGATGCATTAGATTTCTTGATTGATTTATTTTAATCTGGCCTAAAGTACAATGTACATGTATAGTGCCATTAACACAGCCAGATCGGCAATCTCTGCAGTTTTCCCAATAGTGTTTCATTTGGTAGCCATACGTCGACCTCCAGATTTATGAGAGGTACATGTACATGTACAGTTGTATAATTATAATAGGCCTAGGCCATCATTTCCTCCAAGTCAATCTGGGATGTTAGTGTTGTTTTACGCTACTTTAATGAATTGGAGTCCACTTCAACTCTTTCGTTGAGGGATCTGTGCCAAAAATTTGTAACTTTATTTGCTTTATTAGCTGCACAGAGAGTGCAGACATTGCATTTGTTGACACTGGACAATTTAATTCTAACAGACACAGAGTGTTGATTTTCAATTAAGAAGTTACATGTACACTTAAACAAACACGACCAGGCGTTCATTTCTCTGAAATTGTTCTGCCTGCTTTCCCTACAAACCAAAAAGCTTTGTGTGGTGCTAACAATGAAAGAATATTTAACCCGCACTGCAGAGTTCAGAGGAACTGAACGAAAATAATACATTGTATCTTCATTAGTTACAGAAAGCTTCACAAGTCAGTATCCAGGGACACCATCAGCAGATGGATTAAAAAGATGTTAAGTAATGCAGGCATGGATACTTCTAATTTTTAAAGCCCACAGTGTTCGGGCAGCCTTTACATCATTAGCCAGAGATAGTGGTGTTCCTAATCCAGATGATACTAGGAACAGCTGGATGGTCTGGAGTCAGCACTTCTGCACGTTACTACAACAAGCCTTTGCAAAAGATGTTGCATTTTCCACAACAATTTTGGAAAGTAAAATTTAATTAAACCACGTTAACTGTGACTCAAATTCAGTTATTGAATATTAAATAATACAGTTTCCTTCGAAGTTACCACATTGATTACAAAACAGGAACAGATATAACAGTGCAAGAAACATACATGTGTATCTTTATAAAGTATACAGCACTCTGCAAGGTGACTTGAATGTGACTTGAATCTTTATTGTAAAATAAAACCAATTTTTGGAAAGGAATTTGTTACCAAAACTGTTCTCTTGTTACGTGTGTTTCGTTTTAAACAGACTGTTTTTATAAGTCTCGTTTTACCTGGCTCTAAATATCTCATGTGATCACTGAGTTACGTCATAATGGTGACGTAGAATCCTAAAATTAAACGAGTCTAAAGACGATGTATGATTGGGATTCTGCGAATCTATTATAGGGGTGTGCATTTTCGGATGTTTTTGGAACCAGATACCCGAAATCAGGAAACTTCAGATACCTGGATACCCGTTTTCATTTTTGTTGCAAACATGCCTCTGGTGGTGCACAAATATAAGTACTGTAAATGGTAACAAAATTGATCTTTGTAATACAGAGGATATTATACTTAAATCGATCTTTTCTTTACTGTGTGGTTTTTATTATTAAAGTAAAACAATTATGCAAACAATTAGGCAAATATTCCCTCCTGCACTGCTGGTTTGATAAGTTCTTTGAAGCAGCCACTGCCAGGCCCTTTGCAGCCTTAACGATTCGATACAATGTATCACAAACAGTTGCAGAAAAATGTATGGAAAATGTCCATAAAATACTAAAAAGGCTTTATTGGAATCTCTTGAATTTAAAGACAATTGTCTGTAAAAGTGTAAACATTACATTGTTCAAGAGTCACATATTTCTGTTCGCACCGCTCAAATGTTAAGTCCGAATTTTAAAAAGTCATTTACAGCTAACTGGAACTGAAAAATGGAACCGGGTAATGACAATTTCGGTCGGGTATCCGGGTACCCAGATACCCGGCACAGCCTCAATCCATTATGATGTAGCGAAGGAGATCACATGTCCTCCCTTTGTTGTTGGGCAACTCTTTTCCCTTCCCTATTTTGTTTCTTTTTCAGGTAAAACTCAACTTGCGTTAAAGAATGATAGGACTTCTGGGCGGCGAGCACTATCTCATGTGATCTCCTTTGCTACATCATAATGGATTCTCAGAATCCCAATCAAACATCGTCTTTACAGTCGTTTAATTTTAGGATTTTTGAGGACATGATTTTGGCCATACTAAAATAATATTGAATATTACGAAACTGAGAAACTTCAAAATATTATGCATCTAAAACACAAATTAGGAATCTGAAATATGAAAATGAATATTAATTTGTTTCTATCACAGTGAACTTTATGATGATAAATGAACAATGATTTTAAGAAAGTATTTCTCTTTCAAAATCAGTTGCGGTGTCACTGATTGTTACTTATCATGGATAAGTTATCAATAATGTCCACTTTGGCAGGGTGGCAGTCATGTGGGCATTCTTTACCAGGAGTATCACTACCAGTATGTTCACGATATCAGGCGTTAAGCAACTCCGCTTTGCTGTGATGATATATCCCACAGTGGAAACATCCGCTCGGAGGGCACCGACGTTGCCACTATACATGTACCAAGATACTTCTGGGCGATCCTTGCCACTGATGGATGGAAACCGATCGGTATTTGACCGCCACCAATGAAAGAAACCCGACTGAGCAGGAATCCCACTGTCGGTTTCAAAGACAATGACCGACTTAACACCTTTTTTTATGTCCTTTTGAAACAAATTGTCACCTTGTGATACACATGAGAGCTCGGTATCGGTGGGTAAATAAATGTAAATGTTGGTGATATGCTGAGGGATGGTCGGAGGCACAATAATTACACAACAAAACCAATTTCAGCAAACTTTTTTATTAGCGCAACCATTAACCCTCCTACAATCAGTGAAATTTTTGAAACAACCCATTGAGGCCATTCCAAGCCATTCCTATGGTAGGCAGTGGCTCCTCATACATGTACATACTGCATAGTAACATAATGCCTCATATGTCTGTTGGTTTTAGTGGTTTGTGATTGACATATTGCAGGGCATATTACTTTGTTCCAGACTCAGTGGCTGGTGGTAGGTTACTATGGAGAGTCTGTGTTTACAAAATAACTGCTGAAAATCCCAATGGATGATGGAGGCTTGGTATGGTTTATTGGTCTCAGTGGCTGATGGTGATTTATTATTGGGAGTTTGTTTACAGTATAACCTGCTGAAAATAAGGTCAACTGTGATACATGTGTCTTTGTATGCATGTATGTACATGTACATTGGCGATTACTTCAAAGGGTCACTGTGGCTTATATGCACAAACAATATGTGTACAACACATTGGGCATTTAGTGGTTTACAGTGGTTTACTTGTGTAGAAGGGTTAGCCCCTCTATTAAAAGCTCATGGCACATACTATAAGTGCAGACATAAAACATGTACACTTGTCCTACTAATCCAGTAACTGCGAACAATAAGCAAACATTCCGTACTGTGCTGCTGGTTTGATTGTTTGAAGCAGCCACTGCCAGGCCCTTTGCAGTCTTAACGATTCCATACAATGTATCACAAACAGTTTGAGAAAAGTGTATGGAAAATGTCTACAAAGGTAAAACACTATGAAGGCTTTATTGGAGTGTAATCTCTTAAATAAAAGACAATTGTCTGTAAAAGTGTAAACATTACATTGTTCAAGAGTCACAGATTTCTGTTCGCACGCTCAAATGTTAAGTCCGAATTTTAAAAAGTCATTTTTTAATATATATGGGTAATTGGAATTGAAAAATGGAACCGGGTAATGACAGTTTCGGTGGGGTATCCGGATACCTGGATAAGTGGCACAGCCCTATGCCCATCTATTGAAGTAGTTTTGCAAAAATTAACAATATTGTACAGGTTTTCACTTTAACCCTAACCCCCTAGGTGTATGTATTCTGGCTAGGAACCTTCCTGAATCCTCCAAAATCCTCCAGTGCACTTTTGGAAACATGTTTTGGAAACATCTTCAAAATACACCATGCATTTTCGTTGATCATTCATATTCAGCACTTATGGCCTATACTTCTTGCCAGTTAGTAATTTTGCCCCATTTGGCGAGGTGAAAGTACCAGTTTCCAACAGTGCTGAATTTTTCCAAAAAGGTGCCCCTTGGAGGATTTTGGAGGATATGGGGTGGTTAGGGTTAATGAGTAATTCATCAGTAGTATTCAACAAAATAAACCTGAACAACCAACGATGCTCACCTGTAAGACGGATGCCTCCACCACACTAAACCAGCAACAAGTGCCCCCATAATGACAGTGCCCTTCCACAGCCAGAGGGGGAGAAACACAATCCAGAATGAGCATTCTATGAAATTGTCCAGCCTCAGGGCGAACAGCACAGTAAACAGCAGCAGGCAGAAGTACACCAAGAATTTACTGAATTCATGTGAAAAAAAATACATTAACTTATCAACTTTTATTTGTAATCTAACCTTTTCAATACAAATATTACAATGTAATATTTTGAACAAATTAAGTCTTGGTGGACATTTTATCAAGTTTTGGCACTCAATCCCCCTCCTTGTACACTACATGTACTTCAGGGTCATCCCGATGAAACCAGACCTCATTTACCCACGGTACATTCAATATGCTGAATAAAATGCTGAATAAAATTATGCTTTTTCCCACCATTTCCCTTCCCGTTTTCGCCTGTTAAAGAACACTTTCTGTTTCTACAGTGTACAGTATGTAATCTCATGGAAATCGAGCCAACTCATACTTTCGCCAACTCATACTTTCGCCAACTCATACTTTCGCCAACTCATACTTTCGCCAACTCATACTTTCGCCAACTCATACTTTCGTCAACTCATACTTTCGTCAACTCAAACTTTCTCCAACTCAAACTTCTACCAACTCGTACAGGACGTCAACTCGTATGCATGCCAAATCATTATCATGCAATTATACGTATTTCCAATAATCCTTGACAAAAAAATTCACCCTTCCTGACCCAAAAATCACGCAAACTTTGTACTGACAGCTGCCTGTATGTGTGGTAAAACTCGGTAGAACTTTGACGTAACGTTAGTGTACATGTATACGAAGGAAGAAGTTCATAGAGCTAATGTTAAACAAGGTAACTCTGAGTTAGCCCCATTCTAGGGCCAATACACTGGACTCCCTCCATATCCTTGGCCCTAGCCTAAACCCACATATGTACAAAAAAGGAGTGATTTTTCAACTTTTGATCTGCTAATTATTATGATCTAAAATTTTGTGATTAGGTAAGCTTGCCCAAGCAGACACATTTGGCATAAAGTTCACTAAATTTTGGTGAGATTTAAATTTTATTATTTTTTAAATTTCAAAAATGTTTCTAAAATTTCATGAAAGTGTGATATTGTAATGGGATTACTATACATGACTGCATACATATACATTACACATGCTGTTGACATCAACTGTACGTGACACATTAATTAACCTGTTGACCCCAGTTTCTGACAGATTACATTAACACGAACTGTGTGACATAAACAAAAGACTAGAGGATGATGGGATATGTTTTCAAGATGGCTGACTGATAGCCACAAACTTCTTAATTAGCCAATAATTAAACCATGTAAATAAGTTCCTATGAAAGCAGAATACCGTTTTCATTATTGCCAACCGAATCATAAGTAACTACATGTAGTAAAATAACTGTTACACTGGCGTAGTCGGCAGGATGGCAACTGGACAAGTGTGATTTTGCTGGATTTTCAGACAGAACTTTGTAATGTTATGCCTGGTGGCCATGGCATGGAGTGAGTACAGTACAGTATAGATTTACAATGTACATATAATAATCAAATATTTAAGAGAGCTTATTCAGGTCAGCTAAAATATTTCACAGATATTTGCTAGATAGCTGTTGGATACCCTTATCCATATACATGTACTGTACCGTACAAAATAGCAGAGAGAGCAGTATACATGTACCTATGTCGATATACTAACGAATATATCGTTCAGTTATAATGTCAAATAAATCATATTAACATCAATGCAGTGAAGACAAAACAAGAGAGAATTGAGTGTCTATGTGAACTTCCGCACATGAAAGAACCCACTGAAGATCAGCCCCAAAGGCAATCTGATGTATGTACATGTATGTATTACAATTACTAGAGAAGCTTGAAGCAAGCAGAAAAGGGGAAACAGAGGCCCTTTGTCAGTCCCTACTGAAAGCCATGACTGAGACCGCAAAGTCAGCAGGCCCGTCTGTCCGGTTTGGTCCAGAACTACCGGATTTTCACAAGCTGTCAACAGATGATGACATAACAAGCTATCTCGCCACGTTCGAGAGGATGGCTACTGCAAAAAAGAAGCCGAAAGAGGACTGGACTCGTCTTTTAGAGCCATACTTGACTGGAAAGGCCCAGCAAGCTTTCCACTCAATGACTGAGTCTGACAAGAAGGACTTCTATTCTACGTCGATATCAACTGACACCTGAGGCATACCGTCTTAAATTTAAGAATGCATCAAAGAAACCAGATGAGACATTTGAAGAGTTTGCAACTAGATTGGAGCTGTACTTTTAAAAAATGGACTTTGCCGTCAGATGAATCTAAAGCCTCTTCAGATGTTATGAGAGTGCTGGAACTCGTCATGACTGACCAATTCCTCAGTATACCATAGCTTATGACGGTCTACGACTCAAACTAAGAGAAAAAAACATTTCCAACAACTCAAGCGACAGCCAAGTTTGCAGACGAACTTATTCTCAACAGGAAGACAGTATACAATGCAAATACCAATAAGCCTCAACAATTCAACCACACCAAGTCGCAATCTTTCTCATCCCGACCGAACTGACCAGAACACAAATTTGATCACTCAGAGCACCCAAGAACAGATGTCCCTGCTGGCAAACCCTCCTACACAAAGGCACGAACATCATCCAGAAGTACTGGGAAGTTTGACTCCGTCTGTTACAGATGTCATGAAATGGGACATTGAATTACAGATTGCCCCTACCCACCAGTACAAAAGAGCGAGTGTAAGCAACACCAATCCAGCGATGTAGCCACGGGGGGGCCCTGAGGGTGGGGGGAGGGGGGGAGGGGGGTGGGGGGCACACGTGCCCCTCCACAAATTTCCAGTGCCCCCCCCAGGTGCACCCCACGAAAAATCCTGATAGTGCCCCAAAAAAAGAAAAGAGAAAAAACCCATAGCTCCTGGGCCCCCACTGAAAAGCAATGCCCCCTCTGAGCCACCCCCCCCCCACTGAAAAATGCCTGGCTACGCCACTGCACCAATCTAAGACAGATTCTAAGCCATACATGTATGTACCCAAGTCTGCTGAAACCTCTGCAGAAACTGCAAAGGCACATGTAAATTTCCTGATGATGTCCTCCCCGATGGCTCTACTGATTTTGAATACAAAAGCAGTGGCCCCTACATCACGTTGAGAGTTGGTGACCGTGAGGTGACAGCATTGGCAGACACAGGTTCTTGTGTTTCCCTCATCACAGAAGAGTTACATGTATGTCAAGCACTTTTGCTAACGGCAGTCCCTGTGGTGACGAGCTCATCACTTTCCATGGTTGATGGAACCAAATTCGTAACCACTGCAAAAGTGCACACTACAATTGAAGTTGCTGGTATTGAAACCCTGGTGCACTTACAGATAGTCAAAAAATTACCAACTCAAATCCTACTGGGGCGAGATTTTGCGAAGAAGGTCAGCCTCGTAATGGACTTTCATTCAAACTCATTTTGGTTAGAAGATGGTTCCAGTGAACACCACATCAAGTGGCCCTTACTGAGTTTACCAAAATATGAGCCTCCCAATCAGGAAGGAAATTCTGGACTCCAGTATTATGACGATGATTTACCACCTAGAGAGTCTTGTCAGCTCATCGAACCAATCCGAACCGATGTTGGCAATCTTCATCTTGTTAATCTACTTCAAGATTTCCCAGATGTGCTTACAGAGAAGCCCGGGCGGACTGAAATCGCACAGCATCACATTGATACAGCAGACTCCCGTCCTATTCGGAACCCAGCCTATCATCTTTCTGATGACCGGCGGCGATCACTGCAGAAACATCTTGGGGAGATGCTGACTGATGTTAGAATCGAACCTTCATCCTCGCCATGGGCTTCGTCTGTTGTCATGGTGCCTAAGAAAAGGAAGGGTGAATACCAGTTGTGCATTGATTACCGCAAGTTGAACTCTGTCACCAAGATTGATGCATATCTGATGCCCACGATAGAATCAATCCTCTAATCCCTACATGGAGCAACCGTCTTCAGTTCGCTTGACTTGAAGAGCGGCTACCATCAAATGTCGATGGCTCCCGAGAAAACTGCATTCATTTGTGAAGAAGGGCTGTTCCAGTTTACTGTTCTGCCCTTTGGTGTTGTGAATGGGCCTGCCAGTTTCCAGTGTCTGTTGGATCGAGTCCTTGGCAATCTCATTGGCAAGATTTGCTACATTGTATGTCTACCTACATGTACACTGTAGATGACATTGTGTGTTTTTCACCAACTATATACACAAGCTACGAGAGGCTGGGCTGACTGTCAATGTGGAAAAGTGCTGCTTTGCAAGTAGGGAAATGATCTTCCTCGGCCATGTTATCAGTCATGAGGGCCTCAAAATGGACTCAGACAAGATCCAGTCCATCTACAACTTCCCTGTGCCCAAAAATGTAAAGCAGCTCGAACGATTCATTGGTATGGTTGGCTGGTATGGATCATCAAAATCATTGATCATCGAGCCACTCAACCAACTGAGACGAAAGAAGGAAGCATGGAGTTGGACGGATGATTGCACATCGGTTTTCATCAAGCTCAAAACGATACTCACACAAGAGCCAATTCTTGCCTACCCAGATCTGAGTCAACCGTTTGCCATCCACACTGATGCTAGCGATGTTGGCCTTGGAGCCATTCTCCTTCAGGAGCATGATGGACTCACACAAACAATCGCTTAAATGCAAGTCGATCTCTGAACACATAAGAATGTAACTATAGCACTACAGAGAAAGAGTGTCTAGCAGTAATATGGGCATTAGAGAAATGGCGAGTCTACATTGAAGGAAAGTGCTGCAAAGTAGTGACAGATCACCAAGCGCTGTGTTGGCCTTTCAAAAATGTCAAACTGACAGGAAAACTGGCACGATGGGTGTTGCGGCTGCAAGACTTCATCTTTGATGTTGTGTACAGGCCCGGTATCATCCATCACGTCCCTGATGCACTTTCACGCATTCCTGAGAGTTCTCCACGTACATATGTAGTATGACTATGGTGACACCCAACAGGACACAGGTGAAAACAAAGAGAATGATTAGTCCAATGATGCACCTGGAGAGAATGAGACAGATAAAGTGATGAACACAGCACATGAGTGAAATATCTGACGATGATGAGGGTGATGACACTGATGGTTGTGCTGCCACTGCCTGCACACATCCCCAAATGGAACAAATTTACTGGATCCAGTGCGATGGTTGCAATTGTTGGTATCACCTTGTGTGTCCGTGTGAAGAAGAGACAGGCAGATACCATGCCTACATACTCTTGTCCCCCATGTCGTAAGAAACGATGGGAAAATAGGAAAGAGATAGAATGGCAAGCTACTGATGAGAAACCTACACTGTACTGACAGCACTGCCCGATATAGACAAACCTGAAGGAGGAACAGAGAGCTGACCCAAATCTGACCAAACTGATTGACAGTGGCTCACCCAACTACCGACTAAAGGATGGTGTACTTTTCCACTACTTGAAGTCAAAGTAGAAGATGGTCATACTGAAAACTCTACAGCATGTTGTACTTCACGCCTGCCACTCAAAACCCACTGCTGGTCACCTTGGTCGCACCAAGACACTGCAGCGACTTGACAGTCTCCATCTCTGGTGGAAGGGGATATCCAGTTATGTCAGAGCATGTAAGGTGTGCAGGCAGACCATGCCGGTATTCAGAAAGCCACCAGGATTTATGCTGTCAACACATACAGAAACTCCGTGGGAGACGGTGGGCGTGGACTTGATGGGCCCCCTACCAAAGAGCTACATGTATGGCGGGCACAAGTACCTTTTGGTAGCAATGGACCACTTTTCGAAATGGATTGAAGTTTTCCCACTACGAAAGGCTACTGGAAAAACAGTAGCTTGCCTACATGTAATAGCACGACAACTTTTCTGTAGGTATGGTGCCCCAAGGAAGTTGCTCTCAGACAATGGCTCACAATTCACTTGTAAGGCTCTAAAAGCAGTACGTGATAGTTGGGGTGTGGAAAAGATTTTCACATCACCCTATCATCCCCAGACCAATTGGGTTGAATGCGTTAACAGAAACCTAAAAGGAATGATGCAGGCATACGTTGGAGACGATCACAGGACCTGGGATATCCACATTGCAGAGTTTGCTTTTGCAATGAACTCCGTCACACATGCAACAACGGGCATGGCACCAAGGACGACACCTACAGTAAGAGCACCGCTTACCAACAGATTGAACATCGATGACATCAGTGATCCACCGGACGACCCTGCAACCCTTACGCAGAAGGTAGCTGAGCAAACAGACACTGCCAGGAAGAAACGCAAGGAGCACTACAACAAGAAACGAGGGATGGACACACTAAATATTGGTGATACAGTGATGGTAAAGACGCACCATCAGTCTAATGCAAAGAAACATTTCGCTGCGAAACTGGCCCCAAGATAGTGTGGTCCATTCACTGTTAAAGAACAACTCACTCCGGTTAACTACAAACTTGTGACAACAAATGATGCCAAGAAGGAAATAGTTGTGCACATCGATCAGACTAAATCATGTGGAACTTGAATGAGAACAGTTGGTGGAGGAAAAAAAACATACACGTACATGTACAGTGTACATGTACATCAAATACACATGTATGACTATTATTGAGCTGGATCAGCTGAGTTACCTTGTTATTATTCGAGCTGGTCTGAATAATTTCTGGTGTGACTATTACCAAAAAAAAAAAAAAAAAAGGAGAAACAGACCAAAAGAAAATGATACAAAAACTTTGTTTTGGACAGACTGACTAACGAACAGTTTTTCAGCAATCTACATTTTATTTTGTGGAGTATTTTCAAAATTTGTGGAAAATCTGGATACACCAGATGTTTTGGAAATTACTATGTACATGTAGATGCCCACAGTGCTTCATGAACTTTGAGTGAACTTCATTATGATTTTTGAACACTGCATGAAGGGGTTTGCCTGTACTGTCTGTGGATAGATGTTTCTATAGAGTTTATCCAAAGTATTTCTGCAAGGATTCAGTGTTTTGAATTATGATCTGGAGGGATTACAATGTTCAGTTTGTGTTGTTCTCTAGGTGGTGCCTTATCTAAGTGGTGGGGATGTGTAATGGGTTTACTATACATATGTACATGTACATGACTGCACCTTGAGCACTTCTTGGTGGATACAATGTATGTGCGCATTATAAATCTTCTGCATTATTATTATCATTAAATACATTACACATGCTGTTGACATCAACTGACACATTAACCCTAACGATCCCCATCCAGCCAAACTCCAACACCAGGGATTGTTGGAGTTTGATGGGTTGAGTACTGTGTACTTCTGATACATGGCATATGGGCAATTCCATCAAAAAGTGTCCTGGACCCAAAATTTTGGAATCAAATTCATGGCAGAATTGTTAACTTAGTACGTAAGAATGATAGCTGGGCAATCCAAATCTGCATTTTGTTTGTGTTTTTTCTTTTGTTTGCAGTATTTTCCGTCGTTATTTAAAAAATAAATTAATGAGGCTAATTCGTGATTTTTTGTCCTACTTTTGTTAAACTTTTCAATCCGCTCCCCTGGTTACATTATAAAAGATATTTAAAATTTTTATGACTAAAAACATAAAACTGGAGGTGCTTGTTCTAAATTGTTGAGACATTTTATGATAACGCTATTTTCAGGCTAATGAGGCTCGTTTAAATTAGCCCTTAATGACCATTTATGAAATGTAATGTCCATGACATTTTACGCTGTTTAGTTTCCCACTCTAAAGCCAGTAAGAGATATTTTTATGAGACTTCATATGCAAAGCTAGTTTTTAGGGGCTAATCCTTTAATGTATGAAAATTTAAAAAAAATTAATTACAATTGTCCTAATGAGCGTCATGGACATTACATTTTTTTTGTCATGGACATTACGTCATGGACATTACACATACACATACTGCTTATATACCCTTTTAAAACAATGGAATGATCCTAATATGCAAATGTTAATACAATGCAACTTTTCAATCCGTTCCCCTGGTTACATTATAAAAGATATTTTAAATTTTTATGACTAAAAACATAAAACTGGAGGTGCTTGTTCTAAATTGTTGAGACGTTTTACTGTATGATAACGCTATTTTCAGGCTAATGAGGCTCGTTTAGTTTCCCACTCTAAAGCCAATAAGAGATATTTTTATGAGACTTCATATGCAAAGCTAGTTTTTAGGGGCTAATCCTTTAATGTATGAAAATTTAAAAAAAATTAATTACAATTGTCCTAACGAGCGTCATGGACATTACATTTTTTTTGTCATGGACATTACACATACTGCTTATATACCCTTTTAAAACAATGGAATGATCCTAATATGCAAATGTATAATACAATGCAACTTTTCAATCCGCTCCCCTGGTTACATTATAAAAGATATTTTAAATTTTTATGACTAAAAACATAAAACTGGAGGTGCTTGTTCTAAATTGTTGAGACGTTTTACTGTATGATAACGCTATTTTCAGGCTAATGAGGCTCGTTTAGTTTCCCACTCTAAAGCCAATAAGAGATATTTTTATGAGACTTCATATGCAAAGCTAGTTTTTAGGGGCTAATCCTTTAATGTATGAAAATTATTTTTAAATTAATTACAATTGTCCTAACGAGCGTCATGGACATTACATTTTTTTGCAAGCACTTCATATTACTGTTGAAAAACAATCACATTAGTTTGAGAAAATAAAAAACAACAAAGAGGATTACAATTGGGAATGATAATTAGGAAGGAAAGATAAGATAACTATGGTAAATCACAAAGGAAAGAGTTATACTTGCGTAAATGTACAAAAAGGGGGTGATCATGAGGGGCGGGGTTTCAGTGAGATGCTAAGGGGAGTTCTGGTTCAAGAAATGTGTGGGAGAGGTTACAAATGGAGAAGAGAGATACTTGACAATGTGTAATATACATATCAAAGGCAAGGGGTTACAGCATAATGTAAACAGTGATAAGATGATGTACCATTAAACAAGTTGGTCGTAATGTCCATGACGCCAAAAATATGCCAAAATGTAATGTCCATGACACTTCATTAACATGTAAAACGAGAAAGTTGAAAGTTGTTCCTAAAAATGTTATTAATTTTTATGTTAACTGTTTCCCTGTTAACAAAATAAAAATGAGTTTTAAAAATTTGGAACTTAAACTTCACAGAGTTTTGAAATTGATTGTGTTGTTCGTAAAACTCACTTCCGTTTTTCGTAATGTCCATGACGCTCGTTTGCAATACTCATACTCATTAATTAATTAAAACTATTTAAAAGACATAGTATCATTTGAAGTATTAGAACACAGGTTACAAGTATCCAACACAAAACAATCAATCAAAACTTTTAATTTTTTTTAACTGACATGTAAAGTTTAAAAAATGTCCCAAAACGTAATGTCCATGACATGGAATTGCCCATATGTAAAGTGTTGGAATATGGCTGGATGAGTACTGTATGTGTGCAGTAACACTAAACAGTGTTGGATTTTGATTGAGTGAGGACGGTGGTTTTACTACATGTAGCATGCAACATTGTTAGACTTTGTAATAAACAACTGATAAAGGCAAATATTGTACTTAGGTATGCTTGGCATTGTGTCTAACATCATACAACTAGAACCTACTATTTATTCCATAGGGTGTTTTAGTTTTTGTATAGTTAAGTTTTTTTTAGCATGAAAACAATTGTTGGATTATGATGGGTTGAGTACTGTGTGACTCCAGTGTTCAAACTTTACTTTGGGCCATGTGTACCCACTCAATCAAAATCCAACAGCTAAGGCCCTGTTGGAGTTTGACGGGTTGAGTACTGTTATGGCAAGTGGACTGTAGGAGTTTGATGGGTTGAGTACTGTAAACCAACAACAGTCAACCATGGTGTTGGGATTTGATAGGTTGAGGAAGGTTTCTAGTAAAAATGCTTAGGGAGTTAGGGTTAATTAACCTGTTGACCCGGCAGATTACATTAACATGAACTGTGTGACATAAACAAAAGACTAGAGGATGATGGGATATGTTTTCAAGATGGCTGACTGATAGCCACAAACTTCTTAATTAGCTAATAATTAAACCATGTAAATAAGTTCCTATATGAAAGCAGAATACATGTACCATTTCCATTATTGTCAACCGAATCATTTTATAAGTAACTACATGTAGTAAAATAACTGTTACAATATCCCAGAATAATGGATTTTATGCCAAAAGTGTCTGCTTGGGCGAGGTCACCTACATTTGTAAATTTTACTAAGTTTTAGGTTGTTTATCTAATAGTACCATACATACCATTCAGCATGTCCAATAACACCATTTATATAAATGGTGTTATTAGACATACCGAATGGTATGTATGGTACTTTTTTGGCCATAAGACAACTCGACCCATGTGTCAACTCGACACGGACAACTCGACCCACAAGACAACTCGACCTTGTGACAACTCGACCCACGAGACAACTCGACCTTGTGACAACTGGACCCACGAGACAACTCAACCCTTGTGACAACTCGACCCACCAGACAGACAACTCGACCCTTTATGTGACAACTCGACCCCCTTTTTGCGGGAAGGATTGAGTGCAGACCGAATTGACAACGCATTTTCTTTTTTTTTCATCAGATCATTTTTCAAAATAAGAAGCATAGTTTTACTGTTAACGTTAAACCAAGCTTATGACACAATTATATTCCCTTTTCAAAGAATTTGTTTTCCTTTCAATAATGAAATCAAGGATGTTATCGGTAAAACATGTTTTGTAATAATTTTTCTAATAATTTTAAATCTATAATTTTATATCTCGCATTCGTCCATAGGGGTAGAGGGAGAAAAGCCAGCACCAGCAATGGGCATGAACACGTGTTAAAAATTATAAAAATTATATGCCTATTGTCGTTGATTTTATAGCCCTTTTATGGTTTATTATTTGAATGGCATTCAATAACATATATTTAATTTTTTTATACATTTGGACTGTAAAAACGGGTCCGTAAAGCAACGCACCGTTGCATGAATTAACGTTAAACTTACGGGGAAATTTAACTGAATTTGTGCTAGAACTTTAGCCATTCTTGGTGATAGAATTAAGCCTAGTGATCAATCTTTTTCGAGGGAAAACGATGATCCACTTCTAAGCAACGATAAATTGGGTTGAGTTGTCCATGTCGACTTGTCACGTAGGTCGAGTTGTTACAAGGTTGAGTTGCCTCGTGGGTCGAGTTGTCACAAGGGTCGAGTTGTCCGTGTCGAGTTGTCTTAACCCCTTTTTTAAAATAATAATTAGCAGATCAAAAGTTGAAAAAAAAGGAAAATCGCTCCATTGTTGATACCATGCCAGTTGTACATGTGATGCCAAGGCCAAGGATAAGGAGGGAGTCCAGTGCATTGGCCCTAGAAATAGAATGGGACTATTACTACTACTAGTCTGAGACTGAGTCTGATCTTGCCCCACCAGTGTGGCACGGAACGTGCCACACTGGGGCAAAGTCTGATCCAGACATTTGTTATTATCCTCAATTTACCCTAAATGACACACCTAAGGATATATCATCAACTGGACAGTAACTTACAAATAAAATTAGCAGTTTGGTGTTTCAGTTTGTTTCAGTGAAGGATTATCTTGTAAAATGCGGAATTTCAATGCATGATCATACGCGTGGACGTTTTGAGCGCCGTTTTTTGATATATGCACAGAATTGTGGTCATCAAAAAATTTAATTAAAGTTGATGGGGGCACAGAAAATGTACCCAAGAAGAAAAACAGTTGAATCATGTTTCATCTTATTCCAGATGGCATGTAAAATTGTTTTTAATCTTGAAAATAAAAATATTGTTTTAGATTTTTAAAATAAAATTTTATAATTTGGAGAAGCTCTCAAAACTTTTAATCAACATTCATGAAAGACCAATAAAATGGAAGGTGGTTAAAATGTTTGCAAAAAGTACTTTAAAACTTTGAAATGTGTAAAAATTGCTGTTAACATTTTGTCAAATAAAAGTTTTCTTTTCATAATCATGAAATTAATATTTCATTTTCTCAATAATTTTCACTGCTGACGAAGTAAACACCAACGAATTAAGTAGTCTTCGTTCGCTTCTTCTATAAGGAATGTGTCCATTTTGAGGATCAGTATTTCTTTAATTGCAAATGCAAAGCATTCATATCTTTTGGTTTCCACAGACAATAGCTCATTGACGGCACAGATAAATAAAATCACAGAAGTTCGTGGAAAAAAATTGAGGTCATGTAAATTAGGCAGATTCACGCAAACCGCCGATGGTGGCGCTATTTGTCATATCCTTTTTTTCTAATATAAAGGGTAGTCTACGGATGTAGTCACTTCTAGTGTCGATAAATGGATACTATATCGTGGTTATCTTAATTGATCAGTCCATGCCAACTGTAACGTTGGCACAAAAACAGTGCAACTTGCGCAAAATAGACTTTGTTAGTACTACAAGGATACATTGCAGGCAAATTCGGTCACAACTTTTCAAATGAAACTGGATCTTAAAAATTACCAAATATTTAAATCAACAAAAATTCGTAACTTTGCATAGGGTTAACCTATCATGACCATTGACCCCTCATTTTCTTTCTAATTTTTTGTTCTATCCAGTGATATGACATTTAAAAGCATTGAAGCAACTTCAAATTTTCATGAAACTGCCTATGTAAATCCCTTACTATTTTGTATCGAGTAAAATCAGTGGTTAAACAACTTTTTCCACTTTCACAAGCACTAGTTTTCCAGAAAATCATACAATTTCACTATGATTTTTATTTTTGTAACAAGTATGACTTAGATAAGTTTATGCAACCATTAATACGCCATAGTTTTGTAAGTTTTCCGAGAAATTGCTAAGCAATGTGTAACTCAACTGTAAGTCAAGTGTAACTGTAAGTGCGTCATTTCACGAGTGCGGCGAAAGTTACAGTTCTCTAACTAGGTATGTGACAAAACGCGTCAGTACACGCTGTGTTTTCGGCCCTGTCAATGGTGACCGCATTTTGCGGCTATGCTTTTGTGCTGTTTTATTTGCGGCCGGATACCAGTTAACCAGGGGCATCCTCAGCAAAGTTAATTGTTCAGTGAGATAGAGGAAATCATACGCTACAACCTCTGCTCAATTTTTTTTGTTATGCGATACGTTAAAGTTGGGTTACGTGCATTTGAAAAATTCATCCGAGAAAGTCAGCGTAATTCTACCCGAGGTTAAGTTAGATTTCGTTTAAAAACATATACATTCTTACATTTATGTATGGATTTACAAAACCTGAAAATATAAAGGTAATTGTACGATTCCCACACCCTTCTTTTTAATCCGCAATAATTGTTTCATATGATTATCGATAGGCATCGGTCATGTCGGTGCACACAAACATGGCGGTTACACGCGTGATCGAAAAATGGCCTACATGAAATGTAGACGTCATACGCGTCACAGATACTCGCCATATATGGCAATTTTCATGAATGAAATTGCCGCTCATGCGCATATACTTGCCATGAGTCACTCGCCGCATCTTTACTTCGATAGAGCTCGTGACGATCTTTCTAATGGTACCAAAATCTTACGATTTGGGCGTTTTCTTCAATTTTTTCTGGAATTTCTTTGATTTCAACCTGAGGATCAACAACTTGCGGATTCGTTGCCAATGGTCATCACACTAATTGACAAATTAATCAATTGTGTTTACTGATTGTTAATCAATATCAATTATCATAACATAATCATATTCATAATGTATAGTCATTGTAATGTCTTTTGTGAAATTTTTATGAGATTCTGACTGGTAATAAGAAAGTTACAGTGCACCAAAGTAAATAGAGTCATGACGTACCCCAAATAATGGTCACAAATTTTCTTATGTTTTTCTTGATTTTTGGAGGCCGAAATTTCACCACCAATTCCCGAGTTTAAAATAAATGTAACTCTATTAAATTTTCACCTAGAACAGTGATCTATACATCATTTTAAAGTTCTCTTTAAGCTCTTTACACTGGTCCATTTCAGTTAAATTGGGTGAAGTTTGAAATTTTTGTCACATAGGCCTACCTACTCTAACGTTAAGATTTTTTACTTACCTTGGATTAAAGTCTTGAAATAGACCTCTTAAATTCATCTTCCAATATTGAGAACCAGTTATGTAAGCAGAAACATAAACTAACGTTAGATGGATTTAAATAACATCTTTGCAAGTACATGTAGGCCTACATGTACATGTACATCTTCTTGTTTTCATTTACAATGTACTAAAATCATGCCATTGACATACGTCGCGTTTCTGGACGCTATAAAATTTGCCTGTGGCATCTGTTTCATCGTTTAAAAAGGAGTAACATTTCATCAGGAACCTGACTATTTTTACTCCATTTCTGTACAGAGGGCGCTGTAAGGGGTAATAATACGTACGTGTTGTGGGTACCGGGTACGGGCTATCTGCAGTTAGTAGGCCTAGGTATGCGCTGCACACAAAACACTTGATCCTCACTCTTAGCTTAGCTGTCTAATGGAAAGAATCAATTACATTGTAGGTTGCACAATGGCAGATGTCCCATCAGATATGATATTGAATAGGTAAAGTATGGAGAAAGGAAATGTATTTATTCATGTTATTTAAAAGTTTTCAGTGAAAAACAACCTCACGCGTCATGAGTACCGTTGCCGTTTAATCAACTAAGCCAGCAGAAGCAACCTTATCAAGTGTAATCTGAAATTTTGTAAATCTACCTAGTTTAAGAGGATGTAAAAATGTCAATGGAATGCCATGCCATGATGCCCATGGCCATGGGGGCAATTTTTTGGGTGATAAGTTCTTAGGCCAAGTAAAAAAAAATACCAGTTGATCGTCCTGGTTTTTCCAAAAAGAGGAGGATGAGGGCCGCCAAGGCTGAAGCATTTAAATTCAAAATGGCCATCCAATTTTTCAGTTTGAAATCACCGCCAACTTTTTTTTTATAGCTATCGAACAAGTAGTTGAGTAAAAATATTCATGTTAAACAATGTTTAATGTATTTTGTTAAACCCAAGTAAAAATATATGAAAAATTTACTCTTTGTGGACAAGTGTAATATTAACTAGTAATATGACAACATTATGAACATGATGAATAGTTTTTCTTTGAAATTAATAAGATCATACCCGAATACTTAGTTATCTTACCAATTTCAAAGAAAAATTCTCCATAATATTGTCATAATACATTTGTACGTACAAAACTTTCAACTTATGTGGAAAGAATGTTGTATCCAACTGCCACTTTTTAAGGGTTTTGGGGAAATTTTTTGCAACCAGTAACCAGTGAAAACAATTATTCTATCTATTTTTTGGGGTACAGAAAGCGAAAACTCTTTAATTTTAAAATCCACTTTTATGATGGTGTTCAGACTTTATTTCCCTTCTAAAAATTCCTCCCCTTCAGAAAACGGAAGAATCCTGTTATAGTTGCCACTGCGCATGTACAATGACCGTGTTAGTCACTAATATGGGGAGTTGACCAGAACAGACTGACATGACTCAGGAAGTCATCGTATAGGAAGTCATCATATACCAAAATGCCTGATTTTTTTATGAAATAAATATCCTGGAATAATTTGAAATATATGTCCATAAGCCTTATCGCTAATAGCAGCTGCAAGGAATTGTGGGATGTCTGCCGTGCGGATAAACAAAAGATTATTGACGTCACAAAAGCTGCGCCAAACAGATGCCCCTTTTTGTATCCCTGTATGCTTTGCGGCAGTTGCTTTTAGCGATTAGCGATAAGGCTTATCATCATCTATATAGATGTTCTCCACCTTACTGAGCAGGTAAGATCATAATATTAGTTATAATGAACGAGAAAAAGTGGTGGTTGGATACAACATTCTTCCCGACTATAGCTTTGTATGCAAAGGTACTCATTTATGCCAGAACGTGTACAAATACGAGCAAATGTAATCCCAAATTTTTCCACTGGGTTGAATGATGGAGGAAGGAATGTAGTCATGTGCATGTAATCATACTATGTATAGGACACATTCACCATAAGTCATAACTACACCCGGCTCCATAATTTCCAACATTTTCAGAATTAACAAATTTTACAATGTAAGCTCAAATGTCTTTCCTCTTACTACATTTTTTGTATGACAGAGGGAACAGATCTTCAAACATGTCCCCCTTCAAGACAGTCTTTGTGTACTCGGGCATCATGCTGTTTTTCCCCATTTTTATGTACTTCTTTTCAAAACAAGTAATTTTTGATGGTAAGCACAATTTTGTAGTTTTGGAAACATAACCACACCACCCCCAAACAAAATTAGCAAAATTTAATGTACAAGCTAAGTATAGGGCTGTGCCGGGTATCCGGATACCCGACTCCATTTTTCGGTTCCAAGTACCCGTAAACGACTTTTTAAAATATTTACAATTAATACCATGGTAACAGATTGAAGGAAAACGGACAAGGGTTTTGTACCTATTGTACACTTTATTAAAACTCTGTGAATTTAGACGTCCAGTTTTATTTTAATGATATGTACTGATGAATCCATAGGGTTTAGCAAACCATGTAATACCTTCCATTTTGAAAAATGTTGATCACTTATGAAGATATCAACGGAGATTTCGGTAACAGATTGCGGTAACAGATTGACAAAAAAATATAACATATAAATTGGGACATAATCATGATTAATTACTTGGAATATCAAATGATACATACAAAATAGGAAATCCATTAGCATATCAATCAGTATCCTGAACAATTGACATGTTTTCCAAATGAATATGGCATTTTTATACCATAATTATGAATATAAATATATCTATAAATATTGACTCAAGTAAAATTCAGAAAGGTCAATTTCTAAAATGTAAATTGTAGACATAATCCCTAAGGTTAAAACAAGTGCTTAAAATTCTTTTAAAAAGTTATCAGTTTACAGTATGAAGGTATCATGGTTTGTGGTAAAATAATTATAAATGACATTTTGATCATAATTAAGACTTTAAATATTAATTATTAGATGTACATGTATCACCAGTAACTGCATACTATGGTAGTAGGCATAATAACATGGAAAGGTATACAAATATAAAGATACCACCTGATGGTGGTTCCCAATTCATTAATTTCAGAAACAATTAATGTTGAAACCAAAACAAAAATTAATAACAAACTGTCAAAGTAAAATTCTGAAAGAAAGACGCATTAAAAATGATTGGCTTAATGTTTAATTTGCATCTGTGATGGCATCATGGAAGTGATATCGTTCTCGGTTATCCATGTACGGTGCTGGTAGTACTTTGATTATTTGTGTCTGGTATGTAACACCAAACTTATCTGTTACGTCTTTGGCTATAAATACCTTGCCTACATCATCGCTCTTATGCAAATGTGTAACATACAAATCTTTGTTATGACGTATCTCAGTAATTAGTGCCACATATCTAAAGATTTTATTATTCTTAGTTCCGGCTACATATTGGATTAATACAAAGTCACCACATTGTGGAAGATGTTTGGCATTAGAAGATCGAGGTTGATGTATCCACAGCCAGGTTAGAATCTCCTGACAGTACAAATTGCTTCACATCATTTGAGGTTGCATATGCTGAATATCGAACAACATGCTTTCTAACTACTTCAATGAAGTGGGTTGTGTGTGTGTTTGGCAAAGAGCTGATATTTTGCCATCTACCATCTAGTTTATCGTTGTTGTCACGGATTTCTTGGGCAGAGATGAACTTGACGTTGATTGATATAGCTCGTCTTCTTGCTTCATCGCTGAATGACTTAGCATCATTAACACATGCTCCGAGTTTCATGGATCTGTATACAAGACGTTTTACTTGGCCGCCAACTCCATCAACAGCTCCTTTGCCATGGCTTGTGGCAAAGAAACTCCAAGTGACATTTATGTCATAGTCCTCTTTGAAATGTGAGATGTTTTCCAACAGGTACTTTTGTTTGAACTGACTTGCAGCTCCATCGGAAAAGAAAGAGACGGAATTTAGTTGCGGGCAGATTTCCTTCAAGTCTTGTATAATATATTCAAGAAAAGTCGCTACAGCATACTTCCTGTGATACAAGTCATCACTAACCAGTGCAAATGACCTTACATTCCTATCACCGATGTATGTAGGCACATGCTGTGAATATTGTAACCTGTTGATGGCTCCAATGGGCACTCTGAATTTCATTCTGTTCAATGATCGAAAAGTTTTCTGCAAAGTCCACTTGCACCACCATGTGCTGACCATTAGCTTTAGATTTTTCCATTTCAAAATGTTCGCTTTGCTTTCGCTTAATGAAAGTATGTATTAGAAACTTTGGCAGTTGTTGTCTCAGCTCCCGTATGCATTCTTTGAGAGTCCCTGATTGTTCAACCTTTGCAGCTCGACCCTCTACAGTTACCCACTGCATCCATTTAACATTGGCATCAGGAAAGCAATATACTTCATCAAATCTTGAATTGCACTCGGCACATTATGTGGATTTTGTTGAAGATAGAGAGCATGACATTCTCGCAAGGTCATTATCATGAAACGCTTCTGGATGTATTCTTTGGTGCCATCCGTCTTGACAATTGCTACATCTTTTCGGTTAGGGCTTTGCCATGATACATCATCCAGACAGAAGTGTGCCTTAACAGCCTCACAAGTTTCAGTTGAAATTGCACTGTGACTTTCTTATAGACATTGTACTCCATCTTGTTGACAGACATCATATCTCTTCATCAAGGCCCTTATCACCTTGCTCCTTTTCCGTGGACTTCTTGGGAGGTTACCACTTACACGCTTCACTGCTTTTCCCAAACTCTGTGCTGATGAATAAATTGGAATATCATCATGTTGCATCCTAGATCTATGTTGTCTCTGACATTCTCTTTCAGTTGCTCTGTCTTTTCAACTCAACATTTGATACTGATAGGTTCTTCCTTTTCTCCTTTGTGCGCATATTATCTTTCATCCGGTATCTTCTCGGCACTAGATAACGGTATGTTGGCAGCTAGAAGTTGCAAACATGTGTCCTTAATTATTCTATATGATCAATGTAACCCTTGTCTTTATCCATATCACTGTTTTTATCTAGCCAATCACATTAATTTCTAGGAAAGTTGGGCGGGATACTCACAACTAAATAAATAATCGAAGAGATTAAAAAGTGTTATAAACTGAAAGTTTATTGAAGCAACTAGACGAGTTCCAAGTAAATTATAATGACAATGATCAAAGAATGCCTACAGAGGACAGATCTGTGAGAAAAGTCTGGAAGAAGGAAGCGGATCATTTGCATAATAATATAAGACATTCAATGGAAGGATAGTTTATTAGCAATTAACAACATCTGTGAAATGTTGAAATCACTTAACTTACATGGCACTTTTTATTGCATCTTAATTCAACTATTTTTGAAGTCATTCTGTTACCGTCAATCTGTTACCGATTCGGTAACAGATTGACGGATTTAAAATGCCAATATCTAATCAACAAAAAATTATTAATTCATAAAAATAAAACCATCTGTTGCCCCTATCATAACTTGCTTTGTATGAAAAAAAACATTGTTTTCTAATTAAACATTTTGAAATGACAAGATTTGTCCTTTTTCGGTAAAAGATCGACGGATTTATTGATATATTTAGTTTTAGCGTCTACTGCAAAAAAAAAATTGAATGTAAATATCTGTTCATAAGGACCCATTCTATTGTATTAAAGACAGATTTTGAGTAATTTCAATCATTATCATTTATCTGTGGTGATGTTTATTGTACTATTTTTTTGTCAGTTTTAGTGGAT
Organism: Zoroaster sp. YZ-2022; assembly: GCA_029582265.1. Classification (NCBI taxonomy): domain Eukaryota; kingdom Metazoa; phylum Echinodermata; class Asteroidea; order Forcipulatida; family Zoroasteridae; genus Zoroaster; species Zoroaster sp. YZ-2022. The sequence continues at coordinate 14,878,381 of CM055833.1, read as the reverse complement.
TTTACAGTGATTATATTTTAATCCTTGTTTCATTTTTTTTTTCAAATGAAAATTTATTTTCTGAGTTTATATTTGGAAAATAGACTTTAAGCTTTCATTTGACACCAAAATTGTTAATATACAATGAATATGAAAATTTAGGTCCCACGGTCACTTTTGCTATTTTATTTACAGTGCATGTATTTGTGCACCACCGGAGGCATGTTTTCAACAAAAATGAAAACGGGTATCCGGTTCTAAAAATATCCGAAAACACTCAGCCCTAGCTAAGTATACTTTCTGTTCCTGCAGTGGCTTTCAACATTAAAGAAAATGTACATGTTCATAACCCCACTGTAACAAAGCAACACGGAAGTTTAAAAATAAAAATAAAATTTTGAGGTGCATCATGCTGCCTCCCCTTTCCACCCATCAGCTTCATTCCTGGCAAATTTGAAAGTAGCCTTTGCCTCCCAAACCCAACGTCTTCAAAAAAATTCATCCACATACTATTGTACATGTATACTATCCCCAATTGTTCCCAAAACACTAATGGGTGACTGTGCATATTCATGATCTTAAACCTGAATAAATTGTGATTTCCACATGTCCAGGTATCTTCACAATGGAGTCAGGCAGTAGTGTCTTCTATGCTGCCATGGTGTCAGTCGTCACTGTCCATATCGTCCTAGCCATGTTTATATGGGCAGCGTTTAACGAGAAGTCACCTGACCCAACCTTACAGGATGCCAAGAGAGACTGAGCTATTTTTTATGGGACCTTTTTCATATTTGGGACAAATCTGAAAGAACCTGTACTACTACTAAACCTAGCTGCTTGGCATGATGACACCACATGCAAGGAGATATGAATCGTAATCTTTTGCCATTATGGATATCCCATCATGATATGATGCACCTGTAAGCTTCATTTCTCTGGTCAGGTTGTGGATGGGGAAAGGGGCACATTGCCAAAATACATATGTAAATTTACATGCATCGTTTAAAAAAAAAGGATCACAGCCCCCAGTGCCCCTGCTCCCACCCCCTTAGATATACAGTTTGTGCTATTTGTGAGATTATAATGAGTTTATTTTCACCAAATTTACACCCCATTTTAAATTTCTAGCCAAGTATTTTCTTTAATTTTTTTTTGTGCTCTACCAACTTTCCCCATGTAATTTCAGTAAATTTTATTTTGTAACTCCTTGGAAATCAATTAGTTGATTGGATACATTGCTGTACAGGATTGGCACTACACATAATGATGCTTTAGACTTCACATTATTATTTTTTATTAATGGACATGGTTTTATAAACCATCAAGTGAAATTTAAAGGGAGTGTAAACCATTCAAATTTAAAAACATGTCTATATATATCAATGCATCCATACTTAAAGAGAAATAGAAACCAACATGTGGAATTTTCAGCTTATTAACCAGAAAATAGTTTAAAAAAATATGTTCAGATTACTTTGTATGCATTGCATTCTAATGTGAAAATGGATCACTGCCCAAGATCCATTCTGGAGTTGTAATTATTTCATGTTTTCTCGAAAATGGCACAATCACAACTTCTCAGGATGTTTGGTACCTTAACCATCTTACAACCAAGTAAGGTTTTAGAAAATAATGTTGCAGGTACATTTTGTACTTTAACCCTAACTCCCTAGACAACAAAGCCAGTTGGAGGATTTTGAAGGATTTTTATTGTTTTAATACAATGCCTAGGGAGTTAGGGTTAAGGGTAATAACCAATGGTGTACACCTTTAAACAAATAAATATTTTATTAAATTCTGGGAGGATGAAATGGTCGATACAAACCTATCCTCCAAAAATGTTTTTTTTATGAGAGTTGAGGAGAGCTAAAATGTGGCTTCCATATTATTGATTGCAAAGGTGTTTGCTTATGGAGGACAAGTACTTTTCTCAGCTGTTATATTTGTTATTATGCTATTTAACCATCCTCGTAGGTTGTGGATACGTAGCTAAGTTTGAAGTTTTTTTGTTTGCACATTTTAAAATTTGTTGTAATTGAAATTGTTCAAAACAAAAAAAGCCTCAAATATACTTGGATATAGTAAAAACAAATAAAGCATTGTTATCATATTTTGTTCTAATTTAATGTACACATACCCACACCTCTATTGCTATACGTGCCTCCTGCCTTGGTGGATTAAATGAATGTACATGTATACATGTATGTAGCCAAATTGATGGAGTTTTACTTTAAAAAAAGAATTAAATTTTGAATGTATACATATTAAGTTTATTATTGTTGTTTGTCATACAAATTATTTACTTGTTTTACAAGAATAAATTTTCTTCCCAAGAACCTTTCAAATTTACTTCAGTTCTCATTCTTTAAGTAATATTAACCCTAACTCCCTAGGCATTGTATTAAAACAATAAAAATCCTTCAAAATCCTCTGCAACTGGCTTTGTTGTCTAGGGAGTTAGGGTTAATACCTAAAACCAAGCACTAAACTTGCATTTTCTTTTGCTGTTTATATATACCTGAGTGTACTAAATACAAAAAAAGTTTAATTTAATTCAAAACAAAATTGAGTTTAAAGTGACATTTAGTATCTAAATTTTATTGTAAAATTAATCAAATGTTTATTATATGAAATCAAATAAAAAAAATACATGTATATCCCCATCATTTTTTAGACTTACGTGTAACTACTCACTTTAATAGAGGTTAAGGCATTAAAAAGTCTGATTTCTGGTTACCGCGTGTCGCCTCAGACCCATGTGTCAACATTTTTAGTTTTCTTTTGTTTTGCTGAATAAACAACGTCCAATTGCAGACAAAATTGCGAGATTGATTGGAATTCTGCCACACTGTTTTAAATGCCTTTATTGCATGAACGTTTGCCTGATTTATGCAGCCTCTTAGCCACCATACTTTATGTATGCGAAATTTGATGGTTCCAATAATGGTGTACATGTACCACTTAAAAAAGATTACAAATGTGTCACCGCACTGATTTTGAAGTTATCAATTTAATTTAATTATCCTTACAAAGTATTTCAACAGTTGTAAAATGCCTATTTTTTTTAATGAATCAAACTTGCTTTTGTGGGAAGGAATCCAAAATGCGTTTGCACCCAAAACCAAAATTTACGCATATTGCACATTTAAAACTGGTACAAGTGTTGAACTTATATATCCATTGTGGCTACCTGTTCAATACTGATTATGCCCCCTATTCATCAGCATTTATTGGTGACTACATTTATTAGTTTTACTTTAAAATAAATAACTGTGGGGTGCCATGGCCGAGTGTGTGGGTTTGAAGCCTTGCCGCGACTATGGTGCTTGTGTCATTGAGCAAGACACTTTACCATAATTGCTGCGAGGGCCGAATTGAACCCAGCCACTTGGGATGTACAAGCCAGTGCATGCTTAGTGCCTGTCCTAAGCCCCGGATAAATGGGAGGTTTGCGTCAGGAAGGGCATCCAGTGTAAAACATATGCAGATCATGATCCGCTGTGGCGACCCCTAACGGGAGCAGCTGAAAGATTTGAGTTTTTGCATGGTGGAGCATCAGTATCAATTCATCACCATGTAGGTTTTCACTAGCGAGATTCTTGTTGGTACACGAACCAACACCCCCAAACATTGATACATATTCTGATACACCTCTGTCATGCCCCATCTGAGCAGACAGGTTTTTCAGTCCCTACCTGATCACCACGATCATAGGATTTTATTTCGGGGATGTTTCCCCATAAAATGCTGTTTTTCAACAAATAGTTATGGCACATTTGAGGTGTCCATGATTAAATTTTTGAAGTAAATATTATTAAGTTTAGTTCCACATGTACATGTACACATGATCAGCAAAATTTATATGGATCAGCAAAAGATTTACAAATGGGTTTACATTAAAGTAGTCATGTTTAGCCATGTTAAATGCCAAAGGCACATGGCTTCTATTTTGTAACCACCGTCTTATTTCAGTTCAATTCTCTGGCATTCCCACGCTTTCTCTCCTGCTATATAAGTACTTTTCACATTCAGATCATCATCCAGAAGAACAAAATCAGCCTCAGTCCCATAGTCCAGTGTGCCTTTTTGATGATGAATGTCTAGTAGTTGTGCAGGGTGAAGAGTGGCAGCTTCGAGAGCCTCTACTGTACTGCATCCAGTTGCTTGCTTGAAATGTCGTATACATCCATCCATTGTGGCTATGCTGTGTCAACAATGATAATACAAGCCAAACCTTTGTCAAGATGCTATTTGATTTGAGGGGTAGCAACTACATGTACCAGTACCATTGCCAATAGCAGGCTAGTAGGCTCGAGTCTGTTTGAACACACAGTGGGGCTTTCATTTTTTGAGAAAGTGGACTTCAAATTGAGATTAAGGTAGATGTGTGGAATCACTGAATGGGTTTTCTGTTTCTTAACTGATGTTCACCTCGACTCAATAGCGTAGCTGGGGGTAGGGTGGGTGGCTTGGGGAAGGATGGGTGCTTGTGTCCTGCCCACTTGCCAGCCAGGTATTTTACACCAAGGATTTTTGGTCTTACATTCACTAACAAAATTTACACTTGTTAGCGCCCCCCGCCCGCCCGCTCTGGCGACATAACTCTGGCGACATCACTGTGTTAGGTGCCCTGCCACCTGGCAAATCATATATTATCCATTTACATACTGAATGGATGTTACTATATGTAGAGAACCCTGCCACCTTTAATTCACTTATACATATACATGTACATACATACCTTCCAGATAGTACTTCTGTGCCTGCTACATATGCCCGATTGTCAACAACATGCACTGCTACACTTCCAAGATGATGTATGCCACTGGGTAAACCCATTGCTGCTATAGCATCAGTTACCAGCACTATACCTTTTGTATAAAAACAACATTAATTGTATAGGTCATATAGCACTGCGTAGGGAAGGCATTTTCTTTGGTAAATTTACTGACAACACTTATATGGCCAGACAAATTCACTTGATTTTTCCCCCCAAAATGGGGGCTTGGTTGGGGGGGGGGGGGGCGTGGCGTAGGATGAACTTCCACCCTGAGCCGCAGCTTAGAAACACGATACATTTGCATTCCACAAACCCATAGCTCTAGGTTTGCCGACTGAAAATTTATTCTGGACCAACCCTTGTTCTAGTACATTTGATGCTTCATTTTCTGACAGGCTCTAAATGCCGACTGAGAAAAATTATTGGGGGTGTCACCACCCCTCCCCCCACTTTCTACGGCCTTGGCACTGCCTGAAAACAGAGCTAATGGTAAATATCAGATAAAGTCAGTTGTGAAGTGTCACAGCCGAATGGTCTACTGTATCAGACTTTTTTGTGTGGTAGCAGAAAAGTTTGCAGAATGTGCGTTTGAAATCCTAGCCAGGATAAGACTAGAGGTACCTTTTCCTTGAGTAATACATGTAACCATAAATTGCTTCTCGTTATCCAGGAGTATAAATTGGTACCTGTAGGTACAGAACAGTATTTTGTTTGAATAGCTGATGACTGCTGAAGAGCTAGACAGCCGGGGGGGAGGGGGGATGTCGGCCAAATCGAACCTCAGTTGGCAATTTATTCATGAAATTAAACCATCTAATTATAAGCAGACTTGTATTTTTTGTTCCCAAAGTGATTTAATTTTTGTTGCTGTTGTTGTTATTGTTGGGGGAGGGGGAGGGGGGGTTCCAATGTCTACCCACTCTGTTGCAATGATGTTTTTCACGTCTACCCCCTCTCAAAAATTTGGTTATGCTTACCCTCAAAGTTTACCCACCCATACATTTTCACAAATATGCATTCACTACGGTCCCGAGGAGTAATTACCGGTAAGGTTTGCAGTAAGTAGCACCATATAATAATCTATCTCAAGAGAAGTAATGAGTGTCATAAACATCACTAATTACATCTCTTCAGAGATCGTTACATCTTGCTACCGCAAACATTTCTCCTTCTATACTCCCACTATACAAAGCTTCAAATCCTAATAATTATGTATTATTGTTAAACCTCATTATAACTACCTTTTGGATGGGCCCTGTATGCTATCCTCAGTGCAGCAGGATTAGTGTGTATGCCATCTGCTATCATACCATAGAACACTGTAGTGCTGGCAGGGATCTGATCACTGGTTAGTAAACCCACAATACCTGGGTCTCGATGGTGAAACTGGTATAAGACAATACATAGAGATAAACATCATGATAAAAAAGAGCTATTTTTCTGTCTGGACAAGTAATTATAGGGCCCGTATTCATAAAGAGTCACTAATTTAAACTGTTACCAAGTTAATCTCCAATTAGTTACTGAGGAATTGCCCACTAAGTTAATTTGGTATTTATAAAACTGCCACTAATTAGTAGATACTAAAATGTCTCACTAACTTGGTATAGCATTTTAAAACTGATTTACTTCTTCAAGTACAATGAACCCTGAATCGTTTCCTGGAATTGATTGTTATGCTAATAGGAGAATGCCCTTAGGAAAGGTTGACTGAGTGTGCATGCACAGGCCTTACATAGACATGGCTGCAAAAAGGGAAAGAGGTGAGAATTGGGATTACATGGAAAAGATCTTTTTGCTAGAACTATGCCAGGAAAAAGTGAAAATCATAGAAGACAAGCGTATTGATGCAGATTCAACTAAGAGGAAAGAGAAGGCATGGGAAGAAATCGTAAACAAATTCAGTGCAAAGGTACGGGCAGAGGCGATAAAAAAGCGGCTAAAGGAACAGTGGGGCAGGATAAAACTGAAGGCTAAACAGGACTACAGTAAATATGAAAAAGAGAGAAAGAAGACAGGTGGGGGGCCCGAGCCAAAAAAACCCACAGGTATCTCTGAACAAATTCATGACATTTTGCCGGGAGAATTTGGATTCAGTCTGTCCCTGAAAATCCTCTCGCGGAGTGCACCACCCTGCTGCCTTTGGATATCGCGTAGAGCAATAATAGCATCCATGACTGCAAGAGAACAGCTCAGAAATGGCACATGTATTCCACTTAGTGAGAAGTTAAAGTACCCCCAGGGCTCCTCTAGTTAGTGAGACTAGTTTAGTGTAAGTTAGTGGCAGTTTAAGACTAGTGAACCTTTATGAATTCAATTTTAATTTAAAATTGCCACTAGGGTAGATTTAAACTATCACTAGGCTAAAATTGGTTTAGTAGTCCTTTATGAATACGGGCCTAGGTGTTCAGTTGTTTTTTAAATTTTTTTTATATACTTTTTCTTCTCCTCCGTGAGGCTTGTCCAAAAAGAAACAAAAACATAGTTGCAAAGTTCACAGTACCTTCAAACTTAACACATAATTAGACCGTAATGTGTAGTTGTGCCTCAACTTGTGACATCATGCTGATATCATCAGATATCGAATTACACTAAATCAAATTTTAATATTTCAAAAAATCATATCTCATGAACCACAAAAGATATTTTGACAATCTTTGCATCATCTTAAAGATCTCGAATTATGTCACATTTCGTACACAGATATGATTCCATTTTGACATTTTCTTCCAGTTTAAACCGGAAGTTAACCACAACAAAATATTCTGCAGCACTATTACATGTATATTATATTATGCAGGCAATGTGATAGGGAATTTGAATATGACTTCTGTGAATATAAAGTTACTAGTGACATAACATCATCACAGATCAGAGTGCCCTTTAGCGGCAGTTTTTAAAAGGAAATACCGATGTTAGTTTTTTCATGGGAAGAATAATTGAACTTTGCTTCCATTCCAAACAAGGAAGTTCAAATTCAAGACATTCTAACACAAAACTTATAGGTCTTTTGAAGATGAAATTGATATTGTGATGATAAAAAATGTCAGACATTAAAAAAAAATTGCTCACTTGATTGAACCGAAGGTAACCCGAACACCTAGACAAAAACTTATGTCTAGTTAATCTTGGCTCTGATTAGATTGTTCAAATTGTAAAATGTGTTATGAAAATAAAGAAAATGAAGATTTAAAAAAATCAAATGTTTTAATTCTATTTGTTAATAACTGACCAGCATATCATTATCTGAATGGTTTCAAGTTCTTGTTTTCTGGATCATCATCTGTTACATGTACTGTATGTCACTTTTGATGTCACTCATGACTTTGTTGACAATTTGGTAATTAGCTGGGTGTAATAACTTGTAATGTAGACTTGTAGTCAAATACTATTTTATGAGTACGAGTACGAGTATAAAAAAATATACTCGAGTATGAGTATGAATACTATAACTCTGATAACTAGTGCACATACCGGCAGCATGGCATTGAAGAGATGTGTAATAAACGTTGCACCATGTCTAACAGCATCTTCAGCTTGTGGGAGGTTAGCTACAGTGTGTCCTTCAAACGATCACAAAAAACGTTTATTATGTTGTGTCCATCTTGGTTTTCAAAACGTCTACTAGAATCAAATGGAGGCTCATAACCAAAATAAACTGTTGCTGAGCAAAAAGTTGCAGTCCGGCAGCTTTTTGCTAATGTGCATTTTTTTGCTAATGAGAACACTTCAGACACAAGCATTTTGAAGGATGATTTATCAGTTAGCTTTCAGATAACAATTCAGTTATTTTGTAAACGGGTATTACCAATTATGTACCTTCCCTTTGAGTGCTTTGTCACCATAGACTAGGCCAAATGAAATCCTTCTGTTCCAGCAGCAATGTGAATTACTGAGTGGAAAATCTTTGTTGTGGTCTGTAATTATTAAACAAATAATAACCGATGGTTATACCCGTATATATAATGTATATGAACATTATATAAGCGCTTTACACTATTACCCCTTGTTTTCAGTGGCCATAAGATTAGATTTTATGCAGCAGATCGAGATCAGTGCGATCTTCCTTCACAGGTACCAATTTACACTCCTGGGTTGAGAGAAGCAATTATGATAAAGTGGCTTGCTTAAGGACATGAGCACCTAGACTGGTCTGACTAGAATTTTAACTCACATTTCAATGACTAATAAGCCATCAGAATATAAGTCTCATGGCCACAAGACTGCTCAGCCAAGGCACTTATAAGCAGGTAAAACTTGTAGCTTTGCATGGCGAGGAGGATAAGGAAGACTAATTGCGGTGACACCATGTGAAATGCTCAATTGAGTAGTAATTAGTTGAACTGAAAAGAACTGGAGGTACAACTAGAGTTGTACCTCCAGTTCTTTTCAGAACTAATTACTATTCAATTGAGCATTTCACATGGTGTCACCGCAATTAGTCTCACTTATAAACATAAAATTATAAAGATGAAGATGGGTAGGTAGATCATACTTGCAAGGAGAACCCTGAGGTAGTGTCCTCTGATCTTACCAAGTGAAACCACTATTCCTTCTCTTGATAGCCTCGATACAACCACTCCTATATGACAAGATTCTGGTGCTAGTGTCACAATAGAAACATTGTCCAGTGAGTGGTAGATTTCTTTAACTTGCTCAAAGCTGCTCAGTTTCTCACAGTCTTGGATCAGCTCAATGGGATGGGCACCATTCTTGTCTTTACTGATGAAGGGTCCTTCTAAATGAATTCCTGCAAGTGATGAAGCATTAGTGCTATATTAAACATAACACTATGGAAATGGTGTATCTGTCAACAGCATGGTTCTGAAATATTAGTGTTATGGACAGTTAAAGTATGTGAAATTAAAGTATGTGTGAAATTAAGTCAGTGTGCCGCATTGTTCGAAAGCTTACATGTACATTTTTGTTGTGAGTTAAGACAGTTTCTTTTAACTAAAGTAATTTTTGGACATCTCTAAAGGACAAGTTTGCTGTGCGAGTTTTAGGTGGAATTAACTGAAGAGCCATTTTTGTTTTGTTTTTATCTTCGAACTATCATTGTTGTCGTTGACTGTTTAACTCGTATATAATTTAACGTACACTTCATGTCGTATTTTCTTCTGTGATACTTCATTGTGGAGCTGAAATTTGTTGTGCGCGAACTACACATTCAGAACAATTAAGCAGTATATAGGGATTGAGCACCAGAATTATCTCATGTCAGAGGAGTAAAGATTTAGGACTGAACTTTGCGCCACTACTCTTGGGATTGAGATCACTTGCTGTGGACAATAAATTAGAGTTGAAAATCATATTCATTGGAAAGAGTGAAAAACAGTGGTTTATTTATTGCTGTTTACACGGTTGAATTTCCATCACAATTAGCAGACAGTAACACTGAAAGCATCCATGTGGTGAGGAAATTGAAACAGGAAGTACACTTATATTTTCAAAAATAAATGACCCAAAACTTACTTGCCTTAAAGTTGACTGATGGTATCAAACATCCCTTGGGAAATGTGTTGTCATTTTTAAAACTAGTAAAATATTTGTCCCAAATAATATGTCTGAATTTGTATACAGTTTGTTTACAAAATTTCAATCAAATACATTTTCTTGTTAATGAGAAGTAATAAGCTGAAACTTTCACAGGTTGGTTGCTTAATGTAAATCTTGACTCAAAGAAAGTATGCACACTTTTAGAAGCAGTTATGCTGTACAAAAAAAAATGAATATTGGAAATAGTTTAACTCACAAGGATCTCTAGAGTTTCCTGTACACACTATAAACCAGTAGTCAGGATTCAAACAAATTACAACCCTTTTTCATATTTCTTGAAATTTGTCTAGTACCTGCAGGGTTGAAATACATGTACATGTAAGTGAACAGTAAATAATGTCTCTATAGTTTGTTAGTAAAACTAGAATTCCCTTTATAAATCTGTGGCTTTGAGGTTATTCATCATTATACAAAATGGTATTTAAAAATTGTGTTTTTTTCTCTAAGAAAAAAATGTTAAATTTCAGTAGAATAGTATCAATGTACCTGACCTAATGAGATTCGCTGATATTTGTCTTTCACAGAGAACCTACTAAGTGAGATAGCTTTTTGGGGTGATGTCACTTAATTAGAATAATGTGTACTTTATACATGTGTACAAACAGCCTTGAGGTTTTTTAACTCCTAATTGGTTATGACTTTAAAAGCAAGTAAAGAACGCATGGCTCATTAAGATGGCTGCGAGTCTCACAATATTGTGCACAATAATGCAACCTGGTGGAAAACCCCTTTGGCGATTGCTGCAGATGGTGAGTGGGTGTCAATGTGTGTCCTTCCATTCATTTCTAACTCTGACAATGAATTCTTTGGAGAAATTATTTACGCACATCAAGGCAACACGGTAAGCTCTAAGCTATTTGCTCCTCTGACTATATGCAGGGGAACCAGAAATACATTTGAGCTCAACAGGTCATGTATGCATGACGCAGATTCACAGATTTACAATCTTATAGAAGGTACATGTAGGAAAGCCATCTTGGTCTGTAAGATGAATGATACTGGAAACAAATAGAGGCAATACTACATGTACATCTTGTATTCGAGTCCTCAAACCTCGAGTCCGAGTCCCCAGTGTCGAGTCCGAGTCTGAGTCCCGAGGGTTGAGTCCGAGTCACGAAGGTCGAGTCCGAGTCACGAGTCACTTACAAAATTCAAATGAAAAAGAAACCTTTAATACACCTATGTATGTCAAGGTTAAAAGTTATGTGAAAAAATACTTGAGATATATGGGCTAGTATCTCATGTTCCAAAAATTTCCCAACATTATTTGAAAATGGTTTCAAAATTCTCAAATCTTGCATAATAATAATAATGTTTTCGTACTTTATACAAATTAATGTTTCAAACCCGAATGATATATTTATGTTTTGCTCAGGTACAGGCTGTTGGGTGGCCTGGGGAGGGTTAGGACAACGTTTAGAAATGGAATTTGGCATCAACTATTGAAATTTACATTTTTTTTTTTCATACATTATTTTTCAACTGTGCATAACAATAAAGAAAAACCCCTGACATTGTACATTGCTTTCGCCCGATTCCATTTCCCAATAATTACGATGGATTTAGCAAAATGTTTTTCCCACATTTCGGCCTGCAGCCAATATAATATATTGCTAGAATAACATTTAAATATTAAACCAATAATATGTTGCTCTATGTCCCCAAACCAATTCACCATAACCATGCAATAAACACAGATGTAATTAAACTCTCCAAAATAAATATTTACGATGTGTTAGTCTGACAGCTACGGTGATATATTACCAAAAAATAAAAATGAGCAGCATTTTAACAAAAGATAATTTTGACAATCCGACATATGTGAGCCCTAATTTTAAATTTGGAGGGAGTTCACACAATTATCTCCCATCCTCGCTCCCAAACAAAGTCGTCATAGTTTATTAAGATTTGTTGTTGTTGAAAATACAGTCTAGCCTAAATATTGATTTGGCTTCGTCTGCAGGAACATATGGGAAAGATATTACTATCAAATCTGCACTAAGAAATTGTTTCCAAAATGAACTCCATAAAATCACATTTTATACGCTGAAATAGCTTACAAATGCACACCAAACACCATGAAAATTGAGAGACCAGTGTTTGGGACATTGTAATAAGTCTGGTACCCATCACTATCATGCTTTTATTCCCACAATGTTGTACGCTGAACAGGGTTGTCACCAGACCAAATTGAGTGCCGGCTAATTTTATCAATTGTGAGCATAGTGAGCGTAGCGAACGGAGCGCAGCTCCTCACGGCCGGGGGTCCAGGGGCCCGCTGGGTTTTAGCTTTTAAGAATGGATTTGGAGGGCTCACCTTTCACATAATTTGTTGTATAATAGTATGATATTTTCATACAAGAATTTATGAAGTGAAGGAGTGCCCTCCAATGCAATTGACAACAATGTTGGCTCAGAAAAACTGAAACTTCTGTATGGCCTACCAGGTGTCCACTTTTCGCTATTAAACTTAGATGCCAGCTTCTGTTTTTTTTTATGAGGTGGTAACACTTGAGCAACCGGGGCCGTCAGGCATAGCAGCTCCGAGTTTTTGGCCTAAATCCACAGTGGCCGAAGACTCGGTAGCGTGATCAGTTCCCGGGTCAGTTGTACTCGAACACGAAGATGTGGTCGCAGAAGAATGTCTCGAATTTGCCGGCTTCTCGCTTGACCCGGCTGCCATGTCTATCACTGCCGGCCCCTTGCATTTAGTGGCCGAAGAGAAAAAGCTGGTGATACCTTTCTGCGAGTGCGACATAATTATTTTGATCAAAACACTTCAAAAAAACGTTCACAAAACTTTTCATGAATGGGCGGAGGGACGCACGTGAATAATTTTCCCTTTGCTGAGCACATCGCGAGGAAAGCTAGACGTTTACGAAGTCACGCTTATCCAACCTGAAATTTACGTACATCGACATTACGAAGCACGTCGCATCATTTGCACGCGGTAGAGACTAGTGGCATTAGCTCATCGTGCAGGCGCAAACAACCAATCATAAAGGGGATTCCCAGGTCTTTTCCCTGACGTCATAAATAAATGCTAATTAGTGTATTTGTTTGTACCGCTACAAACTGAGATTTATTTTATAATATCATACAATGTTTTAATTCTAAAGTCCTCAAAATAGTGGCAAATAACTCAAAGAAATGAAGAATACATGAACTTTTTAAAACTTTTATTACTGTTTAATGAAATATTCACACAATTTTTGTGCCGGTCGGTAAGACATCAATTTGCGTTTGGTGCCGGTTGGCCAGCGGGAGTGCCGATTAGACCCGACCGGCGTAGCTACAACCCTGACGCTGAAGCTTGGGTACATAATTCATTGTAATCGATTTCTGGAAGACGCACTTTGTTTTCATGCAGCCGCTGCTCCTGTAAGCGATTCCGATCGCATTACTACAAACAGAGAAAGGACACAACAGGCTATACTGCAACGGAATAGGATGCACAGTATCAAATTCATGAAACTGTTTGCACTGTTTAAATTAAGTAACAATAGGCTACTTAAACACTACGTTGCAAGAACATTGTTTATTTTGTTTTGTTTATGTTTTAAAATAGTGAATATTGGGCATTTTTCCATCGAGTCCGAGTCACAAACATTGAGTCTGAGTCACGAGTCCGAGTCCCAGTCTGAGTCATTGTAAATAAGTGACTCGAGTCGAACTTGAGTCCGAGTCACAAGTCATACAAGTCTGGTACAATTTCCTACATGTAGATGACATAAAAATATATGAGTTTTGTAAAATACTTTTTGTTGCAAACACAGCTTCATCCATCCAGTGCAATCTTCATTTGAGATCTTGTTTTTCCAAGGTTTTTTTTTTCTTTGCATATTTGGAGAATATTTAACTACATGTACATCTTTTTGTCAAGCTTTGTCTTGACAGTAGAGAGGGTTTTTTGCTATGAAAGCTTATACAATGCGTCTTTTTTTTAGAGTGGATTTTTAAAGCCCTACCCTCGTCTGTTTCTGATATAAAGGAGAAAGTTTTTCAAAAATAAAGGTCAGTTTTTAACCTTCTTACCCAGGATACCTGCACCGTTACAACTCCCACTTGATTTCTTTATTTGAGGAAGGATCTACATTGAAAAAGAAAAATAGTTGAGAATGTTACAAAATCAATCTCCTGTGATAATTTTCCATCTGACATGTACATTCTCATCTCAGATGTCTGTAAAGCACTTAGTATACAGTAAGGGTGGACGATATCACGATAATATTGCTATGATACGACATTCAAAAAATTATCGGCTAAATCGGTTATGGTTTTGAAAATATCGAAATATCGCCATATTGACAATATTCCAAAAATACATTGTACATGTATAGCTGATATCAAATTTTATATCGCTCTTTTTAGTTAATATTTCGCCGGAGTGATAAATTGTCTCAAAATTTCTTGTCATCATATGGTGATATCAACGAAGTTACGGTACTGTGAAGAGCTAAAGAAACAGTTCAAAATCACGGCGCGAACCCACTCATGTTCCTACGCCTTTGCGTGTGTGGTCTTTTTTTCGTGCGTTGTGCTCCTGGTTGTGCTCAAGGGTAGTCCCAGGATCACGTGGTACACTCTACTGGAATAACCACGCTGGTGTACATTGTGAGGTTGTTCACATTAAGCAGATGTCGGATACCAGGATAAAAGCGTGGCTGATGACCGCTTAACTGTGCGTGCGCGATTTACATGTATCAATGGCCCGTTCATTCTCAGCTCTGGGATGGGGCTGTAGGCATTTATAAACCATGAGTTTGTTGATGGACATCACGGTGAGTTCTTTTTCATGAAATGTTTGTCGCACCAAGCGGCAAAAATCTAAGAACTCTGCTCGTTTTGGAGTGACTGTTCGGAGTAACCGTTTGTTACCAACACAACTTCCCTGTAGAACTTGCATGTAAAAGTAAACTCTGCGTATTAAGCCGATAATATTGTATATCGGCGATATCATACCGTCGATAATCGACTATCAAAAAAATTCAATATCGTCACCCCTAGTACAGTGCTGTATAATAAGCCACATCACTAAAGGACATGTGCAAAACATCTGCTCAACTCTTTGGAATTATAAATATTGAGATGTTGAGATGAAGTGCCAAACTTAGAAATACCCAAAATAATGAATTATCTGTTGACATCTTACTTTTAATGCAATGGAGAAAGGCGCCCAAAATAACTACTATTATTGCATTTATACTACAGGTCCTTTTGGTTGGTAAGCAGTTTGCAATGTTATTTAAGGGACTACAAGTTTGTCATGCAGTCTTCACCACGTGTTAATGACCGTTTTTGGGTGTAGACATGGGTGATAAGGACCACACACAAAACCATTATTATTATTTTCCTGCAGTAAAGACAAAGCATCATTCCCATTCAAAATTCTCTGTATCGATTTCATTTTCAAAATTGAGCAAAGTCAAATATAAATGGGCAAATTCACAATTTGGGGACACACAAAACACTTTCAAAAAACATGAGTCAGTGCCTGATGCAAAACAATCTTCGTCACTCTGATTGGATTAAATGCGCGTCGCGCATTGGCTAAATAGAACAGCTGGCGAACAGCTGTCACATATGCGCTGTTCTTATTTTGATCAGCCATGTCTTTACCATCCATTAATACACCCCCACGTGATTATATTTTGCGGTCCAATCAGATTGTCTAAACTGGGCATTTATGAATTGCAAATAACGCAACAGAATTTATCGGATGTTTACACTGGGAGTTTCATTAATCTTTTAGAAGTACAGCAGGCACAGTACATGTATGTAGGATGGTGCTATTTACTTGGGTAAACTCTTTTGTGTTTTACCCAAGTCAAATAGAGCCCCCACTTATTGGGATACATGTACATCAAAAAGGCTAATTGTGAGTACCTTGGTGATTTCACAACAGGCAAACAGCTGGCATACAATACATGTTTGTATGTTGTTGATGTCTCCTCAAAATATTAGTATTTATGATGTTTGCAATCGGCAAGATTTTGCCTGCCTCAAATATATGTGACATGGTCTTTTTTTCAAATTTGTGTACTAGTTATTTATAAAAGGGCGAGGGGTGTGGGATTGACAGCAATTAATTCCACAGTGATTTAGCCCTACCTTTCTGTACATTAGAGGAGTAGATGTAATAACAGTAGGGCAGTATGAGGTTACCCCATGGGCAAGCAATTTCTTTGAGACTGTCTGTAGGCCTTTGGCAAGAGAATCTGGATTTGAGGAAAAATCAACACCAAAGGCTCCTGGGTGAAAATAAAAAGGGAATAATTCCATGTTAGCCCTGAGATGAATACAATAACAAAAACAATTAGCCATGCTGTTACATTAGTATACAAATATTGGGTGCCCTTTGTCCATTTTTTTCTGCGTCCGTTTGTACAATTTAAAAATTTAATTCTAAATTTAGGGGGCGCCGCATTCCTCCCATTCTCCTTATTAACATAAAATCTGTGACATACACCTGGGAGATTTTAGCACTAGCCCGTGTTTACGTGGCACTCTGTGTCATGCTTTACTATTGAAGTTTCACGAAGTTTTTAATGTCAACAGTGTTTACTTATCCTCTTCACCGTGCAAAACTACAAGCTTTACTTAAGTACATGTTTGTTACATTAAAGTCGTGTGTACACACGATGCTAGCAGTTCATGACTGTTTCATTACCTAGTGGCAACAGTAATGGGTTAAAATGGCATGCTAACAAATGATGAAAACCTTTGTTCTCTCAGGAAATCTATTTGGAAGTGATTGTATATTATGTACAGCACATGTGATGACTTGACGGGTGCACCCCACTAAATAGTGAGGAATTCATATCAATTGATAAAATAACAATAACAAATAAATTAAGACAAAAACACACTTCATAGACCCTTTAATAGAGGCCAATGGGTTGAAGCTGAGTGAAAATGGAACAGCCCAGATGTTACCGAGTGATACAAATACTCCCATTAGTCGAAATAAAGGCACCCAATATTTGTTTTATAACTTACACACAGATCCTTGTCATTTGATTTTTTTCAATAACTTTCAGATGTCAGTTCACATGTTACCAAGTGATATTTTTTCCATTACTTAAATTCTATATACATAGATCCATGTTTTTTGCAGGGTAAATAGTGCATACGCATGTGAAAGCATACATGTAGCTGATCCAGTTATTTTTTCAAGGCTCTGCCTGTCCAATTGTGTCCTTTGGAGCAAAGGCGCAATGGGCAAAGCTGGATAGCATGTGATGTGTGTTCCACCAATCAAATAACGATCTGTGTGTGTGATAGGTCTTGTTCATGGTTTACTGGAAAAATACCTATTGAAAAAGTTAAACAAAACAATGAAACGAAGAGCTAAAACTATTTTGTAATGTACATACATGTATTAATACAAATCTCATAGTTTGTGTTGCAAGGTTCTGAAAACAATT
This sequence comes from Zoroaster sp. YZ-2022, assembly GCA_029582265.1. NCBI lineage: Eukaryota > Metazoa > Echinodermata > Asteroidea > Forcipulatida > Zoroasteridae > Zoroaster > Zoroaster sp. YZ-2022. Next base: position 14,860,636 of record CM055833.1, on the reverse strand, counting down.
TCTTTTTTTAACCCTCCTACTGTTTGACCATTTGAAACCATTCAAAATTTCCACTTACCAAAATGCCCATTGGTTTTGTACACACATGGTGATACCATTTGAACAGTGTTGGTAGCAAGCTTTACTACCATTCAAATCCATTCAAATGCGTAGAGGGTCCATTGATTCACCACTTACATGTAGAAGTATCCAAAGAAGGTTTTGTATTAGCTGTACTACCATTTGGAGAGATCCAAACAAGGTTTTGTATTAGCTGACCTACCATTCAAAACCATTTGGGGGGAATCAATACTGTACAGTTATTTCACCATTCAAAACCACAAAAGCGAATGGTTTCAAATGGTGGATCAACTTGCATAAAAAAGGTACCAGAAGTAGGAGGGTTAATGAGTCTTAGACTAGTTTGACCAGTTCGATCAAGGATTGTCATGAATGGTTATTCAAAAAAATTCTATGTTGGAATGAATACAAAAATCTGAATGCATTTTCACTCTTTTCTTGTTCATAACACAATAAAATGTGAAGAAGAAGAAAATGGGAGAAATTAGATATACTCACACATGTACACGTACAAGCAGTTTTGCCAATATTACAAATGAAATACATGTACCACCCCTATAACCTCATAACTCAAAAGAGATTATTTATGCATATAGTGTCTAACAACAAGTCAAGCAATTTGATTATCTGGATTGTCTGGGTGATTAGTAATTGTAGTTACAAGGGCAAGTAAACAGCTGACATCCCAGATGTAAATTTGAATATGGATGAAATATGATGAGAACTAATTATGGCACATCATTTTGTTTTAATACAATCACAATTTTACAAACAGTTTGTCAGCAACAAGTAATTAGTCTATCTTTTATAATTTGAATTTTTGTATAATTTGAAATGAATTTACCATTGATCTGAGTATCAATAAATCCAGGGCTTATGATGTAGTTCTTACAGTCTATCTGATAATCTGCGTAGCCTTTCTCAACAAAGAAAAGTGACTCTGGATTGAGAATCTTTCCATCTCGAACCCAGAGGTCCTCCCGGATGATAGCGTGCTGGTATAGGATTCGACAGTTCCTGAACTGAGTAATTGGGGACTTTGAAGCTCTTGAAGGCATGGTCACAGTGTACATGTAGTTAGTGTTATTCAGGCAATTGGAAGAAGTCCTGCATACATAACAAGAAGCTACATATGTGTAAATTATCAATAAAATAAGCAATAATTTGACAAGCCAAAAGCCATCACTACTGAACACCATAAATATTTTTTGTATATTTTTTTTTAAGTAGTGTCATTTTGGAAGTTTATCGTGAAGTAAAAAAAAAAGTATCATCCACTGGTTCTTGTTTAAATACCTTTTTTCTTAATATTTCTTTGCGATAATCTCTATAAAATGCCTAATTCTGTCTTGGTTATTATTTTACAGAATAGGGAGGCTTGCGTTTTGAACGTAATGTTGAATTCCAACTCAACCAGTGCTGCATGAGGTGCTGATTCACTGCAGCCAAACTTGCTGGATTGGATTGTAATTCTGTTAAATGACGTTTTTCACATCTAGGAGTATGACCGTTTGCCCAATTTGTGCAGCCTGATCTATTAGTCATGGGAAATTTGATCTGGTTCCAGTAACTGCTTTAAAAATACATATCACTTGCGATAAAACATTGTCATCACCCCAATTTGAAGCCGACCTACATATACATGTACAGGTACATAGTATGACCAGAAACAGAAGACTTTCTGGAGGGCCTTAATTAAGGGCCACTGGCAATTTGTTTTTTATTCAGCGTGCTCTTGGATACAATGTGAGCATTTTTAAAACCAAGTGGTTTGATTCAAGAATCAAGATGCTCAGTAGTGTGGTCAGAGTGCTTTATGAAGGCAACTTTTACGTTTTATGGGGTTGCAAGAAAAACTGTACATAGGATACTCCTCAGGATTCAGGGTAGCCCTACATAATTTTTGGTATACAATGACTTACACAGTAATTAATGTCAGTCTAATCTTGTCACCTCTCCCATCAGTGGCCAACATGGACATCTTACATGTGCAGTGGCAACTAAGATTATTAGGGGAGGGTTTTCAGAATGGAAATAAAGTCCGAAATCCATAATAAAGATGTATTTCTGTACCCAGAAAAATCGATTGACCCCTTTTTCAACTGGTTAGTAGTTGAAAATTAAAAATAAATAAATAAAACAGTTAAAAAAATGTTGGACGGATTCAATATTCTTTCAGAGTGATGTCTTAACCCTAACCCCTTAGGCATTTCACAGACACCCTGCTGAATGCAACAAAATGCTTAATACAACAAAAAGCTCAATGCAGCAGTTACATGTACATGTACATGTATATAAATGTGTAGATCCATCAGCTAGAACAATGGTTCTTTTGTTCTCTGATGAGGGCAACAAGATGCAACAACTTTTTACATTTGTTGCATCTTGTTGCATTGAGCATGGTTAAAAGGGTTTTAAATTAATGGAGTCATTTAGACTACAACACCACAGTGTTCAAACATTTTGCATAGAAAATTTGTTGGCAGAAACATTTGTGTGATAATTATGAATTGCAAATCTTGATTGTTCATTTATAAGCAAAGTGAGCATTTTGTGTGGCACTTTTGTGTGGCTATCTAATGGCTGGATGCCTTGTGATAGCAATACAAGTTTACACTGATGTCATGCCGCAACTATACATGTAGCATCGATCCCAACTATAGTTCGGACAGGCCATCTTTAGTATTGTAGTGTTGTCGGCCCACCTACAATGCTCTAGTTGGGATGTACATGTACAATCTAACATCATCATCAGTTAATGCCTCCAGACCACGGACCATGCATTTAAATAGTCGTTAAACCATGGAAGGAGGAAACAGCAAAATCGTTCACTGTATCAGTGCCACGTACAGTAGACCACATTACAGTCTGTGCACAAGTTGTGCAATTATACTCTAGGAAAGAATGTCTAACCCAACAGCTACATGTGCACACTGGAAGGCATGTGTTTTTAGCAAACAACAAAACGGCTCAAAACATCTCACTGTACATATATGTGCATACATTTAAATCTCCCAAAATACCGTTTCCAATTCTCACTGAACACTTTCCTCTCCCCAGAGATATATCGGCCCAAACACGAGCCACAACATAGAATTTATAAAGCGAACACATTTTGAAAGATAATATCATTGTTTAAAAAAAAAAAAAATGAAACTTACACTGTAGATATCGGAAACTGTAAACAAAAGTGCTATTTCAAAGACGCTTGATTCTGATTGACAGCCATGCTGGCCAATCAGAAGACTGCCCATGCCCTTGGCCCATTACATACAATAAATTGTGTGGTCATGTGAAACCTAGATTAAAATGGGGGTCCTGCCTTTTATTAATTTGAGTTTTTAATCTATTGGTACTAATCCTAGAAGGATTTTTTTTGTTCAATGTCTGAAATGAAAGCTTTCTACTGTAACTGCCTTAACCCCAGAAAAATAGCAATTCGACATTTAAATCTATTTCTTTTTACTGTCAAATCAGCAATACAGATCTTTATCCCATGAATCCTAACCCTAAAACTAGTGTGTTCTTTAACCCTAACCTTCCAAATTCAACCAAAATCAACCGGAGGTTTTGGTTTATTTTGGTTGACTTTGGCAGGTTAGAAAATTTTTCTTGGTTGATTTTGGAGGAGTTTGGCAGGTTAGGAAATTTTTCTTGGTTGATTTTGGAGGAGTTTGGCAGGATGGCCCAATGTAACGTTGGTTTATTTTGGTTGACTTTGGCAGGTTAGACAATTTTTCTTGATTGATTTTGGAGGAGTTCAATGGCAGGTTAGAAAATTTGTCTTGGTTGATTTTGGAGGAGTTTGGCAGGTTAGAAAATTTGTCTTGGTTGATTTTGGAGGAGTTTGGCAGGTCAGGATATTTTTCAATGGCAGGTTAGACAAATTTTCTTGGTTGATTTCACCATATACTGGCACCTTTTGTTTTAACAGTTCTAAGGTCAGAAAGTCTCTGGTTACTTCCACTTAGCTTAGCCCTAACCCTGCCAGACGCAGCACAGTGCATCAGGTGGAAAAGTCTGGTGCACTTTGATGCAAAATGCAACCACTAACTGCTGTGAACTTTGTAGCAATACTGATGGAAATTGAGGTCAAACCAGCTAAGTGCTGGGGAATTGGGCAAACCACTTTGGGTCCCTGGTCTGAAGGGTATGTCTCGGGTTTCACTCTACTTTCATAGTGCAGTCTGGGATGATGCATTGTACATGTATGGCCCAATGGATTATTTCAAAGGTAAATTTGAGTTCAATAGCAGAAAACCCAGAAAAGAATGTAAACAAAAGGAAAACATAAAAAAAAAGAACAGGCAGTGATGATATTTTGTTTCAAATATTCAAAGCCAAACAAAACCTTCCCAGCAACTAAATTCCCAGCAACCAAGAAAACCTACTACCCTCCCAGCAACTTTTGATGCATCTACGGGTGCATACTGATGGCATTTGCATGGTACTTGTACCACCACTGATATATACACCCTTGACTGCCACACGCAGCAAAATGCACCGGTTGATTTTGTAGGATTTAGGCAGTGGGCACCACACAAAATAGAACACCGGTTGATTTTGTAGGATTTAGGCAGTGGGCACCACACAAAATAGAACACCGGTTGATTTTGTAGGATTTAGGCAGTGGGCACCACACAAAATAGAACACCGGTTGATTTTGTAGGATTTAGGCAGTGGGCACCATGCAAAATAGAACACTGGTTGATTTTTGAGGATTTCTAGAAAATGAGCCTAGGGGGTTAGGGTTAATTAGCCCCATTCTAGGGCCAATACACTGGACTCCCTCCATATCGTTGGCCTAATTATATCCCCATATGTTCAACATGTTCAACTTTTGCTGCTAATTATTACAATCTAAACATTTTGGATTAAGGTAAACTTGCCCAATTAATTTTGGTGAAATTTTAATTTTATTATAAATAATTTTTGTATTATAAATATCAAAAATGTTTTGAAAATTGAAATGGAATGCAAAATAGTAGTTACTGGCCTTACGTTTCGAACCTACACCTAGCAGGTTCTTTCTCAAAGGCAAAATGGGACAGAATACAAACAACATACATGTAAACACAAGAGTGAGCTGAAGTGTGAAATGAACACAACAGAAAAAGACATAAAATGCAGTCATGTACTGGTTCTAGGACCGGACAAAAGAGGGATTATGCATGAATTACAGAGATTTTGGCTGGAAGAAGAGATTATGAGCAATGAGTCAGACAGGGGGAGTAAAACAAAACAGACAACAAGCAAAAATAGAATATTTAACAGATTTAAATGCATGTGTGCTTGGGTAAGGTTATACGTTAATCACCAAGTTTTAGGTTGTAATAATTAGCAGGGAAATGGATACAAGGATATGGATCGAGGGAGTCCAGTGTATTGATAATTAACGGAATAGTTACTTATCAGTAACGTAATAAAGACTTAATGTTTACTAGCCCCATAGTGCAAATTACTGGATTCCCTCCATATCTTTGGCCCTATCCCCAGATGAACAAAAAAGGGACGATTTTTAAACTTTTAATCTGCTAATTATTACAATTTAAAATGTTGTGATTAGGTAAGCTTGCCAAAGCAGACACTTTTGGCATGAAGTTCGCTAATTGTGAGATAAGGTAGTTTTGGTAAAATTTTAACAGAATGTTTCAAAAATTTCATGAAAGTGAGCTATCCCAGAATAACAGATTTTATGCCAAAATGTCTGCATGGGCAATCACTAAGTTGTAGGTTGTAATATTTAAGCTTGGGTGATATAGATTTTTTTTTTCATCCATGATATATCGGCCAATATATATCAAGATTTTCGATATTATCATGATTATACACGTATTTTTCATTCATGCATGATTGCTTTAGAGTTCTGGGTCTGGACCCTGTATGGCAGCTCCTATGTGATCCAACAGCCGGCTTACATGTACCACTGAAGTAGTTCGCTTTTGTTTCTTACTTATTTTACTTCTATTGTTCATTTTCCAAATAGTTTTTTCTCAATATAACTCAGTATGTACCAGGTGAGGAATAATATGGTAAACACAAAACACCTTAAAACACAGAATTCTACCATAAATGTGTAAATGGGCAATTCTCCATGGGAGGGAAAAAATTGTCAAAATTTTAGCAATAGAGGAATATTTCATATTGATTCTAGACCAGAATTTCATAGGGAATCCAATCCAAGTGGTTAAAATTCGAAAAACCCATGTTTTCTGGGAGAAATATAGATTTTTGTGTAGTAAGTCTGAAAATATGGAATTTTCGTTAAAAATTCAAATTTAATTCTCTTGGACATTGTGATTAGTGGAGGCCTTGTGGAAAAATAATTGTTTGTGTGTCTAGATAGCCATTGTACCAAAGATTACTTTTGTATGTAAACAAATTAAAATTATGTTTCGTGTTCTCCGAAAATTAAAAAATAAAACATGAGAAAATCACACGTAATTCCGTTACCAAAATAATGCACAAAAGTAATTTTTTGGGCAAAGAAAATAAAAATAAAAATCTCAACATTGTTTTTTTTTCTAAATATATACCTCCCTGCAAGTTTTATAAAAAAAATTCACTTTTGGACATTTGCTAAGTACTTTAATATACGGTAACGGAATTATGGTAACCATGTTTATGGTAACAGTTTTTATTACTGCTACAATGACTTTTACTGTGATTTTTGACATCTTCTGTGACAAGCTTTTATTTAATGTTAATTAATAAATATTTTTCAATAAAAAAAACCTAAAAAAACACTGTTTCTTAAAAAATATGACAATGTTTAGTTTGAATGCAAAAGTATGCTATTGTATGTATTTGTAGTGTTTATGGGCAGTACTTGTAGTAAACGCTAATTAATTTGGTTGGAAATTGTTAAGTTGGCATGATTTAATTGGATCATGTATGTTCAGGATACATGTACAATGTACTTGTGAGAACATTATAAAAAACACAAAATGGATATGACTAAATGTAGAAATTCAAGTAAAATACTGTTTTTTATTACTGTTTTTGCCTTGGATTTAGCGCTATTTTTAGACCTGTACAAATACAATAGGTAATTCCGCTACCGTCCTAACGTAATTCTGTTACCATGATTGAAGGTCATTTTTTTCAATAAAGGAATATTATTTCAAATTTTATTTTGCATTGTACATGATGTAGTTATTAACCCTATTACTAATTATTAACCCCTATACTACAAATAACAGCGACAAATTACATAATTATTCTAAAAATAACTGACTGTGAATGGAAGAAGCATTCGGTCTAATTCTACCTCCATGGACTAATTGGCCCTATCCCCACATGTACAAAAAAGGGGCGATTTTTTCAACTTTTGATCTGCTAATTATTATTACTAATAATATTTTGTGATTACAGATTAGGTAAGTTTGCCCAAGCAGACACTTTTGGCATCAAGTTCACTATTATGAGATTGGTCACTTTGATACTTGATCAAATCGGCGGCCCCCAAAAATGGTGATTTTACTTACATTTATATTTCGTGACATAGGCCCAAAAAAATTACAAGACGTTCGGCATTTTGCAGGTTTCAACGAGGACGACCATCTTGAATACATGTATGAAAAGTGATAAACAACTTGCGTGCACAATAATTTTACGACGGCTGTTTTATGTTTTAAGTTTAGGCCTATAGTAACACTCGACGACATCACATGGTCATATCTCTGTGCGCTAAAATACAGCAAGTATTTGCACACATAAAACAGCCATCGTAAGTAAAATCACCATTTTTGGGGGGCGCCGAGATACTAGTTCAACATGTAATATAAAGGACGTAGGCCTATCTAGTTTGTCAAAATAGTTGCAAATATCGTCAATATTTTGAGCGCTAGGAATTTAGAAAATTAAAGTAAATCCTGCCGTTAGCGGCAATGGGACCAACGTGTGGCTAAGGATTTGTACGTGTCACACTGGTTGGGCACCAACCTGAATCACAATAGTAACTAATAATATTAATATTAATTATTAGGCCATGAGAATGAAAGTCATAGATTTGCGTCCACCGCCCGCATGTCCCGAAAGCTACCGCCTAAATTTTTCATTATTTGCCAAAAAATCATTATTTGCACAAAAAGGGTATTTCCACCAAACAAATTTAGTTCTAAATCATCCACATCAGTAAAACGAAGTTTTTACCAAATTTCCACCAGTATCGTCCATGTACGTAATTCGCCGCACTCGTGAAATGACGCACCTACTTTTGGCTTAGCATTTCTCGGAAAACTTACACAATTATGGCGTATTACTGGTTGCATAAACTTATCCAAGTCGTGCTTGTTACAGAAATAAAAATTATAGTGAAATTATATGATTTACTGGAAAGTTTGTGCTTGTGAAAGTGGAAAAAGTTGTTTAACCACTGATTTTACTAGATACAAATAGTAACAGATTTACATGTACATGACCTCAATTTTTTTTTCACGAACATCTGTGATTTTATTGTTCTATGCCGTCAACAAGCTGTTGTCTGTGGAAACCAAAATATATGAATGCTTTGCATTTGTAATGATTTTTTAAAGAAATACTGATCCTCAAAATGGACACATTCCTTATAGAAGAACCGAACGAAGACTACTTAATTCGTTGGTGTTTATTTCGACGGTACTGGAAAATTATTGAGAAAATGAAACATTAATATCATGGTTATGAAAAGAAATCTTTTATTTGACAAAAAATGTTAACAGCGTTTTTACACATTTCAAAGTTTTAAAGTACTTTTTGCAAAAATTGTAACCACCTTCCATTTTATTGGTCTTTCAAGAATATTGATTAAAGTTTTGAGAGCTTCTCCAAATTATACCATTTTATTTTAAAAATCGAAAACAATATTATTATTTTCAAGATTAAAAACAATTTTACAACCATCTGGAATAAGATGAAGCATGATTCAACTGTTTTTCTTCTTGGGTACATTTTCTGTGCCCCATAAACTTTAACAGTTTGGGGGTGAGTCATTATACCAACATCAATTTTCTGATAATAATAATAATAATAATGTGTGGATTTATATAGCGCACGTATCCACCAACTAAGTGGTGCTCAAGGCGCATTATATTATTATCCCTGCTCATAAGGCTCATAAGGCTCATAAATCGTTCCTGAAACCATCTCAGCTCCCTGGGGAGTATACAGCTCAATTGCTGCCATTTCTAGCGCATATAGAGCAAACCAACTCTGCCTTCACAGGTACCCATTTAACCCCTGGGTGGAGAGAAGCAATTATGATTAAGTGTCTTGCTCAAGGACACAAGTGTCACGGCCGTGATTCGAACCCACATAAGCTCTCGAGGACCTCGGAGCCTCCGAACTCCACAGCCGGTTTTCTTAGTCGTAGAAACGGTGACTCTCGGTCTTTTTCTCCGGGGAGGCCGGGGGAGCAGCGGGCGCCGGCTCTCACTCCCCCGTCTCCCACGGCGGGGCTCCGTCCCTCCGCGAGGCCCAGGTCCAGCGGGCGCCACCGAAATGCGCCGTGTCCCACGGGCAGCCGGAGTGCCCCGCGCACGCTGCGGGTGCCTTTCGGAGGTCGCCCCTCGGACTCCGACTTCGGGTTGAGCCGTCTGCGGGAACCGCGAGTCAGCGCGCGCCGACTCATCCTCTCCGCCGGGAGCCACGGCGGGGCCCGCGCCGGCGCCCGCTGCACCGGGATGCCCCCAGGACCCCAGGGGGCCGTCCCGGCGTCTCCCGGCTGGCGACGGGGGCCGACCGCCATGCCCCCCGAGCCCATCCCAGAGTCGGGTCCCGTCCGCTGGACTCTGAAATTTTTTTCGATTTCGGGCTCGAGGAACACCTACCCCCTATAGTAGTCGTAACACCCACCCCGATGGTAGTACAGACCACCTCTATACCATTTGTGTACAAAACGTGTCGAAGAAACGCCGTGGAGTTCGGAGCCGTCGGGTCCGTCCGTCTCCCGCCCCACGGTCGCTTCGCCCCCAGTTTCCATCCGTCCTCGGACTCCAGCGGGCGCCGGCGTCGGCCTACCGAAGCTCTCGAGGACCTCGGAGCCTCCGAACTCCACAGCCGGTTTTCTTAGTCGTAGAAACGGTGACTCTCGGTCTTTTTCTCCGGGGAGGCCGGGGGAGCAGCGGGCGCCGGCTGTCACTCCCCCGTCTGCCACGGCGGGGCTCCGTCCCTCCGCGAGGCCCAGGTCCAGCGGGCGCCACCGAAATGCGCCGTCTCCCACGGGCGGCCGGAGTGCCCCGCGCACGCTGCGGGGGCCTTTCGGAGGTCGCCCCTCGGACTCCGACTTCGGGTCGAGCCGTCTGCGGGAACCGCGAGTCAGCGCGCGCCGACTCATCCTCTCCGCCGGGAGCCACGGCGGGGCCCGAGCCGGCGCCCGCTGCACCGAGATGCCCCCAGGGGCCCAGGGGCCCGTCCCGGCGTCTCCCGGCTGGCGGCGGGGGCCGACCGCCATCCCCCCCGAGCCCATCCCAGAGTCGGGTCCCGTCGATTTCGGGCTCGAGGAACACCTACCCCCTATAGTAGTCGTAACACCCACCCCGATGGTAGTACGGACCACCTCTATACCATTTGTGTACAAAACGTGTCGAGACAGAGCGGTGGCTTGCGGAGGCGCAGACACCGCCGTGCGCTCTCGAGGACCTCGGTGCCCGCCACGCGCTCGACCGGCCTTTCCCCGGACTTTTGCAGTTGGACGCCGATGCCGACTCCGACGGTCTTCTGCAGGCTCGAGGCTGTTCTCGGTTTTTGGAAAAGACGCCTGCGGTTCCTTGGACACTTCAGCCGAATTTCCGAGAGCCAGAGTCGGCGGGACGAGTCAACTCGTACCCGAATGCTGTCAACGCAACCCGCCGTCTGCTACGGCGCAGCCGACCCGACCGTCCCGCTGCCCGATCTCTCCTCGTACTAATCGACCGATCCACTCGGGATTTACTCGGGCCGCGAGGACACGGGTCTACTCACCGTGGCCTGCCCGCTGCACTTCCCCCGTGCTTCCACGGCCCAAGTCGCCCCTCTCCTTCGCCCCAACACTCGTCCGCGGACACACGGCGGGGCCCACCGTGGCCTGCCCGCTGCACTTCCCCCGTGCTTCCACGGGCCACCTCGCCCCTCGGGTTCGCCCCAACACTCGTCCGCGGATACTCGGCGGGGCTCACCGTGGCCTGCCAGCTGCACTTCCCCCGTGCTTCCACGGCCCGAGTCGCCCCTCTCCTTCGCCCCAAGTGTGGTCCGCGGATACTCGGCGGGGCTCACCGTGGCCTGCCCGCTGCACTTCCCCCGTGCTTCCACGGCCCACCTCGCCCCTCTCCTTCGCCCCAACACTCGTCCGCGGATCCTCGGCGGGGCTCACCGTGGCCTGCCCGCTGCACTTCCCCCGTGCTTCCACGGCCCAAGTCGCCCCTCTCCTTCGCCCCAAGTGTGGTCCGCGGATACTCGGCGGGGCTCACCGTGG